>CM053153.1:69551785-70183928 GCA_028571685.1 Heterohyrax brucei
TGCCCCATAGAATTTCCGAAGAGCACATTGTGGATTCAAAATGCCAATCTTCTGGTTAGCATCTGTAGCTCTTCACCACTATGCCATCAGGGTTTCCGTCTACAGGTATGGGGAACACAACACAAGTGACCTTGCTCCCACTCCTGCCCATGACTCACTTTATGTAACATGTAAGACTGGTTGTGTGTTGGTCAAGAATGTATAGGTCCTCATTAATGCTGTTTTGAATGGAAGGATAGATGGATGAATGATGAGGGAAATTTGAACTGTGATATTTTAAATATTGTTGAAGGAAAATCTACTGCAATGGAATTCTGTTGACAGGGACATTTGTGAATAATAGATGGCAGGGGAAATTCAGGTAGCTACCCTGTGTGAAAAAAAGTGGGCCATCGAGCATGAAGAAGAGGGGCCAGCAGAAAAGAAATATTGAAGCACAACTTTGTATGATGGGACATAGTTCAAAACTGCTAGGGAACCAGAGCTAGAAACTAGCTAGTCTAGCTCAGAACAGTGTCAGATTGCATAGATCAGGAGACAAAAATCAGAACAGTCAATAATGTCAGTAATGCCACAAACCACAGTACTTCTTTAACCTTCTTTACTTAAGCGAGGAAAATACTCCTGAACACTGCTCTCTCAGCAGAGATCGTAATCAAACCTATTGCTTCCATCTCATATGGAAAAAGCAGTGTACAGCAAATACGTGGACACAGACAATGTTAAAGATAATTAGAACTTATATGCACCACCTCTTGTTTCCCAATAAAATTTCTGCAGTATGATTTTAGGTAATACAGAGTTGAAATATCAACTATTAGCTTAAATACATTTCTGGAAAGAAAATTCTGGCACATGGTAACACAGAATTGTTAATATATGTAGATAATTTATTGAGCATAAGCCTAATAGTACAATCATGGCTTCTTCTTTCAACTTGAATCTAGATCTTGTAGCCATTTGGGGTTTCAGTTCCCTCATTTGTAAATTGAAAGGAGCTGGATAAATGAACTTCAAGGTAAATCTACTTTAAATTCACTCTGTGTTTCAGTGATGAATTTAATCATCCTAATTCCATTTTGTTATGTTAAAAATTAGACCTTTTAGGGAAAAATAAAAGATAAATTCCAAATGATGTTAAGTCTGATTTAAAACTGCAGACTCTTAAGCGTATACAATATATATATATAAACAACTTTCTGTGTGTTTATTCAATTGTTCTTTTACACTGGTTGGGTAGTTTTAATCTATAAGCCTAATGGGGTTAATTAAGGACCTCAAATATCACTTGAAAATGTTCACAGACAGCACATTTTATGCTGCCAATCCCATCTGTGGACACTGCTATATTAATGACACAATATTTGTTTTAGAGGTCATAGTGCTATTTGCCAGGTTAAACATTTGTAATCTGGATCCAGCTTTAATATACCCTTTCAAAGAAAGCCACAGACTGCTATACACTACATCAACAGTACTCTTCAGTTGGATAGTTTGTCAGGATTACAGAGGCAACTTGGCCAATAATAACAAGTACCTTCCATGGGGATGCTAATTAGAATGTTGACATAGCAAAACTCCTTACTAGGAACAAGCTAGTGTTCAGTACTCAGAACCCAACATCACACCTAAGGCAAAGCTGTTAATAGAATTTGTCCCCAGAGTGACCAAAGGCAGAGCACAAAGATCTTCAGCCTTGTTTGTGTTCTACGGTGGTGGTGAGGGTGTGAGTGTCAACTCCTGGCGACACACTCCTTCTGTTGACCACACGGTGGCCAATTTGTATTTCTCCTCTCAAATACAGTTTTTAAAGGTCACACTTCTGTTTACTAAACGACACATAGGTAAGCAACATCAAAATACAGACCGGAGTATGCTTGTGAGCTTTACTATCATCATATTTTCAAATGATTTGAAGTATGTATTAAATCTATTGTAATTTTTATAATATTCTAGATCTTTGTGTTTTATGCAGTCTCATTCTTTTTTGAACATAAAGCAATTTCATATTTATTGTTTCATATTTTTTAATATTCATGTCACATAGAAAAAAGTCTTTAAAATGTCTATATCATTTAGCAGTGATATAGACCAAAAAAGGTAAGACACAGAAAGATTATAACTTAAAGTTACAAGGCCAGTTTTAGAAGGAAGTGATAACAATGTCAACAATAACCAGAAGTAACGAAAGAGACTACTTAAGGAGGTAAACGAGTCTCATGCTAGGCCCAGCAAATATTCTCTGAAATCTCAGAATTACAACAGCTGTGATCTGACTCCACGGCACTTGGCTGGCTTGGCGTATAGACAGCTAACCAATCAGAAAGTATTGGGCTCTACATTGTACCTGGCTGTATTTGCTACCTTTTTCATTTTTTCTTTTTTTTTATGACTGAGTGAAAATGTGCATTCCCGTACAAATTTACATGCCCACCTATATGGAGCTTCCGCTGCTCTCCCTGCCCAGTGACAGCACACTATTCCTCTCTGCTCCATATGTGTATTTGCTACTTTTACAGGTAGTTTATCATTATTTTGCTGATATGGAAAATTAACCTTAACTGGACATTGCCAAAGATTAGGAAGGTTATTAAAATGCCTTCCTCTTAAAATTTTCAGGGAACAAGTTCAATCTTTCATTATTTCTATGATAGTCAGACTCTGAGATAGTCCACAAGGATCCCATCTGCTGATACAGATTTTAGGATAGCCTCAGGGAACTTGAGTGATTACTTCTTCAGATTGCTGAAAATAATTCAAATAAAATGAGAGAATTTGGCTTATGAAAAGAATTCACCTATCTGAACTTGAATCATTTCAGCCCATGAAAACATGACCCAATTAGAGTAACTTATCAATCAATTACATTCAGTATTACATCTGTATCTACACACACAGGTGTAAATATCAAGCCACAAATTAAATGCATTGAAATCCTGTTGCAAGTATGCTCTTACCGTGGAATTTACAGAACACTACAGCATGTCCGCACTAGCTATTCCCTCTTCTGAAGTGATTCTTTCTCTGACGGACCTCCGTCTGTTCAGATCCCATCCCATAAGCAACTCCTTCTTCTTCTTTATCTCTCTAAATTAGCAGTACCCACCTTCCCAGCTTAGCATCCCGTTCCTACTTTATTTTTCTCCAAAACCTTTATGACCACCAACAGATTATATTTTTGGCTCTTTTATTATTTGTTTAACAGGTGGTTTTTTCCTCCAAAAGTAAGCAGCATGAAGTAGAGGATTTATTTTTTTCTTCCATTTTCTTTGATTTTGCTTTCTTCTGCACTTGGAATGATTCCTGTCACATAGAAAACATTCAATATTTGCTGTTTGAATAAATTATCCAAAGAATCCTTAACCGGAAAATGACCATGTCCTGTTTATCGGACCCCATATGTAATTAATATCATAGGTTTGGAGTTGCCAGTACTGTAACCTCTACCTACTCGCCTCTATTGATCACGTGGTCTTGATGACTCACACCAAGTCATTCTTTTCACTTTTGTCCGTGACTATTCAAACTTAACGCTTTAAAGACCAAAGTCTTAAGAATGTTACATTTTTTCTAACATGTTTTGAAATATGGCAAATAAAGCTTTTCCTATTTTTTAAACTGAGAAAACTATACATACAATTTGCGTATTATTTAAATATATTATAGAAGGATTTCTATGACAGAGAATCACTTCAGAGATTTATAGTGTTGTTGAGGCATTAGTAAGGAACACATCCCTTTTCTTTCTGCTCCTTGAAGCTGTCAATTGCTGGCTTTGACAGCCACCAAGCTATTATTACCACCAGGAATTATCTACCCGGCAAGTTCCTCCTTTCTGTGATGACTGCTGAACTCTCTTCCCCAGATCTCCTCCTTCTTCTACTACCCAGAATACTTTGAAACTAAAGAAGGGTCTCTTTATTGCACACGCTTCTTCCCAAGGCTCTGTACCTAACCTGGCATTTATAGTTTTTGTAATCTTTTTTCTCAAGCACTTTATCCTCCCTAAATAGACATATTAAATTGTATAAAATTCAGACCCCTCAAAACCTGGATCAGTCTCTGAGCTTACCCTATAAAACCCTGTACTTTTTATATGTGAATTGTATTCACACAGTGTGCTCACCAAAAGTCCAATGATCATGTCACACGATATTTCTATCTTCAGGATATGGCAGAGAGCTGGAAGCATGGTGGTCACTCAATAGATTCCTAGGGAAATGATGAGATACAAAAGAAATGGTGTCCTAGTTGCATGGTTCCTTCACCATAGTTTCTCACCCCATAACAAAGAGCTATGAGTCCTTGAAAACCCTATGAATTATTGCCTCATCCATGACTGATCACTGGGATGGCCCAGGCAGTGCTTCTTTCCATCATACACCAACTCACCATGAGTCTGTGGCCAAATGGATGATAAATAACAACAGAAACAATAACAAGTGGTTGTTCATTTCTTTTCTGTCACCCACTGGTTAATAACCAGTCTTAGTTACCTAGCGCTACTGTAACAGAAAAAGCACAAGCAGATGGCTTTAACAAACAGAAATGTATACTCTCACAGTCTACAAGCCCAAATTTAGTATGTCAGCTCCAGGGTAGGCTTTGTCTCTCTGTCCACTCCAGAGGAAGGTCTTTCTCACCAGTCTTCCCCCAGACTAAGAGTTTCTCAGAACCCTGAGTCCAAAGGACAAACTGCTCCCAGAGCTCTTTTCTGGGAGCTCTGCCCACTTCTCTCTTTTATATCTCAAAAGAGATTGACTTAAAATACTATCTAATCTTGTAGATCCCATCAATATAACTGTAGTTAATCCATCCCATTAACATCATAGTGATAGGATTTACAAACCTTAGGATTTATAATACTTAGGGAAATCATATTAGATGACAAAATGCTAGAGAATCAAACAATAGCAGGAATCATGATCTAGACAAGTTCACAGATATTTTGGGAGGACACAGTTCAATCTACCACACCACCCTAGGAAAGACTATTAAAATTTTTTGCTTTGCTTCTTTCAAGTCTAAGTTAAATTCTTTACACACTGACAGGGAGGTCAATACCATGGAAAGAGCAATAAACTTTTGAGTTTTAGAACAAGTTGTTCTCTTTTTGAATGACTCTGTAGACATAATTAGCCTCAGTTTCCTTGTGTATAAAAACAAATAAGTAAACAAACCAGAGAGACAAGAAGCGAGGGAGCAATATTTGACCTAATAGGGTCACATGCTCTTTGACAATCGGAAGAAATTGTACATATATGGAAGTCCTGACATAATTGCTAGTATTTCTTTGAAAAATTGGTGGATAACTTTATTTCTATATAAACATAGGCTGGCATTACTTTTTAGCTAAGTGACTAGTATTCCGCAAGTGCACAAATTTAAACTTCAGAATTATAAAGTGATTCAAGATCAAAAGAAAATGTCTATAAATGCACTCATAATTAAAATGTCATAATAATAAAGTTTACTTGCTACTTTTGATTTCTCAGGGCTTAGAAACAAACAACTCACTCAGAATGTTTTGGCAGAAATTCTTTTTAAAACACAAGGAGGTTAACTACCAAATTATGTGGACAGTAAATGGAAAAAAAACAACTGTAATGCTGCTAAATAAAGACATGAACACAAATTCTATATTGGAAATCAAACTAGTATGTTTTAAAGTGGAGGTTATGGGAGGTTTTTTTATATTTTTTTATTTCTCACTTCTTTCTTATATTGGATACTTTCTTCAAGAGACTTATTATACTTAAAAATGAGTTCTATTTTTTGGCTCTTTTCTCAAAAAAGTATGAACATTTTTTTAAAAAAAATTTATGATGTCTATTGACAGAGTAATAAATATGTTCCTCTATTTCAGTCTTATTTAAATATATGTGGTGCATAAAGGTGTGATTAGCACTAAAAATACATATACCAAGTTGAGAAATTGTATTCTTAGGATATAACATAAAAATAATATAGGGAAAAAAATTGTATTGCACAGTGTATGTGAAATAATATCCACAACTGTATATTTTTAGAGACTGGTGGTGTAGTAATTAAGAGATCTACTGTTAACCACAAGGTCAGCAGTTTGAATTGCTCCCTGAATTGGAAAAAATCTGCTTCAAAGGATCTCTTTAAAGTAGTGACAAATAAAGATGTCTCCTTGAAGACTTACGTGCGCCAGACACAAGCCATGGTGTTTTCCAACACAAATGGCATCACGTGCATGCAAAGCTGGACAGTAAACCAAGAGGACAGAAGAATTGAGGCCTTTCAATCATGGTATTGGAGAAGAATGTTGAATGTACTGTGGACTGCCAAAAGAACAAGCAGATCTGTCCTAGAGGAAGTCCAACCAGAGTCTCTTTGGAAGTAAAGACAGCATGACTGCAGTTTACATACTTTGCACATGTTGTCAGGAAGTATCAGTCTCTGATGAAGGACATGATGCTTAGTAGAGTGGAGGGTTAGTGAAAAACAAGAAGACCCTTGATGAAATGGATTGACACGGTGGTTACAAAAATGTACCTAAGCATGAAGACGATTGTGGACACTGTGAAAGACTGGGCAGTGTTTCATTCTGTTGTTCATAAAGTCATGATGAGTTGAAACAGACTGGATGGCATCTAACAACATAGGAGTTTCAGGGAGCAATTAGTCATGCTGTCTTTACTTCCAAAGAGACTCTGGTTGGACTTCCTCTAGGACAGATCTGCTTGTTCTTTTGGCAGTCCACAGTACATTCAACATTCTTCTCCAATACCATGATTGAAAGGCCTCAATTCTTCTGTCCTCTTGGTTTATTGTCCAGCTTTGCATGCACGTGATGCCATTTGTGTTGGAAAACACCATGGCTTGTGTCTGGCGCACTTAAGTCTTCAAGGAGACATCTTTATTTGTCACTACTTTAAAGAGATCCTTTGAAGCAGATTTTTTCCAGTTCAAGGAGTCTTTTGATTTCTTGAATGCTGCTTCCACGGGTGTTGATTGTGGACCCAAGTGCAATGAAATGCTTGACCTCAATCCTTTCTCCATTTATGACAATGTTGCTTACTGGTCCAGTTGTGAGAATTTTTGTTTTCTTGATGGTGAGTTGCAATCCATATTGAAGGCTGTGATCACCAGTCTTCATCAGTGAGTGTTTCACATCTTCACTTTCAGCAAGTAAGGTGGTGTCTTCTACTTAATACAAGTTGTTCATGAGTCACCCTCCAGTCTTGATGCCTCATACTTCTTCATACAATACAGTTTCTCAGATTGTTTGCATTGCATACAAATTGAAAAGGTGTTGTGAAAGGATACAACTCTGACACACACCTTTCCTGACTTTAAACCATGAGGTGTCTCTTTGTTCTGTTCACATGACTGCCACTTGATCTGTATAAAGATTCCTTAAGAGCACAATTAAGTGTTCTGAAGTTCCAAGTTTATGCAATGTTACCAGTAATTTGTTATTGTCCAAACAGTCAAATGCCTTTGCATAGTCAATGAAACACTGCTAAACATTTTTCTGGTATTCTCCACTTTCAATCAAGCTGCATCTGACATCAGCAATGATAGCCTTGGTTCCACATCCTCTTCTGAATCCAGCTTTAATTTCTGGCAGTTCCTTGGCAATAGTCTATTGCAGTTGCTTTTGAATAATCCTGAGCAAAATTCTACTTACATGCGATATTAATGATATTGACCATTAATTTTCACATTTGCTTGGATCACATTTCTTTGGAATGGGCGTAAATATATGTTTCTTCCAGTCAGTCAGCCAGGTAGCTGTTCTCCAAATTTCTTGACATAGATGAGTAAGCACTTCCAGCACTGCATCTGTTTGTTGAAACATCTCAACTGACATTCTATCAATTCCTCGAGCCTTGGTTTTTGCCAATACCTTCAATGCAACTTCTACTTCTTCCCTCAGTACCATTGATTCCTGATCGTATGCTACCTCTTCGTATGACTGAAAATTGACCAGTTCTGCCTGGTATAATAACTCTGTGTATTCCCCCCATTTTCCTCTGCTTCCTGAGGCATGTAATACTTTCCCTGTATAATCCTTCACTATTGTGACTAAAGGCCTGAATTTTTTCATCAGTTTTTTCAGCTTGAGAAATGCAGAACATGTTCTTACCTTCTGGTTTTCCATTACTAGCTCTTTGCACATGTCATTATAACACCTTGTTTTGCCTTCTTAAGCTGCGCTTGGAAATCTTTTGTTTAGGTCTTCTACTTTGCCATTGCTTCCTTTTGCTTTAGCTCAGTTTTTAAGAGCAACTTTCAGAGTCTCTTCTGACATCCAGTTTGGTCTTTTCTTTCTTTCCTGTCTGTTTAATGATCTCTTGCTCTCTTCATGGATGATATCTTTGATGTCACTCCACAATTCATCTGGTCTTCAGTTATTAGTGGTCCACACATCAAATCTGTTCTTGAGATGATCTTTAAACTCAAGAGGGATACACTCAAGGTCATACTTTGGCTCTTGTGGACTTGTTCTAATTTTCAGTTTCAATTTGAATTTTCATGAGCAGTTAAAGATCTGTGCCATGGTCAGCACTTGGTCTGTTCTGACTGTTGATATATATCTTTTCCATTATCTTTTTCCACAGATATAGTTGATTTGGTTCCTGTGTATTCCATCTGGTGAGGTCCATGTGTACAGCTGTCATCTGTGTTGGTTAAAAAAGGTATTTGCAATGAAGAAGTTGTTAGCTTTGCAAATTTCTATCATGCGATCTCCAGCATTATTTCTATCACCAAGGCCATATTTTCCAACTACTGATGCTTTCCGACTTCTGCATTCCAGTCACCAGTAATTATCAATGCATCCTGATTGAGTGTATGATCAACTTCAGACTGCAGAAACCAGTAAAAATCTTTAATCTCTTCATCTTTGACCTTAGTGGTTGGTGCATAAATTTGAGTAAGCTTCATATTAACTGGCCTCCCTTGCATACCTGTGGATATTATCCTGTCACTGACAGCATTGTACTTCAGGACAGATCTTGAAATGTTCTTTTTTGATGATGAATGTAACACCATTCCTCCTCAAATTTTCTTCCCAGAGTAGTAGACCATGTGATTACTGGTTTCAAAATGGCCAATACCAGTCCATTTCAGCTCAGTTGTACCTAGGATATCTATGTTTATGTGTTCCATTTCATTTTGGACAATGTCCAGTTTTCCTAGATTCATTCTTCGTACATTCCATGTTTTGATTATTAGTGGATGCTTGCATTTGCTTCTTCTCGTTTTGAGTCATGCTACATCAGCAAATGAAGATCCCAAAGGCTTTACTCTATACACAACATTCAGGTCACCTCTACTTTGAGGGGCAGCCCTTCTCCAGTTGTTTTCTGAGTGTCTTCTAACCTGGGGGCCTCATTTTCCAGCACTATATCTGACAGTGTTTCACTGCTATTCATAAGGTTTTCCCTGATTAATTCTTTTCAGAAGTAGCTGCTGAGTCCTTCTTCCTAGTCTGTCTTAGTCTGAAAGCTCAGCTGAAAATTGTCTACGATGGGTGACCCTGAGCACGGTACCAGTGGCATAGCTTCCAGCATCACAGCAGCAAGCAAACTTCCACACCGACAGGTGGGGGTGGTGCGCACTCTATCTTTTTGCCTCCTACCACCTAACATACTGAATCAACACAATCAGCCCAGAACTTGGCAGGGCAGAACAGTCTCCTACCAGTGATACCCGTGAAATAAATGCTGTAAATAGGGCCAGCATGGCACACACATTTGAGCATATTGTACACTGTAAAACTACCATGTGGATCTTCTTCCACATCATCAGCTATGTGAATAGTCACCCCTGCAGTTTGGCATGGTACAGCCTGAGTGGCTGTGGATGACATCACAGCAAAAATTGGCCAAAAGTGAAAAGGAGTTTGGGGGAAAAAGAAGAAAACTCAGATATATAGCTTCTATATTTCACCTGATTACCAAAAGATGTTTGGATTATAATTCTTTTAATTAAGTTTTTATTGAAAGTTTACACAGCATGTTAGGGTGTCCTTTCAGTGGTGCATGCAGAGTACCGCATTGGCTCTGGACACTAGTGCTGCTGAACAATTTCTGTTAATCCTGTACGGCTCAGTGCCCTTTCTCAATCATGATAATGTGTTACTTAAAAGGTTAACTAGCTGACATTATGATAGGCTATCTAAAAAATGGATGTCATGTGTTTGTACAGAGGTACATTTTCTGTGCTTGCCATAAGTGCCATTTCCTATAGATAGGCCACTGGTGATACTGGGTTAGCAGAAACTTCTCAGTGATGCCATGAGGCCAAGGCCAGTACAACACCTGCCACAACCCAGTTATGCTTCTGGAATCCCATTTGACAATTTCCACACAAACTATTCATAGATATTAGTTACTTGTATCACAATTTGTCAACAGTCCCTTTGTTTATATGTACAGCCATTCATACATGCTCAAATATTCATTTTTACTTTGTGCTGTGCTTACTACATTCATATTCAGAGCCACTTTTCCTAACACCAAAAATAACAAGTCCATATAGTCTAAAGTTCCTGCCTTTGTGTCAGTTTGTCACACTGTGGGGCTTGCATGTTGCTGTGATGCTGGAAGCTATGCCACCAGTACTCGAATACTAGCAGGGTTACCCATGGTGGATGGGTTTCTGCTGAGCTTCCTAACTAAGACAGACTAGGAAGAAGGACTCAGAAGTCTACTTCTGAAAAGAATTAGCCAATGAAAACCTTATACATAGCAGACAACATTGTCAAATGAAGTGATGGAAAATCAGCCCCCCAGGTTGGAAGGCACTCAAAAGACTACTGGGGAAGAGCAGCTTCCTTGAAGTAAAGTCAGCCTTAATGACATGGAGGAAGTAAAGCCTTTGGGACCATCATTCACTGATGTGGTACAACTCAAAATGAGAAGAAGCATATGCAAACATCCATTAATAATCAAAACATGGAATGTAAGAAGTATGAAGCCAGGAAAATTGAAAATCGTCAAAAATGAAATGGAACACATAAACATCAGTATCCTAGACATCACTGAGCTGAAATGGATTGGCGTTGGCCATTTTGAATTAGACAATTGTATGGTCTACAATGCCTGAAATGAAAACTTGAAGAAATTTCTCATCAAAAAGAACATTTCAAGATCTGTGCTGATGTACAATGCTGTCAGTGATAGTATAATTTCCATACACCTACAAGGAAGACCAGTTAGTATCACTATTATTCAAATTTGTGCACCAACCACTAAGATCAAAGAAGAACAAACTGAAGATTTTAACCAGCTTTTACAGTCTGAAGTTGATCGAGCATGCAATCTGGGTGCATTAATAATTACTGATGACTGGAATGCAAATGTTGGCAACAAATAAGAAGGATCAGTAGCTGGAAAATATGGCCTTGGTGATAGAAATGATGCCAGAGATACTATGGTGGTCAGGATTATACCAACTTGACTACTCCATGTTTGGCTGCTGTATCAAGTGGCAAGGTGGGGCCTGTGGTGGCTTCCTGCCCCTCAGCTCGCATCTCTCCATCTTTCATCATCTACTGCCGGGCTACTCTTGTAGCCAGCAGTTCCTGCTCTCTTCCTGAGTCTGGTTCCTGGGCTTGAACTAGCAGCTGCTGGATTCATCAACCCTTACAGCCAGCGCTAGAGAGTCTTGTTCCCTGACCCACTGATCCTGGGTTCGCCAGCTTCTGCAGCTCCATCTCGCCGGCAGCTTAGGATCCCCTGACTTACACAACCAGTGATCTAGAACTCTGGTCTCTGACCTGCTGACCTTGGGTTCACCAACTTCCGTGGCCATGTAAGGCTTGTGCCAGGACCTGGGATGCTCAGCTTCTGTAACTTCATGAGCTGCTTCCCCATATATAAATCTTTCCTTGTACATATATGTGTTACTGGTTTTGCTTCCCTAGAAAACCCAGCCTAAGACAGATACTGTGATAGAATTTTGAAAGACCAGTGACTTCTTCATTACAAATATCTTTTGTCACTAATACAAACAGAGACTATACACATGGACCTCACCAGATAGAATACACAGGAATCAAGTTGACTACATCTGTGGGAAAAGATGTTGGAAAAGCTCTGTACCAACAATCAAAGCAAGATCAGGTGCTGACTGCACAGGCCATCAGTTGCACGTACACAAATTCAAACTGAAACTGAAGAAAATTAGAGCAAGTCCAATAGAGCCAAAGTACAAACTCGAGTATATCCCACCTGAGTTTAGAGACAATCTTTGGAACAGATTGATGAAGTTGAACACTAATGACCAAAGAACAGACAAAATGGGGGATGACATCAAAGACATCATCTGTGAAGAAAGCAAGAGGTCATTAAAAAGTCAGGAAAGAAGTAATGACCAAGTTGGATGTCAGAAGAGACTTGGAAACTTGCTCTCCAATGCTCTCAACTAAAGAAAAAGGAAGAAATTGTAAAGTAAAAGACCGAAACAAATTTCAAAGGGCAGCTCAAGAAGACAAAATAAAGTATTATAATAACATGTGCAAAGAGATAGAATAGAAAACCAAAGGGATGAACATATTCTGTGTTTCTCAAGCTGAAAAAACTGAAGAAAAAAATCAAGTCTCAAGTTGCGATAGTGAAAGATTCTGCAGGGAAAATATTAAAACAACTCAGGGAGCATCAAAAGAAGAGGGAAGGAATATACAGAGTCATTATACCACAAAGAACTGGTTGAAGTTCAAGCATTTGAAGAAATAGCATATGATCAGGAACTATGGCATTGAAGGAAGAATTCAAAGTTGCATTGCAAGCATTTGGTGAAAAACAAAGCTCCAGAAGATGATGGAACATGGAGCTATTTCAACAAATGTATGCAGCTCTGGAAATGCTCACTCATCTATGCCTAGATATTCAGAGGACAGCTATCTGGCCAACTGACTGGAAGAGATCCATATTTATGCCCATTTCCAAGAAAAGTGATCCAACTGAATGCAGATATTACCAAAAATTATTAATATCACATACAAGTAAAATTTTGTTAAAGATCTTTCAAAAGTGACTACAGCAGTATATTGACAGAGAACTTCCAGAAACTCAAGCTGGATTCAGAAAAGGATATGGAACCAGGGATATCACTGCTGATGTCAGATGGATCTTGGCTGAAATCAGAGAATACCAGAAAAGTATTTACTTGTGTTTCATTAACTATGCAAAGGCATAGTGGGTCATAACAAATTATAGATAATGTTGCAGAGAATGAGAATTCCAAAACACTTAATTGTGCTCATGAGGAATCTGTACATGGATCGAGAGGCAGTCATGTGAACAGAACAAACAGACACTGCATAGTTTAAAGTCAGGAAAAGTGTGCATCAGTGTTGTATCCTTTCAACATAAATTCTCTATTTGTATGCTGAGTAAATAACCTAAGAAGCTGGACTATATGAAGAAAAATGAGGCATCAAGATTGGAGGAAGTCTCATTGATAACTGGTGTTATGCAAATGATGCAGCCCTGCTTGCTGGAAGTGAAGAGGTTGTGAAGAACTTACTGATGAAGATCAAAGACCACAGCCTTTTCAGTATGGATTATGTCTCAACGCTGAGAAAACAAAAATCCTCACAATGACACCAATAAGCAGCATCTTGATAAATGGAGAAAGGATTGAGGTTGTCAAAGATTTAATTTTACTTGAGCCCACAATCAACGCTCATGAAAGCAGCAGTCAAGAAATCAAAAGATGCATTGCACTGGGAAAATCTGCCTCAAGGGAAGTTTTAAAGGTATTGCAAAGTAAAGATGTCACTATGAAAACTAGCATGTGCCTGAACCAAGTCATGGTATTTCCAGTCATATCATATGCATGAGAAAGCTGGACAATGAATAAGGAAAATAGAAGAATTGATATCTATGAATTATAGCATTGGAGAAGAATATTGGATATAACACAGACTGCCAAAATAGGAAGCAGATTCTCTCTGGAAGAAGTACAACCAGAGTGCACCTTGGAAGAAAACATGGCAAGACTGCATCTCAAATATTTTGGACATGTTGTCAGGAAGTATCAGTCCCTGGAGAAGGCCATAACTCTTGGTAGAGTGGAGGGTCAGCAAAAAAGGGGAAGACCTTTGATGAGATGGATTGTCAGAGTGGCTGCAATAAAGGGCTTAAGCATAAAAACAATTGTGGGCGTGGTAGAAGACCGGGCAGGGTTTCATTCTGTTGTGTATAGGGCCACTGTGAGTCAGAACCAACTCAACAACGCCTAGCAGCAACAACATAGTATAAAGCTACTTTCCCCACCCCTGCTCCTTTCCTTGATAAGCACCAATGACTATCGGTCTCCTGATATTTTTCTGTTTTATTGTAGTTATAAAAGATGGATCATAACAATATTTGTCCTGATACATTTGACCTATTTCACTTAGCATCATACCCTCCAGATCCATCATGTTATAATATGTTTTTTCAACTCATCATTGCTCTTCATGATTGTGTAATATTCTGTTATATGTATGTATAACAGTTTGTTTGCACCATTCATTTGTTGATGGGCACTTTAGGTATTTCCATTTATTTGCTACTTTGAATAGATCAGCAGTGAACAAGGGTGCATATGGGCCTCTTCCTGTCATTGTATTTACGTCTCTGGCTAAATATCCAGGAGAGGATTGTGGGATTATAGGGTACTTCTATTTGTAGTTTTCTAAGAAAGTACCATACTGTTTCCATTTTATAATCCTAGCTAAGTGTTCTAATATTCCTACATCTGGGCCAACATTTTTTGTTATTTGCCTGTCACTGCCATTTTAGCCAGAGTAGGATAATATCTCATTGTAATTTTGATTTGCATCTCATGGCAAATGATTAAGAACATATATATATATATTTTTTTTTTTTTGGCTACTTGGATATCTTTTTTAGTGAAGGTTTTGTTCATGTCTTTTGCCCATTTTGTAACTGGGTTGTTCATCTTTTCATGATTAAAGTTTTCAATAGATTTTAGAGATATGTAGGATAAGTTATCTTCAAAGATCTTTTTTTACCAGCTATTTACTCTTTTAATATAGGTTAATTTTTACAAGATCGTATTTTCTGTTTTGTCTCCTTCTAATCTTATAATTATTATTTCATTTTTATAAAAGATGAGACTCTTCCCTTTGAGCAATTTTATGGTTTTAGATTTAACTTTTAGGTCTTTGAATAAATTTTGTTAATATTTGTGTATAACGTGAGATATAAGTTCTGTTTCATTTTCCTGCAGGCAAGTATTCAGTTTTGCTACTACCGTTTATTAAACAGATAGTTTCTGCTGGATGGACTTTGATTTCTCAGTAAAAATCAGATATATATAAGTGTTTGAGTTCTCAGTTCTATTCCACTGGTGTATCATTGAATCAATACCAGGATGTTTTGATTATAGTGACTGTATAGCATATTTTGATATCAGGGAAAATGAGGTCTGTTGCTTTGTTCTTTTTCTTCAGTATTGCTTTGGCTATTTGGAGTTTCTTTTCTTTCTGTATTAAGTTGGTCATTAGTTTTTTCCATTTCAGTAACAAATGTTGTTGGAATATGTATCAGGCTTACATTGTAACTATAGGTAGTTTTAGATAGTATTGACATTTTCTCTATATTAAATCTTCTAATTCATGAGCATGAAATGCATTTCCATTTTTGCAGATCTCTCAACTCGACTGCACTTGGCTTGGCTTAGTCTCTTGCAGTAGCATTTTATAATTTTCATTGTACAAGTGCTTTATGTCCCTGATTAGGTTAATTCCCAGGTGTTTTACTGATTTGGAAACTACTGGAAGTGGTTTTGTTTTGTTTTTTTTGGAGCAGTCTGTTAGTGTAGAGGTAACCTACTGATTTTTATGTGTTGATCTTGTACCTTGCAAAATAGCTAATTTTTTCTCTTAATCCAGAAGTGTTCTTGTGGGATTTTTAGCATCCCCTGTGTATAAGGCCATGTCACCTGCAAATAGAGATAGTATTACTTCTTTCTGATCCAGACACCTTTTATATCTCTTTGTTATTGCTTTAGCTAGGACTTCCAGTACAGTGTTGAATAAGAGTGGCTGTAATGGGCATCCTACTCTCATTCTCTTTCTCAAAAGGAAGGCTGTCAGTCTTTCTCCATTGAGTGTAACGTTGGCTGCTGGTTCTGCATGTACTCCCTTAATTATTTCAAGAAATTTTCCTCTTATTTTTATTTTGCTGGAAGTTTTTATCAGGAAAGTGTGCTGAATTTTATCAAATGCCTTTTTTTCATTGATTGATATGGTCATGTGGTTGTTTTTCTTTTATTTATGCGGTGGATTACGTTAATTGCTTTTCTAATGTTGAACTTCCCTTATATTCTAGTATGAATCTCATTTGATCTTGATCATGATGTATGGTACGTTGCTGAAGTCTGTTGGCTAGAATTTTGATGAAAGATTTTGACTATATGTTCATAAGAGATATTGGTCTGTAATTTTCTTTTTCCTGTAAGGGTAGTGTTCCATCATTATGTTTTAGAAGAGATTGAGTAGAATTGGTGTGAACTCTTTTCTGAATGCTTGATACAAATCTCCAGTGCAGCCACTTTTTGATGACATCTTCAACGTCTTCTTTTGTTACGGGTCTCTTTAAATTTTCTGCTTCTGTGTTAGCTCAAGTAGGTAGTGTGTTTCTAGGAATTTGTCCATTTCATCTAAAGTTTCGTATTTGTTAGAGTACAATTTATCATAGTCATCGTTATCTCTGCTAGACTGGTTGTAATGTTGCCAATTTCATTTTTATGTTTGAATATTTGTCTTTTCTGTCTTTTTTAAATTTTGTCTATGTAGTCAGTGTTTTGTCTATTTTATTGCTCCTTTCAAAAAAATCAACTTCTTGTTTTGTTAATTGTTTCTATTTTCAGTGCCATTTCTTTCTGCCCTGATCTTTATTATTTCTTTTTTTCTAACAGTTTTTGATTTCTTTTGTTCTTCCTTTTATGTTTGTTCAAGTTGTTGGTTTAAGTTAATGATTTTAGATTCTTCTTTTTTAATGCAAACATTTCTTACTGGAAATTCCCCTTTTAGTACAGCTTTTGCCATGCCCCAAGTATTTTGATGTGTTGTGGTTTCATTTTTGTCTCATCTAGAAATTTTAAAATTCTGCTTTTAATTTCTTCTACAATCAGTAGTTTTTTATTAGCATATTATTTAATTTCTGTGAATTTATTTTTCCCCTTATTTACCCTGCTGTTGATTTCTAATTTCATACTACTTTGTTCATAGAAGAGGATTCGAATGATTTCAAATTGTTTGAATTCATTGAGACTTGTTTTGTGTGATCTATGCACTCTGGAGAACAAAGCGCATTGTTCTGGTGCTTGCTGGGTGAAGTGTTCTATGTATATTAGGTTCATTTGGCTACATTTTTTTCGAGTTCTCAGTGATTTTCTTTCAGATACTCTAGCCATAATTTACAAAACATATTGAAATGCCCTACTATTATTGTGAAGTTATCTGTTTCCCTTTTCATATTTATCAGTATTTGTGTCTTTTATTTTCATGCATTGATGTTAAGCTAAAACATAAATAAATAAATAAATAGCTTGTTGCTATTGAATTGATTCTAACTCATAACAACACTATAGGATAGATTAGAACTGCCTAATAGAGTTTCCAAGGAGCTCCTGGTGTATTTGAACTGTCAGCCTCTCAGTTAGCAGATGTAACTCTTAACCACTCCGCCATAAAGGTTTCCACATTTCTGTAAAGCACATATATATTTACAATTGTTATGTCTTCCCTCTGAATTGATCCCTTTATTATTATGTAATGTCCTTCTTTATGTCTTTGAATAGACTTTGATTTAAAGTCTATTTATCCTGATATAACATGGTGTGGTCACACCTGCTCTTTTTTGCTTACTGGTTGCATGACATATTTTTCTCTATTCTTTTGTTTTCAGTCTGTTTGTGTCCCTATGTTGAAGACATGTCTCTTCAAGGCACCAAAAGAAGTAATCTGTTCTTTTAGAAAAAAAAAAATTCCCCATCCATTCTGTCATGCTCTGCCTTTTGCATAGGCCACTTCGACAGTCAAAATTTAAAATTATTACTTAAAAACAAATTACTTACCTTTCTTTTTTGTTATTTGTTTTTTGAGTATTTCTTATCTTTTTTGTTCTTTTATCCAGATTTTTCTGTTTTTCTTTGAGTTTGAGTGCTTTCTTCCAATGAGTCTGTTTGTTTTCTTCCTTCTCTTCTTATGAATGCTTTTTTGGTAATTTCCAGCAGTTATGACATAGGTTACATTGCACAACTTACAACTGCAACACGCTTTAACATAAGAACAGCAGTTAAAATAAAATCCTAACATTAGAAATCGATTTCTGATGTGCTAATACCTCCTACATTCCTATTGATGTGTCTCCATTGACATCAACATGCAACCTATCTTGATAAGTTTATTTTGTACTTATTTCTTAATAAATTTACTCTTGCCTTTCCATTTGGAGTATTCCCTTGAGTAATATTTGTAAAGCATCTGGTAGTGGTACATTCCTAGGGCATCTACTTATTTCTTAATATCTGCATTTGCCCTTGTTTTTGAATGCCAGCTTTGTTGCATAAAGAATTCTTTGCTAGCAGTTACTTTGGTTCAATATTTTATATATGTCTCTCCATTTTTCTCTGGACTCTAAAGGTACTGGGAAGAAATTTGCCCTAATTCTCATGAAAGATCCTTGAATATAATGTGGAATTGATCTTTTTTATGGTCTTTTCTTACTGGCACTCTTGTAGCTTTCTGTATTTCTAGACTTGTTTCTCTGCTCAGGCTGGGAAGTTCCCTCTAATTATCTCTTCAAAAATCATTCCTGTGCCTTTATTGTTATCATAGTGCTCTGACTTTCCAGTAATTATGATGTTAGATTTTTTAATTGAATCCCACATTCCTTTCCATATTTGTTTGCTTTCCCTTGTCCTTTTCTCTTGTTTCTTTTGAGATTTGGTAAGTTTAGTTATTTTGCCTGCTTCCTTCTCTTTTTTATCTCCCATAGGATGAAAGGATAAAAGGTGGTACAAGACACACTCCAGGGAAACTCACTGAGCAAGGGTGGTGCAGTCCTATCTTAATCCACTTTTAACACAATCATCCTATCTATTAGCTACAGGCAGAGATAAGGATGTATAGCATAGGAAAATCACAAAATATTGGGAATGACGGCCCAGCCAAATGACTACACACGTTTTGGGGGCACACAGTTCGATCCACAACATTCATATTTTTCTTTTGATTGTTTTGTATTCTCCTGTGATTTTATGTGTTTTATCTTGTGAGCTGTTTTGTTGTCTTCTTTATTTATTTAGCTTGAATTGTGTACTGTTCATCATGGCAAAATTTTCTAGCCTTAGTTGTGTAGTTGTCAAGTACTCAGCTACCAACCTAAGGAGCCAGAGTCTACACTCACCAGCAGCTCTAAGGGAGAAAGATGTGACATATTGCCTCTGCAAAAATTCACAGCTCAGGGAAACCCATGGGGCAGCTCCAACCAACCACACAGGTTCACTATGAGTCAGAATGACACAATGATAGTGGGTACAGTATCTTCTCCTGAGAATCAAGAAAAAGCACTCTTACCGGCAGAGTTTTCTCAGTTCTGGTTCTTTAGAATTTCAGTTCTGGTTCTTTAGAATTCAATATGCGTATATGAGAGAGGAGGGTTAGCTGGTTGTAGAAGATAATGTCAGTGGTGGAGCTCTACTTCCCTGAGGCAACTTGGGGGCCCTCTAGGTTTTCCTCTCCCTGGCACCCTACACACACACTCCCATGGTGTCCTGCTGTAGGCTACTTCTTGTGCTGCTTATCAGTCTGAAAGATTCCCCTCATCCTGCTGCCCTTGCTGTTCCTTCCACTCCTAGTGGCCATCTGCCAGAGGTTTCTGCAGAATTCAATAGCACTCTCATGCAGCATCACTGTCTACCTTCAACTACCTCCCAACTTCACAGACCATGAACTTTCGCAAGCAATTGGCACTCTTCTAAAAAGTAGAAATGTCACCTTGAAGACTAAGGTCCATTTGACCCAAGTCATGGTATTTTCAATTGCATCGTATGCATGCAAAGTCTGGACAATGAATTAGGAAGACAGAAGAAGAATTGATGCCTCTGAATTGCGGTACTAGAGAAGAATATTGAATGTGTCATGGACCACCAAAAGAACAAACAGATCTCTTCTAGAAGAAGTACAACCAGAGTGTTGCTTGGAAACAAAGATGGTGACACTGCAGTATCTTATATGTTTGGGACATGTTGTTGGGAGGGATCAGTCCCCAGGGAAGGATGTCATGCTTGGTAGAGTGGAGGATCAGTAAAACAGAGGACGATCCTCAACAAGATGGATTGACACAGTGGCTACAACAATGGTCTTAAGTAGAAAAACAATTGTGCACATGGCACAAGACCAGGCAGTGTTTCCTTCTCTTGTGCATAGGGTTTCTATGAGTCAGAACTGACTCACTGGCGTCTGACAACAACAGCAACAACAAAAATCAGGCTAGAATGTTCTCAAGTTAGCTCCTTTTCTGTGTTCCTTATTTGGAATGTTATTTGACCCTGTCCCAAAATGGCTACAATGAATGAGAATTTCCGTGTTAGTGGGTGGGATCTTCCAGCTTCTATGTCAACCTTGTTCCTCCTGTCCCCTGCTTGTGTACTCACTTTTGCTCTCAAACAACTTAGCTGCTGTCTGAAGTTCTAGTACCTCAGTTTGTACTTGTTTTTATTCATTGTTCAGTGAGTTAATTGCTGGGAGAGTAAATGGGAGTGTCCACTCACTTTTCCACTTTGTCTTTCCCCTGTGGTTATGATTTAATAAGGAAATGTTACCATTAACATGGCAAAGCAAAAAGGGAATACTGGTTTGAAAGAGTAACTGATATGGATCTGAGCCACTAGTAGCTGTGTGACCTCAGGACTATAGTTCTCAAACCACGTAGTGACATTAGGATGTTATCATGAAGAAAAAAGATCATCACCTCAACACCCACACCCAGTGCTCCTATCAGCATTTTAGTGCCTCCTGTTTATGTATCAATAAATAGTCAAGGATTAGAAGATATTCGAAGAAAGCTTAAAACATGTACGAGACAAGTACATATTAAAATAGTAACAACGAAGAAATGGAAACCAAAATTTAAATGCAGAGAGTAGAATAAAATTTCGAAGAGATTCCGAGTAATATTTTCAGAAAGATAAAAACTCTGTTCACAGAGTAAGAACAGTAGAAACAAGAAAAAGGAAAACTACACGGGATTAAAAGTGTCTTTAGACATGCATAGTTTAATATAAATTGTAAAAATAACTGTAAACTACAAAACTTAGAGGATTAGGTGAAAAATATTCTAGAAATAGAAAACAAAATTTTAAAAATGGGAACATAATGAAGAACCATACCTTAAATTTTAGATTGAAAGATCAATATAGAATGTCCACAACAACAAATAGAAGTTGAGGAAAGAGAGAACAGCAACAACAAAAAATTAAAGAGTGATGAACACTGAAGAACTAATTTCAGGAAATACTCCACGACTGAAGATCAGGATGAGTCTCCTGACTGAAGGGACCAAGTCAGTGCTCTGACCACAAAAAAAAAAAAAAAAAAAAAAGTGAGAGACTGATATTAAAGCCAATTATGAGACAAGAAATGCTGCTGGCATAGTAGTTAAGAGCTATGTCTGCTAGCCAAAAGGTTGGCAATTCAAATCCGGTGGGCAGTCTTTTGAAACTCTATAGAGCAATTCTACTCAGTCCTATAGGGTCTGAATTTACTCTTCAACAGTGAGCTTAGTTTTGTTGCTTATTATAAGAAAATTTCAGAACTCTGAGGATAAAGATGGGGCTCTAAATCCTTTCAGGAAAACATCTCAACAGCCACACTGAATGCTAAAGAACAAAGCAAATGATACCTTCGAAATGAGCAAGAAAAGAGTTTCTGGTCTAAAGTTGTGTACTCAAGTTATCTATGAATCAATTGTGACAATAGAACAAAGATGCTTTTTGAATGTACAGATACTTAAAAAAAATCCTTCTTTTCCAGACTCATAGGAAGCTTTTGGAGAATTGCTTCATCAAAATGCAGTAGTAAAAGAAGAAAAAGCAAACTATGGAATATATTGCACTGGGATGCCGCTAGATTAATTTTAAGTAATTTCTAGAGCTGAACTTTGAGTCAGTTCTGAAGTCCAACCAGTACAGACTACAGTTCAGAAGCAGAGAGAGTTGAGTGAGGAATGTCTCAAAAGAGGGAAAAAAAGGAGGTGAAGAAGGAGAAATAATAAATTATCAAATGGATGTGAGTATTTGAAAAATGTATTATTGGGCATTTGACAGACCTTTCTGGTTATTTCCAAAAATTAATATTAGGTACATATCAAATTTAAACAATAAAAAGGCAGAATAATTTAGTAAGGTTAAATGTAACAGTTTGCTGGAGTTATCTTAAACATCCACATTATAACAGTAATGTATTGGAGCTTCATTTAACCAAAGGAAAAAAATGTGATATAACCATTTTGTGATGATTCAGGTAAGGAAAAATGGTCTATAACAGAAAGCCATTGCATATTCTTATTTTAAAACGAAGGTAAACAGCAGTAGTAACAGACAAGAGATGTAAAAGTGGTCTCCTCTGGGGAGCAGGACTTAGGGAACACTATCTGATATTTATTTTAATATGAGCCTTTTAATGATGTTTTGATCAAATGCCTGTATTATTTGATAAAAATAAATATTAGTTTTAAAAATTCCATTCAAGTTTGGAAGTATGGTCATTGTATGGCTAACCATTGAATAAAAGGAACAGATGTGCAGACAATCAACTGTATAGAATTAACAGGATAGACAGCTATGGTGTCATCAAAATGGGTTTAATGTACCAAGAACAAGGAGAAGTTCCATGTGGTGGATCACAGGGAGTTGGTGGGTGAGACTTGCTGTAAACCAGGTGATGACTGGCCTTGAATTTCACAGTGAGTTGTTGGAACTTTACACTGTGGCTAGTCAGAAGCAGCCTAGGTTGTAAACCAAAGAGAGAGAGAATTAAATTTATTTCTTTGGAAAGATAACTGGCACTGAACTGGAGAAGAGAAAGATTTTTGGACTGCAAAATAATAAATAGCTGTTGCAATAGTTTTGAGACATGATGAGGGTCACAGAGGCAATGGAAATGGAGAAAGATCCAATTCAGGAAATATTTCTCAGATAAAATCAGCAACACTTCACGAAAACTTGGATGTGGAGAGAGGACAGAATCTAGGCTAATTCCAAGCTTTCTAACAAGGGAGATTGAGAGATTTGTGACCCAGATAACCGAGATTAAAAAACGTGGAGGAGATTATCCTTGTGTTGCAGAGCTCTTCAAGACACAACAGAACAGGGTTTGTCCAAAGCAGAGTTGAAGCGGTTATGTACTTCCATTGTCTGAAATTCAGATATGCTAAAAAGTATTTTTCAAAATATTTATCTCTAAATGAAATCAAGTTTGTCCGTAAGACTTCAATTTCAGTTGTGAGAGAAAAATAATGTTGCTATTTTGATCCAGCTCAATGAAATCCAGTTAAATCTCAGTCTCCTTTGGGTAGCTACTTAGATTCTTCAAGGATTTCTGGAAGTTTCTCTTCTTGTTTTCTTATTATTAGGAGAAGGAAGACATCTAGGATTCTGGCTTGGGTAAGAAGTGAGAAAACAGAAATGTAAGTATGTATTCTGGCACCAGGGAGGTGTGTTCATTCCACACAATCTCCTCTTTCCTTGTTGTCTGCTGTCCTTCCCTGTCTTGCACAGTGACCGCATTCCCTACTATAACTGTTTTGAGTGTGCATAGTCTTGCCAAAGTATTAAAAACAGGATATTGAGAAAAAGGAAGTCTTTCAAATTATTTTCATAATCTAGTCCAACACTAATGCCAAACATGTTAAATATATCATTATTGCTCTGTGTTGTCCAATGAATTCCAGTTCATAGCAACTCAGTGTGACAGGGTAGAACTTCGGCATACGATTTCTTAGGCTGTAGTCCTCATGCACTGGCATTTCAGATCTGCCAGGCAGTACTTGGGTGTTCTGTGGGGCAGTTCTACTCTGACTTACAGGGCCACCATGAGTCAGAATTAACTCAGTGGTGGTGACTTTGGCAGTCTTTATGGGAACAGATTGCCAGGCCTTTTTTCCTATGGAGCAGCTGGTGGGTTTGAACTGCTGAACTTTCGCTTAGCAACAACGTGTTTAAAATTTGTATCACTGGCAACACAAGAATAAAAAGGGATGCATCCTGAGATCTTCACTAAAAGACCTTAATTGATGGTCTAGCGGTTTCGGGGTTCCCCTGGGAACATGGCCCCTGGCCCTGATGCTGCCCTTGCCCATAAATCATAATGAAGGTCCACTCTTTAGACACGAATGGATTGGACTTGGCGATGCACAGTGACCATATATTGGATGCACTTTATGGTTCTATGCATCTATAGGATATCATCCTGCTGACCTCTAGCTGGAGGAAGGGGAGTGGACAGAGAGAAGGGGAAAGGAGACTGTTGGGAGGGTGAGACATGCATGGAGCAGAGAGGAACAGTGTGCTGTCACCGGGCAGGGAGAGCAGTGGAAGCTGCATAGAGGTGGGCATGTAAATTTATACGGGAATGTACATTTTCACTCAGTCATATTAAATAAAATAATGATAATAATAATAAAAATTTTTATAGTCACTTATCAAAAGATAATAGAAAAAAAGGCATTTTCTAATGAATATGCTAGCCAGCTAACAAATTTAGCAATCAAAGAGATTATTGAAATGAGCAAACAAGACACCGAAACCAAGTAGCACAACAGGTAAAAGTTTAAAATTATTTTGAATTAATGTTAAAAGTCACCCACAAGAGGAAAAATAAGAATTAAATACATAATGTTGTTGTACTGTCAAGCTGGCTCCTGTTCACAGTGACCGTATGTGCAACAGAGCAAAACACCGCCTGGTCCTGCACCATCCTCAACAGTTGTTGCTATGCCTGAGCCCACTGTGTATAATAGGGTGTCATTTTTTTCCAACCAAATTAACACGTAAAAAAAAAAAAAAAAAAGAAGCTTCTGAGGGAAATATTTTGGTAAGTACTCATTGCCATCAAGTCAATTCCAATTCCTAGTAACCCTCTAGGACAGAGTAGAACTGCGTAATATGGTTTCCAAGGAGCACATGAAATACGTACTAGAGAAAAAGTAAGTAACATCCTTTAAAATTTTAAATGTACTTCTCCTTCAACTTAAAGATTTTCCTCCTGTAAATTTGATCTAAAGACCATCCATTTCAGCACTTTCTATAGTTAAATTAAAAAAAAAAAAATCAGAAATAATTTAAATGTCCAGGGCTACTGACAAGGAAGGATCCTGCCCCTTGAACCTCTAAATTTGTGAGGCAACTTCTGTTCTTTAAAGCCCTCCACTTGTGGCATTATTGTTGCTGTGCAGCACTAGCAAACTAAGACAAGAAGTTAAAGTAGGAAACACGGACAACACAACCCTTAAAATCAAGCAGAGAAGACACTAATGCAGAGAAGGGGAACTCTAAGATGAAGGGAAACAACTGAGCTAGAAAAAGGAATTTTCAAGAAAACATGTCCCTTGGCCACATGTGTTTTAGTGCTGCTGAGAAAAACCACAGGTATTCTGGAAGAATAATGAGTGGACCTCAGAAATTACTTTCTTCTTAAGCTAAATTAAAAAAAAAAAATGCAATCAACTCAATTCCAACTCAAAGTGACACTGTAAGAGAGAAAAGAATTGTTCCAAAGAGTAGCTCTTGGCTTTAGGGCATATCCGTGTTAATATGCAGACACAAAACAGTAAATTTTAAATTAGTTAAAGTAGCTTATATTCTTATTCATGATAACTACTTTTACTTTGTAAAGCTTGATAAAAGACCTACAAAACCTTGTATTTAACCTTGTAAATAAATGGGTTAAGAGATATACAATGTTAGTGTAACCCTAATGTTCCATGTTTTCTTCTTTTCAGAACAAGCTATGGAGAGCTTTACATAAAAAACGCCTTGCCTTCTCCTTTCCACATACCTTTGTCAATGACTTTGCTTTGCTCTGTCCATCCACCTGTGACCACCACTCACATTAGTGTCTAGATGTCTGGTATGTATATATGTTGATACTGATACGGTGCTATCCAGCATGTATCTCTTTAGTCTGATGAAGAATCTCTTGTAATTATCTCATTAGGAAGAACTTATCTGGCCATGCCGTATGTGGGCTGCATGCCAGAAAGGCCGTTCTAACACTTGCAGCAGCCATATATAAACTCTAGTGTAAAACTACCTTTCAGGACTCAATAAAGACAGCTCGCATTGCTATCGGACTTCCCGCAGGTGCCACCTCCTAAACAGGCTTTCTTTGTCTTTCTGACTTGGAATACTTTTCATTAGCTCGACCTCTCCAGGCAAGAACCCAGTCAGGCAAGATCTGCTGCATGTATGAAGTCAATCAGTAGCTGTTGCTTAAATGTTGGAAAAGCACAACCACTTTGTCAGCCTCAATACAAAATATTTACAGTCTAATAATTACTGTATCTTCTGCAAGCATAAATTAAATCAAGCAGCTTTAAAGTGATAAGCAATCAACTGTAAGAGTTTCACAAATGCCCACATTAATTTTTTTAATTGTGGTCAAATACATATATCCCATTTTAACCATTTTAAGTGTATAATTAAATGATACCAATCACATTTACTATGTTGTACAACCATAGCTACTATCTATTTCCAAGGTTTTTTTCATGATCCCAAACAGAAACTCTTTATTCATTGCCCCATCACCCAGATCCTGATAATCATGAATCTGCTTTGGTCTCTACTCTCAATTTATAGCCTCCCTAGCACTTTTTCTTAAGGAGCTCTCTTGGTGACATGGTTAAGCACTCCACTGCTGATTGAGAGACTGGTGGTTTAGCCCACAAGTGACTCCACAGAAGAAAAGATTTGGCAATTACAAAGATTCAAGCCTAGGAGACCCTATGGGGCAGTTCTACTCTCTCTTAACGGGATTGCTATGTCAGCACATGACAGTGCTTCTCCCTAATGGCAAGCATTGAGTTTAAGACCCTTATTAATTTCTCAGTTTTATGAGAGCTGTGAGGGCATGGGTGTGGGGAAATAAGAGAGAGGGAATCTTAGTACTTCACTGTAATTGTCATATTGCCATTGCACGATCTACGTTAGAAAAGGGCTTATAAAAGTAAGTATTTCCAAATTTCTTTGTAAAATCATTTAAGATCGAGTTTAGATAACTATTAAAAAGTAAAAGAGGTATCTAAAAAACCTCAGCAAGGGATTAACCCAAATTATTTATGTAAAAATAATGCATGACTGTTTAATTGGTAGCTTACTGTTGACTAAAAAAAAGGCTGAAAATTTAGTGCACATGATTAAGTCTTGACCAACTATATATTACTTAACTAATAATTTATTTTCTCAATATATTTGGTGTCTTCCCTATGGCAGGCACTTTTTATGACTGAGTAACACAAATTGAGAACAAGCCAAAGTGCCTCATTTCATAAAACTTACATTTCAGTGATGAGAGGAAAAAAAAAGTTAAAATAACAGAATAAAGGATTGAAATAATGGTTTTCCTTTAGTATTTTCAGTTACGCCTGTGCTTCTCCCCAGGAAAGGAGCTAGCCCTTCATTGTCTCAGGGACTGGATGGCAATAAGGAACAAATAACACAAGAAACCTAGTTCTTGTTCTTCAAATTCCTAAACTTGAACCAGAGACAAAAGATATCAAAGAAGGTATGAGGGAGAATGCTTTTCCCACTTCCCAGGTTGTAGAAGGTCCTGCACTGGGTTGTTGAGTAAGAAAGATAGATTAAAAAAACCCAAAAGTTTAGTGATTTCAACCACTCAGTGGTACTGTGGAAAAAAAGCCTGGTTAGTTGCTTTTGTAAAGACTGCAGCCAAGAAAAACTGTATGAAGTGTGAAACAATTCTGCCTTGTGAACAAATAGTATCTCCATTAGTCAGAATCAACTCAGTGGCCACAGATCTTGCTTTGTTTTTATTCTTATAATATTCTGTCCCTATGTGTCCTGGGGTGATACAATGTTCAGCTGCTAACTAAAAGATTGGCTGTTGCTTCAAAAGAAAGGCTTGAGTACATATCCACTTTTGAAAAATCAGAGACTGAAAACTCTGTGGAGCACAGTTCTACTCTGACACACTGGAGATTGCCATGACTCGGTTTATATTCTGTCATCACCTCATGTTGTCCCCAAGGAAAGTGGCATTCAATGGAAAAGAATCTCTAGAAAATTTTGTAGGGCCTAGGAAAGGAAGTGATGTGGATTTCTCTTCCCCACTGGAGCCCCTGAGGCAGTGTCAGAGAGGAATGTCCTGGATGGGCAGAAAGAGTCTAACATCCTTTTTAGGCAACATGTAACTATAAAAAATTTATATTAAGAAAACCACTTACCCTTCTCACCCATATAAATCTTCATTTCTTTGAAAGACATGTGTAATAAATGTTATCTGTACCACTTACGTAGCTTTATTGGAAAAACAAACTTTGTTTCTTCATTTCTGAATTTTCAAAGGAAAATGAAAATAACCAGTCATTTAATGCTTCCTTAAGCTTTTTTAGACACCAGTTATAATGATGGCTTATATACAAGAATAAATTCACCTACTGAGAATTATTTTGAGATTAGTGCCCTAACTTAGCAGAAATAGGCATCTACATGTCCAATTGAGATATAATGGGATAAATGCAATAATCCACATTCTGAGACACCTATTTGTGCCAGGTCAAAATTCTTTGAACATTTAGATCTTGATATGCTTGCTGAGCCTTCAAGGATGAAAGGAATACATTTCTTCTCTGCACATCTTTAGTCAATTTTAAAACATCTGTTCTTTTATTTATATACTTCTTTTTCTTTCAATGTTTTGAAGAGTTTGCTTTGGAGCCATTGCTGTTGAGCTGATACCGGCTTATAACAACACTATGGGACAGTAGAACTACACCACAGGGATTCCAAGGAATCGCTAATGGATTCAAACAGCCAACCTCTTGGTTAGCAGCCAAATACTTAACCACTGAGCTACCAGGGTCCCTTTCTTTGGACACTGCATTACAGTTGACTCCATTTTAGGTAGGCATGGGTAGAAATGCTTTGCAGGAAAATGCTTTGTTGTATATACTTTTTTCATATCGTTTTTATTTGTCAGTAGCCATCAGTCCTAAGCATTATGGGTCACAGGTTCAAACAAAGACAAGATCCATTAGTCATTTCCCCACTGACATGGCCATGAGTGTTGATCCAGTAGTTGGTTGACTTTCCGGTTTCAGAGCCCACATTATCTTTGCTGAATATTAGAACGTATCTATACCTTGTGTGTTGGATGCAGCTGGGTGTCAATGAAACATGACTTCCTCCAAGAACAAAAGGACCATTTGGCCACAAAATAACTGCTACCAAAGTTCTGATTAATTAAGTGTAAATGAATCAAAAACATGCACTTTAGGTTTCCCTCTAACTACACAGGGATTTGAAAATTGTTATGAGGTTTTGCTAAACCCAAAGCACTTGAAAAAATAGTCAGAGATATTTCCAGAATTCTAACTGCCACCAGTTTTACCTATCCCTAATTTTTGTTTGTTTGTTTGTTTTTTAGTTCAACACTTAAGTGTAGAATCTGGCAGAATAGGATTGAAAACAGGAGAAAGTAGGTTACCACTTGATTGATTTTTATTTGTCAGTGTGCTTCTTATAATTAACTTTGTAATAAAGTTTTAACCTACATTTAGATTAGTAGATTTTCTTGGTGATGGCTATTCTAACTTGGGTTCATATGCTACCCTCCCCCACTTAGCAGCCAATTCACCTTGAGCGAGTAACTTAATCTCTCTGTACCTAGGCTTACTTGTCTTTGAAGTAAGCATAATTATATTCTTCTATTGCAAATAACACTCTTTAGAGCTTTAAGCATTGTCTGGCATATGCTAAGTGCTCAATGAATATTAACTGTTAGGAGGTACTTATTATAATGACTTCAGTTATCAGAGATAGTAACAGTACAGTACTACTCGATATCCAGTAGATTCTGATTCATGGAGGCTCCACGTGTGTCAGAGTAGAGTTGTGCTCTACAGGGTTTTCACAGGTTGATTTTATGGAAGTAGACTGTCAGACCTGTCTTTCAAGGTGCCTCTGGGTAAACTTGAACCACCAACTTTTTGATTAGCGAACAAGTGTGTCAACCATTTGTATGACCCAAAGACTCTAAAGACAAGTTGTTTATAAACAACTTTGCTTCTACAGCCTGTGAAGAATGAGGAATTAAACATCCAAGCTCTAGTTATGATACTTGACTTGAAGTTCCCACAAAGCTGGGAAACCCTTGTGGCTAAGTACTTGTGGTTAAGTACTATGGCTCCTAGCCAAAAGGTTGGCATTTTGAAATCCATAAGACTCAATGGAACAGGTCTACTATGTCCCATAGGGTCATTACATGTTGACATCGACTCAATATCAGCGGATTTGGTTTGGACTCATACCAACTACTCACTACCTCTTTCACTCAGTTCACCACTTTGGTAGTCATCTTTCCAACATCCAGATGTATAGGTGCATCACATCTCCTTTGAGGTTACCTTAATATTTCAGCTGTTGAGGAAGTACTATAGCTACAACTTCCATAAAAGCAGGTAAGACCATGTTCTATTCTTCTAACCCTGCTGCCTCCACAGAACTCCATTCCCAATTACTTCTGCACTCTTATGGGGAAGAAGGATGTATCACAACAGATCCTGTGTTACACCCTAATTGCCCTCTGTGACAACTAGTAGAAGCTTCAGAAAGTTCTACTTTGATCTTGAAGAGATAACTCTTTCCTGAGATAATGCTCAAAATGGATCCAAGTTATTCATTTATGTACTTATCAGATACAGACCGAGCATACAAATTCACTTGATATATTACAGAAACTACTATAACAAAAAAGGTAAGGTAATTATCACTGCCACTCGGAAGCTTACAGTCTAGCTGAGGAGATATAACAAAGTCATAAATCAGGATGTTGGAAAGCTGGCTACCATAATGGTGACCAAGTGGAGCAGGCAGTATTGGTACGTAAGAGGATAATAGAAGGCTGAGGTCTCTGAAAGCTGAAGAGATCCAGAGAGGCCTTGTACAAGATATGAGACTTGAGAGTTAAATCTTGAGAAATCATACAGCTATTAAACAAACAGAAGCAGAAGGCAAGCACATTCTGAGAAACTAGAAGAGCACAAGCTGAGAATGAATGGAAAGAATTCTTGAGGGATAGTAAACAGATACAGATAGCTGGAGAGAGAACATGGAAAGAAAGTGCAGAATTGGGATTTATGTTTTGAGGATAGGAAATGCATAGGAAATATGTTAAATATATATAGATACTTGAAGTATACAAAGTCCTAGATGAAACTATGGCTAGTGTTGAATGCAAAAGAACACCCAAACTAAAATGGGCACTGGATAAATGGTTAGATTTCAAGAGCAAAAAACAGTAGATGAAGATAAAGATTTCCAGTTTGGATTTATTTTAGTTATCTGGTCCTACTAAAGGAGAAATACTGCAAGTGGATGCCTTTAACAAAGAGAAGTATAGTCTTTGACAGTCCAGTAGGCTAGAAATCCAAATTCAGAGCTGTGGCTCCGTGGGAAGATTTTCTCTCTTTGTTGGCTCTGGAAGAAGGTCCTTGTCATCATTTTACCCTTGCTCTGGGAGCATCTCAGCACAGGAACTTCAGGTACAAAGGTTGTGCTGTGATCCCAAAGCTACTTTTGTGGTGGTGTGAGTTTCCCTCTCTCTGCTTGCTTCCCTTTTCTTTGATCTCTTGGAAGATAAAAGGTAGTGCAGGCTACACTCCAGGGAAAATCATTTGATCAGGAACATGACCTAAGCAGGGGTGCTGCAATCTCACATCAATCCTCTCTATCATAAAATTACAATCACAAAATGGAGGACAACCACACAATGCTAGGTATCACAGTCTAACCAAATTGACACATTTTGATGAGGGGGTGAAGACTACAATTAAATCTATGACAGTGACTGATTGCCTTAGTAAGATCTAACATCTAGTTTTCCCTGAATTTAAACCCATCTTGTTGCTTATCAATGGCATCAAGCAATGATGTCTTGGTCATCTAGTACTGCTGTCATAGAAATACCATAGCAGATGGCATTAACAAAGAAAAATTTATTTTGGACTACAAAAATTTAATTTGGACTAGAAGTCCAAATTCAGTGCATCAGCTCCAGGAGAAAGCTTTCTTTGTCAGCTCTGAGGAAAGGTTCTTGATGTAAATTTCCCCTTGGTCTGGGAACATTTCAACACAGGAATCTCAGGTCAGGTACAGGGATACTACAAAAATGATTCTTGGCCCTTTCACTATCTGTGGCTTCCAACATAACTCTCAAACCTGTGAAAATAGATCTCTATTTAATTATTTCACATTATTTCAGAAAGTTATCTCATTTAACTTACATTTCTATGGACAAATTTTCCAGAAAAGCTCACAGTCAGGCATTCTACAAACATGTGTGATTGAATACCAGGAGGAAGAAAGTGACCAAGCATAACTAGCTAAGCTGGATATTGTGAGCGTTGTCAGTGAGAAAATATTCACTTTTATTAGTGAGAAAGAGATATATATCAATCAATCAATTTTTTTCCCCCAATGTTGGGATGCCTTTATTGGAGAGAAAGCAGTACAGAATAGAACAATACGGTAACATATTTTCTTTGTAAATAGCTAAAATCATTTAAAATCACTAAATATTTTCAGTAGCAATTTTCTTTCATAACAAAGAATTTAACAAAAACTTAACAAGGTCCACAGAGAATTATATCACTAATCAAGAGAATAAGTTCAATAAATTTTGCGAACCATTCTTTACACACACTATTCCTTCTAATCCATATGTCCTTCCCCTGGAATGTCAGTGAAACTTTTTATCTGTTACAATTCAGTTGACTGTCCACCTCTGCTTCTCTGATCAGATGCTTATACATAATTTAATTCATGTCTTCTCTGTTGCAATTTTTTTTTTAGTAAGAATCATCACATCTGAAATCTGACTTTCTTTTTGTTTGTATCCTTTATGCTTTGTGGATGGTTTGTCCTGAAATCCGTGCAATTCTTTTGTACATAAAAGAGAGCAATTTTAGGGACACTGTAACTTTCATTTTTCATGCATTTCTGCCTGATGTATTTGGCTAATATTGAAGCACATTATAAAAATTTAGTTATTTTTATTACTGCTTTTTAACTCTTCTTGACCAATTAATTTTAATTAATCAGATCTAAGATCTTGGGGAATCTAAATTGTGGATTTCACACCTTGCTCTTAAGATTTCAATTCCTTTTTCTCTTTAACTTCTACAATTACATAATCAAAATTTTGAATTTTACAAAATCAACTGTGGAAGTTGACAAAACTAATGCTAAGGTCTTCTGTTGATGAAACATGAACATTATCACAAAACTATCCTAAGTTAAAACTTTTGAGTTTCTTACTCAGCATTATCTTGAGATTTATCCTTCTCGCATAGTGTGTTATTCCATTTACTTAAGTTTTAAAAAATGCAATCTAATTTTTGATGACAGAAAACATTCTTAGTTTGTTTGTGAACAAGAGTGGAGGCCAAGGAAACTACCATAAAAGGGCACAGAAAACTTCAGAAGTGATGGATATGTTCACGACTTTGATCGTGGTGATAGAAGCCCTGGTGGCACAGTGGTTAAGAGTTTGGCTGCTAGCCCAAAGTCTGGCAGTCTGAATCCACCAACTGCACATTAGAAACCTTGTGGGACCATTCTATTCTGTCTTACAGAGCCACTGAGAGTCAGAATCAACTGGACACCACAAGTTTTTGTTTTGTTTTTGTTTTAGACATATATCAAAACATACCTAGTAGTATATTTAAATATGTATAACTTAATGTATTCTAATTATAGTTCAATAACTATTTAAAACATTTTTTAAAATGCATTAAAATTACCTTTCACAGTAAATGTTTTTCACAAAAATCACTCAATTTACCACTTATAATTTAAAAGCCCATTAAATTCATTAATTGCTATAATATTTTCAGAAATTTTGCTTCCTGTAGTCTATAAAGACTAGTACAGTGGTTAAAGCTCTCAGCTGCTAGCCAGATGGTCAGCTGTTCAAACCCACCAATTGCTTCAGGGATAAAGAAGTGACAGTCTGCTTTGATAAAGATCCACAGACTTGGAAATCCTGAGGGATCAGTTCAACTCTGATCTATAATGTCAACATGAATCACAACTGATTCCATGGCAGTGGGTTTTGGATGGAGTCTATAGCATCAAGAGAATAACAAGATTCAAAATTTTAACTATTCTATATGTTAATAAACACATTTGGATGACAAACTTTTGTCCAATTTCTGCGGCTCATTTTAAGAACTGACAAAGCTGAAAATAGTTATTTATACTCTCCAAGAAGTCATAATACCTCTTGAATACTTGGCTCTGTATGCTATACATGCCCCTTCTAGCCTGGCTGTACTGCTCCAGTACATGCCACAAACAACCCATCCCAGTCCCACCCTTTCCACAGGACCTGCCCTGCTGCACCATAATTGAGCAACTGACTCTTCTCATTGGCAAAGAAGGTGAAAACTATCATGCCCACAGATAAGAAAACAACAAAGAACACAAGGCCCACCTGCCCAGATATAGAGAAATAAAACAAAAAGACAAGACAAAACAAACAAATCTACAATCAATAAACAAAGAAAATAACTCCTTAATGTCTCAAAGACAGACAACAATATGAAAATGTATTTAAAAAAACAGGACAGGATGGTTCTGGTAGACATCCAAACTAAAATGCCAGATGACTTTCTAGTAGAAGAAAAGGAAATGGAAATGCCTGACAGATAATTCAAATCTCTAATATTCAGAGCTATCTGAGAACTGAAGCAAAAAGTAGACAAAAATGAGGAAAACATAAACAAATGCATAGAAAAGGCAGAAAAAATCATGGAAAAGACAGAAAAAAACAATACAAGAATTCAGGAAAATAACACAGAAACTGTTTTAGTCATCTAAAGCTGCTATAACAGAGGTACCACAAGTGGATGACCTCCCCCAAAAAAGATCTATTCTGTTGCAGTCCAGTAAGCTACAAGTCCAAATTCAGGACATCAGCTCCAGGGCAAGGTTTTCTATGTAAGCTCTAGAGGAAGGACTTCATTGTCAATCTTCCCCTGGAACGGGAGCTTCTGAGGCTCAGGGACACCAGGTCCTTTTCAAAGGATACACTTTACTCCACACACTGCTTCATGTTATTATGAGATCCCCACTCTCCACTTGCCTCCCTTTCCTTTATATACCAAAATGTTGCCTGGGACACAATCAATCTTACACACCAACACAACTGCTGCCCATCCTTCCTTGTTAATGTCATTATGGCAGGGTTTGCAACATGGAGTAACATTACATGATATTGGGAATCATAGCCTAGCAAAACAGCCACACACATTTTTTAGAGGACACAATTCAGTACATGACAGGAATAAAACATAAAAACAAACTCACAACTAGAGATCACAAAAAACACTAATTAGAAATTCAAAGGATAAATAAGATTTCAGAAATGGACAGAATCATAGAAGGTCTGAAGAGAAGGTTTGGAACAATGGGGGACAACATCAGCAAAACTGAAGATAAATACTTTCTACTTTGAAGAAAATCAGGAAAAAGAAAAAGAAAAATGAAGAAACTCGTGAGTGATGTGGAATACAATCAAAGACAAAAATCTGTGAAGGCTAGGGGTTCCAGAACAGGGAGAGAAAAACAGAAAATACAGAATCATTGAAAAGCTGGTGACAGAAAAGTTCCCTAATACCGTGAAAGATGAAAAGCTGACCATGCAAGTTTAACAAACCTCATATAAGATAGACACCAAAAGAAAATCACCAAGGCATGTATCATAATACCACTTGATAAAACCAAAGACAAAGGAAAGATCTTGATAGCAGCTCAAGAGAAACAAAAAGCCAGATACAGAAGGAAAAAATAAGACCAACCTCTGATTACTCTGTTTATTTGTCACGTAGATAAGAAGGTAATGAGACGACATACATAAAACACTAAAAGAACAAAATTGCCAACAAGAATAACATATACTGCAAAACGCTTGTTCAAATATGACACAAAATTAGGACACTTCCAGATAAACATAAATCAAAGGAAACCAAACTTGCAAGAATTCCTAAAGGAAGTCCTTGAGTTTGAGAACAAATATCAGATGACAGCCTGAATCTAGGAATCAAGATCACACCAGCAGATACCAACTTAGAATATGAACTCTCAAGGATTACTCAGTACTAAAAGATTTACAAAAAGGAACCAGAGAAGTTAATCTGTAAATGACAACAACATCAGAACAGCGAAAGAGGGGCTAAATGGTGTAACTATAGAACTTTCTAATGGAGAGAAAGGTAAAACAATATCAGATAATAAAAGACTGCTTTAAACCTAGGAAGATAACGGTGAATTTTAGGGTAACAAAGAAAACTAACAAACCTACTTATCATACTAAAGAAGAAAAATATAGTATCTCAGTAAAAACAAAATCTGCAAAATGAAAGAAATGAAAAAAAAAATCCACAAACAAAAGGACTACAATGCAGGAGAGTAAGAGTAAAAAAAAAATAGTGAGCACCACATACACACACGCATACACACACGCACACACACGCATACATAGAGCACTGCAAAATTACAACAAATTTACATCTATCAATAATTACATTTAATGTAAATGGCCTAAATGCATGCATAAACAGACAGAGTAACAGAACAGACAAAAACAAAAACAAAAGCCCAGATCAATCTGTATGCTGCCTATAAGATATACACCTTACAAACAAAGATGTAAATTTACTAAAAATCAAAAGATGGGGAAAAAAATACATCAAGCAGCAGTTACCTAAAAGAGGAGTGGCAATACTAATTTCAAATAAAATAGACTATAAAAACAAAATTCACCATAAAAGAATTATGTAATGACTAAAAGAACAATCCATAATGAATACATAACTATACTAAATATCTAGGCACCCAATGACAGGGCTTCAAAATACATAAACTCTAACAGTTCTGAAAGAGAATTTGACAGTTCCATAATAACAGTAGGAGACTTCAAGACACCACTCTCAGTAAAGGACAGAACATCTAGACAGAAACTCAACAAAGTTACAGATTTAAAAGCCACAATCAGCTAACTGGAACACATAGATTTACAGAACACTTCAGCTGACAGATGCAAAGTACACATTTTCCAATGCACATAGAATGTTCTCCAGAATAGACCACATCTTAGGCTATAATAGCAACTCTGAACAAATTTCAAAACATTGAGATAATACAAAATATCTTCTCTGATCAAAATGCCATCAAAGTAGACATTAACAACAGGAAAAGCAAGGAAAAAAGGATCATTTACATGGAAAATGAGGACTTTCTTCCTTAAAAACCACTGGCTAATAGAAGAAATCAAGAATTCAAACAGAAACATTGCTAGAACCAAATGAAAATAAATATACATGTACCAGAACTTTTGAGATATAGCAAAGGTAAGGCTCAAAATTCAACCTATAGCAACAGATTCACACATTAAAAAAGAAGAAAAGGACAAAATCAAAATGCCAGTTATACAACTAGTATAAATAAAAAGAGAACAGTGAAAGAAGCCTACAGCCACTAGAAGAAAGGAAATAATAAAGAGCTGAGTAGAAATAAATGAAATAGAGAAGGAAAAAACAATAGAGAGGATCAACAAAATCAAAAGTTAGTTCTTTGAATGGGTCAACAAAACTGACAAAACACTGGCCAAACTGACAAAAGAAAAAGAAGAGAGGACATAAGTAATGCCAATAATAAATGAAATGGAAGACTTCGTGATAGACTCAAGTGAAATAAAAACGATCATAACAAAGTATTGCTAAAAAACTATACTCTTAACAAATGTAAAAACCTAGAGGAAACTGACAAATTTTTAGAAACACGCTCCAGACCCAAACTAACACAAACTGAGGTTGAAAATCTGAACAGACCCATAGCAAGAGAAAAGATTTTAAAAGTAACAATAATATTAATAAAACCTCCTAGTAAAAAAAGTCCTGGCCCAGATGGTGTCCTGGAGAACTCTACCAAACATTCAGGGAACAGCTTACACCAGCACTGCTCAAACTACTTCAGAACATAGAAGATGAATTCACTCCATAAAACCAGCATAGAGTTGATACTAAAACTAGGCAAAGACCCTACAGAAACAGAAAATTATACACCAGTATCTCTCATAAATATACGTTTAAAAATTCTCATCAAAATTCTAGCCAACAGAATTCAGCATCAAATCAAAACAATAATGTGCCATGACCAAATAGGATTCATACTAGTTATGCAGAGTGGTCGAACACCAGAAAATCAATAAATGTAATGCCCCATATACTTATATGGAAAAAAAGAATCACATGGTCATCTCAGTAGACACAGAAAAGGCATTCAGCAAAGTCCAACATCTATTCCTTATAAAAGCTCTCAATCAAATGGATGTAGAAGAGAAATTCCTCAACATAATAAAGGGCATTTATACAAAACCAAAAGCCAACGTCATTTGTAATTGAAGGAGGCTCAAACCACATTCCTTGAGAAAAGGAAAAGACAAGGATGCTCTTTATTACCACTGTTACTTAATATTGTGCAATAAGTTCTAGCTAGAGCAACAAGACAAGAAAAATAAATCAAGGATATCCAAATTGTCTCTATTTGCAGATGATATGACACTATACATAGAAAGCCCAAAAGACTCCACGAGAAGACTGCTGGAAGTAATGGAAAGATTCAGCAGAGTAGCAGATTACATGATAAACATGCAAAAATCAATTGGATTCCTATACACCAATAAAGAAAACAATGAAAAGAAAATCAGGAAAACAATGCCATTTATAACAGTACCTAAAAAATAAATTAATTAATACTTAGGAATAACTCTAACAAGGGATGTAAAAGACCTATACAAAGAACACTATACTACTGAAAGGAAACCAAAGAGATCTGCATAAACAGACAAACTTCATGTTCATAAATAGGTAGACTCAACATTGTAAAATTAACAATTCTACCCACAGCAACCTACAAATACAATATAATCCTTATCCAAACAGCAACAGCATTCTTTAAAGAGAGGCAAAACTAACTTTCTATGGAGAGGGACGAGGCCTCAGATAAGCAAAGCCCTATTGTAGAAGAAGAATCAAGTAGGAGATCTCAGGCTACCTGACCTCAGAAACTGCTATGAAGCTACAATAGTCAAAATAGTCAAGCAGCAGCTGGTACAATGACAAATACATTGACCAATGGAACAGAATTGCAAATTCAGGCACAAATCCATCCACCTGCAGTCATCTGATTTTGACAAGGACCCAAAGTCCACCAAATGAGGAAAAAGCAATCTTTTCAACAAATGGCACTGGCAAAACTGGATGTCCATCTGCAAAAATAACATGAAACAGGATCTGTACCTCATACTATACATAAAAACTAATTCAAAATGGATTAGAAACCTTAATGTAAAAGCAAAAACTATAATGATAATAGAGGAAAGAATAGGATCAATGCCAGAGGCCCAATACACAGTATTAACAGGATGCAAACTGTAACCAACAACACAGAAATTCCAGAAGATGAGCTAGATAACTGGGATCTTTTGAAGAGTAAACACTTATGTTTATCAAAAGACTTCATCAAAGAGTAAAAAGGTAACCTACAAACTAGGGAAAAACTAATCTGGCTATGAGAAGTCAGACAAAGTTCTAATCTCTAAAACCTATAGGAAAATTCAATAGCTGTATAACAAAAAGACAAATAATACAATTAAAAAATCTGTAAAGGAACAGACATCTCATTAAAGAAGTCATCCTAAGTGGCTAACAGACATGTGAGGGAATCCTCACGATCACTAGCAGAAAAATGCAAATAAAAACAACAATGAGATACCTTCTCACCCTGGCATTACTGGTACCAATCAAAAAAAAAAAAAAAAAACAGAAAATAACAAATGTTGGCAATGCTGCAGAGAAATTAGAATTCTTATGTGTTGCTGCTGGGCATGCAAAATGGTCCAACCATTTTGAAAAATGATTTGGCTCTTCCTTAGAAAGCTAGAAATAGAAATACTATGTGTTTCATTAATCTCACTCCCAGAAATAAATTGTTGTTAGGTGCTGTCAACTCATTTCCAACTCATAGCAACACTAAGAACAATAGAACGAAACACTGCCCAGTCTTGCACCATGTCCACAATCACTTCTATATTTACGCCCATTGTTGTGGCCACTGAGTCAATTCATCTTGTCAAGGGTCTTCCTCTTCTTAGAAATATATCTTAGAGAAATAAGACCTATCACACAGACATATGCTCACCCATGTTTATTACAGCATTGTTCACAATAGCAAAAAGATGGAAACAACCTAGATGGCCATCAATAGATGAATGGGTAAACAAACTATGATGCCTAGCCACAATGGGCACTACTTAACAATAAAAAACAGTGATGAATCTGTCAAGAATCTCACATGTCTGGAAGGCATTGTAGTGAGTGAAATAAGTCAATTACAAAAGGACAAATATTGTTTGACACCACTGTAATTATTCATGAAAACATTTTACACACTAAATGGAACAATCTTTGATAGTTGAGAGGGGCAGAGTGGTGGCAGTGGAAAAACAAAATACAGACAACACGTAAGTGGTAACTTTGGTGAAGGGTAAGACGGTACACTATACTGGGAAAACCAGCACAATTTGTCCAAGGCACCGTCATGAAAGCTACATAGATAACATTTAAACTCCAAAAGGGACCAAATTACTGGACTGAAAACTATGGTCTTGGAGAACATCTAGCTCAAATGATGTAACAGTTTATAAAGAATATGCTCTACATTCTACTTTAGTGAGTCCAACCTGGCATCTTAAGAGCCTGTGAGTGGCCTTCTAAGGTATACCTCTGATTTCACCTATTTGGGAACAAGGCAGAGGGAAGAAAACCATAAAGACACATGAGAGACATTAGCCCAAAGGACTAATGGACCACAACTACCACAACCTCTACCAGAGGTATAGTCTAGTACAACTAGATGGTGCCTGGCTACCTCCACCAACTGTTCTGACAAGTATCACAATCGATAGTCCTTGACAAAGTCGGGGGAGAAAAAAGTATAGAACAAAATTCTAGCTCACGAAAAAAGACCATACTGGCCTGACAGAGACTGGAGACAACCTGAGAATATAGTCCTCAGACATCCTTTTAGCTCAGTAACGAGGTTGCTTCTAAGACTCACTCTTCTTCCAAAGCGTAGACAGACCTGTAAATCAAAATGAGATAAAAGGGGCACATCAGCCCAGGGTTAAGGACTAGAAGGCAGGTGGGGAGAGGAAAGCTGGTGATAGGGAACCCAAGTTCATGAAGGGAGAGTGTTGACATGTAAAGTTGTTAAACAATGTCATAAAATAATATCAGTAACTACTGTTCAATGAGAAGCTAGTTGGTTCTGGAAACCTTCATCTAAACCATAATAATAAAAAACAAAAAAAGGAGAAGAAAAATCCACAATAAGACTTATACTATTTTTAAAGAAAAATATTCATAGGATCAGAGCTATAAAATAGCAGTTACTTTAGGAGGCACAGCCAATGAAGATGTCATTAATGAGATTAATAAGGTGCTATTTAAGTTGAATAAAAAGACCCCAAAAGAACTGATGACTTTGAATTATGGCTTTTTTTTTTTTTTTTTTTTTTTGTAGTGAAGAATATTGAATACATACCATAGACTGCTGGAGAAATTATGTATCTTGGAGACAGTACAGCTACAATGCTTATTATTAACAACAATAATGAGACTTCTTCTCACGTGCTTCATATATATTTCCAGGAGGGACCAATCTCTGGAGAAGGACATCATGCTTGCTAAAGCAGAGGGTCAACAAAAAAGAGGAACACCTTCTAGGAGACAGACTGACACAGTGACCGCGACAGCATGCTCAAGCATAACGACTGCGAGGATGGAATGTGACCCAGCAGCGCTGAGTCTTTTGTGTGGAAGGTCACTGTGAGTGAGTACCAACACAATGGCACCTAGCAACAACAGTTTCATCTGATTTCTAAAGGATAAAGTGTCTGAAGAAGAGATTGCTATTGGAGAAGAAAAGAGTAAGTCCAAAACTGAAGGAGGAGTTTGGCTGCAACAAATTTCTGGACAGTTGTTAGCTTAGGCTGTGCTACAAAATGGGCAGAACTACACAAGAAATCACTCTTATTTTTTTCTCAGAGAAAAGACCATATGAAATAGATAACTCATCTTGCAAAATTACTACGTCCCGGACTGTTTGAAATTGTCTATTAACATTTTTAATCTTTTTTTTTTGTTTTTGATAAAATCAATACATAACCATACTATATATACATCTTTGCAAACATATAAGCAGGTGTATCAGACATAACAAGATTAGTGGGAACTACAACTATAAAGAATTATTACATTTCAAAAGACTCAATTTTAAACATAACAGAAATTTGTATAGTGCAAATACAGGTTCAGCACTTTTTCAAGGTCTCCCACTTCGAACAAGTTTATAGTTCCTTTTTTTCCCTAAAGATACAGTAAAGGAACAAAACTTCTAACCTCTATCAACTAATCTATGATCAACCCTCACCCCTCCTCCCCATCTTTATAGCTTCAAAGAGATTATTCTTCCATACTTAAGTCTATTTTTAAGTCTTTATGGTAGGCATCTCGTACAATATTTGTTCTTTTGCTGCTGACTGATTCCACTCAGCATGTCTTTAAATTGAAGCCAGGTCATGAGATGTTTCCTCAAATTATCATTGTTTTTTATAATTACATAGTGTTCCATTGAGTATATGTACCACAGTTTGTTTATCCATTTGTCTGTTGATGGGCATCTATTCTGAACTGTGCTGCAGTAAACATTTGTGTGCATGTGCCTGTTTGTGTGACAGCCTTTGTTTCTGAAGCATAAATTCCAAGCAGTGGGATTACTGGACCAAATGTTATACCTATTTCCAGCTTTTCAAGGAAGCACAGATTGCTTTCCAAAGAAGCTGTACTGTTTTGCAATCCCCTCTGCAGTGTAGGAGAGTTCCAATCTCTCCACATCCTCTCCAGCATTTGTGATTTTGTGTTTTCTGGATATGGTCAATCACAATAACCCTATGAAGTTGTTATTGCCCATTTTATAGATAAGGAAACTGGGACACAATGAGGATAAATAATTTCTCAAAGTTTCAAAGCCAAGATTCAAAACAAAGCATTGTGACTCTAGAATTCACGCCAATTTGCTACCTGCCTCTTCTGTTCTGGACTTTTTAGGAAGCTAGTATGGAAATACAATCACATTTGCTTGGACAGTGACAGGATGAGACACAATAGGTTATGGTGGATTGACTCCAAGTCCACAAAGACATCTGTCACCTACATGCCCCTCCTTTCTGCCCACATTTCAAAGTGAGAGTAAGCAGAAGCATATACTGGGAACATATGAGTTATTAGTACAGTAGCTATGGTCCGAAGGTGAATCTGAGTCCACGATATCAATCCAAAATAGAAAAGACATATTTATGCAAAAAAACTGATATTAAAGCACTTCACATTCTGTGGCTCAGAAGTTCATCTATTCAACAGTGCTAACTTGGTCTGAAAACACAATGTTAGATTTTCAAGTTTAAGAGTGTACCTGTGGTTTTCTTGGAATTTGTCAAATTAACAATAGACAGTCACAAAATGAGTAAAATTCAGAGACGAAACTTGATTTAGCGGGACAACTAGATGAACAAACTGGAAATCCAGTCAATGGAGACCTAATGCAAATAAAAGGTGACTTCACAAAAGGAAGTGGGGAAGTATGCCATCAAAACCCCAGTCCTAGATATACCTGAGTGGTGCAGCGCGTTAAGTTCTCAAATACTAACCAAAAGATTGGCAGTTTGAACCAATCCAGAGGTGGCTTGAATAAAAGATCTGGCAATCTGTTTCGGAAAGATCAGTCTCAAAAATCCTATGGAGCGCAGTCCCACCCCGCAACACGTGGTGTAACCATGAGTCAGAATCTGTTTTACGTCAACTGGTAACAAGTAGAATCTAGACTGACTTATGGAGTCCCTGGGTAATGCAAAAGGTTAATCCACTTAGCTGTAAAGCACAAAGTGCATGTTGATTCCACCCCAAAGTACCTTAAAGGAAAGTTCTGGTGATTTACTTCCAAAGGATCAGGTATTAAAAGTCTATGGAGTGCAGTTCTACTCTAACGTATGTGGGGTCACCATGAGTCAGAACTGACTCAATGGCTACTGGTTTAAAACTGATAGTAATATTACAGAAGTTATCTTGTCACTGACCTGAACTACCTTATGCTTTCTGGCTTAGATCAAGGATCCCAGGCCTTCAGTATTTACCTATACATTAGGTGACCCAAAAGAGTTATGAGTCTTAAAGACTGAAAGATCAGCTGGTATTATAGGGAAACAAAGCAGAAGCTATTCCATCTACAAAGAATTGAACTGTCATGTTCTACAAAGTGTTCTAAGTAACAGAATGTACTATCTTCATGGTCACCTACTTGAACAAACAAATGGAGGGATAAAGATATTCTTGGACTCTCCTTGGGCATCCTGCCTTCAGTTCCTTCCTAACAAATAAGAGGTGAAATAGTTGCAATAAATACTATGATTAAAGAGAAACCATAACAGTCACCACATGTAACATGTAATTCTACCAATTAGATAATCTAGACTTGTATAAACCAAACATTTGAGAGTATAAAATAATAAAAGAACTGAGCAGTGTGAGAACAATAGATACTTCCAGAACAATTGGAACTACAGTACCTCATGATATCTTTATCTTAATTCATCTCTAGTCACTGTCTAAAAATCTCCAATCCATTTTTTCATCACTTTGTCCTGGCATTGACAATGAATCTATGTGGAAGAAGACCAAGGTATACAAGAAAATAGTTTCCCCATCTCTTCTCATGGGGAAGGTCAGTATGGCACACCTCACTGGAAAATGTTTTCTCATTCTCTTCTTTGTCTACAGCATCCAAAGGAGCTTCTGTGTTCTTATGAGCTAAGCCTGCAGAAGGATCCTCAGAAATAGTTCCCAGGTAATTGTGTATGAAAAAAAACAAGATGAAGATGAGGATGAAGATATTATCTGCAGAGTGTGGAAAATCTCATTTACTTCTTACAAGGAGCGTGCCAACATTAACAACAATACCAAATGTGAAAGGAAGAATGAAATAATTAAAACAATATTCTTACGTGGTGCTTGAGCAAGGCTTCTGCATCATGTTTAAACTTAAAAACAGAGCATATCATTTAGGCCTTGAACCACTTTTCCAGTCACTGTTTCAATAAAGTAAATGTCTCCTTAAACAATACAAAGGTCTAATGGAATTTTAGACAGGAGGGTGGTCCAGTTTTCCACTCAAGGTGATGGAGAGAGTACAATGGAGAGGAGGATAGTTATATTAAAATCACGTGAGCTCATAAACCTATCTCCAGTGGGAGGCTAACGGGGAGCCCCTTGCTTTTTTAAGTCCACAAAGAGCTAATGGACCAGTATCCTGAAGGTAGAGGTATAGCACATGTAGGTCAAAGACAGTGTAAGCTTTTTCTCCATCATCTCTCCGAGCCAGAAGCTAGTTTTCCATCTTTTGAAAAATTATTGTATACAAAAGACACTGAGACCTCTACTTAAGAACTAGCCAAACGACAGACTGCGGTTAGTGGAAATGCTTATTTATTCTGGGATGCAACGCCATTTGGGGGTGGGGGAAGGCAACTTTTGACAAAACACTAAAAAGAAACAGATCTGTGGACTCTGGCGGAATTGAAATGTTTTAATCCAAAACAAGATAATAATAACTGAATGGAAAATAATCTTCATACCCTCATAATTTCATTTCAAACACTGGAAATTCTTTTATGATTTAGAATTGCTGCCATAGCCATGGATAATTGTGCCTGATCAGCAGTGGTTTATTGGAGATATTCTTCTAACCTCAGGTTAACGGACAGCAGCAGAAGACTTAGTTTGGGAACTTGCTTTAAAGATAGTTTTAAGAGAAGCCTCCAACAACAAATACTGGGGTGTTTTGTCTTTAAGTAGGAGAAGGACAGTGTTAGAAAGCAAAGAAGAGAGCTAGACACAGACACGACTAGTTTATGATGCTCTAAAGAAGCTGAGCTTGGCTAAGAAGGTCTATTCCAAGTACTGATAGGACACTTACTGAAGACCACTAGGTCTACTTTACATGGGAAGTATCAGTGTAGATATTTGTCCATTTATATACACATCATGTCCTAAAGTGCTATGTTGTTTCCAATTAGGCAAGTGCAGGTGAAAAAAAATACTACAAATTAAAACTGGAAGTACTGTTTTTCCTACTGTCGATACTGAGCCAGGTACTTAGTATTTTTCTAGTCTAACAAGCCCTTCCTCTCTGGGGCTGGGGGAGGGAAGACAGTCTCTTAGTTAAATTTTTTTTTTTAGTGGAATTTTTTTTCCCCCTAAAGTCGTCTCTTGTCCTCCATGGAAAACTACTAGATTTTTTTCTTGTCCTTATTTATCCAAGTAAAACTTTAAGTGCAGTGTAGTAAAAATCACACCCATTGTTTCCCCCAGTGAAATAATGTTTTATAACATGCAATGATAGCTGTCTTTGTTTACTCCTGTCTCAGTCATCCAGGGCTGCTATAACAGAAATAGCACAAGTGGATGGCTTTAACAAAGAAAAATGTATTCTCTCACTAAAAAAAAAAAAAAAAAGCCCAAATTTAGGGTGTCAGCTCCAGGGAAAGGCTTTCTGGCTCTGAGAGCTCCCGAATAAACTCCTTGCTGTCAGTGTTTCCTGGACTAGTAGCTTTTCTTTTCATGAATCCTGGGTCCAAAAGACTTGCTTTTCTTCCAGTACAGCTTTGTCAGTGATATGAGGTCCCCATTTCTCTCTGCTTCCTTCCATCTTCTATATCTCAAAAGACATTGGCTTAAGATACAACCTAATCTTATAGATTGGCTTCCGCCTTATTCACATAACTCCCTCTAATCTCTCTTCATTAGCATCATAGAGGCAGAATTTACAACACGTGGGATAATCACTGTAGATAATAAAATGGAAGACAATCACCCAATACTGGCAATCATGGCCTAGCTGAGCTGACATATAGTTTAGGGTATACAATTCAGGCCATGACATCTCCTTATACTGTTTCCCTAGCTATTTGTTTTATTCCTCTATAATAGGTTTGTTTGCATTATTCAGCAATATAAAATGTAGTGTTCTGAAGGCAAACATCAAATTCAGATCCTTCCTTTAAATATCTGTGGTCCTTTGATGACTGTTAGATAAATTTTATGTTGTGATAAAACCCAAGAAATTCATTCTAAAGAAAAAGTTAACCCATCTGGCAGAGCAGTAGTTAGCATCAGTATTTTTATTATAAAAATATTATTTTATTTTTTTATCTTTTATACAGTATTCCTCAAGTCTCAGCTAACACTTTCCCTAACTCTGGACATCCAATTAATCTTTTGGAATAACGTGGGATTTAGGCAAAAATCTAAAGCTACCCAAATTGTATAGCATTTTACTTAAATTATATATTATTTCCTTTCCTACTTTCTTATTGGAATCTAATTAGTCTTAGCATTTAGAATTTTGTATAGATTTAATACAACTAAAACGAAGACTTTTGAGTATTATGTAAGTTAAGTGTTAGAGGTGTTTAAACTGTACATATATGTTAACATACTATCTATCATTATAATATTAAAATATTATGTGTTGGATTTTTTTCTTAATTGCATATCCATACAAGCTCAAATTGACAGATTTCTTTTTTTTTTAACTTGTAAGAAAATGTTTGTTAACAGTTGTGGGAATTTTACAGTATGTCTAAATTAGAGATTTCATGAGATCTCTAAAATTTTTTATCGCTACCAGTCTTGTCAACTTCCTCTCCATCTGGAAGGACTATAACTACTGTAGTGCATCCCTCTTTTTAATATGATGGTATCATAGTTTACACGATACGATCACTAGATCGTTTCTTTCACTATTAAAGCTTTCATTGTGTTTGGAGGCTTCCGTAACTGAGTAAGATTCTGGATATTGTGTCCTTCTAAAATATAAAATTAGCAGTTTTGTTATTCCAAGCCAAGAGATTCTTTCAGTATTTCTTGTAGCTTTGGTTTGTTTTTTACAAAGTCTCTGAGTTTCTGTTTATCTGCAAATATCTTCATTTCACTTTCATATTGGAAAGACAGTTTTTCAGGATATACAATTCTTGATTGAAAGTTCTTCTCCTTCAAGGCTTTGAATGCGTTGTGCCACTGTTTCCATGCCAGCATCATTTCTGCTGAGAAATCTGATGGAAGCTTACAGAGTTCCTCTCTGAATGTTAGCTTTGCTTTGAGACTTGCTGCCTTTAAGAGTTTCTGCTTATGTTTCACTGTGTTAAGCTTGATTATAACATGTCTTGGAGTCTTTCTATTGAGATCTATACTGAGTGGTGTTTGATATGTATCTTGGATATCTAGATTCTCTTCTTCCATAATTTCTGGGAAGTTTTCTGTCAGCAGCTCAGCCACAATACTCTCTGTGTTCTCAGCTGTCTCATCCTGTTCAGGAACTCCAATTAATCATAGATTGTTCTTAATAGAGTCCCTCATGTTTCTTAATGCTTCTTAATTTTTGATGTTTCTTTTTTCTGATTTCTCCTCATAGATGCTGGAGTCAGTAGCTCTGTATTCCAAAGCAGCAAGTCTTTTTTCCATTTGTTCCATTCTGTTTTCTTGGCTTTGAATTGAAGTTTCTATGTCTTTGATTTTGTTCTTGATCTGTTGGATTTCAGAATACTGATGTTCCATCAAATTGAACAGCTTGCTTAATTTTTTGTTTTGCTCTACTGCATTTTGTATAAGGTCTAGAAAGGCTCTGTATATAATCCTTTTGTATTTACCTTCTGATATTTCCAGAAAAGCTTCTTCATCTGGGAAGTTCTGAGGTGGTTTCTTTTGGGGGCCTTCTAATGCCATGGGTGATTTCTGGATTACCTTTTCCTCCAAGGTTTGTTGCTTTGGGGGCTTCATGTGTGTCATTAAAGGCTGGGAGAGATGCTATGAAGATGGACCACAGTTGTTTTTCTAGGCCGTCTTAAAATGAGAAGTAAAAAGTATTTGACAACTTCCAAAGTCAGTCAGGTTTTCAGGTGTATGTGTCCCTCTTCCAAGCTGGCAAAGTAAGCACCTCTATATTGAACCCCAGATGTTATACACTAACTCAAAATACATAAAGGTTACTGGCCTACTGGCCTCTGCTGTCGGGCCCTGGCTGTAGGTGATACTGTGTAGAATTCTACTTTTCTGCTGGAAAAGCGTTCTCTTCTGGGTAGGCACTGCCTCCCAACCCAGGAATTAGGTCCAGCTGAGGCTTGCGTATGGATAATTCTACCTCCCAGTGAAACAAGATGGCATCCCGCACTTGCTTGCCACCTGGCCAGGACCAGGCTCCCTGTGGAAACAGAGGCCAAGAGTGCCGTGATGCCCCTGTGCTGCTAGGCCCCAGTCTCAGGCGACACTGTGCAAAACACTGCCTCCCTGCTGGTAAAGCACTCTCCCTCTGGCAGCCATCACCTCCCAGCCTAGGAAACAAGTCCGACCAGGGCCTCCACCTGGACTTCTCTGTTCCCCAGTGGATCAAGATGGCGTCCCGCACAAGCGCATCTGTATGGCTACCGCATGGCAGAGACAGAAAGATCAGCCAGAGAAGCCGAGATGCATAGAATTCAAAGCTGGGCTCTCAGAACATGGAATTACACTTGCTGGTCCCATCAGCAGTGCTTCTGAGACCAGCAGCTAGTCAAGTGTCCGCTCTGCCCACTGGCCAAGACAGTGGGAAAAAAAAAATCAAAATGGTGAGTTACCTTCGGTCTGTGCAAGCCTGTACTCCCTAAGAGTGGGATCAGTGAAAGAGAAGGTTTTGCATTCAGTGGTATGAAGTCCAAATTAACAGCCCTATGCTGTATCGAAAGGCTCACTAGGTGTCCAGGAGTCTCCATTTAATTATCATTTCAGGTCTTGGTTCCCAGAGGGATTTAGGGAGATATGCGCCATGATTCGGATCCGACTCGACGGCACTTGGCTTGGCTGGCATTTAGTCCACCATCTTGACTCTGAACCCTCTAAAAGTTTAAGTAGCAGATTTATCTACCAATACTGCAATGGAGAATGTGGACAAACTCAAGTGGTTTCTTAAAGGTTTTACAAAACTGAGTTTTCAAAAAATGACAGTTTTACTTTGATGTAGAATTAGAATAGTAGAAATGTTAAAAGGTCTTGTTCTATAAATGAAGACCAAGCCAAGTGCCATTGAGAAATGAAGACAATAAATCAAAAAATAAATTATCCAGAGTGAAATTTGTTAGTTTCAGAGAAAAAAATCAAAACTGAAGTATTTATGGATTTGGTGTCAAACAGTGTATGTAAAGCCTACCTTATTTCCTTATGATGTAACTGTGGGTTAACTTTCCAACTTACGAGGCATCTACCTAACATTTGGTTGCTTGGCTTCTTTTATCCCAGCTATCTTCACTTCAACCACCACTTACTATCAATAGTAACAGTAACTATTATTACAACCATTTATTGAGTATTGAACTTGGTATGACACAGTTATTCAATAGTTACCAAAATTCCACTAATTCATTAGTCATTGTGTCAATAACCATAGATACAACGTTAAGTGGGGTAAAAAGCGTGGTCTGAAGTTCAAATCTTGACTCTGCTGCATGGTAGTTTACATTGTATGTACTCCTATATTATACAACTTTTTACTCAAGCTCCATTCAGATTTACAGTTAGCACAAAGATGCCATCCTGTTTCCAGAAGTGTGGTAGAATAAATAACTTGAATATCCCTTGTAATTTAAATGATTTTAGTGTTGTATAAAATACTTATTTGAATGGATCATTGATGTGACTAAAAATGGAGATATCTGAAACATATTACAAGAAAAAAGGAAGCAATATGTGGCCTCACTGGAGACTCCACATAAAACTGGGATCTTATTAGTGTAAGACAGGGTAAAGAATAAACCCACAACGCAGAAGAAAATAGTAGGAAAACCTGATTGGTTTGATCTTGGCACTAGTTGGTAAGAAAATAAAATTGTCCTTGAGAATTTTGTCTGTTTCATAAATTGATGACTACATATGTATGTTTTTTTGTTATATATAAATTAGCCATTACATGATGAATGTTTCCAGTCCAAATCTACTGTACATTTGTGGCCTGAAAAATCCAAATCAAAGAATTTAAAGTTGTTCCAGATTGCTAATGTCCCTACTGCATTTACAGAAGCAAAGGCAGCTCCTCTTTAGAGAAACTGGGTTTGCTAGTGTAATGAAATATTAAAATTAGCAGATGTACAGGATAAATCAACTACATTTGATTTCTTCAGGAAATAAAAGATGCTGATAAGTATATATAACAAGAATGAACAAACAAACTAAACTCACTTTTTTGAGTCAATTTAGACTCATGATGACTCATTCATATATGAAAAATATAACACATTGAAATAAAAGCTCAATTTTTTTGTCATTTTTCAAGTAAATCTGTCCTCGTTTTACAGATCTATTTGATGATTCTGGTTAAAGACCTCACTAAAAGTACACTACTAAACTGGTTCTCCCAGTCTGTTTTGCCTTTTCATTCTCTTGATGCCTTTTGCTTGTCACAAGATCTTAACTTTAATAAACTTCAACTTATTTTTCTGTTATTTTAGGGTTAATGTTTATTGTGCTCTGTTTAAGAAATATTTGTCTACTCTGAAGTCATGAAGAAATTGTCTTATGTTTTCATCTATAACTTTTTCACTTAGATGCTTATCAGTCAATTTCAAAATATTTTTTGGTGTTATGTGAGATAAGACACAATTTTTTTTATTTTTTAGAATATGGATTTTCGTATAAAATCTTTCTCTAATGAATTGTAATATTTTTGCCTATGTCCTTAAAGGATAATACAGATGATACATAGATACATAGATAGATAGATAGATAGACATAGATAGATATTTTCTAATTATAAATAGCTATTTTCCAGTTATAGGTGGATATTCCTCAATGAATACATATATATGTATTTCCTGACTTTATATATACTGTATATATATGCATACATATGATTTTTTCCTCAACACATTATCCTTTTCAATTTTTCGATTTTTGTGGCAAAACCACACTCCTGACTTAACTACTATAGTTGTAAAATTGATGTCTGGAATGTATGCCCTCCATTTTGCTTTTCCAATGTAAGACTTTCTTGACTGTTCTAGGTCCTTTGCTCTTTCATATAATATTAAGATTCAGCTGGTTGATTTACATATACACATAAATAAATGCTGGAACTCAAATAGAAATTGCACTAAATTGTAGATCAAATTGGAGATAATCAATATCTTAAACATATCTTAAACATACTGAGTTTCCCATTGCATGAACAAGGTGAGTATACATTTCAACCAATAAGCATATTTAGATTTGTTCTCATTTCATTCCTCTTAGCATTTGTTTCTAAATACATTCTGGTGTAAAGGTTTATACATATTTCATTAAATTTATAACTAGTATTTGGTATTTTGGTACACAAAGATTTTTACCAACTTCTGCAGCCTGAAATTGATCAATTAGGATGCATTTATAATTATCAGTGATTGTAATTCAAAAGTTGGAAACAAAGAAGAAAGATAAGTAGTTGGAAAATATGATCTTGGTGATAGAAAAGATACTGGAGATTTCAAGATAGAAATTTTCAAGAGCAACAACTTCCTCATTACAAACACCTTTCTTTAACAACATAAATGGTGACTCTACATGTGTATCTCGTCAGATATAAGACACAGGAAGCAAGTCAACTACATCAGGGAAAGAGAAAACAGAAAAGCTCTATATAATCAGTTAGAACAACACCAGGGGCCACCGCAGAACAGACTGTCAATTGCTAGTCAGTTCAAGGTGCTTCAGAGGAACATGAGAGCAAGTTCATGAAAACCAAAGTACAACACTGAATATACTCCCCCTTAATTTAGAGACCATCTCAAGTATGGATTTGACACCAACAATGGAAGACCAGACAAATTAAGGGGTGACATCAAGGACATCACACATGAAGGAAGCAAGATGTCATTAAAAAGACAAGAAAGAACAAAAAATATCAAAATAGATATCATAAAACAGCCCACAATAGCAGGAAGATGGAATCAACCTGGAATCCCAACAATAGATTAATGGATAAATGAACTATGGTATATATGCTCAATGGAGTACTACACCATGATAAAGAACAATGATGACTTTAGGAAACATCTCATAACCTGGTTTTAATTGGAAGACATTATGTCGAGTGAAATCAGTCAGCAGCACGAGGATAAATATTTTATGAGATCCCTACTAGAAGGACTTAAAAACAAACTCACGTACAGAAGAAAAGACTCTTTAACAGCTGCAAGGGAGGGGAGAGAGGGAGAGGGTTGGTTATATATTAGATAATTGGTAGAAATTTGTTTGGGTAAAAGCAGTAGCAGCACACATCAGAAAGTAGATCAATTCAAGTAAACTTCAACATAAACTGAAAACTCAAACTTAACCCAATATCAGAAGGATAGAGTAACAGGGGTGGAAGCCTGGGGACCATGCTCTCAGAGGACATTGAGGCCAGTTGGCATAACTAGCTCATCTACAGGATGTCATCTTACTGGCCTCTTACTAGAGGGGAGTGGAAAGGAGGGGACAGGAGACTGTTAAGGGGATATGACACGTATGGAACAGAAAGGAAGAGTGTGCCGTCATGGGGCAAGGAGAGCAGAGGGAGCTGCAGATAGGTGGGCATGCAAATTTGAATTGTTTTGTAAACTTCCACTCAATCACAATAAAAAAATAAGTAAATAGATAATTTCTGGAACACGGAAAAAAATTAGATGTCAGAAGAGACTCTGAATCTAGCATTTGAACATCAGACAGCTAAAATGAACAGAAGAAATAATAAAGTAAACACTGAACAGAAGATTTCAAAAGATAGCTCAAGAAGACAAAATAAAGTATTACAATAACATGCACAAAGACCTGCAAATAGAAAACTGAAAGGAAAGAACACACTCAGCATTTCTCAAGCTGAAAGAAGTGAAGAAAAATTTCAAGCTCCAAACTGCAGTATTGAAGAATTCCACGGGGAAAATATCAAATGGCGCAGGAAGCATCAAAAAAAGATAGAAAGGAATACAGTATCTGTATCAAAAAGAATTGGTAGGTGTTCAACCATTTCAGGAAGGATCATACTATCAGGAACCAATGGTACCAAAAGAAGAGATTCCATCTGCACGGAAGGCACTGGTGAAAAACAGGACTCCAGAATTTGATGGAATATCAAATGAGATGTTTCAACAGAGGTTTCACTACAGGCACCCACTTGTCAGTGCCAAGAAATCTGGAAGATAGCTACCTGGCCAACTAACAGATGTATTTATTTATTTATGCCTTTTCTAAAGAAAGATGCATTCTAAACCAAGTGCATAAATTACAGAACAACATCACTGATATCACACACAAGTAAAATTTGCTAAAGATCATTCAAAATCAGTTCAGCAATACATTAACAAGGAACTACCAGAAATTCAAGCCATATTCAGAAGAGGATGTGGAAGGAAGGACATCATAGCTGGTGTTAGATGGATACTGACTTAAGCAAATACACAGAAGATGTTTGCCTGTATTTTGTTAATTGTGTAAAGGCATTCAACTGTGTGCGTTTACTGAGATACCGCCCTATGATTGTTCTTTCTTGAAATGGTCTTGTGAGGTGAGACTTCGAGGTTATGCTAGACACAAAACACAAATTGGGAAATATCTCTCATTTTACTATTTTTTTAGAAGTCTACAAAATATTTGGAAGAATTCATTCAGGAAGTTATTTGATTCTGAAGTATTCTTTGAAAAAAGGTTTGATTTGCAAATTCAATCTATTTAACAGATAAAATATTACTTTTTTATTAACTACTATCCTTTTTGTTAATTTTGTTAACTTTTTAAAGTAATTTGTCCATTTTATCAAAATTTCAAAATATATAGACATAACTTCATTTAAATATATTTTAGCATTAGTTTTTTTAATATTTTTATATCTACAGTGGACTTAGATTTTCATTCTTGATGTATCTTAATGGTCTATCTCTTTTAATAATCTTTTTAAAACGACCATTTTTTAATTCATCAGTGTCTTCAATCATGCACCTAATTTCTTTCTTTGATTTCTGCTTTTCTCTTTCTTTCCTACTACATTTTTTTGTATTTAGTTTTCTGTCTCTTAGTTATTTTCTTGTGACAAAAATTTAAATCATTGGTTTTTAAATTTTTTTCTTTTCTAATACACAAATTGTTATGGATTGAGTGTGTACCCCTTAAAAAGATATTTTTAGGCCCTAACTTCAGTAACTGTGAATGCAAAGTTGTGCGGAAAATAAAGATTTAAAAATGTAACAGTTAACACAAGGTTATACTAGAGCCTTAACCCAATCTAAGTGGTGCTCTTATAAAAGAGAAAAGACGTAGAAAGAAACAAACCCAGTATAAAGTTTTTTGTTTTAGAAGCACTAGGAAACTCATAAACACATTCAAAGCTATAACTTTCCCTCCAATCACAGCTTTAGCTGTATCACATAGCTTTATTATCTTTTTAAAATTATCATTCAGTTAAAATATGACTTCTTCTTTAGTCCATTGTTGTAATAGTTAACATGGAAAAATTTTGGATCAACCCAGTTGTCTTTATTAATATTTTTGTAGTTATTTTTTTAATCTGAGTAGCAGTTATTTTTTTTCTTCTTTTTTTTATTTAATATGACTGAGTGAAAATGTACATTCCCATATAAATTTACATGCCCACCTATATGCAGCTTCCACTGCTCTCCCTGTCCGGTGACAGTACACTATTCCTCTCTGCTCCATACATGTCTCATCCTCCCAAAAGTCTCCTTTCCTCTCCTCTCCAACCACTCTCCTTCCTCCAACCAGAGGTCAGCCCATAAAGTGCATACAATATATGGACATTCTGCATTGACAAGTCCAATCCATTCGTGTCCAAAGAGTGGATCTTTGTTATGATTTATGGGCAAGGGCAGCATCAGGGCTAGGGGTCATGCTCCCAGGGGAACCCTGAAACCTTTGGACCATCAATTGAGGTCTTTTAGTTATTTTTTTTTAATGCCATTGAGTCAATTCTGACTCATAGCAGCCCTATAAGGCAAAGTAGAACTGCTCTACAGGGTTTCCAAGGAGTGCCTGGTGGATATGAATTGATGACCTTTTGGCTAGCAGTGTGGCCCTTAACCATCACACCACCAAGGTATCTAAGTAACATTATATCTATTAAATAAATTAAATTTGGAGTTAAAACTTTTCCTTCAATTATCAAATTTTCTTCTATTGCATTTTTTTTAACTTAATATTTTTTCTAATTTAAGTTCATTGTGATTAGAGAAGATACTCTGTGCTCTCAGCCTGTTGACATTTGTTAAGTCTTGCTTTCTGGCCCAGTATATGGTCTAATGATCCATTGACCCATGAAAAGAACATTATTCTGCAGTAGTGTGATTAACTCTTCAATGTATGTGTCAAATTAATGATCCATTGACCCATGAAAAGAACATTATTCTGCAGTCGTGTGATTAACTCTTCTATGTATGTGTCAAATAAGTCACATTGTTTTGTCAGACCTATGTCCGTTCTGGGATTTTTTTTTTTTTTTCGCTTTGTTTTGTTTTCTGGTTCTATCAGTTACTGAAAAATGTGCTGAATTCTCTTCTATGCTTGTTGAATTGTTAATTTTCTTTTAGTTCTATCTTGGCATCAAAGCTAGATTATTTGGCACATAAAATTTTGTAATTACTACATCTCATTTTTGAATCAAGGTAAAATAACATTTTAATATAATTACTGATACAGTTGGATTTTACTGTATCATCTTGCTAGGTTTTTTGGTGGAGGGGGTCCCGTCTGGTTCTGATTTCTTCCTCACTTCTTGACTCCTTTTTAATTAATTTTTTTCTTGTTCTATTGTATCCTTTTATTCCTTCAGTAGTTGTTTCAGAGATTACAATTTTTTCTTAAATTTTTGCAGTCACCCTTAATACTACTATGATTTACTAATCGATGTAAGAATCTTATAATACTTTAGTTATATTTACCTCTTCACCAGTCCTTTGTATTATCCTTGTCGTATGTATCATTGTATATTGTATATGCATTATAAACAAAGGCATCATTGTTAGAGTTCATTTATATTTACTAATATCCTTAGCTTTCTGGCTCTCCATTTCTTTTCATAGTTTCATTTTTCATCTAAGATCACCTTCCCTGACCCTGAAGAACCTTTGTTACAATTACTTACAGTATAAGTGATCAGTCAACAATTATCTCAATACTTTTTTTAAAATTCTCATTTGTGTCCATGTTGTCTTTATTTTTAAAGGGTAGTTTCCATAGAGATGGAATTCTAATTTGGGGGTATTCTTCTTTTAATATTTACGGACATTACTCCCCTGTGTTCCATCTTCTAATGTTTCTGTTGAAAAACAATCACCCATCAGTCTCACGTTTGCCCATTGATGACAATGAACCACTTTTTCCAGCTGCTTTTAAGATTCTTTGTCTTATAGAACATCTTTTCAAAGCTGACACACACCAACCACCCCACTTCTGTCCTAGGTATGGTGGATGCTCTTGGAACCATACGTTTTAGGTGTTTCATACTGAACTGTCACTATTATCTCTTTCATTAGTGAAGTGAGCAGGATGAAAATGACATGGACTCTTGTTTTCAATATGCGCAAATGTGTATGCATGGGAAACATATGAAATAGGATTGTCATTATGCCAGGGTAATTCCATTACATCCTTTTATTTGTACATTGTGCTTTCTAAAAACAAATAGAAAAAAACACTGAGAAATATAAGTAAGTGCTTTATAACATGTTGGGAAATCTTGGTGGTGTTGATGTAGCGGTTAAGTGCTATGGCTGCTAGCCAGAAGGTCAGCAGTTCAAATCTGTCAAGCACTCCTTGTAAATTCTATGAGGCACTTGTACTCTGTCTGTAGGATTGGCATGAGTCAGAATCAACTCAACAGCAGTGGATATATAACGTGTTGAAGAGTATAACACCTGAGTCCATTTAGAAATAATAATACAAATTATAAAGTTGTCCAAAAATTTATAACTTTGATTAACTGGCAGATTAGCTCCTACATTATAATTTGTTTCTAAAATTTTCTTGAGTGAAAATTATCTTTAACCAAATCACCTTTGAAAATATTTTTAAATAAAGCATAAAGTATAACACTGAACTATTATTTTCACTGACAACTCTGTATCAGATCCTCTAGGTCTTAACTAGTCAGCGATTCTGTTCAGTTTCTTTCTCAAATATCTTTAAAAAAAAACATTACTCACCAGCCCGTTCACTTGAAGAATGAATTGCTCATTTGTCAAAGGTTAAAATCATCTCCACATTCTTTGTATTTGTTTGTGGACTTGCATTGACTATTGCTTCTGTATTTAATGAGATTAATGCAAAAAAAAAAAAAAAAACTATTAAGTGGTTCTTATGACAAAACTCATCTAAGTTCCTGTAAGTTTCTAACAGAAGTAGACACTACAGATCAATGTCACTAAAGTTACAAGAGTGGCATCTGTTGGTCATTCCTGTACCTGTACTGTGGCAGAAACAATGTAGCAGCCTGCAGAAGCATTGATTCTCTCTATGGCGAATGGGTAGGCTTCACTAATATTTGAAAGTGATAAATACTAAAACAGATATTACAGCATTACAAAAAATGACTTGCAGAAGAATGAACTATTCTGTGTTGGAAACTCAGCCAAAATGTTTGTTAAAAGCAAGGATGGTGAGATTTTGTTTCACATACTTTGAATATGTTATCATGAGGGGCCAAAGTAGAGGATCTGCATTGAATCCAAAAAGATGGATGGACACAGTGATCACAACAGTGGGCTCAGACATACCTGCTACTGTAGTGAATGGTCAGGCCTAGACGATATTTTGGTCTGTTATGCATAGGGTTGCTATGAGTTAGAAATGACTTGACAGGCAGGTAATAACTGCAGCAATGGGTAAGTATAACAAAGGTTGAAAGGTAGATACAACAGTAGAGACACTGTTCAAGTGGTGTTGCTGTTCAAAAGAAGAAACTTGCTTGTAAACAGGGAAATCCAAACCACCAGACTGACTGCCATCAAGTCAATTCTGACTCATAGTCAGTGTACAGGGCAGAGCATAACCCCCTATAGGTTTTCCAAGGCACACCTGATGGATTTGAACCAGCAACCTTTTGGTTAGTTGCTGTAACTCTTAACCACTATGCTACCAAGGTAAAATTAAAGCCAACATGAGATGAATTTGTACCACAGAGGACACAAACACATGCACACATACACACACACACAGTCTAAACCACATGAGACTAGACAGAGAGGTAGAGAAGCTAGGTTAGGTATCAGTGATAGTAATATGTATCCCAGTTCTTGTGTAGAAAAAGTATGGGAAGCATAGCAGAAATGAAACTGTAAATATTTGTTATGACATCAGCATAGAGGAAGTAGAATGCAAGGAAATGTTTTGTATGTTTGGTCTATAGGAGGTGAGGAGCAAAGGGAAGTATTTGAACAAGGCAGTTAAAAGTTGCATTTGGCCTTAGAAAGAGTAATTTTGCAATAAGATGTACAATAAATTCATTTTTTACAACCACGGTTGGGACGCTTATTATTTCTTATGTGAACCACTCAAAAGTTCCAGAGATAATCGAGATCAACTAAGACAGTACAGCATCCAAGGAGAAAATTTCAAAAAAGTGAACCGAGCATTGCCTCAAATGTGAATGCAACCAAGAGAGGAAAGTAGTAAGTGTTGAATCTTCTCTACAAAAAAACAGACCTTAGACAGGTATCTAGGTATTTGCTTAAATATCACCTCCTCAGTGAAGCCTTCTCTGGCCACCGCCATTCCGTCCCTTCGTTCTCTATCTTTCTCCTTCCCCTGCTGTATCTTTCATCCTAGTACTTTATTGCCACTAGGTATGTTATTACCTATTGATTTTCTTTTTTCCTGCCACCACTCTTCCTCCTGCCCTCTACCCCAGTCTCCTGCTGCAACATAAGGGAAATGTTCATTGGACAGTTTTGTCTGGTTTTTATCCAGAATACATCTTGACACACAAAATGTGCTCTATAAGTGTCTCCAGAGAAACGAATGAACTAAAAAATAACAAGGACTAGTTGGTGCAATTGATTTTGAACATAGTGGCCAAGTGATCCCTCTGGGATGTATCAGATCACGGCACATTTTGCGCAGAACTTCCAATAACTCTCCATTTTGCTCAGTCAAGTCTCCAACGGTCTACACTATACAAACGAGTCTTTCTCGAGTTTCCTGACTTTTTTTCTTAATTCTTACTCTGCTACAGTCTGATCAGGCCACTTTGCTAGTCCAGACACAGCAGGAATGTTCATGTCTCTGGACAATTGACAGTTTTTCCTAGAGACCACATCGTATATGCACAGATGCAGACTCTACACAACAATTGTCCTCAAATCTGCTAGACTTTTGCTGAAATATTACCTCTGTTGAACCTTTCCTGACTCCTCATGCCCTCTCAGCATTTCTTTTCCTCACTCCTGCTTTGTTTGTCTCAACAGTGTTTATTACTTTCTGACACACTTCACATCTTTGTATGTGTTTAGTTTTGGTCTTCCACTCTAGAATGTAAGTTCCAGAAAGGCATGGATTTTTTTTCTGTTTTGTTCAGGATCATGGCTCCAAAACCTAGACTCAAGCCTGGCATATAATCAGAACTCAAAAAAATTATGAAAGAAATAAGTGACTGTGTGCATAATTATAGTGAAAAACAGAAGCAAGCAGCTAACGGGGGAATTTAGTCCTGGAGGAGGTTCTGCAGGCATTTGGGAGCCTTTGGCTCCAAGGATGATAAATAGCTTTCAAGATATGGAATTGGGCCTCACAGTATTCTCACACCTAATATGTTTATATCACTCATTTGAGAGACATTACAAAAATCATTCCTTTTCTTTATCTTTAAAACACAAAGGACTGGTTATTGCTATTGATTGTTTATTAATAAATAGGAAGTTATTAAAAGTACAAGTGTGTTCTATTTGGGGGGATTTATAATTTTTTTGAAAATGTATTAATACAGTTACATATTTATATAGTTGTTTTATCATATAATACAGTTTGCTTTTGTGTTTTCTACCTCCAAAAGGTACTTTATTTAACTTAGACTTTATTGTTGGATGTGAGTATATTTCTCCTTCAAATTAATTTAATGGCTTAAGCTTGTAAATCATGGTTCTTAGTCTTCTGTGTTACAGGACTCACTAAGAGCAATGCAACAGCTACCTGGGTTTCAAAGAAGCCAATTCATTTCGTCATTTCCTCATTGTCCTATTCGATTCATACCAGAATTAACGGAGCAAACTTAGGTGTCAGCGTCTTGTCTTTCTTTATCTCCTGTTTTTGTTTTCAAACAAACAAGGTAAGCAAAAGCTGAAAACCATGGTGCTGTTCTCCTAGAACTTGCTTCCTTCATCTTGTATTTCTCCAAACAACGGTAAAATCATGTACTAATACAAAAATTTCTCTCTAGGCAATCTGTATCATGAGTTGACTATTCCAAGTACATGATCCTGTTCCAAAAGTATATCAATTTAATTCCATTTCCAGCTATAAACTTAAAAAAAAAATAATAACTTAGATGAAAGATGTTAATTTTTTTTGGGAAAATAGGCCTCACTAATTGCTTCTGTTGCTAACTATGTGTGTTAGCACAAATTCTCTGAGGATATAGATTCCTAGTTGTTTTCCAGGTTTCATGAAAAAAGAATGAAATCAATCAGTTACAGTTAACTAATCTCAGACTATGGTGGTTCCATGTATGTCAGAGAAGAACCATGCTACAGAAGAGGGTCAATGGCTGGTTTTTTTTGGAAGTAGATTGTCAGAATTTTCTTACAAGGTGCTTTTAGGTGAACTAGAATTTCCAAGAAAATCCTAGTGGCATAGTGTTGAAGTGCTATGGCTGTGACCCAAGTGGTCAGCAGTTCAAATCCACCAAGCACTCTTTGGAAATTCTATGGAGCAGTTCTACTCTGACCTATAGGGTTGCTATGAGTTGGAACCAACTCAATAGCCCCTAACAACATAATAACAACTGAACTTCTAACGTTCTGGGCAGCAATCAAGTACACCACTGCTAACCCTTTGCACCACCCACAAACTATGAGGAAATAATGCTTCCATTTACACTTATTTTGGTTTTAAAATGCTTTGTTAATCATGGTAGTATAACTGTCACCAGCTAATACCTCAAGGGAAATGTTCATCGTTAATAATAATGCATTACATGATTCTTCCAAAGAGTATTGAACTCTTTGAATTCTTTGGCCAACCTGTCAGATCAGATTAGATCGTCTTATTTTTTACCTCTAACTGTGGCCAACAGAAAGCTTGTCATAGGCAGGGTGGTTATCACCTGCTAAATTTCTTTACTGTTCTCATAGGCTTTCACTATTAAATTATCTTGAATCTTGCTTCTGGGGGGATTTTGTAAGGATATGTATTAGTTTTGTGAGACTTGGTTTAGTAAGAACTAGGTTTCAAAAGTAGTGCATCCTCTTACATGTTCACTAAAATGTGTTATGTGGAAAGCTCGAAAAGCAAACACCCATGTGAGCAACACAAGCAATGTGTTGCTGGGGCCTCTCCCCCTCCTCTCAGAGACTCTGCTTGCGTCCCAGGACATGTGGCACTTAGACAGAGGCTGTCAATCCGCTGTCTTGTAAACCTAAAAACCTAGAGCTGTCGAGTCAATTCTGATTCATAGTGACACTATAGGACACAGTAGAACTGCCCTATAGAGTTCCTAAGAAGCGCCTGGCAAATTTAAACTGTGGACTTTTGGGTGCTAACAGACATAGCACGTAACCACTATGCCACCTTTCTGTTGTCTCATAGAAGATATTAATTTTTAATTTTTTAAAAAACCTATACAGCAAAAAAAGTTCTTGCATTTGTTGTATACCCCATTGATTGTATCATGTTGTGTATTTCCTTGTTGAGTGCTGTCAAGTGGATTCCAGCTCATAGGGAACCATGTGGCAGAGTAGAACTGTTTTCTAGGCTAACATATTTACAGAAGCAGATTCCCAGGTCTTTTCTCCAAGAGAGCCACTAGCTGGACTCTGTTAGCAGTCCAACACGCAGCAGCTCCACTAGTTGGAGACCAATAATCTATGTGAGAGGAAATGGCAGCTTGGACTAGGCTGATAGCATCTGACATGATGCAAAGCATTACTTTTTGTAGTGAGTTGTATCAGAAGACAACAATCTGTGTATTAACTGTGCTTATCGCTGCAGGATTGCTGTAGCTTCTAAGCCCTTTCGGCATACAGAGCTAAACGAATACTAATTTTCTGAAAGAAGATACCTTGTTTGTGATATTTCTAATTAACATTTAATATTCCAGGGTTACTTAATGTGTTTGAAAATGTACTACTTTTCTCTTCACACTGACAAACTTAGGTTCCTAAAATAGTAGCCTACTTCCTCATTTTGACTATTTCGCATTACACTAACGAACTACTGAGTAAAGTGTTTGCCACTCTCTTTGTCTTTACAATACATTCCACTAAGGATGTATGCTCAAAATACAGTGTTTAAAGTTACTTGAACTATTTCCCTTAAGCCAAAGTAATCATTTTTATTCTTTATATCATTTCAGTTTTCTTTTTCCAAATAAAAGCCAATACATATTATAAATATATGTGTGTGTGAAGATATGAATTTTCCCCACTTTTTTTTTAACAAGGACAGTGTACTACTCGCACTCTTTTGAACTATGCTTTTTTTCACTTAGCAATTGATGTCTGAAGAGACTATGTGACTTCACTGATACTTCCCTCCTCTTTTGAACTGCATAGCAGCCCTTTGTACGGATGGATCTTTACATTATTTCTTGCCTCTTGTTATTACCTGTGATTTCATGATTAACCTCATGGGCATGTCATTTCACATTTGCTAGTAAGTCCTGGAATACGGAAGTGCAGTAGCTGGATCGAAGAGCACATGCATATGTAATTTTTCAAAATATTGCCCTGTTCTAGGGGGTCATAGAATTTTCATAGTCTTTTAATTTTAAAAATGAAATAGGACTGTACCAGTCAGATGTACATTTTATGTTTCAAAAAAATATTTTTAAGGCAATAATGAAATATGCTATTCAATACATGTCATGGATTAGATTGTGTACCCCCAAAATGTTTGTACAGGTTGGTTGCACCATGATTGCCAGTGTTGATTGATTTTTCCCACGTGCTGTGAATCCTGCCTTTCTAATGCTGATGAAGGAGAATGGGTAGCAGCTGTGTTGGTGAGGCAGGACTCGGTCTACAAGCTTGTGGGAGATAAAAGAGAAAAGTGAGCAGAGAGAGTCGGGAACCTCATACTACCACAAAAGCACCACTGAGAGCAGAGCATGTCCTTTGGGCCTGAGGTTCCTGAGTTTAGCTTGGACTTGTAGCTTACCAGACTGTGATAATAAATGAATTTGGACTTGAAGCTTAGTGGACTATGATAATATAGAGAGATACATATATATATACACACACGCATATATATTAAGCAACTCACTCGTGGTATCTCTGTTTAAGGAGCACTAGACGACTAAGGCAATACATAATATAAACTCACTAAACAACTTTATTACGTTCATTAAAATCCATGATTCTTGATAAACTGACACTTCCAGTTGATAAGCTTAGAAACGTAACAAAACAAACAAAAAAAAACCTCTGCCATTGAGACGATGCTGTTTAGACGATTTCAACTCATAGCGACCCTGTAAGGACAAAGTAGAACTGCTCCAGTTTCCAAGGAGCACCTGACAGATTCAAACTGCCAACTTTTGATTAACAGACACAGCACTTAACCACTGTGCAACCAGGGTTTCCACTAAGCTGTAAAAGAAAGAAAAACGTCGAGTTTGCCCCTACTCCATCAAGGGAGAGAGCTGGGAGCCAGCGAGATTCAAGGAGGAGTGGGGCTGCATTGCCCGTTTGCTCTGAGAGACCCACTCCTGCAGTGTCAGCTCCACAGCTCAAGGCCGGCTCAGGAGTAGGTCAGAGCAGCCTGGCACAGCCATCCCGAGATCCCGCTGTCGGGAGAAACTGAGTCCGAGTCAGATGCCAACAGGGATAACATTTTCTCACAAGGGCAGAGGCTACTGTCTCTGGGAGATCCCACATTTGCCTTGTCATCACGTGCTTGTCTTTGATGGGCCATCAGCCATCAGTGGGGGAGACTGAATAAAATAAAACAAAATCAGGTCACCCAGCATCCTCCCCACTTCTTTGCTGTCAGAGGTGTGCAAGGCTAGGAGGCTGAGAGAGACTTCATTAGCATCTGTCAGGCCTGGAGAGGCAGCTACAATTTGCTAAACACACCCACACACGTGTGGATGAATGGAGCTCCGCCTCCTGGGGAGATAGAGAGACCTTTCTTCCAGGAGGCCTGAAAGGTGAGCCACGTGAAAGAAGAGCTGGGAGAGACCTCTAGTGGACAGGTGGGGGATCCTTTTAAAAAAGGCTTAAGACAGGAAACTTACCCATTTTGTGTGAGTTATGATAAGGAGATTTAAAGTTCTAAATTCTGTTTTGGAAACTCCGATGGTATAGTGGTTAAGTGGTAGGGCTGCTAAACAAAAGGTCAGTAATTCAAATCCAACAGGGGCTCCTTGGAAACTCTATGGGGCAGTTCTACTCTGACCCATAGGGTCTCTGTGAGTCAGCATCGACAGGACAGCGATGGGTTTGGTTTTCTGGTTTGGAACTTCTGGTTCTTCTCAATGGAACTGGATTGTGACATCTGCCATGGAGACTAATTTGTGAGTTTTTCTGGGGAAAACCGTTGAGAAAGAGGTTTATCCCCCCTGCTGCTACAGCCACTTGGGAAATCACTGATGATGGACCAAATTGCGGTTCAAGATGCTTCTTTCCCGGAAGTGCTTACAATGCCTCTTCAAGCCCTCTATACAGGCAGTATAAAAATATTTATGTTTAGGTTGAACAACATGGTAAACATAATTAATGCCAATGAAATGTACGTCTGAAGAATGTTGAAATGGCAAGTTTTTTTTATATATGTATTTACCACAATAAATACAAACAAATAAATTTAAGCTCAACTGCTGCAATTTTCCTCAATCAGAATTTCTTGATATATTTTCCTTTTCCTCTTTTGGCTTGGCTGGCTTTCACCAAGAAAATTCACTTTATATTGTTAGTTACCTCTAAATATTTTGGGGGAGTTAAGTGAAAGAGGGAGGAAAGATGGGGAAAGCAGGCTGGGAAAGTGAGGAAGCAAATTAAGAAAAGATGAAGTTCATGTGATCATTGATGAATTAAAGATACATTCATCATTGGTGTGAAATGTAGTCCATTTCTTACCAAAATTGTGTTACCAGTACTAAATCTATTTTTTAAAAAACCCATAAAAAACAGACAACTATTAGATAATCTTGAAACAAAACAATTAATTGTAATCATTTATTGAAAAAAATAATATAGCAGAGTTCAAAAGACTACATTTGTTATGTTGCATGTGGACAGAAGTTTACACAGGTTTTACGTATGTACACACTTAAGGCATTATATTACAACACTGAAGGCACCTTTGACTGCCACAGGGTAGGCAATGAATAACATTTATCCAAATTATCTGTATCTTTTTAAAAAACACTACTGAAATAATATAGCATATTCTGAGATTACATAAATATTTGAAAATTTTAGATATTTTTAAAACATCATTTCCTACATGCATCACAATTATTTCTAATTCTCAAAATATTATGGCACCAAAATTCCATTTGTCAAATAATATAACACAAGATACTGGAATATGTAACCAAGCACCAGTTTATCTCAGCACTTTTATTTTCCATGAAAACTGAGAGACTGCTAACATGTACAAAGTGAAGTAAACATCTAAAAGAATCATCCAAATAATTTAGATCCTCAAGAACTTTTTTCCTTTATTCTTGTTATATATTTTTGCTTTAGTTAGCTGGTCGTTTTCAAGAAAATGAGGAGGAACTAGCTGATTTAATTCAACGTTGTTCTGTTTTATGGAATCCTCAAACTCTGAGAAGAAACTTTCCAACTTCTTGGAGAGGTATGAGGGAAAAGAAGGTACAACTTTTTGTGCTTTACAGGCTTTTACGTAGCATTTTGATTGTACAAAGAGTTCTATTGCTTCAAAATAACTTTGAAAATGCAAATTTGTAAAACAGCTTCAAAGCTGTCTGGTTACGGTAACATAGTTTGAAAAACATCTCTGTTAAAGGCAGATTATTTCATCCAGTCAGTTAAATAGCTCATCTGAAATTTTACTTCAGAATATTGTCTTTATTAGAGGTGACAGAATTCTAAGCTTTTATTTACTACATTTGTTAGTCTGGGAGGACTATAAATGGAATTTCATCATTAGCATGGAAGTAAGGCCCAATAATGTTGAATTACAGACCATAATAAAAAAGGGAAGAGATAATATTTTTGCATACAAATAATTGTTATATCAATATATTTCTTTTTATCTTATGCATTGCACTAAATAAAAAAATAAAGCATTACTTTTCGAAGTCAGATACAATTGTGGTTCTATTTGCTGACTATAAGGCTAATTTTAATTATGGTGTTAGCCAAGTGTAAAAATATACGTAGCAGTATCTAGTATATTTAGCAGTATCTAGTCTAAAAATGAAAAATAAAAACCAAAAAATGACAAATGCCCAAATACTTGAATAACGTTCATGGAACTGGAAAGTCATGAAAAACATTATTATTTAAGAAACTGGATGACAAGATACATTAACTGACTTATAAAAGTATTTCAAGAGAGTTAATCATGCTTAAATGGTGTCATATTCAGTGAGTAACAGGGAATTTTAATATTGTCCAACGTATTTTTATTGAACAGAGATGCTTTGTTAAACCAAGCAGTCATCAAGAATCTATTTCATAACCACCAGAGGGCGCCAGTGTCTGCACCACAAGTGGTACAGTTGTACTGTAACCCTTGAGTGATATTTAAATTTGAACATTGCTAAATTAAAAGGGAAAAAAATTTCTTAAAAACTTGATATTTTCTAAAGAGGTATATTTTAATTCTGTAACACCTAAATAATTCTGGAGGTTACAGAAAGAAAGAGAGTCAACTATCATGTTTCTGGTTAAAATTTAACATAGGATTTTATTTAATAATTCTGATTTAGGAATTTGAATGGATAAACCTAACACTTTTAACAATGAATAGAGAGCATCAGTAATGCTTTTAACACTAACAATTCATTTAGCACCAGATAGTTAGCACCAAAACAGATATTGATTGTTCACACATAATAAAAACTTCGCAGCAAGGGTATGGTAGTTGCAACGTGTATCCAGCACCACTAACCAGTGAATCATAAAAGTTTTTAAGCTTTTGATTGACCTCTCATAAGTCAAAGTTAAAACATGACATAACTTTTAGAAAATCATTTTTCATGTGTTTAAGTATGTTTCAGTTTTAAAAAAAAAAAAATCCTAAGTTTGAATATCTTGCTCCAAACATATAATGACAACACGAGGGGTGGGGGGAAGCATATAAAAGCAGAGATAATTTTAAACATTGACAGAAACCTAACTTGACACTCTAGTAGGTAACAGTTTCCATATATAATGAGGTTTGCATTCTGTGGAACTGTAGAACTTGGATAATAATATTTCAGAGAAACAAAACAGACCAAAGTCTAAGCATTGCTTTCATACATAGACTTGTTCAAACTCTCTGTTGAGCTTGTGCATTCATTTAATAAATAGGATAGGAACACAAAACACTTAAGCTGGATTAACATGTGTGTTAGATCTCTTTATGTCAATTCTATAAGTTGATTTAACACAAAATATGCATGTTCTTGTTGTGTGTCTTCTAGTCGAAATTGACCCATAGTGACCCCCTGTGAGGGAGTAAAACTGCCTCAGAGGGTTTTCTATGCTGTAATCTTTATGGAAGCAGAACCCCAGGTGAACCTGATCTCCAGATCTTCCAGGGAACCACTGGTGGGTTCATAATACCATTAGGCTAGCAACCAAGAGCTTAGCCATTGTGTCACTAGCGATCCTTGACAAAAAATATGGTTGAATTCAGATATTCTGAGTAAAATGCATTGGTTGACCTCATAGAGTTTAGTCTGCTTTGTGATAAAATTGGAAACCCTGGTGGCAGAGTGGTTAAGCGCCATGGCAACTAACCACAAGGTCAGCAATTTGAATCCACCAGGAACTCCTTGAAAATTCAATGGAGCACTTCCGTCCTGTCCTATAAGGTCACTATGAGTTGGAATCAACTGGACGGCAGTGGGTTGGGTTTGGGTAATAAAATTGCATGGAACTTCCAAAGAAATTGCCCTTTCATTGCCAGAGGAAGTCTGGAGGCAGTTTTAGTGGGTCACAAAAGTGATGATGCTCATACAACTGGATAGATGCAAAAACAAAGATAATAATTATATTTTTCCTGCTACATTTTTAAAGCAAGTATATCAATCATAATGAGGAATATGTAAACTGTGCCCACATAAATTTCATACAATTCTATGAAGATATCTATTAATTTAGTAGCCAAAAGAAATGTTCTTCTAATCTTTTGATGATGTAGACAACAAAATACCTATATTACGACACTTTTTTTTTTAATGTTTCTACTGACTACCATGCTGTGTCTGTCACCTTCCAGTCCAGTCTAACTCATAGTGACCCTATAGGACAAGGTAGAACTGCTCCCTAGGATTTCAAAAGAACGACTGGTGGATCCAAACTGTTGACCTTTTGGTTAGCTGCCGAGCCCTTACTGAGCCCCTACTGACTACTAAAGAAATCCTGGTATCTCAAAGGCTAAGCTTTCGGCTGCTAACCAAAAGGTTGGTAGTTCGAATATACCCAGTATCCCCTCAGGAGAAAGACCAGTCAATCTCCTTCTGTAAAGACACACACACACAAAAAGCCAAACTTTCTATCATCAGGTTGATTCTGATGCAGTCATCCTGCCCTATAGGATTCCCAAGACTGTAAATTGTTACAGATAGACTGCTATACATTTCTCCCTTAGAGTGGCAGAGGGGTTCAAATTGTCAACACTTTAGTTAGCAACTGAGTGCTGCAACCACTGCATAACAAGCTTACAGTCTAGAAAACTCTTTGCACATGGGATCACCGTATGTCAAAATTGATTGGATGGTACCCAACAATAAGGGGTAGTACAAAAAATCTAGGCTATTGAGAGGATCAAAGCTGTACAAACTTATGCCAACTATTTCTTTTGAATGAAACCTTTTAAATGAAAATCTCAATGCTGATTAGTTAAAGCTGCTCTTAGGAAATAGCTTATGCCCAGACCCTTCTGCCTCTGGCAATTACAGTGAGAAACAGCTTTTCTAGCACCATTGTCTCATGCTATGAAAAATATCACACACTGTGTTGATATTAGCAAACTTTTGTCTGCTTTAGCCTGGAAAGAATTAAACAGTTCACATGGTTGCTTTGTATTACTAACTTTAAAAGTACAGCTAGAATAACAAGTATACCCGTTATATTTTCATCTTGTTAAATTACAAAGAAACTTAAATTTCTAGTCTTAATCTATGCTTGATGATTTATTTAGATTTTTGATACATTTAAAGCTTTACATTTAAGACATTTTTATCTTAAAGCATAGAAAGGTAGGCTTTCTGTAAACTGGTGCAATTGTAGGTTTTATGTATCTATTTTGGCTAATTCTAAAAATCTGTTCATTTAAAAGTTTTTTACATTACGGCCAACTGTGTGGGAAGCTGAGATAAAAACAAAGTAGAATTAGACATGATTCCTGCCAAAGAAGAGTTCGTGAAAATGTCAATTTTATCTAAAAGTTGCACAGGATTAAAATGACAATATCCATAAATTTCTATTAAGATGGTCATTTTACCTTGATAGGAACTTCTTTGAAACGCATGGTGAATATTGTTAGCCCTCTATAGAATTGAAAAACACCAAGCCAAACAAGCAACCCAGCAAATGAACTGAAACTACAACCAAGAAAAATCCGTCTTTGGTTCAGTAGCACTTACGGCTTCTGTAGCGCTAATATAACAAAGGGGAGGATGGAAACCCTTTCTACAGAAATCAAACAAACATCCTACTAATGGGATTCTCCTCCAGTTGCCTAGATATGTTACAGAAAAGTTGGATCAGGGCTGGGATTTTATCATTATTTCCGTTCTCCATTTTATTCTCCTAATGCTTATTTGCCAATGGGATCTAAACATGCTTGCACAAACGCAGAGTAGTGTGATATCAAGCATTTGGACACTATACTGAATTTGAATCTGAAAAGTCTTTGGGCCATTTGTTTATCATTATGTAGACCTAGTTACCACATGGTTGATTCTTCTCCATAGAAGGGGTTTAATTAGCCAGCTGTCAACTTTCAATGCATTTACCCTCAGAAACTGCAAATGTGTAGGCAATTTTAAACGAGTAGTTTCCTCTTGTTACTTATACCCTGGAACTAATCATGTATGTTTGTTCTCTAGTTCTGTGGAAGCATAACATACACATACATACACATAGACTTGAATTTGCTTGCTCTAACAAGCACGACACACACATGCTCTCATGCACACATGTATTTGAAATGTAATGTGTTACATGTTTTGACTCAGATGTGCTTTCTTGTCTGAAATAGATTTCCTGGATAAGGAAATTTTGCATTTCTAAAATCACATGACTGAAAATTTCATAGTGACTTTTACTTAGTAGATTTCCAGTCAAACCTAATAGAAAACAGAGAAAATTATTCTTCTACTTGGTGTAGAAATACAGCCCTATACCAGTCTAGGCTGAATCCAACATGGCAAAGGCTGAATAGCTGCTTAAGTATTTGGATTCATTGGTTCTAGTTAAGAAGCCCTGGAGGTGCAGTGGTTAACCCCTCAGCTGTTAACCGAAAGGTCAGCCATTCAAATCCACCAGCTGCTCCTTGCATTGCTTATGGAACAGTTCTACTCTGTCCCTCATAGGTTCGCTATGAGCTGGGATCGACTCGACAGCAGTGGAAGTTTTTAGTCAAGCATGCACATGTGACTCAAAAGAGGAAAAGCAGAAGAACTGTCTTTTTTCACCCAACTCTGAAGAGCAATGCCACTAAATTTAACTTTAATTGATGAAATCTTGTGGTTCATCAATTTCAATTTATCTTAGAAAAAAATGTATATATCCAACAAGGTACTTTTGAGCTCCTTCTTAACAGAACTCACTATCATTGTTCTAGTAAGCACTCACTGGGAATTATTACTGAATTCAAGACTTTGTCTTGAGCTCAAAAGTCAACTGTTGTTGTCTATAAGTAATGCCAGTAGAAACCAGTGTGTTAATTATTCCTGGGAAGGACTAATTGCATCTGGAAAGGACAACTTTAAGATCATAATTGTTTATGTTGTGCACCAACCATCTTTAATATTACATTCAAAGACCCAAGATGATAAACATATTGATTCTCACAAAACGAAGAATTCTGACTCATAGAGACTCTAGAGAATGGAGTAGAACTGCCCCATAGAGTTTCCAAAGAGCACCTGGTGGAGTTGAACCACGAGCCTTTAGATTAGCAACCACAGCACTGAACACTATGCCACCAGATTTTCCAGATGAAGCCAAGCAGAACAATAAAGCAGATGCAAGTCCCTCAGACCACACATGTTTCTATCTGGTCTCTTCCACCTTCTCCTAACAGGCCTCAAGATGACCTAAATCTCAGGTTAGTCCCACTGAAGACCTCAACCTGGTGTTATTGTGTAATAATTCCTTCTCTGGGACATTTCATACCCATTCTTCAAACTTCACCCGTCCTTGCCCTCATCAGCTTTCTTAATGTCTTAATTTCTCCTTTCCAAAGCCACAGTTCTCTACTCTGACCCGGTACTTAGTGACTAGCTACTGATCTTCCCTTGCCCTTCTGGTTTCAAATACTGTAGCTAAATTTTAGTATTAGCAGAAGTTTCCATATTTCTCAGTATAGTATGTCACCTATCCCAACAGATGTAAACAGCTGTTATACTTACTTCCTCAAAACCACATGAAAATCTATTTGCTAAAAAATAATGATTTTACAACAAATTACTGAGTTGCATTGTTTTCTGAGTATTTTTCTGAAATTTCTGTAGGCAGGAACCATATTTCATTATCTTTGCATTATGTGAACACAGCTATTGAGTGTTTCAGACAATGTAAACACTCAGCATATGACCACTGATTTAAAAAAATAACCAAGAAACACAATCTGAAAACTTATATAAATTGAGCATATCATTTGTTGTATCTGAATAAATTGTTTCTAGAATGAAATCCTTGGTTGCTTAATTTAATTATTATCTAGATATCTCTGAGTGCTATTTTGCACACTATAATACTTACAGGGCTGCTGAAACTGTCTACCACCTCATATATATTTCATTTTATTAATTTCCCTCAGTTATTATTAAATCATATTATTATCTGTATGTTACATTATTGTGTGTGTATGTGAGAGACACACACACACACACATTGCACGTTATTCTTTAGGAACATAATAACCTAATTCCTTTGGAAAGTAAGTTTAGAATAGGATGCATTGATTGTATCATCATTACAATACAGTATTTTAATTTAGGCTTAGAAGTCAGAAAATAGAAATAATATTTTGATTACCTCAAAGAATTAAACAAACACACCAAATAAACATTAATTTTTACAAATGAATACTAAAAGTAAACCAAGGTTATCATAAAATATGTATAATATGTGCAAAATTCAATATACATATATGCCTATGATTCCAAGAAATCATTACATTTCCTGGAGGAGAAGGCAAGTTTACTTAAACCAGTATAAGTAGTTTGACGTTACTCCTGGAAAGCAAAGATTGTCAGTACAGGACCCTCCGTAGCTCGGAGGGCAAGCCGAACACGGCACCCCGACTTTATAGGGTGCTTCTCCGATCCAATTGCCCCTAGGAGCAAAACAAAAGAAGAATATCACGGTTATTCGCTCATTAAGTAGCACAATTACAGTTCTTAAACACGTGATCGTACATGATCTTTTTTTTCAGAATGAGTTTATAGATTTATAAAAAGCACTAAGAATTGTATCCATTTCTAATTTTAGCAATACTTATTCTATACATCTTGGCAGTGTAGTAGTTAAGAGTTATGGCTGCTAACCAAAAGATTAACAGTTCAAATCCAACAGGAGCTCCTTGAAAACCCTATAGGGCAATTCTACTCTGTCCTATAGGGTTGCCATGAGTCAGAAGTGTCTTGATGGTAGTGTGTTATATAGGGTATTTCTTTGATAACCCTATGGGGCAATTCTACTCTGTCCTATAGGGTAGAAATGAATTGGAATCAACTTGACAGTAACAGATTTATTGTAACTGTAATACAGCACGTTAATTCACTGTCTTATATTCTTGGGCCTACATATCATCAAACATTATTTCTATGTCTTATTTAAAAATATATAAAAACAGAAACAATTAAGACCTGACTATTGTCAGCCTTGCTGTAGTGAATATCAAAAATTACCTTGTTGACCTCAAGTAACATTTTAACAGGAAATTTAATAACATATTTTCTTCCTATTCAATGATACTTACCCATGTTGAATAGTACATTGTTTAATGTTAAATATACTCACATATTTTTTACCTTAAAAAATTTGAATACATTTAAAATGTGTATACTTGCATGCTAGGGAGCACTGGCCACATTACAAATAATTAATCACTTTTTTAAAACTTGCCCAGTTTTCTTATTTTATGTATTTCTAGCATGATGAACTTAAAGCAAGCATTTCATTCACGTATAATATGATGTGCCATGTGCTTGGATGATGATAGCAGGTAGTTTTACAACTGTCACCGCAGATCAGTGCTGATTGGATCTAGACATAAATGTCTTTCATGGTACATCCACTGACATATCTGCTCGCTTTATTCAACTATGACTCAAACTTTGATATTGTCTGACTGAGAGACAAAGCACAAAAATTGCTCTTATTTTCCTCAAACTGACAAAACTATAACTTCTAAAAATAATAGGAAATAATTAAATTATTTTGAATATCCATGGAAAACCTTGCATCATTTGCATCTACTAAAATTAAACACACAAAAACATGAACAGTGTCACACAAGTGTAACTATAAAGTAGTTCTGTAAAATAGGTTGAATCTTCAGTTTTGCTAGAATTCAAGTATTACTTTTTTTATTATGGTCGGTCACATATGTTACTTTAATTAGAGAAGTCATTATAAGGATTTGTCTTTTAAAAATAGTATGTGAAATCAATCAGATAATTCAAGAGTATTAGAAAATTTTAGTCACTGGACAAAACCAAAATAATTGAATAATTGAAACAAAAATCTATCCTTTGGTATCTATATGCTAAGAATTAAGAGCTAAGGCTTAATAACCAAACCAAAACTAACTGCCATCTAGTCAATTCCAACTCATAGTGATCCTATAGGGCAGAGTAGAACTGCTCCACAGTTTCCGAGGTGTTGCCTCGTGAATTCAAACTGCTGACCTTTCGGTTAGCAGCTGTAGCACTAAACCACTACACCACCAGGGTTTAAAGGCTTAATAGCAAAAGAAAAAAAGTGCAACAAAATAATGTGTAATAAACGCATAACTTTAATACTTTTTTATAGTATAGACGCACTTTGTTTTCCAAAATTTCTGTTTTAATCATTATGAATAGGGGACTATCAGGCAAATTGCCTATCTTTTCTAACTTTGTAAAATACTGTCACTGGCCTCCTCCCATACAAATGAGTAATGAAGTTATTTGTAAAACATTTTCTCATTCCCTCACATGCTAGACTAGCTGGAGAAACTCTTTGTTTGGGACTGGCTTTGGAAGACACCAAAAGCATCATAAATCCTTTGAGCATTTTTGGTACTAATTCCAAATGGGAACAGAATCATGTGTAAATATTAAAACATTTTATCATCTGAAGAGTTACTGTTATCAGGAAGGCATTTTCAAATGTTTATCTCAAGCTTATAAAGAATTTTCATAAATGTGAACATAGTTGATAAATCTTGATACATTTAATACCTTTTTTTACATGCCATGTGATGAAACTGCTCTGCAGTTTTTATTGTAATGCTATTTAAACCATGACAAAGGCTTAACTGAAATATCTCACAGACTTAAATTTTCCCATCCCACAATGCACCTTGACCATCTGTGAAATCAGTAACTGTGATTTTTAATCTTCAACCAAAAAACCAAACCCACTGCTCTCCAGTGGATTCCAACCCATAGCAACCCTATAGGACAGAGTAGAACTGCCCTATAGAGTTTCCAAGGTGTGCCTGGTGGATTTGAACAGCCAACCTTCTAGTTAGCAGATGCAGCACCTAACCTGCTATGCCACTGAAGTTTCCTTAAAGCCTATAGCACCTGTTATTTCAAGGAGATCTCCCATTCAAGTAATAATCATGGTCCACATTGCTTAGCTTCCAAAGTCAGATGAGATCAGTTGTGTTCAGGTGGTAAGGTCCTACCATTGCCAGCATATGAACTGGGGAGCTTCTTTTACATTTACAATGACTAAAGAAAGATGTAGTTCCGGTGCAGTTAGTGAGTACTCAAAATCAAAACACCAAATCTGTTGCCACGGAGTCAATTCTGACCCACAGTGAGTTCAATTTCTCCAATTATTTTGTGAACAATCTATATCTTAGATCTCTTTCAGCTCATCACTTTTTAGGAATACAGAAACAGAGAGATGGAGATGGGGACAAGATATCATTGTAGCTAAGAGTTACTCATATTATCTGTCAAAAATACCTAGTGGACTGGAGATATTTAATGTCATTAGATCCAGGAAGTGGAGGGCAAACCGGTACTTACTTTGGAGCATAGTTGCATACCAAGTAAACCGCCCGTCGCCATACGGATCCCCAAACATTCATGTTTTGGCAAGTATGAATTGCACATCCAATCCGATTGGAGGTGGCCCAGACCATCTGTGGAATAAATCAGCATGCTGACATTGAAGTCAGAGGGTCAATTTTGGCTCATAGAGACCCTACAGGACAGAATAAAACTTCCCTCCAGACTTTCTGAAGAGCAACTGGTGGGTATGGCTGCTGATCTCTTCAATTGCAACCACAAGGACTCCAAGAAAATGTAAACACACCAAAATAGCAGGAAGACTTACTTTAAAGTACAAATGAAATAATAAAGCAATCAAAGTAACCTGTGTGTAATGTGTGCACATAGGGCCATAGCACCTCATTGGACATCTAGGGTTGCAATCCTGAGGATATGGAAATGCATAGTCTTTCACTTCATCATACCATGGTTTGACCAACTGGAGAATGGAGCGGTATCTATATACCAAGAACAAAAAGAGAGAGATCGAGAACTTTGAGTACAGCAATGGTTACAAACAGTGGACTATCATTAAATTACTAATTGCTTTTCTTGCAGATTACCCACGATGATGCACATGCATACCCGTCCCTCATCATTACCACCTTGCAGAGTCCTTGACTGCTCCAAGCAGGTGCAAGCATGAAAATGTCTAAGGCTAGAGTATGTGATCCTGGGTTGTTTTGAAAACAGAAGTGCAAATATTTTGGGGAATCTTTATATGTAGATAGAGTAATTCATGCCAAAGTTTTCATGCCTCAAAACTTTACAAACAATCAAGAATTAGATATGCAAACAGAAGAAAGCTGAGATGCACTGGAAGAACTCTTTGGTGGTGGTTGTTTCTCCCCCATTAAATTTGAAACACTTTAATGTTAATAACAATAATAATAGTAATTTAGTAACAATACACCTGAATTTTTATATGGAAGACAACGGGTCTTTGGAATGTTAGATAGCAGGAGTATAATAAGTACCCTATCAATGAGTGTAGATTTTTTCCATAGTTGTGTATGCCCAGCACTGGAGCTGCCTCAATAGTAAGCCATGACAGGAACAGGGAGCATAGCAACTTCATAGCTACTGTAGTTTCATTTGGAACCCATCACATTGTAATTTCTCACCCTGCCCCTTTTGCCAAACCCATACTTTAGTGTCTTGAATACAGCCTACACCTGTTGGCTGAGATAGAAGAGCCTGATTATTTCAAATATTCTAGGACTGTAGTTGAGAATACAGGCAGAGAGGGTGCTCCAGGAGGGAAACTGGTCTTATCAGGTCCTTTTAACTTATTAAATAAGGTTTGATCATATCTAAAACATTCACAAGGGAAGCATCAATGCTTGAAACACAGTGCATAATCAATAAATATTTGCTGATCTTATATGAAATTGGTGTCACTCCACCTTGGGCTTCATAAATCATGTGGAAGAATTGAACCAATGAAACTGCTTCCTACCTTCCAGTTCGTACTGACAGATTTTGGCCCAAAAATCTCAGTAAGTAAGAAGGTCCATGGTCCCAAATGCAAGTAGCTGCCCAAGCCTCTGCTGATTTTGCAAGATTTTCATCCCAAACCTATGAAGGGAAAAATCTCCAGTTTTACTGGTTTTGCGAGCAACAAACAAAAAATAAAGGAAAGAAACAATGAGACTATTTTTTGAAAATTAATTCTAGTTTCTAAGTCTATTTTAAGCAAAGAATAACAAATTTACGCACAGCTCTGTAAAACAATACAAGTCTCAGCTTGGTGCAAATGGTTACAAGCTGACTACTAGCCCAAATGTTGGTCATTTGAACCCATTCAGAGGTCCCTTTGAAGACAGACCCAGCGGTGTACTTCCCAAAGGTCACCAACTTGAAAACCCTGTGGAGCACAGCTCTAATTTGACACAAATGGGGTCATCATGAGTCAGAATCAACTTGAGAGCAACCGGCTTTTAGAGAAATTTTATGGTGAAAATGTTGACACGTCTACTGTTTGCGTTAAAGAAAAGATTACCCAAGGAGCTGTCCTGAGCTATCCAGAATATAATCTACTTCTTCTGTAGATTAAATCAGATGTAGTTAAATAGTATGTGATTTCATTTTAATAAATAATGTTCAACACACTATCAAAAACAGAAAACACTCATAATCTGCTTCTTCTGTAGATTAAATCAAATGTGGTTAAGTAGCATGTGATTTCATTTTAATAAATAATATTCAACACACTATTAAAACCAGAAAACACTCATTCTGTGGAACTGTAAGACCAAGTGCCTATTTCTTAATATATTTGTCATTTCCTTGAGTTGACAATGACTTTTTTTATAATTACGAGAAAAGTTTTTTTTTCCATAGGTAATGACTTAGCTCAGTAAAATACATATTGATAAAATTTACAGATTATTAATTAAGACATCCTTGTTTAACCTATAAAAATCTGGGCAAAATACATCAATGATACAGAATAAATTTATAATGAAAATTGTAATATTCAAGGACTGAAATTAACTTTTAACAGCATTTTTTCCTGCTGACTTGTGCTTACCTAGCATTTATCTTCTTATACTAATACTTTTTGGAATATTAACAAAATACAGATTATAGCTCACGAGAAATAAGAAAAGGATAATTAATCCATAAAGTAATTTCAGATGTAGTAGAGTCAAATATGTTAGTATCAATAAATAACTAACAACATTCCCTAAACATTCTCACTGTAAGCGTTCTATTCTTTGTACATAGGTTTACCATGAGTCAGAACTGGCTCCATAGCACCTAACAGCAACAAAGATTTTTACTAATTGTAGTTACTCAAATGTAAGTATGATTTACATATCTGTAAATATGTATTCAGATAAATAAGTAATAAAAACACTTTCATATACTCTTACCCTATAATATCCTTATAAAGTCAGCTACTGTTGAGTTCATTCTGACTCATGGTTGCCCCATGTGTGTCAGAGTAGAACTTGGATCCACTGGGTTTTTTATTGGCTAATTTTTTACACAGTACGATGAGATAATGCTGCCTGAGAATCAAGGATCTTGTATTCTAATCCTGATATACTGCTAAGATCATTTGTGACTGAGTACATGTCAGTTACTATGTCTGCCTTTCAGTTGGCTCGTTTGTTGCACAGGTTGGATGAGGTCATCTCTAGGTTTCATCTTCAACTTCTCATTATTTAAATATAACTGAGAGGCCTTGACATCAGGGTCAGAAAGAGTTAAGCTATACTGGCATATGACTTGCATAGTTCTAACCCTTTAAGTATCATATGAAAAACAAAAAAACTCATTGCCATCGAGTGAATTCTGCCTCACAGAGGCTCTAAAAGACAGAGTAAAATGGCCTGTACAGCTTTCAAGGAGCACCTGGTGGATCTGAACAGCCAGCTTTTGGGGAAGCATTCTGTACCACAGACAGAGTCAATCTGGATTATTTTCAAAGTAATTAAAAATATTTAAGGCATTTAACAATGCAAAAAGGAATTGAGCATAACCCTATTGGTAGTGTCCCTGGTGGTACCAACGGTAAGTGCTCTTGGCTGCTATCAGAAAGGTTGGCAGATCAAGTCCACCTAGAGGCAGGCACCACATACTTCTGAGAAATTAGCTATTGAAAACCCTGTGGAACACGGTTCTACTGTGACAATCATGGGGTCACCATGAGTCAGAGTCAACAGCAACTGAAATAAAAATGATACTTTATACTCATTCATATAATTAAAAATTAAATATTGTGTATGTTCAAATAAACTAAAAACTAACTCTGCCTTTATAGCACAGACATAGGCATAGACAATATGTGGAACAGATTTCACCCGTGGATCATGGTTTGCTAATTCCTGAACTAGAAAAATGATGTCATGCACTGCTATGGGAAAGACTATAGAAGTAGCTGGTCTGGGTGTTGGGGTGGGGTTGGGGGTATAGTGATCTGAATCTCAGTTTCGGACATGTTAAGTAGGACTCTAAAGTGGATAGGTGAATACATTAGGCAGGAATCCAAGAGAGAGGTTTAGAGATCTAACTTGAAATAATACTGTCTGCACATAAAGGTTTTCTCAATCTATGAGACTGGGTAAGTTTGACAAAACAGTGAACGTAAAAGATAAGAAAAAAGAGAGAGAGATAGAGATGTAGACAAGGACTGAGCTCTACGAGCTCTGCAGCACTTAGAGACTGGGGAGACACTGAGGAATCAGCAAAGAGGGAATCAGCAGCCAAAGAAAAACAAGGCAAGAGTGGTGGCATGGAACCAGTGGATGAAAGCATGTCTTGGAGGAACTTGAGATTAGGTAGAGGTGACCCTGCTAGTATTTGAATACTGGTGATGTAGCTTTTGACATCACAGCAAGATGTAAGCATCTGCAGAAGGACAAACTGACAGAAGCATAGGAGGCTCTGTACTTTCCACTAGGAGTGGAAAATATAAGAGATGCGAATTGCCACATTAACTAACTGGACACTAGGAAGTTCATTCATTTAGGACACCAACAAATGAATATCCATTGAGAGACACTGTGTATTGTGAATTCAATAGTCAGCAAGACTGACAAGGGCTCTGTCTTCGTGGAATTTATTGTTTAATGGGGGAAACAGACAATAAAAATACTTTAAAACAAATATAAGTGAATGGCTGCTAATTATAACACTCTCTATAAAGACACTGCAGAAGAATCATATGCCATGTAAATTTTTACTTCTTTTGAAGCTTTCTTAGTCATTCAAATCCCTCCACAGACAAAGACCATTCCATGTGGTAGACATCTGTAGCTCACCCATGGTATCTGCAGGATGATTTCTGAATACAAGTGCTTGCTGAATGACTACCAACCAAACCATTTTCAGTTGAGTTGACTTCGACTCATAGAAACCCCATACAGCGCCACAGGCAATTACTGTTAAACTGTCAAATGATCTCACATGGCTGGAGATGGAAAGGTGATAGTTCATCAAAGCTGCTAACTGGTGCCCCAACTCAAAGCAGCCGCCCAGGCACACTCTCTACCTGCTTTCTCTCCCCCTAGCTCTGCTCCATAGGGCTTCCAACGGACTATTTTTCAAGGTACCTCTGGATGAACTTTTGGTTAGTAGCCAAGTTCTTAATGGTTTATACTACCTAGGGAAATATCCAAGTGAAATGATGTGATAAAATAGAATTTACCCCTAAGAGATGTCTTCTCTTTGCTTAGCTAATAATTCTTCTGGTATACTGTTTCTTGATGCATAAGAGTGTAGATATTTGAGTTCTGGCAAATTATTCCAGAATCTCCTGGGAACTACTGAAAAGGCAGATGCCTACTCCAATCCTGGATCTATGGAATCACATTATCATGAACTTGTACTTGCCAAGAAGTGGTTCAGTGCTCTTCTGGTAGAAACAAATGTCTAAAATCTTATTTAGTGGAGTGTCATTCAGATTGCAGATATCTTTGGACCTCTTCTCTTCTGTCCCTCCTGACATCCCCCACCTATTCACATTCTACATAGAAGGCTTAAAAAAATGGACATTTCTGGTAGTTAATATCGGTTAATTTTCATTTATAAGCACTTTGATTAGTATCTTTCTTCTCAACTCTGGCCTATAGGTGAATCAAGATAGGAAAGAAAGTAATAACAGCATTTCACCAGCAAAATAACTGAATGTCAGACAACAGGTATCAAAGTCTATGAGGACGTTTGTTTTGTGCATTTGCAGAACACAGGATTAAGGCTGAGAGATGTAGAGAAGTCAACGTGTAGGTTGTTGTACAAAGCAGCCAATACTATTCATTCAAAGAATTACAGTTCCAATACAAAAGAGCATGTGAGTCCATGACTACATGGATGGGAGTGCAGAGACAGCAAATACTGTTTGTGGTGTGTATTTAGAAGTCACGGAAGCTCTAAATGCTTAATTAACTGAGCTAGTAGACATCATAAGATAAAGGATAAATTGTGCACAACTTTCTGAAATTGCATACTGTTGACAGACAAAAAAAAGTTTAAAAGTTTTAAATAAGTAAAACAATCTCTTTCCACATAATAACATTAAGCCTGTATTCAAAGTGCACATTTGAACTACAAACAATTGAATTAATGAGAATATGAGTCAACAGGAGACTGTGTCCACTGAATCCACTAACCTAATTTTACAGTGCACCCACAGAGGCAGAGCAAATTGAGAGGAACATGTGATCTCCCTTGTACGTTGATCAGGTCACCTCCCTTTCAGACTACATGCTGTGAAGCCCAGAGAGGACAACCAAGGTCAAGGATAGTCCTTGCCCTTCCTGCTGTACTGCTTCTGCTTCCCACGGTGTTCTGGTAGACACAGCGCATGTGTGTACAGAGTCCGTTGGTGGCGACAGCCGGGAGCTCAGCTGCCAACTGAAAAGCTGGATAGTCCAGGTCACACAGAAGTCCTTCTGAAAAATCAGCCATCGGAAACCCAGTGCAGTGCAGTTTTACACTGACACTCAGAGTCATCATGAGTCGGGATGGACTTGATGGCTGCTGGTTATGTGTGTGTGCGTGGCCTAAAGGGGAAGAATGATTTTCCACTCCTTTCATGACCCAATTTCTTATCATTTCCAGGACCGTCAGGAAGCAACTATCCTCTGGTAGCCTGACAGACTTGGTGACACTCCAGATTAGAAAGATGGTATGTATAGAATTTTAACAGAAAAGGACAGGAGGCTGAGAAAGAGCTTCTATTACTAGGAACCCGGGGCCTAGCGTATAGATGTTTACAGTCTTCAATGACTATTGCAATAGAAATAGCGCAGGCAGAAAGATTTGATTTTACATTAATACTTTTTAGTACTTGGTGATGTGTTCAGATAAAATGTATGTAGGGAAATTCCCTATCCAGCAGGCAAGAATGGCAGAGAGCACACTTGAAAGGGAGCGTGTATTGTGCTGTCACTCAAAGTATGGGCTCTGCTGCCGGGTTTGTGTGCTCCTCACTTTGGTTTACTTGCTCTATGACATTAGGGAAGTTACTTCCCTCTCTAAACTTCAGGTTCCCTGTCTCTAGATGAGGACTAGAACACCATCTCTCAGGACTCTTACGTGGGTTAGGTGAGCTAGCGACACCTTCAGCAGTGCAAGGGTGTGCTTAATAGTAGCTGTTGTCATTATGGAACTCTGGTGGCACAGTGGTTCAGTGATACAGCTGCTAACCAAAAGGTTGCTAGTTGGAATCCTTCAGCTGCTTCTTGGAAACTCTAGAGGGTAGTTTTACTCTGTCCTATAGGGTAGCCATGGGTCAAAATCAACTCAATAACAATAAGTTTGTTATCATTTTGTCGACCAGTGGTGGTCCAGCGGGAGAATTCTTACCTTCCATGCAAGAGATCCAGGTTCAATTTCCAGCCAATGTACCTCCTGTGCAGTTGCCACCCATCTGACCATACGGGCTTGCCTGTTGCTATGACATTCAACGGATTTCAGCAGAGCTTCTAGACTATGACAGTATAGGAAGAAAGGCCTGATGATCTCGTTCGGAACACCAGCCAGTGGGAATCCTCTGAATCACAACGTTCTGATCCACAACCCATCCTGGAGATGGCACAGCACCAGGCAGCACTTTGTTCTACTATACATAGGGTCACCATGTGTCAGAAAAGCTAACAACATCAACAAAAAGTATTATTACTATTGGAGATGTGAGCACTGGAACGCTAAACATTTTGGAAAACCACCTACAATGGGAAGCAGTATGACGTGCACTTTGGGTCACATTATCTGGCAGCCTGATGTTTAAGGGATTATAGACCTTTAATCTCAACCAATAAGACAACTGGATAAAATGAAACTGGGTTAATCCTGAGACAAGTAAAGAATCAGAAACAAAACGGTGCATAGATCACGAGTTTGCTTATGGGGGAAATAATGTCAGGTAGCAGAATACAACAACTAAAGAACATCTGAGAAGTTCTGAAATTAATTAATACATTTTTTTGTCTTTAAACTTTAAGATCATTTGTGGATGGGTCTAGTAATAGTCCTCCTTTTTAGGGAAATAAAATACTCATCAACTAAAGAAAGGGAAATCATGGCCATTGCCGTCAGGTTGATTCTGACTCACACAAGGCTATAGCTATCATTAAATACATAAGTCAGAAAGATATTTTCACATGTGATTAATTTTTTGTTAATCAACTCTGTATTACGATATTCTAAAAACTGATTTTCTGATTGTTCAAGTTTCCTGTGACACACACGCAGACTCCTTAGCTTGTCCTTGCCTACTTGGTCAGCAGGATTCAAATGCCTTTCCACCTACCTACTGCTGCCGCAAACATGATCCTGCTGGAATGCAGAATAATTTGGTAAATGCTCATCTTTAACTAACTTATGAAATACGAATTGTATGCAGTTTTTGGTAAAAAAAAAAAAAAAAAAAAAAAAAAAAAAAACATTGTGTCATTATGTAACATTCCTGGACTGTTTTTGTTTGGAGTATGCAGTGTGAAATTTTAAGAGATTTCATAAAAAGTTCAGTCTAAATATACAACTTGTTGGGCATTCTTCCATATCCATGTCAAACAAACAAACAAAAAAAAAATTGCCTAGTACCTGAGTTTAGATGCTATGGTAACAGAGAATGGAAACATTTTGACTCTCATCTCTCCAAACATCAATCTAGGATGTATTTTATGCCAAATATTTTTCTTGACCAGTTTGAACTGTTAGTTTTTATCTTCCCTGCCCACCTCCCACATCATTCCTCAGAAATTCTCATAGACAACTGAATTCTTGGAGTTTATAATGGTTTAGTGGCCATTGACTTATTATCAGGTATGCTAAATTTGTGATACAAGCTAGTGAGACTTGTCAACTTCTATTTTTCTGAAGTCCTTTGATTAGTTTCCATAAGTAACTTATCTCAATTGTGTCAGGAGCACTTTGTAGGGCCAGGTGCTAAGTAGCCCCCTAAAACAGATTTGGATTTGAGATAACGTAAGTCTCAGCACCTATTCTAAAAACAATTAACATGAGAAGTTGTCTTCTAAAAATTGTTGAGTGGATTTCCAGACATAAATCCACCTACCCACGCTGTCTCCTCCATTACAATATACAACTCTGCCGTACCGCTTACCTCCTACTATGCAAGGTAGCCTATTGTGATCACTCAAGGATTTTCCCATCCAAAATTCTTTGCGGTAGAAGCATGTTCCCTCCCACCAACTAGCTCCTTTTTCAGTCTTCACACATGTATGCCGTGGAATGTAAGACCCACAATAACTTCACGACTCCGGAAACCTACTCTTTATCCTGTGTTCTCTAGCTCAGAGAAACCCAGTTGTCCTGTTCAAAGGGGGCAACTTTCTCAGTCTACTTCATGATATAGATCACTTTGTCTTATTGATTGCAGAGTATTAATTCACTGTTCCCACTGCCATAAAGTTGATTCCAACTCACTGCAACCCTGTGGGGTAGAGTGGAACTGCTCCATAGAATTTCCAAGGAGCACCGTGCAGATTTGAACTGCCAACCTTTTGGTTAGCAGACACCATACTTAACCACTAAGCCACCAGGACTTCCGTTTTACACATCTTTGTATCTCAGACTTAATTAGGCTTCAACTGTCTCTCACCCAGCTTGTTAAACAGCTCGTCTACTCATGCCCTGCCTTCTCCTCTGTGTTTCTCCAGTTCATTCATACACTGTAGCCAGAATGACTTTGAATGAAACATAAATGTACATATGCCACTTCACTGCTTAAGACCCTCAATAACTTCTCTTGATCTTAGAATAAAGTATAAACATTTCTGCTTGCCTCATTCAGCCGTCTCAGACAGTGCTAGTTCTTTTGTGTTCTAAACTGAGCCATATGGAACTTTTATCTGCAATTTGTATGTAGCATGCTCCCTCCTAGTTTTTAGTTTTGTACATTAAATGATTCTTCTTATAACACACTCTGATCCTATACACTTTCTTCTTTAATTTCCTCCTGTACAAGCAAGTTGCCATAGAGTATGATCAACTTATGGCAGCCTTATGTGTGTCAAGACAGAACTATGTCCCATAGGGGTTTCAGTGACTGATTTTTCAGAAGTAGATCACCAGACCTTTCCTCCAAGTCACCTCTAGGTAGACTTAAATCATCATTTTTGTAAGCAGCTACTCATATTAATCAGTTGTATCACTCAGGGATTCCCACCCAGGGACTTCCAAGTAAGTATAACCTGTTGCTGTCAAGTCAATTCAGACTCACAGCAATCCTACTATAAGACAGAGTGGAACTGCCCTATAGTGTTTCCATTAAGCCCGTAGTGGATTCAAATTGCTGACCTTTTGGTTAGCAGCCAAGCTCTTAACCACTGGACAACCAGGGCTCAAGTAAATGTAACTCTGCTTATTTTTCATATTTAGTGTTCTAAACAATTTTCTTCTTGAAGATTTCCCTGCACCCCCAGCCAAAGTGTAGATTAGATGTCTGCACCTCTACCCCAGTATTACAACACATCCTATACCAATTTCACGTTACCACGTAGCATACTTCTTTGCCTACTAATGGATCTAACTCACAGAACTTGCTGCCAAAGAATGTTTCTTGGCTCAAAACTGCATCAACCAATACAGTACTTGGCAAATAAAGGCACTAATAAGTACCGTGGAATGAGTGACTGAATATTTAATGGCTTTTGCTCACCAGAGCACGAGAGCCACAAATCCTTTACCTGGGACACCGTAAGAAAGTTAAACTTCATTCAGTTATCCCATAAATGTTTACTATTTACCACCTGTGGGACAGGCATGATGCTAGGTTTCATAAATACTCAACAAGAGTCCAAAAAAATTGTTTTGCTATAGTGTGGCATGTGGTCAATAATATTTGCCAAAAAAAAAAAACAACAAAACCAGCATTGAATATTAGGTAATATAAAGCCAAACCAAACCCATTGCCATCAAGTTGATACTGACTCAGAGCAACCCTGTAGGGCAGAGCTGAATTGCACCATAGGGTTTCCAAGGAATGGGTGGTAAAATTGAACTGCCACTTTTGGTTAGCACCCTTAGCTCTTCATCACTATGTCACCCGGGCTCCTCCTAGGTAATACAGTCTATATGTGCTCTAACAGAGATACTGGTGGCACAGTGGTTAAGAGCTGTGTTTGCTAACCAAAGCATTGGCAGTTTGAATATACCAGGTGCTCCTTGGAAAATCTATGGGGTAGTTCTGCTCTGTCATAGAGAGTTGCTATGAGTCAGAATAAACTTGACAGTAATAGATTTGTTTTTGCTGTTGTTATTTTTTAATATGTGGTCTACCTGTGATACCCAACTTTTCTATGACTGGATGGTGAGGTCCTGAATCACATCTTGTGAATGTTTTTACATTTGCACTTCTTAAGTCTGTTTCAGACTGCTGGCATACAGATGTTCTTCATTTTAGCTGGTTGCATACATAAAGAACTGATCGAAAGTAAAACAACCTTAAAGGTATACAAGTAGTACTAAGCAAAGGATCCTTTGTGGAGCAACAATTAATTTGCACTAGAGGACTTTTGCCCTCAGGCAAACTAGCAATTCCATAGGATCTTGCATGTATTATGAAAGTTTCTTGCAACACTTCAAAATGATTTTACACTCAAACAAATGTACACAGATAATATATTTTAACATTTTATATACTTCTACATCTTATATTTTATATACTTCTACATCATGCCTGTCCCACAGGTGGTAAATAGTCAATATTTATGGGATAACTGAATGAAGTTTAACTTTCTTACGGTGTCCCAGGTAAAGGAAAGCCATTAAATATTCAATCACTCATTCCACAGTATTTATTAGTGCCTTTATTTGCCAAGTACTGTGTTAGTTGATTCAGTTTTGAGCCAAGAAACACTCTTTGGCAGCAAGTTCTGTGAGTAGATCCATTAGTAGGCAAAGAAGTATGCTACGTGGTAACGTGAAATTGGTATAGGAAGTGTTGTTATACGGGGTACCTGGGCAGGCAAAATCTTTGAAATATTATGCTGTGTGATTGTTTATTGTATTATTTCACAAAACAATCCCTGGGGTGCATCCTCGGTTTGTCAGGGGCATGTATCACAATAAAAAACACATTGCATTAACCCTCAAAGCTTTGAAAATACTCTTACATTTTCTGAGACATTCTACATAATGGCCTGCCCTCCAGGCTCCAGATATTGGTCACATTCTCTGGATTGAGTGGAGACCCCAGGCTCTGTGCTACAACTCTGCCTAGAAAGGCTCTCTTGGACAGCAACTCTGTCCCCTCAGCTTTAGGTGCATCCTAATCCCAACCGAGTGGCAATTCCACCCTTATAAACACAGAAAGCCCTGGCCCCACCCTTTCAAAACCCTGAGGTCATGGCCACACCCTTTGAGACTGAGGCAGCTCAGTTTCTCAGGACTTGTCTATTCAGCTTCTGCTTCCAATGGCTGCTTAGCCTGGGGCCACAGGCCCACATCTGACCTGCTGGGGAGAGTGTTCCAAAGCTCTTTAGCTCCCTTCTTGCTAGAAAGCCTCCTGCACAAAGGCACTTGAAGATTTTTGCAGAAAACAGTATGTTGAGGTGTATTGATCTGCTCGATCAACACCACCCATATATTTTATGTAATTTATTATAATATTAGGTTTCTTGATGTTGACTTTCAAACCACCTCCTAAAACTCTTTTTATGATAGTGGTTCCTCTATTATCCCAAGTGGTCAAACAAATGATGGTCCTTTTATCGTTCCACACTATAAGTAGAGTGTTATCTTTCTGATACGCTGCCGTGGATTTTTTTTAGGAATGTTGACTTTTTAATTTACTTGGTAATTCCTTTCAGTTTGTTAAGATCATCCTGGTTGTTTGTCGCCTCTCAGTGGCCTGAGACACACCTCTCAGTCATCGAGTAAACCTCTGTGGTGCCTGAGAGGCGCCTCTCAAGTTATTATAGCATGAAACGCTATGGTGCCTGAGAGGCACCTCTGGAGTGCAAAGTGTTAACAAGTACCTGGCTGTTAACCGAACAGTAGCGAGTTCAAACCTACCAGAAGCTCCATGGGAGAAAGACCAAGCAATCTGATCCAGTGAATATTAAAGCCTAGAAAGCCCTATGGGACAATTCTACTCAGTTATTTGAGGTTCTTACTCTGTCACCAAAAACCAAAAAAAAAAAAAACTTCATTACTATTGAATCATTTATGACAAATAGTGATCCCATGGGATAGAGTAGAATTGCTCCTTAAGGCTTCCAAGAAGTTCCTGGTAGATTAAAACTGCTGAACTTTTCATTAGCTGCTTAGCACTTTCCCACTACACCGCTAGGGTTTCCTACTCTTGTTGCACATGTGGTCTGACAATTAAGATTGTGAACTTGCCTCTGCCCTTACGTTGGCAGCACTGCACAAACAACTCAGTAAGATTTCATAACCTTGGCATATCAGTGTCTCACAGTTGTGTTTGTGTCAAAATGTGGTGGTATCTTGCTGAGTGGCATTCATTAGTGTTGTTGCATGTTTTTGTGTGCCAGTGTGAGAATGTCAGAGCTTGAATTAGAGCACTGAACACACATTAAATTTCTTGTTAAACATGGCAAGAGTGAAAGTGAAATCAGGGACATGGTAGTACAAGTTTATGGGGATAATGCAACGAAGAAAATAGCATTGTAAAAAAGGATTAAATGTTTTTCCAAGGGGAGAGAAAATGTCACTGATGAAGAGAAGTCAGGATAGCCAGTAACGAGCAGAACTGACAAAATACTGCAAAAATTTGTTGAATTATGTGTCAGAATCATCAGCTGACTGTGAGAAGCATAGCAGACCAAGTCAACATCAATAAACAGTTAGGAAAATCATAACTAAAAATCTTGGCATGAGAAAGGTGTGTGCAAAAGTGGTCCTCAAGGAGCTCACTGATGAACAAAAGCAAAAGAGAGTTGAAGTTTGCCACGATCTTTTGGAAAGGCAAGAAATATGTGGGGCCATGTTATCACTGGTGATGAAAGATGAGTGTACCAATACAATCCTGAAACAAAGGATCATTGTACACAATGGAAGTCAGCCAGTTCTCCATCACCCAAAATGCTCCATTAGTCCAAGTCAAGAGTCAAAACAATGTTGCTAACCCTTTTTGATATCACAGGGATTGTTCCTTATGAATCTATACCAACTGGACAAGCAATTAACCAAGTTTACTATTTGGAAGTGCTGAAAGGCTGCATAAAAAAATTAGGCAAAAACAACCTGAACTTTTCACCAACAACATCATGACAATGCACCAGCTCACACGGCAGTGTCTATGAGGGAATGTTTAGCCAGTAAACAAACAAATGTAATGGAACACCTTCCCTACTCACCTGATCTCGCCCCCAATGACTTTCTTCTTTACCCAAAGATAAAGGAAATATTGAAAGGAAACCATTTTGATGACATTCAGGACATCAAGAGTAATACGATGACAGCTCTAATGGCCATTCCAGAAAAGGAGTTCCAAAATTGCACTGAAGGGTAGACTAGGCACTGGTGTTGGTGCACAGCTTCTAAAGGGGAGAACTTCAAAGGTGACTGTAATGATACTGAGCAATGAGGTATGTGACACTTTTCTAGGATGAGTTCATGAACTTAATTGTCAGACTCCATATGCATCAAGATCAACTCTACAGCATCTAACTACAACAACAGTAGTAAGTAACATGCACCTTGGAAGGAAATTCATGTAAAATGTGCCTTGTCTCCACTAGAAGCCAAGACACTTAAAAGGTTCTACAGCTAAAAGAACAGGAATGCAGGAGTTCTGAGTGTGTTGGAGGAAAGCCTTCCTGTCAGCAAGGTTTCTCAGTTCATTGCTTCCTGCCAACTGTTCTCAGGAGGCTTTCTAGTGGTCATAAAAGCATTCATTGAAAAGATTTAGGTTAAACACATCAAATTTCTCATGTTCATAACAAGAAAAATGAGTTATTCTTCCAAAATGAAAAGAAATGTGCTATCTGGGACCATATATGACTTGGTTTAAAAAAAATGGTAAGAATAAACACCACAAGTGTTTAATCAACTACTGAAAAGTTTTTCTTTTTTAAAAAAGTAGTTTTTATGATCCACATTCTCTTCCACATGAAGTTCAAAAGAACGAAGTCAGCATCTTTCATGACTCCACATTCACAAATTATTACTCATTTTAGGCAATATATTTATTACCTGTTTCCAAGAATGGATTAATCTATTTGTCATTTATTCATTTGAGTCCTCTTTCTGTTACTTTACTACCTGTTAGACTCCATAACTGTCTTTTTTCTTTTCCAGAAATGTCTGGGAAGCCTGATTCCTTTAGACTGGCATGTATAATATTTGTAGGCACTAACCAAATAAAACAGGTCATATTATCAATATGAAGAGTCCTGGTGGCACAGTGGAACCTTGGTGGGGTAGTGGTTAACTGCTAGTCTGCTAACCAAAAAGTTAGCAGCTTAAATCTGCCAGATGCTCCTTGGAAGCTCTATGGGGCAGTTCTACTCTGTCCTATACAGTCACTATGAATTGGAGTCAACTCAATAGCAGTGTGTTTGGTGGGTGGCACGATAATTAAGTACTTGGCTGCCACCTGAAAGGTCAGAGGTTTGAAGCCACCAGTAGCTCTGAGGGTACAGCCCTGTCAATTTGCTTCTATAAAGATTGCAGGTTGGAAAACCTATGGGACAATTCTATTCACACACAGGGTCACTATGAGTCAGAATTAACTTGATGGCACACAGCATTATTAATATAGGTGATTCGCTTCTTGAAATCACATTATAGAATTTGTTTTAATTTCCATCATCATCTTTACTCTGAAACCTTATCTTTCTCCATTCCACACCACTCTTCACGTCGTATCATCTCAGTCGCTATGACACAGTCACCCATGTCTGTCACTCTTTTTTTTCCCATAGGTGTGTGAGTCGTCCTTACCTTTGCCTAGAGGAATGGAGTCACTTAGTGTCACCATCTCTCTGGTCACTTTTTCTGCCCACCTCAACTCCATCACAGAGTTGCTATGAGTCAGAATTGACTCGACAGCGATGGGTTTGATTTTTTTTTTTTCAATTTCAACTCCACCAATTGCCAGGGTCACCTTTCTAAAAGACAGACCTCACACTACTATCAAATCTCCAGAGTCTCCCTATTTGCTTTTGAATCTGATGATCTTCAATCTTGTATCAAGTTCCACAGAAATTAGCTAAAGCATTAAAACTTTTCCTCTGCTGTAATGTTGCCCATCATTGCACTTCCTAGCATAACATCAGCAGCTGCCTTTCCTGAGTGTTGATCTCAAATGCTTCTCCCTTAAGGAGACTTTTGTGATGTAAAAGCAGTTGCCATGGAGTTAGTCCCATGTCATGGAGACCCCTGTATGTCAGGATAAAACTTCGCTGCATAGGGTTTTCAGTGGCTGGGTTTTCAGAAGTAGATTGCCAGGCCTTTCTTACAAGGTGTCTTTGGGTTGTCTCAAACCTCCAACCTTTTGGTTAGCAGCCAAATGTGTGAATGTTTGCACTGTCAGGGACTCCTGCTTTCATAGAGTGGAAGTTTATTGATTCAATTGATGTGAATTCAGAGAATGTTCTAAAATCTCACTCTAAGTGTGACTCTTGCAATTCCGTTCTTCTGGTGATAATCCTTACCCTAAGAAACTAGGGTGGTTTGTGGCCTAAGTGCCCTTGGAAGGAATGAAAAACAGCTGTTGTCCCAGGAGCTCTGGAAACTAGTCAGTAAACTAATTGTAGACAAGAAGCCAAGAGAAAACAAGTTTGACTTGCATATTTTAAGCTTTACCTAAATTATTGTTTCTGTGAAAAGAAACTTTTAGAAGATTAAATTATTTCAAATATTATGTTTTTACTAAAATCAGTAGCAAAATATCCAAGGAAAATATCATCCAACCATAACATGAAGGTCAATAGTCCAGTGTACAAATTGTTGTTGGGTGCTGTAAAGTCAATGCCGACTTGCAGTGACTTCATTTGACAGAGCAAAACTCTTCCATGGGGTTTTCTTGGCAGAAATCTTTATGAAAGCAGAATGTCAAAGTTTTTCTCCCACAAAGACGCTGGGTGGGTTCAAGTCGCTAACCATTTGGTTAATAACCAAAAGCCTAACCATTCGAACTACCACACTGTATAACATAACTGAAGACCTAAAACCAAACCAAATCTTTTGCCAACTAGTCAATGCTAACTCACAGTGACCATACAGGACAGAGTAAAAATGCCACATTAGGTTTCCAAGGAATCGCTGGTGGATTTGTACTACAGACCTGTTGGTTAGGAGCTAAACTCTTAGCCACTGAATCCACCAGCATAGTTAACTGTCACTCATCACAAGCCTATAGGACAGAGAACAACTGCCCTGCAGGGCTTCCAAGGAGCACCTGGCGGATTTGAAATGCCAGCCTTTTGGTTAGCAGCCACAGTTCTTAAATGCTACACCACCAGGGTTTTCTCAGAAGACTTAGAGAAGATAAAATTATTTATTCTTTTTCAGAATTTATGTAAAACTTCTTTGTATATTTTTAGGTTAGTAGCAAAAAATATTATTAAAATTTATGAGAAAAATCCTACTAAATGTTTATGTTGCTCTTGTTAGCTGTCATTAAGTCAGCCCCCAACTCACAATAATCTCATGCAAAAAAGGAATAAAACGTTGTCCAATCCTGTCCATTTCTATCATCAACTGTGGATCTGACCATTGTGGTCTACTGGGCTGTTGCTGGTGGATTTCAGAAGTAGATCACCAGTAGGTCACTAGTCTGCCTTAATCTAGAAGTTTCACTGAAATCTGTTTAGTATCATGCCAACATACAAGCTACCAAAGACAGATTGGTTCCAGGCTGCACATGAGGTTCGTTGGCAGGGAATAAACTCTAGCCAAACCCACTGCCGTTGAGTCAATTCCAACTCAGAGAAACCTTGTAGAACAGACTAGAACTGCCCCACAGGGTTTACAAGGAGCAGCTGGTAGGTTTGAACTGCTGTCCTTTTGGTTAGCAGCTGAACTCTCAACTACTGCACCACCACGGATCCCTGGCTGGGAATAGAACCTAGTATAATAGAAAAATTGGTGCTATGTGTGTGTAAGCATATGGTAATTTGTAGAAATGTTTACTAAATCCATCAAACAGTGGTTGACCACTGCCTGTATATCAGAAGTTATGTAAGAAAATAGAGATACACCAATAAATAAATACAGATTTAGCACTCTGAAAGCTTAAAAATAGAAATTTTGCCAAAAAAAAGCACCGAGAACATAAATCAAGGCTGATGGCTGTGGTAGATACAAAGAGCTTCAGCAACTGCAAAGAAAGAAAAATTACGTACGGTTGTGAATATAAAAGGTATCTATAAAGGACATGGCATTTTGTTATAAATTTGAAGGACAGAATTATGCTTAATGGAATAAGTTAGAGGGAGAAGAAATTGCATGGGAAAAGCTCACAGAGAAAAGGTGGAGAAAAAGGATGACCAATCAGGCTGGGGCCATTAGGAAGAGCCCCAGGCCAATGAGCATCTTCTTTCAGGCTCCCATGGCTGATAACTACTAAATGATGAGGGTAATTTGAACAAAGTTGCTGGTGACTCAGATCATAAGTATTTGTAAGGTGGCCATAGTGTAAGGTGAGGGTCCTAATTTTTGGAACACATAATACAGATTAGAAACTGATGTAGGCTCAAAATTGCTCACAATTCAATGTTTAACAAGTTTTGTTTTTAAAAATAAATAAATAAAAAGTAATAACATGACATTGAGATCTATAGTTTTGCATCTAGCTTGGAGAGTTAAGGTTACTTACAGTTTAGGGGTTTCTCCGGGTCTTCATGAGGACTCCCTATGAACTACTTTTGTTGACCAATTTAATCAATGAATACTTTTAATGTATGCATTTACTAAATTAAGTACATTTTTAAAACTGAACTAATCAATTTTCTGCCTCTTTGAGGTCTTTGTCATTGGACTTCCCTCAGCCTGAAAGCTTTCTCATCTAGTGTGGCACAGTCCTTCCCCCTTTCCATGCCTTACCAGTGAGCTCTTCCCTGACCATCTTTTTCAAAACTTACAACCCTACCTTGACTCTCTTTATTTTTGCTCACTATCCAATTTACTACCAAACACAAACCAATCCCATTGTTGTGGGTTGACTCTAGCTCATGGAGGCTGTATACATTACAGAGTAGAACTGCTCCAGTGGGTTTTCTTGGCTACGGTCTTCAGGGAGGCAAGATCAACAGGCTTTTCTGCTGTAGAACCTGAGGTGGGTTCCGACTGCCAACCTTTTGGTACACAGTTGATCAGAACTGGCTGGCACAGGGACTTTTCTAACATATTACGTAATTTATCTGTTTGTTTTCTGTCTGCCTCCCCTCCTTTCTTGTAGTGACTCCATGTGACAGAGCAAAACTCTGTCCAGACGTACAAGCTCCAGAAGGCAGGGATTCTTGTCTGCTTTATTAGTGAAGTTATCTCCAGTGTTTACAATAGTGCCTGTCATATATTAAATAAATTAACTATGTAACAGTTTTATGCAGATAGTACACACCTTCCACCTTTGTTTTTTGTCCACGCCTTTCCTCTAGTAAGTATTTTCTAAGCATGTGATGATATTTTCTGTTTTTAACAGCAAAATGTGGAGTAAGATTAACATAGTGGCGCTTGAGAGGGCGCCTCATGAGGGAAGGCGTGGCTAGCAAGCAGAATGTGCACATTATCTGCATAATAATATAGCATGTGTGAATGAGTTGTATGCATAGCATTTACATGATAATTTGAAATAGCCCTTAAATAATTTTATAGAAATTGTTGCTCTAGCTACTGGTGCTTATTGTACTTGGCCTTAAAAATAAAACATATGCAACAGTTCTTTCTTTCAAGAATAAATAATAAGGCTGAACTGTCAAACCAAACATGAGAGTTTCAGCTCTGTCTTAAGAGAGGAAACAAAGGCAATCTGACATCTCTAGAGCTTTCTCTCAATACAACATTTGCTAAAGCGAGCAAATTAAAATGTGTTCCTGATAAGAGTATTTGAGGTTTACAATTGCTGTATGCCAGGGAGTCCATTCCAACTCAGAGTTACTCTACATGACACAGTAAAACTGCCCTGTGAGGCTTCTTAGCTGTAGTCCTTACAGGCACAGATCACCAGGGTTTTTTCTCTCATGGAGTTGCTAGTGAGTTTGAACTGCTAACATTTCAGTTAGCAGGTTAACTATTATACCACCAGTGCTCCTGGTCTTAGAATTATGCAGTCCTAAATTCTGGGTGGAAACCCTGGTGGTGTAGTAGTTAAGAGCTACAGCTGCTAACCAAAAAGTCTCTTGTTCAAATCCACTTGGGACTCTTTGGAAATCCTAGGAGGCATTTCTGCTCTGTCCTATAGGGTCACTATGAGTTGGAGGTGACTCTATGGCATACAACAACAATTCTAAACCTGAATCAATTGGACGGCAGTGGGCTTGGTTTTTCGTTTTTTAAATCTGGCACCAGGTGGCTCAAATGGTTAAGCGCTTGTCAACTGAAACAGTGGTATGAGTTCACCCAGAGGCACCTTGGGAGCTTTCTGATGATGATGATTTATTGAGTAGAGATGAAGAGTGTGCTATCACTGGTCAGGGAGAGCAGTGGCAGCCTCATATAGGTGGGCATGCAATTTATATGGGAATGTACATTTTCATTCAATCATAAAAAAAAAAAAAATCAGCCATTGGCAACTCCATGGAGCACAGTTCTATTCTGATGCATATAGGGTCGCCATGAATCAGAATCAACTTGATAGTAACTTTGGTTTGGTTAAACTCTAATTCCAGTGATAACATTCGTTTTTCTTACAACCTTGACCTAATCATTAGCTTCCCTGGGTCTAAAGTGATTTAATTTTTAAAATGAAGATAACAATCCTTACTCCATAAGGAACATGTGAACTATCAAATGAGATCATCACTGGAAACAATTAGTCAAGTTCTTGGCACACGGAAGTAATTAAATAAGTGCATGTGGAATGAATTAATTCTTGACCAGTGGGGAAAAAATATGACTAGGGGAAAAAAGGGGGGCAGTTTTTCAATCTATTTCTCCTGCCTGTAATTAATCTATGCGTTTACTCATAATAATCCCTTAGTTTTCAGTATCATTAAAATAAGGAAGTGCATTAGTTACTGAGTGATTGCTATGTATTATCTATATTACTGGTCCCGTTTTAGAGATAAAGAACTTTGGCAATTAAGAAATTTGTACAAGGCCACAGAGGAGGCCACAGAGTTAGGATTTGAACTTTGATGACAGATGTCTAGGTCACTACCCTCTTTGTCTGGAGAGCAATGCTGTCACCCCTAGGAAGTAGTCCATAAACTCACAGTTGGAATGTGCTCCCATGGAGGCTTTTGCATATTGCTCTCATAATTTTTAGTAACTCTTTAAAGTAATTCTTTGCTTTCTACATCTGTACCTAAACTTATAGACACACTTCTTATACGTGGGTAACTGTTTCTAGTTTTAGCTCTTGAACTAGTTTTCACTGGTCACCAGTATAAACTGATTTTTATTGTTGATTCTTGTCCCATTATGAAACCCTGGTTGTATAGTGGTTAAGTGCTACAATTGCTAACTAAAAGGTTGGCAGTTTGAACTCATCACTTGGAAACTCTATGGGGCAGTTCGACTCAGTCCTATAGAGTCACTAGAGTCAGAATCAGCTCAGCAACAGTGGGTGTGGATTTTTAGTTTGTCTCATTACTCTAAACGAAGAAAAAAAAAGTTGCTGTGGGTTCAGTTCCAGCACATGGTAACCCCATGAGTTTCAGAGGGAAACGCTGCTCTGTAGAGTTTTCAATGGCTGTGATCTTTTAAAAGTAGATGGCTAGGTTGTTCTTCTAATATGACCCTGAGTGAACTGTAGTGTCCATCTTAATAGCTAAGCACTTAACTGTTTGTGCCACCACAGGACAATCCAACTTAGGTATTCCTCACAACAGTGCTATGAGGCAAATACCTTTTTCTTCCTCATGTTAGAGATGGTGACACAAAACATTGTGAGACTATGAACTCATACAGTTTGCATTCCAGGAACAAGATGGGAACCTAAGCAGTTAGATTCCAGAATGTGTGTCCTTAATCATGGAAGTATATTGTCCCATATAAACCAAGACCAATTACGTTTTCTTTTTAAAAAATTCTGGTAAAATTCTTTTTCATAGTCTACATTTGAAAAGCCTTATTTTATTTCTCTGCAACACTGACACCTGCAATTAGTCAAACTTGAAAAGTTTATTTGAATAAAATCTAAGAATTCAAAGTTTCATAGAATTACAAACCTTTTGGTTAGGAATGATAGCACTTAACCACTACGCCACCAGGGTTTCCAATTTTAGGTTAGTACTTAGAACTTTAGTGGTTCCACCTCCCTCCACTTCAGTTTAGAAGTAACATCTTGGTGCTCTTCACTGCCTTAAACAGTCACCAAGCTGTGTTTTCTAAGATGCTCGACTTTTAACCATCAAACTTCATAAATTCAAAGCCACAAGTAAAGCAAATTTAGAAAACATCTTTCCTTTTATTATCCACTTGAATTCTTTCACTTACTTTCTAAGTAAAATAGTTTAAGCACAGAGAGCCTATTTTTAACAGAGAGAACAAAGTATTTGTTCTCTGTAAGTTGGAACAGTGTGCAAGTCTTCTGGCTTAACGTTATCTAAATGACAAAGCATTAAATCACAATGAGGGAAAAGTCAGCTTATTCTCTTAGAATAGAGATAGATTAGTGTGGAGAAGAGCTTTGTCCAAGAAAGGGAAAGACACCTACCCAGAGAATAAATCATGCACACAAAACCTATAATTTTAAGAAATATTTTCAATAAATGCTTTAACTGATAAATATAACTATTAGGTAATGAAAACATAGCAAAAGTTCCATGTGAAATAAAAATAAAAGCGGACCATGTGAACGCTGTTATGGAACACAGCTCAGTCTGTATCCATGTTTCTTGTATAAGATGTGGTTCATCAGTCAGTATGGAATTCACAAAATAAAAATTTACCTAGATTCCCTCTCCTTTAGCTCTACTGTGGAAGACTGTTTAAGATAATGAGTCACATAGCAAGCTTTCTTAATTTAAAATGTATAAGAAGCCCCATATCCCTTGAAATATCCCTCTAGGTTCTTTCATACAACTCATACAAAACGTCCTGCCCCCAAACGCAACAACAACAAAAAATTCTTACCATATATTCCATGTTAGCTGCAGGTGGGAACACTTTGCCCCGAACTTGGTTGTGATAATCAAGAATGGCGATCATGTCATTCTGCGAAATGTAGCGCTTCCGCCTGGCTTTGGGGATATCCGCAGTCTCTAGTTGGGCTTCTAGAGCTGCTTCAATATCAGTGAAATTATTGGCTGGCGGGGATGAGTCAGTGGAATTGAGTAAGATGACGGCACTTGCTTCGCAGAATAGAGAGAGCAGGAGGGCTCCGCTGACGGCAGAGATGGCTATCATTTTCAGGGTTGCAGGAGAGGCCACAGAGATTATTTTGCTTTCAAGCAGGAAGGTAGAGTAATGGTCTAAGAAAGCAAAAAAAAAAAAAAAAGGGGGGGGTGCAAAACATGTGAATTTATAAAGTCATCCTTTGGAAGCATTGCTTCATTTAACTTTCTCCCCAAATCCAAGTTCTGAAGCCAAGCCTAGGAGACGACCTGTAGTGGGGTCACTGTTTTGCTTCATGTTATGAGGCAGACCCCTAAGAGGACCTTCCTCTGGCTGGAGAACAGAATCAAACAGCTTGACTACCAAAGCCAAAATGAATGTGAACCACTTGTCCCAAATGCCTAACCACAGACTGCATCACTGAATATTTATTTGCAATGGGAAATCTGTTAAGAATGGAAGCTCATCTTGAAAGTAGAGATGAAAAATGCATCCGAGGTAACACAGAATGTGCTGACAGTGTCTCACAGACATATATGTACACCAAGTGATAGAACACATACCAAAAAAAAAAGACAGTTATAATATTCCAGTCTCAAATCTTAAGGAAAAAAAAAGTGAGCTACTTTAAAATCAATGCATGCAAAATAAACTTGTTGAGCTAAATAGCTTACCTCTGCACAATGCCAAAATGAATATATTGCTCTTCCAAAAATGTAAAGTTCTTTGCTATGTTGTAGCATGAACCCTTGTAAGAGGAGTGTGTCTTATTACAAACTCTGAGAGCAAAACTCTGCAAGTTTGAAAGCTGCTGGCTACAGGAGCTGCTAACAGCTTTTATATGTCACAGACTGAAACGTTCAGAAAGGGCAGTCTTTCTTAGGGTCTCTTCTAGCCAAAACCAAAGAGGAGGGGTTTTGGATAGAAAACACAGTGATTGGGTGGCAACCTTTTTATGTGGGTGGTGAGGAAATTGAGTCACACCCACAGCTTACAAAGTACAAACCATAAAAGACAAACCCCTTTTTCTCTGGGCTTCCACCTTTTCTGTGAGTGGTTAATTTTCCTCACTGAATGCTTTCTAGTTCCTGGCTCCCATACAAAAAAGAACAAGAAGAGAGAGAGAGAGGAAAAAAACAAGACCATGAGTTCTTGAAAACACAGACGGCTGGGTAATGAGCAGTACATTTTTTGAAGGCAGTAAATAGCATGGATGCTGAAAAGAGCAAGTTGATATTTAATCAAGGGATCAGTTCACATAGTTAATCTGGGTGGCCACAAACCTGATTCAAAAGGGTTGCCAGGCAAATCAGTAGTTGCCAAACTGTAGCATATGCTATTAGGATAATAGATGCTCAAGTGGTTGTTCTCTGTTCTCCATGTGGCTTTATGTCTCTCCTCTATATATTTATTTCCTCTTTCTTTGTGGTTTCACTCTCCCTACCTTCATGCTTTCTCCACAAAGTAAGGCCATCAGATCAGCTGCCTTTTACCTGCCTTGACTGTAATGTGAATAAAGACTTTCATGACAAGTTACAGTGGCCAGAATAACATCTGCTTGGAGTTTAGGAGCATATAGTTGATATGCTAAGCAGAGAATGGCACAGTTTCTCAGCAACCACTTGGAGGGCATTGCACAGAGGCCATAAAGAATTTAACGGCAGCAACTGCTGCCAGGAATCAACATATGAAAAGATGCTCAGGATCATTAGCTATTAAAGCAAACCAGTTGTCGTCAAGCCAATCCCGAAGCATAGGGAACCTGTAGGACAGAGTAGCCCTGCTTCATAGTTTCCAAGGAGTGCCTGGTAGATTTGAACTGCTGATCTTTTCGATTAGCAGCCGTAGCACTTAACCACTATGCCACCAGGGTTTCTTCACTACTCATTAGCCATTAAAAAGATGCAAATCAAATCTACAATGGGAGACTGTCTCATCTCTGGCTAAAATAGCACTGATTTTAAAAAAAGAAAACAGGAAACAGCAATTGTTGAGAAAACAGATTCGAACCCTTATCCGTTGCTGATAGGACTGTAAAATGGTGACAACCACTGTGGCAAACAGTACAATGCTTTCTCAAAAAACTAGAACTAGAACTGCCCGTGCTCCAGAAATTCCACTTCTCAGTGTCTACCTTAGAGATGCAAAAATAATGACACAAAGAGACACAAGCACACCTATGTTCATTGCAGCTTTATTCACAAAAGCAAATAAATGGAAATAGCTCAAGTGCCAACCAACAGACGAATAGACCAGCAAATTGGAGTACGTATTTTCAATGGAATACTATACTGCCATAAAGAACAATGATAAGTACACAAAACATATTGCAACATGGATGGACCTGGAAAACATATGCTAAGTTAAGTAAGTCAAGCATATAAGAACAATATCATATGATCCCTTTCTTAGAAGAATTAGAATATGTAAAGAGAGACCACTGCTCTTTGGTAGTTACCATGAGAGGAAGAGAACAGGTCAAAGTATGTTTCAAATTGTAGATACTTGTTATTATTATTATTACTGGTAATGGGAAAAGTGTCACCAAAGGTAGATGTAGTGAGCACAGCACAACCAAAGTAGAACTGAGTGAGCACATATGGAGTGATATAGGCATACTGGTATATAGGTAGGTACAGGTGTGTACATAGGTAACATCAGATAGAATTAACTATATGTACTCATGAATACAAATACGTAGGGGTAGACATACATATTCATTGAAGACACAAATACAGACACTTCACAAACACAACCAAATACCTTCTAAGACTAGTTTTCCAGGTTTGAAAGTGTAGGTCCATAATCTCAGGGGAAAACTCAGTCAATGACCTTAGCATAGTTCACAAAACTCATAATCTGCCTCCTAATGAAGTAAGTAGCATCCAGAGTCTTAAAAGTTTGTGAGTGGCCACCTAAAACACAACTATGAGTGTCTACTGACCAGTAACAAAACAGCAAGAAGATATCCAAAATCTCAGAGACAAAACAAGTCTACAACCTCTTTCACCCTGAGATCAGCAGAATTAGATGGTGCCCAGTTACTACCATTGATCATTCTGACAGGAGTCATAACAGATAATCCCGGTTAGAATGGAGAAAATGTAGAGCATAACTCAAATTGTTATTTAAAACAAAAAAAGCCAGACAAACTGCAATAGTAAAGAATAGGGGACTACCTGAGACTGCCACCCTGAGACACCCTTTAAACTGAGAACTGATTCTATCTGAGATCACCCTTTAGCAAAATATCACAGTGGACACAAAGACTATTTTACCCATAAGACTGGTGAAAAAATATCAGTATGAAACCAAAGGGGTGGGGAAACTAGAAAACTAGCAATGGAAAAAGCAGAACACAGTTAAAGGCAATGTTGACACATTGTGATAAATGTAGCTAGTGTCACTAAACAATTCATGTGGAATTGCCAAACAACAGCCTGTCTGTGTAAACTTTTACCAAAAACTCAATAAAATTTAAATGTATATATATATTAATAAAACACACACACATTAAAAAGAACAAAGAAAAAAAGCCACAGAAATGTGCCCTGATCTCATCTCATTAACAAAATATGGCTCTTTCATAGTCAGTGGCAACAGGAATCCTGGAAAATAGGTCAGAAACTTACTTAACATGCACCAGCTTGTCCAGTTTGCTGAAGCAATTTTCTCCTGAACATTTCAACAGGAGAAGCACTACGCAAATTTATAGTCATCAGAAAGGACGGTCATGTGGCTAGAAGCACATGGACTGGAAACTAAGTTTCCTGGTCTGTATTTCCAGTATAGGAGATGAGTGGGCATAGTATGAAACATCAGAGCAACTTGAGAGGAACACACATGCTTGCTTACAGCTGGAAATTTTTAACTGGAGCTGTCCAGCTAGGATCTCATCCCTTTAAAAAGCACTCCTGATCCTTTGAATAAATCTCAGGGATGAGATTTGAGAGGTTCCTGAGTTAAACAGGGCCTTCCAGCTCTAAGATCCCTGATGTTTTTGAAAAATTAACACCAGTATAGACCTGAAGTACAAACATGAAACTTTCTTTCTCCATCGTGGAGGAGTTCTTGCTTAAAATCCACTGTCAGCAAGTTAATCATGACAAACGGCAACCCAAAATGTGTTAGAGCAGAGCTATGCTCTGCAGAGCTTTTGATGGCTGTAATCTTACAAAAGTAGATTGTGATTTCACTGGGTGGCTTTGAACCTCCAGCCTTTTGGTTAACAGCAAACCATTTGCACCACTTAGGCACATGAGTACTTGCTTAGAACCCCAGAAAAATTCATCATTGTACTCAAGGTTACCCCTTATGTTGTGTATACACAGAGGTACTGTAGTATTTGACGTTAGGAATTTTCATGGGGATGAAAAGGGCTTGGCTTGAGAAATTGGTCAGAAACTGTAAATGGGTTTCCTCTGAGAGGCAGTTGAAGAAAAGAGGAGGAATGAGAGAAAGAAGGATTTTGTAAAATAGATCTAAATAGAGTACCCCTTTGAGTTAAATTATGTAAAGACAGGGCTGACAGTTGCTTAATCCTGAGAGCCTGAGGCATGTCTTACAGCACACATGGATTACATTGTGGAAACCCACAAGGCTATGGAATCATAAAGGAACAGACCTGCGGGAGGAAAGTTAGGAATTCAGCCGCCAAACAGACATTATTGCCAAAGAGTATGTGAAATTCTTTGGAAGTAATTTTAATTTTAAAATACTTTAAAATTAAGTGGCATAGATCCAAGTTGTTAGTAACAGAACTATCAATCAACAAATAATGGGGATGCCTCTTTATGAAGTATATTCTTCAAAAGGTTCATTCACGTATTTTTAAATTTTTCAGAGAATCCTTGCCAACAGAGACAAAGGTGAAATACAGTTAATATTGTTGAATAGAAATGTGCACAACTGGTAGAAACCGTTTTCCCATATTGAAATTGTCAATGATTTAATTTTACTTGGATACACAATTAATGCCCCCGGAAGCAGCAATCAAGAAATCAAACAACATAATGCATATGGTAAACCTGCCACAAAAGACCTCTTTCAAGGGTTGCAAAGCAAGATGTCACCTTGAGTACTACGGTTCACCTGCCCAAAGCCACAGTATTTTCAGTTGCCTCATATGCATGCAACTGCTGAATAATGAATAAAGGAGACCAAAGACGAACTGAATGCCTTTGAATTATAGTGTTGGTAAAGAATATTGACTATTCCATAGACTGCCAGGAGAACAAACAAAATTGTCTTGGAAGAAGTACAGACACAACCCTCCTCAAAGGCAGAGTCCCTGGAGAAAGACTTCATGCTTGGTAAAGTACAGTGTCAGTGAAAAAGAGGATGATGAATTGACACAGTGGCTGCAACAACTGGCTGAAACATAGCAATGATAGTGAGGATGGCACAGGATCAATTCTGCTGTAGATGGAGTCCCTACGAGTCGATCCAATGACACCTAATATTGCTCGCCTTGAATCCTGTGAAAAACTGGTAGTGATTTTAAAACTAACATGCCAGGGTCTCACAATGGCATGCATGCTTAAATATTTCTCTGTGTGTATGCATATGTGTGTACGTGTGTCTTTGATCTAAATCCTTCCTTATCGAAGTGTGGGCCATGGACTAGTGGCATTAGGTCACTATGAGTTGGAAATAATTTGACAGCAGCAGGTTTGGTGTGGGGGAGCTTTTTGAAAATGTGGAATGTCAGGCCTCATCCCAGACGCACTGAATCAGAATCCATATTTGTCAGGCTCCTCATGTGACTTATATGCACATTAAAGATTGAGAAGTCCTGGTCTATATTACCTAGTTTTCAGAGATGCATAGGCACCACCCACTATGTGCATTCTCATTGAACAAGCTATTTCAAAAGCTCATTAACCTAGTAATTTAGGGAGAACTGAAGACAATATATGCATGCACAAGTGTCTTGGAAGAAGAGATTCACAAGTTAACTTCTATTTTGGGGGGGAAAAAATGACTGGGAGAAATACCTATCTATAGCTTCTTACAAAGAAAACATGTGATGGTGGCCAGAGTCCTTCTAAGATTACTTATAAACTCTATTTTTATTTAACATGTATTAACTCTTCAAAAGTCTGTTGAAAGAATAGAATGCAATGTGAGAAAATATTTTCTGAACTTAATTGTCATGTAAATGAAAATTATTTTATTCTGTTATTCAAGAAAGAGACTCAAATTATCCTTTGTTTTTCACTCTTTCTCACTTTGTTTCACATATCTACTATCTCTTCAAAATGTAGATTTTTATCTCTGAGATAGCTCTCTCCAGTATACTCTTTTATCTTATATCAACATTATGAGATCCATTATCCACATTGTCTTCAGTTACCCTCCTAAGATATGAGCAGATCCTGACACTCACCTATGTATAACCCTCTGCTGGCTCTTCATTGCCACGAGGTCAAGTTCAAGCACCTTGACCTCGTTTACAAGGACCTTAAGAATACAACCCAATCTATTTATCTTTTAAGCTTGATTTTCTGCAGCCATCCTTTTCTATTTCTCTAACCCTGCCCTGCTCTGTTCCCCAAATATACTGAACTCTTTCCTGTTGTCTTCAGTGAGTTAATAAGCACTGTGTGTTTGTTCTTTGGTGGGGGGGCCAGTCTTCTTGCTTCCAATATTGTACTTATTACAGATAATTGTGTGTGTTATTATTAAAAAAAAAAACTTTATAAACAGATGATTGCATCAGTTGTACATTAAGTTTCCTTTAGTATATTACTTACTTAACCACAAAGCCAGCTCTGTGAGTTCCTATCATAGCTTGATTTTAAAATAAATAATTAATAGTAGGAAGTACTAGAGAAAACATGTTCAACGGGATATTTAAGAGTAGAATAAAGTTGTTTTATATTTACAAGGGCCTCAAAAAATTACTGTTCATGTACCTCTTTTTCTTTTTTTTGAAAGCAATCGAAGAATTTGCTACCCTAAAACATAAGAGTAAACCAAGAAAGGGAAAAACATGGAATCCAGGAAGTAAAAGAGTTCAGCATAACAAAAAATACACCTCCAACTCAAAGCAATTTTATATATAATAAAACAAAGCTGCCTGACCCTGCACTATCCTCACAATTATTGCTATATTTGAGCCCACTGTTGTAGCCACTAGATCAATCCATTTTATCAAGGGTTTCCCTCTTTTCCACCAGCCCTCTACTTTATTATGCATGATGTGCCTCTCCAGTGATTGGCTACTCCTGATGACATTTCTGAAGCAACCAAGATGACGTCTCACCATCTTCCTTCTACGGAGCATTCTGGTTTTACTTCTCCCGAGAGACATCTATTCATTCTTCTGGAAGTTCACCATCAATGCTACAGTATTCTTCATTAATGCTACAATCAAATGCACCAGTTCTTCTCTGGTCTTCCTTTTCCACTGTCTGATATTCACATACATATGAGGTGATTCAAAGACTCTAACTGTGGCTTAAATGGCACTGGAGGGTTAACTTTCTGTAATGGCTCACTTACCTTGCTGGAATATCGGTGCTGTTGGCAGGAGGTCTCAGTTCTTTACCATGTAGACCTCTCCATAGAGCTGCTCAAGTGTCCTCACAGCATTATACTTGTTTTCTGCCAAAGTGAGTGATCCTAGAGCCCAAGATGGTAGATGCAATGTTTTTTATGGCTAGTCTCAGAAGCCACACACCAGAATTTTCACAATATCATATTGGTTGGTCACATGAATCAATCAGCTCAATTCAATACGGCAGGTGACCACACAAGTTCATGAACCAGTAGATAAGAATGAGAGAATGACTGAGGGTCATCTTGAAAGCTGGCTAAAAAAAAAAACAAAAAAAACCACCAAACTCATGGCTCTGCTTCAGAATATAACTTCTCCAGAGGCTGTTCTTGTCTGTAATCTTTATGGAAGTGCATCATCAGTCCTTTCTTCTACAGTGCCACTGGATGGGTTCAAACTACCAACCCTTAGGTTAGTAATCAAGTGCAAACCACTTTTGTTACCCAGGGACTTACACTGGACATTTTGTAAAATGACTTTTTTAAAAACTCAGAAAATATGTATATTACTTACAAAAATTGACTTAAGTACTCAAACAACAAAAGACATGAAGTTACTGCTTCTGGGGAGTAAAAATGTAGGTGGGAGTAAGGAATTTAGGATTACTGTATTTTTAAGATTTTTACTTTGTAGAACTAGCTGACTCTTAAAATTGCATACATTTGCAACTGAAAATAAACAAAGTAATTTTTAAGAATATTAATTTGCTAAACACTGAATATGTCTATTGAGCACATAAGTGGATGACAGAACTGAAGATGCAAGCAAGACTGAAATCGTTACTGAGTTTGCATGGGATCTGTTTCCCTGGATTTCATTGTGCTGCAGCAGCTTCTAACTGACCAGTCTTTAGTTTTATTATTCAATAATCTCACTCCTAGAAGAATTCTTAACAAAAAACTTACTGTGCTTTACTTGAAAGTTTACAGTCCAAGTTGACTCATCGTGCAAAAACTTACACACGCATTGCAATGTAACTCTAGTTGCTCTCCTCACCCTGTGACAGCACACTCCTCCTTTCTGACTTGTATTTCCCCTGTCCAGTCAACTAGCTCTTGTCTCCCTCTGCCCTCTCATCTTGCCTCTGGACAGGAGCTGTCCAGTTAGCCTCATGTATTTACTTAAGCCAAGAAGCACACTCTTCTTCAGTATCATTTTATGTCTGTATGGTCCAGTCCAATCTTTGTCTGAAGAGTTGGCTTCAGGAATGTTTTCAGTCATGGGTGAATAGAGAGTCTGGGGCCATGTCTTCTAGGAACCCTTCAATCTGTCAGACCATCAAATCTGGTCTTTTTAATGGAGTTTGAGTTCTGAACCCAATTTTCTACCTGCTGTGTCAGGGACTCTTCGTTGTGTTTCTTGTCAAGGCAGTCATTGGTGGTGGCCAAGCACCATCTAGTTCTTCTAATTTCATGCTGATGCAGTCTCTGGATTACACGACTCTGTCTGTCACTTGTGCTCATATTCTCCTTATGTCTTTGATTTCCTTCATTTTCCTCTGCTCCAAGTGGGTTAGTACCAATTGATGCTACTTAGACAGCTGCTTGCTGGCTTTTAAGACTCCAGATGCCCTAGAAGATCCCGTGGGTGCTTTAAATAATCTTTGTCTGTCTTCCTTGTTTTACTAAGTCTGAGGCTATACTTCATCTTGTTGTGTCTCAATGGAGGAAATGAAGTCCTGTGTGAACACATATGTAATTGTCGTTACTGTAGCTATTTTATGGCCCTAGATAAAGAGAAGGTAGTCTTAACTCTAAGGGAAGATTACTACTTTAAAATAAAATGTTTGAGCACCAAAGTCCATGTTTTACTTAAACGAAAACCAAACCCATTGCCATCAAGTTGATTCTGACTCACAGTGCCTCTAGGCTATGAGTATGACGGCTTACTTAGGACTAGTTAAAAACAAAATGTAGGTACTACTTTGGTTTTCTGGTCAATCCTTGGAAGCAGTACATGCATTTCTAAACTTCTTGCAGATATTTTTGAGAAATCTTGGGTAATAAATTCATGTCTCTTATCTTTACCCAAGGGTCTGGTGGATTAAACAGAATTCCCTAGCTGAACTAGATCTCACCAGCCTATAGGCTTTGCCAGTCCTAAAGGCAGATAAACATGAAAGAATTCTTCAAATAGCTAGTGTATTTTTGTTGCTGTCAGCAGAACAGTCAATTGAAAAGCTATGCTTTTTTCCGCTAAGAAGGTTGTAAAGGCTTTGCTAGGACTTCTGAAAGACTGTAGATGCTACAGCTAGCTGGATCCAGAAGGTATGTAAGATGACAATGTAGTGGATAGTTAAGAGATAGAGTTACAGTGGAAAATTCTGGCATTGGTTATATCTGATAAAACACATGAAAAACCAAAAAATACACTACAGGTAGATGATTAGAGTTGAGAGATGAATGTTGGTTATTTAATGGATTGATAAAGGACCATCCTGAAAATGTATCATTACCTTGTAGAGACAATAAGCCCTAAAGTTATACTTCAGCTAATAAGAAGTACATATAAGTATATATTTTCCTCCTAATATTGGAATAAATTTGATGTTAGAAAAGAACAACACAATGACAAAGAGCTGGATATGTATTGACTATGTATCAAGAACACATCAAAATAAAGCCCAAGAGGATGTCATGCATTGGTTAAGTAGATTGAGACCAATGCAAATATTTATGGCATCATTTCAGACTTTGCCTTTGCTTATAGTAGGTATTCAAAAATGTTTGCTAAATTTAATAAGTACACAAATGTTATATCAGCATGGCCCTTTCTCATTCAGGACCCGGGCATACAGCCAGAACAAACTTGGGCTCTCCAACAGTCATGTACACTCTGGCCAGAGTCATCAATCCTTTCCAGTCCTTTCACTGTGAGGAAAGTCTGGATAAAGTAGTGGGAAAGTGCTATTAGTTATCCAATGAAAATTTAGAAATGAACATTTAAGCTGGTGGCACTAGGGTTCTTTGTGCTGCCATGAAGATTGCATGTCACTAAGTCCATTGTTGGTCATTCACTAAGTCCATGATTACAGGTGTACAGTCAGGCAACCCTTGTTACAGGTAATGGAAAAAGCATTAAAACATAATGAAGATTTGCCATTCCAGATATTTGTTAGTAGCCTAATTATCTGATAATCCATATGTTTAAAAAATTCTATTAGAAGAAAGTATGCATGATAGGTTAATATTCTGAAAATAATAAAGTGAAATAATTATTGCTTTCCTTGTATCATTCCCAGGAAGCCTGCATGTCACCATTAGGCCAAGGAAGGAAGCAAGTTAGTGATGTGAAAATATCACATAAGAGAAGTCTCTTCTAGACAGAAGAGGAAAAAAGCCTTCCTTGTCCCTACATATGGAAAATAACATAATCAGGAAAAGAGATGAAACTTCCCTACAAATAGAAACTTAATGCCTCCTAAACAATGATTTCCCTCCTCATCTTTGGTAACCACTATTAAACTTGGTCTCTACACATGTGTTTATGTATTTCCTGTAAGTGAAATTATACAGTATTTGTCCTCTTGTGACTGACTTAATGCTATAAGTATGACTTCTGTTTATAGTGATAGAAAATTTGGCAACAGATACTGGTGATGGCTGCACAATATGACTGATTTAATTGGTGTCACTGAATTGCATATACTGTGCTGTCTGTACTTTTACAACAGTGGAAAGATCAATACATTATAAAACAAAACAAACAAAATAAGAGATGCAACAGTTCTCATTCACCACTTCAGTTTTCAGGCCTGAGAAATGAAATATAGAAGACAAAAGAGAGAAACTTCATATGAATGGAAGAGAAAGCCAAAGTAGAAGAGATTTTGTCTCACTTCTAACTTGGGCTCTTAGACAGAAAGCGTGTTTGAGAGTGCCCCATACAAATACCAACTTAGAGTGGTGGCATTGGTAGTATGTTGTTATTGAGAAAAAAGGAAAGTAAAAATAGCATATGCCAATGTTTTCCCCAATCACAGGTATAACAGAAAGCAATCCAGTGTAGGAGAGGGTTTAGGGAAAGAAACAGGATCATAGCTAAGAATGGAGTGCCCATAACCTTGAAAGAGAAGCTGCAGATAGAAATTCTAGGTCAAGTGTAGGGGAGAACAACCTGATGAGATTCAGAGGGCCTGTAGTGCCAGTAGGAGCCGTATTTGCACAGTGGTTAATGCACTAAGCTGCTATCTGAAAGGTTAGTGGAGAAAGATGTGGCAGTCTGCTTCCTTCAATATCTATGGTCTTTAATACCTTATGAGGCAGTTCAATTCTCTCTTACAGGGTCTGTATGAGTATGACTCAACTTGATGACAATAGGTTGTTGTATTTAAGACAGAGTAGAACTGCCCTCATACGGTTTCCAATGAGCTACTGGTAGATTTCAATTGCCACCCTTAGGTTAGCAGCCTAAGCTCTTAATCACCACACTACCAGGGCCTCACTCTTTCCTATAGGCTTGCTATGAGTCAGAATTGATTCAACGGCAGTGAGTTTTGTTTTGGGGTTTGGTAGTGCCAGTGAAAGCTGAGGTGAGGGCAAATCAGGAAGAGAGGTTCACTGGGCTCTGACTGTTAAACATGTTTATACACTAACATTATCAGCTATTTCTTTCTTTTAATAGTGTGCTTATTTTTATGTCACTCAACAATTGATGACAACCAATGACATTCTTTAGAGATAAAAGTAATAACAAAAATAGTAATTGCCACGACATATAGAGACTTCCTGTGATAGAAAATCTTCTAGGATAAAATTCAATCATTACAACAATTCTAATTTATGTCTCTATTTTATTGCTAGGAAAATTGAGGTGCAGAGAGATCAGGTAACTTACTCAAGTTCCCAAAGTTGAGAAAAGCTAGAGCCAAGACTGAAACTGACACCCACTTGGGAGAAAAGCCTAATCTCTTAGTTGCTATACCAAAACCAAAACATAACCCTTTGCTGTCAAGTTGATTCAGATTCATAGTGACTCTATAGCAGTAGAACTGCTCTTAGGGTTTCCAAAGAGCACTTTGGTGCATTCAAACTGCTGACTGTTTACTTAATGGAAATAGCTCTAAACTACTATGCCAGCAGGGTGTCCTTAGTTGCTACAGTGTACTATTATTTTGGAGCGAAGTGAGATTTACATAATAAATCATCAGTTATCAAACAATTATTACAAGGATAATTGGATTCTTACAATCCTGTTAAGACCACAAGGGAATAACAACAACAATAAAAATAAATAGATAAGTCATAAAGGTCTTATAAATTAGTTGTGTAAGTAAAATATATATAATAAACTTAAAATTATAGGAGAGAATTTATAGCTAAACAGGTCACTATCAACTCAACATCAATTTTTTTGTTTGTTTTGGTTTACGTGTGTGTGTTAAGTAGTTTTATACAGAGTTATAACTAATACATAAACATAAATCCATCATGAACAAAACTACAATCATCTCTATTTCTATAGCACTTAGAAAAATAATTTATAATAATATAATATGACTTTAAAGATGTTTTGTTTGTTGGTTATTTAGACATCTAAAAGTTAAAGAGCTCATAGCTTGGTAAAAAGCAAAGATCATAATATGCATGGGAAGAAACTATAAAACAGTTTGAATTGTAATTTAATAATTCCTTAAGAACTTAAAGTTTCCTTTCTTAAACTGATTGCCCCTTTACTATTTAAAGTGAAATTTTCCTGTACAAACCACTATGGGCAATATCTACATCCGATTAACAGCAAAAGCAAAAAGTACAATTTCCCAACTTTGTGCTGGGAAAATCATCCCATATTATCTGTTTTTCTTGCAGTTCTCAGCTGTTTATTAAACAGTCTTCTGATGTGTACGTCCTCCCACCATAATGTTACGTCAGCATTAAAATCCCTCAACTCCTCCAAGTTCGTGTACTTGGCAGAGGGCCATGTCTTCAAGCCAACTTCTTAAAGATCTGAAAGTAACAAGTAATATACTCAAAAACTGAAAAATCTTCTATAGAAAAGTGTCATTTTCTTTTCCAGAAAATAGTTTGAATTAAGCCTTAAAAACTGTAGCAACTCTTTTTTCTTTTCTCTCCCTAGCTCTAAAATACCTCAATACTGGTTCAAGGACCAGCCTGACGTTTTCCACTAGTTTTCATACATTTTAAGGAGAAAAGTGAGAAGTAATATACCGTATACTTTGGAGACATACAGCCTCACTTCATTTCCTGGCTGTACTTCTTTCTAGCTCTATTACTGTCAGTCTCGATCTCCTCTCTGAAAAGGAGATAAAATAATCTATCTTTCAAGGTAGTCATGAGAATTAAAAGTAACCTACAAAAAAGCATTTAGCAAATACTTGTACAAGTATTAGATACATCACTAACATATATTTGATGTGTTAATGTTATATTATGCATAATATGTTAATAATTCTACTGCATTTTACAGTATATTTAAGGCACTTATGCTTGTGTCCAAAAACTCAGAAAAGGAAGAAAATGCTGAGGGTTGGGAGTATGGTGGAAGGGTGAGGCCAAGAAAGGAAAGGAAGGAGAAGGTGCAACTTGGCGAAAGGAACAAAAACAGTGACATAATTAAAAACGTAATAGCAATACATGATTGGGAAGCTGTTCATGAAGAGCGCTGTTATTTTTAGTTGCTACAAATTTCTAGGAGCAGATCATCAGCTTTGCCTTCTGGGGTGGCTCTAGGTGGGTTTGAATACCCAACCTTTTACTTAGTGGTCTAGTGCTTAACCATTTGCACCACCCAGGAATTTCTATGAAGACAGTAACAGCATTGAATTTTGAACAGCATAGCTTTGATCAAGCGTGACTAACAGAGAAAGAAGGATCAAAAGGAAACAACTGTCCGTAACAAAGAGACACAATCTCTCACACTTGTTTTTAACCATAATTCTTAGCCTCAGCACAAGATGTTCAGATTGACTGTCATCGAGCCATGTAAGTCAAACTCTGAGAAGATTCAGATTTGAAAAGATGAAAGAAGGAACTAATAAGGAGGGAGGAAACAGGAATCATAGGGTATATGGACAGTTGCTGTTCTTCTTAGGTGTCACTGAATTGGTTATGACTCATAGCAACCTTATGTGTTGTTAAGCACTGTGCAGCTGGCTGTTACAGTGACAGTCATGGATTGAATTGTGTTCCCCCGAAAATGTGTGTAGCGATTTGGCTGTGCCACAATTACTGGCATCATGTAATGTTTCTGTATCCTGTAAGCTCCAATTCTCTGATGCTAATGAGAGAGGATAGGCAGCAGTTGTGTTGGTGGGGCAGCACTCAGTGTGTGGGATTGTACTGCGCCTTGAAGCAATCTCTTAGGATATAAAGGAAAGGAAAGCAATCAGAGAGCTAGGGACCTCATACCACCAAGAAGCAGTGCTGAGAGTAGAAAAGGACTTGGTGACCCTGTGCGTCAGAACCTTCCAGTTCAAGGGAAGATTAAAGACAGGGACCTTCCTCCAGAGATGAGACAGAAAAAGACTTCCCCTGGAGCTGATACCCTGAATTTGGACTTGTAGCCTACCGGACTGTGTAAGACAAAACCTTCATTGGTTAAAGCCATCCACTTGTATTATTTCTGTTACAGCAGAACTGGATGACTAAGAGAGTGACCTTATGTACAACACAACAAAACAGTGCCTGATTCTGCACCATCCTCACAATCATTATTGTGCTTGAGCGAATTGTTATATTTGAGCCCATTGTTACAGCCACTGTGTCAGTCTATCTCATTGAGGGCCTTACTCTTTTTCACTGACCCTCTACTTGACCAAATATGGTATCCTCCTCCAGGGATTTGTGCTTCCTAATAACATATCCTAAAGCAAGTGAAACTTAAGCCTCGCCAACCTCGCTTCTAAGGAGCATTCTGACTGTACTTCTCCTATGGGTAGTAACTGGCACTAACTTTCCAAAAGGGGTAACACTGCTGGTATTCAAATATTGGTGGCATAGCTTCCAACAAATAATCCACCATAGTACAGAAAAAATGACAGAGTTGTTTTTGTTTTGTTTTGTTTTGTTTTGTTTGTTTTTATCTAGTCCAAATGTTACCCAATGTGCTATGACAGTATGACACTATGACCTCACTGGAGTGTCTAACCATGTGGGCTTTCCCAGAACTTCTGACTAGGTCTCTTTACTGACAGTTAAATGGGTAGTAAGAGATCCAGTCAGAATTTCTGGGAAAGCCCACAAAGCTGGACACTCCAGGGAGGTCTTTGTGTCATACTGTCCTAACACATTGGGTAACATTAAGAAGTAGACAAGCTCAGTACCCTTTGGTCTTTCTTCTTCTTGCTCTATTTTCCCACCAAGAGTAAGATTGCATCTGTGCTTACAGAGTATCTGTGCATCATCTGAGCTACATTAGTCCACCGAATGATGCACTTGTTCTGAGAGAGATACATGTGACTGTCCAAATGTCTGGGCCAACTTCAGAGAGTGCCAAGCAAGATCCACTTCAACAGATCATAATTTATACTGGCAGCTGGACAAACAAAAGCAGAGTGACGCATGAACCAGCTTAAGAAAATTGCCAGTCCTCCACCAACTGCTTGTTATATTACCCTTAAATGTTTCAAAATAAGTCAGTTAGAATAATATCATTTGGGCCATAGTAAGTCAGAAGAAAATGTCACTTTTAACAAGTTGAATTCTTCCTCTAAATACCTTTACTTTGGTGCTTTTATTTTACCATCCTCTGGCTGAGGGCAGAAAACAAAATTGTCATGGTTTTGTAGTGGTCAGCAGTTTCAATGATTCACATTTCACCATGGCCCTGTGACAACTGTGGGTCTTTTCCAGGTGGTTTTTGGCACTACCTTCATGGCTGGTCCCACAATGTATTTTGCCTTGGAGACTGGAAGAATAATAACAATGACCCCATCTCTTGAAGAGTCACAACTTCACTCTGGCAAAAGTTCTGAGCCAAGAGCCCTGAGATTTTGAAGCCCACAACTATAGGGAGTTCCAGAGTCTTGGGTCTCCTAGCTTTTCTCTTTCATCAATATGCAAACAACAAGATAATCCCTGGAAGCGTCCCAAATCAGCTTTTCTGGCTGAGGTTGGATGTCATGTCAGAAGTGATCTCTAGTAAGATTTTAGCCAAATGGGGTTTTGTGGATGGTTGTACACATCTGGAAATGCAACTGAAGGAAATTTGTCAGCAGTAACTGTGAAAGGCAGTTGACTTTTTACTTGTATATGCTCTTTTATCTGTAATGCAACTGGGGAGAGAAAGTTACTATAATTCATTTCTTGAGATGGGAAATACAAACGATCCGAGGTATACAGAAGAACTAAACTAGTATTTTTCTTTCTTCTTTTTTTTTTTCTCTTTAGTATATTGAGCTAGAGGTCCCTCACTGGAGCAAACAGTTTGGGGTCAAACCTACCCAGTGATTCAGTGGAAGAAAAGTCTAGGTGATCTGCTTCCATAAAAAATATAGCCAAAACAACCACATGTTGGATCGATGTCTGATTTCCATAATCCACAAGGCACTGCAAAATGTCAACAAGATAAAGGTAAATAACCCAGTTAAGCAATGGGCATAGGAGATGGACAGACACTTCACCAAAGAAGACAGGCAGCCAAAAGACAGGTGAGGATATCATCATGATCATTAGCTATTAGAGAAATCCAAATCAAAACTACAAGGAGATACTATCTCCCCCGAACAAGGCTGGTGTTAATCCAAAAGCAGAAAACAACAAATGCTGGAGAGGCTGCAGAGAGCTTAGAATTCTCCTACACTGCTGGTGAGAATGCAAAATAGTACAACTTTTTGGAAAGCAATTTGGCACTTCCATAAACAGCTAGAAATAGAAATACGATGTGATCCAGCAATCTCACTGCTTGGAATATATCCTACAAAAATAAAGGTGGTCACATCAACAGATACTTGCATGTGAACATTTATTGTAGCATTGTCTGCATTAACAACCTAGGTGCCCATACACAGACAAATGAATAAACAAGCTATGATACATATATCTCAATAGAACACCACACGGTGATAAAGAACAATGATAATTTTAGGAAGAATCTCATAACCTGGTTTCAACTAGTAGAATTATGCTGAGCAAAATCAGTCAGCAGCAAAAGGACAAGCACTGTATAAGACCTTTGCTATAAGGACTTCAAAACAGACTTATATACAGAAGAAAGCACTCTTTGGCAGTTACAAGCTTGGGGAGGAAGGGAGAGGGTTAGGCATAGATTAAGTAGTAGATAGGAATTTGGTTAGGTGAAAGCAGTGATGACACACAGTAGAGAGCAAATCAACATAACCAGACTACACCATAAACTGAAAGGTTTTCTAAACTCAATCCAATATTTCAAAGGATATAGTAGCAAGGACAGGGGTCCAGGGACCATGTTTTCAGGGGACATCTAGGCCAATTAGCACTAGTTTTTTGCTAAGAGTCTTCTGCACCTCATATTCTTGAGTGTCATCAGGGATCTTAAAAGCTAGCAAGCTGCCATCTGAGGTACACCAAATGGTCCCAATCCATCTGGAACAGATGATGACTGAGAATAACTGACACAAGGGAAAAAGAGCCCAGGAGACAGAAGGACCCATATGAATGGGAGATTGCATCAACATAAGACCAGAAAAAAACAGATGGTGCCTGGCCACCACCAAAGGCAGTTGCCATGGGAGACACAATATAGAGTCTCTGAGGCAACATGGGAAAAAGAGCTGTGCAGCTCAAGAGCTCTACTAAAAGACCACAGATGATGATCTGACAGCCTGGAGGCTCCCCCGCGAACATGGCCCCGAGACCTGCTACTGCCCCCAACAGGAAACCTGTACTGAGGTCAACTCTTCAGACAAGTGAATGTGTACTTTTTGTGGTGTGTGTACTTTATGGTTCTATACATTTATAGGAGGCTGTCCTACTGGTTTGTTTCTAGGTGGGAGAGGAGAGAGTGGAGAGGAGGGGACAGGTGCTCATTAAGAGGATACTAGAAATATAGAGTGAAAAGGAGGACTATGCTGTCAGTGAGGAGAGCAGACGCAGCTGCAGATAGGTAGGCATACAAAATTGATTTGCATTGTACACTTCCATTTAATCACTATATATATATATATATATGTATACACACACATACATACAGCCAAGAAAACCCTATGGAATAGTTTTACTTGGTAATAATACATGGGGTTGCATGAGTTGGAATCAACTTGATCACAAAAGTTTTGTTCCACAAAGGGTTTGTTTGTTTAATTATAATCATGCCTTCTTTTCAACGTAGGAAGGCAGTGGCCTCTGAGCATTCCAAACCACTGTGAAAATTTGTGTTAAGAATTAAGTGTCCTAGTCATCTAATGCTGCTATAATAGAAAAAAACCTCAAGTAGATGATTTTAATAAAGTTTACTCTCTCAAAGTCTAGTAGGCTGCAAGTTCAAATTCAGGGCATCAGGTCCAGGTGAAGGCTTTTTCTCTTTGTCAGCTCTGGAGGAAGATCCTTGCCATCAATATTCCCTTAGTCTGTGAGCATCTCAACATAGGAGGTTCAAAGGATGTGCTCTGCTCACAGCACTACTTTCTTGGTGGTACGAGGTTCCCATGTTTCTCTGCTCAATTCTCTTTTTTTATCTCAAAAGAGATCGGCTTAAGGCATTAACCAATCCTGTAGACTTCATCAAAATAATTGCTGTTATAGCTGGACTAAAGCAAAAGCTAAGATGTTCCCTAAATGTAACCCAGCACTTTGAAGGAGATAATAGTAGGAACAGGCGTCTGAGGACCATGGTCTAATGGGACAACTAGGTCAATTAGCACGACAAAGATGCTTTAAGAAAATGTTCTTCATCTGACTTTGGTGAATGGTGTCTGGGTCTTAAAAGCTAGCAAGCAGCCATCTAAGTAGCATCAACTGATCCCAACCCATCTGGAACACAGGAGAATTAAAGACATCAAAGACAGAAGGAAGACATGAGCTGAAGAGACAGAAAAGGCCATATAATTCAGAGACTACATCAGCATGAGACCAGAAGAACTAGATGGTGCCTGGCCATAACCATTAATTGTCCTGACAGTGAATACAACATAGAGTCCCTAACATCGTGGGAGAAAAATGAGTGTGCAGAACTAGAACTCTATTAAAAAGACCGGACTTGATGGTCTAACAGACTGGAGGGTCCTCAAAGGGCATAGCCCCCACATTCTCTGTTATCCCAGACCTGAAACCATTCCTGAAGCCAACTCTTTAGACAAAGATTGGACTAGACTATAAGACATAAAATAATAGTGGTTAAGAGTATGCTTCTTGGCTTAAGTGTATACAGGAGACTAACTCGGTACCTCTTGTCCAGAAGCAAAATGAGATGACAGAGGGGTCAAGAGCAGGATTAATGAATTTGAGAAATACAGGGTGGAAAGGAGCAGTGTGTTCTCACAGGGTAGAGAGAGCAGCTAGAGTTACACAGCAACGTGTGTGCAAGTTTTTGTATGACACATTGACTTGGATTATAAACTTTCACTTAAGCCAAGCCAAGTGCCTTCGAGTCAAACTTTCACTTAAGGCACAATAAAATATTTTTTTTAAACTGTATATAACTGCTATTTATCTATCTTATTAAATCATAGTGACAGGATTTACAATTTACATAGGGAAATCTCATGAAATGACAAAACAGTAGGCAATCACACAATCATGAATCATGGGCTAATCAAGTTGATACATACATTTTGGCAAGATATCAATTCAATCCAGTATACTAAGCGTCAATTTTCAGGATATAAAACCTTTCTATTCTCTACTTTATAGTTTTTTCCCAAAAGCATTTATTCACACAAGGGCTGAACATGGGCCTACAGAAATCATTAAAAAACAAGTACCATAAAAAACAAGCCCAGTGCCATCAAGTTGATTCCAACTCATACAGTACATCTGTCCAAAAAGGTATTAAAAAAAAAAAAAAGTATGGGGTTAGAGAAAAAGAACATAACAAAAAATTAGTTTGGATAATAACAATTTTGGGAAGACAGTGCTATTAGAGCAATAGCTGGTTAGCCAATACTACTCAGTTTGTTGACATGAAATTAATAACTAAATATTACTGTACTTTTAGAATAGGAGAAGAAAGGAAATCTCCTTTTAATTCACATTAAACCTAAATGATTATATAAGAAAGCAGGAAATAATCTCCATCTTACTCCACCTCATTATTACCTAAGAAAACTGAGGCAAACTCTACCAAACTCAACTGAAACCTCTCTTCATCATCCAAAAACACATGTAATGCATGCTTAATAAGTAAGAATAACTAGAAAAATTCAGTGACACAGAAGCTTCTGAAGATCTGTTGCATATTTATCTATAGATAGGCTATGAGTAATACAAAGGCATTCAAACACATTCCATGTGATAAGTAGGTCGAAGAAAACCTAAAACACATCCTTAAGCCATGTACTCCAAAGAAATGGCAGCTCCAGAAAAAACAGTGTCAAGTGAGAATATCGACGAACAAAACTTTGACAAGAAGCCAGAGCCACTGGTACGACCAGAATTTGATTGATGGTGTATGATGCGATGGTTTAGTCAAGAAACATTTTAAGAAGGATGTAAATTTATGTAACATTTGGATTACAGGGTTAGGGGACTTTTAGACATAGATGAAGGTCACATGCCATATAGAAAGGAGTATATGTTTATAGCCCAGAGGGATGGGAAATCAGTGATAAATAGTGGATAATACATTGATAACTTTGGAGGTGCAGTGGTTAAGATTTACAGTGCTAACAAAAAGGTCAACAGTCTAATCAACTGGCTGCTCCTTGAAAACCATATACAGTAGCTCTACTCTATCCTATAGGGTTGCTATGAGTCTGAATCAACTCAGTGGCAACAGGTCAGGTTTAATCTTTGTTCTAGCTTAGACCGTGTGCTGAGTTTTTATCAGACGAAAAATAAAAATTGGAAGACAGTGTCACTCTCCCATAAAGATTGCTACATAGAAAAACCTATGGGCAGTTCTACTCTGTCATATAGAGTCACTATGACTTGGAATGAACTCAATGGCACCAAACAATAGCATGCTGATGGTCACTAGCAGATTATTGAATTAAAATTAGATTTGGAAGTTGCTCATAAAATTTCAGCAGAACCATGTTGCTTAACAGAAAATCGTGTTGGAGAGTCAACTCTGCTGAGTGTGGAAGACTACAAAAGAAATTGTTACAGTAAAAAGGAAATGGTTTATAGAAGCAAATAAGAGCTGAAAAGTAAAACCACTCTTAGATGTTACTTGATAAATACTTTGAATAAATATAGATTATTGTAGACTCCCGTTGCCTTCAAGATGATTCCAATTTATAATGACAGGACAGAATAGAACTGTCCCACAGGGCTTACAAGGCTGTAAGTCTTTACAGAAGCAGGCTGCCACATCTTTCTCCCATGGAGCACAGCTGCTAGGTTTGAACCACCAGTCTTTTCGCTGGCAACCAAGAGCTTAACTGCTGCACCAGCGTGGCTCCTTTACTGAAGACTAGTAATGAGCTATTTGATTTAAAAGGCAAAGAATACTTGGCTTCTTCCCTTCTCGTGTCTGTCATGTTCTGCCCTCCTAGTAACTCACCCTCAGTTACTGAGAAAATGATACCTGATTTATTGTCTTTCTTTCCCTTCAAATTTTTGGCATCCTCTACTTGGCTGGCTAGGGATAATTTATCATTGTCATAGAAAATACATCTAATATCTTCTTGATGTATTTATCAGCTTAAACCTTTACTACATATTCTATTAGCTCCCTCTCAGAAGTCTATCTTGGATCTTGTCATTACCAGGGACTGTTACATTTCAGAAATCTTAAACTCCAATATTACATTACGTGACAATAATTCATGTAATAAAAACCTCAGAACATGTGACTCAAAAGCACTGCTGGAAAAGTAAATCTAATTGTCTTAGTTATCTGGTACTACTCTAACAGAAATATCACAAGTGGATGGCTTTAACAAAGAAAAGTCTATTCTCATACAGTCTAGTAAGCTACAAGTCTGAATTCAGGGTGTCCACTCCAGGGGAAGATTTTCGCTCTGTGTCTGCTCTGGAGAAAAGTCCTTGTGTTGCATCAGTCATTGGTCAGGCATCATCTTGGTGCAGGAACCTCAGGTCTGAAGGATGCATTCTACTCCTGATGCTGCTTTCTTGATGATATGATGTTCCCAACTCTCTGCGTGCTTCCCTTTCCTTTTATCTCTTATAGCATGAACGGGTAACAGGTGATACAAGCCACACTCCAGGGAAACACCCTTAGTAAGGGTGTTGCAGCACCATCCTAATCCTCTTTTAAAGTAGTCGTGTCTATTAACCACAGGAAGAGATTAGGATTGATAGTGTAGGAAAATCACAAAATGGAGGGCAATCACACGATACTGAAAATTATGGCCCAGTCAAAGTGCTATGCACATAATTTGAGAGACACAGTTCAATCGATGACACTACTATAATCTTGAATTATAGTCTGAATAGCAGTATGTCCTGACAAAGAAGTATATTGGACTTGGTGATGCAGAGTGATCATATATTGGATGCACTTTATGGTTCTATACATCTATAGGATATCATCCTGCTGCCCTCTGGCTGGAGGAAGGAGAGTGAGTGGAGAGGAGGGAAAAAAGAGACTGTTGGGAGAACGAGACATGTATGGAGCAGAGAGGAACAGTGTGCTGTCACCGGACAGGGAGAGCAGTGGAAGCTGTGTATATGGGAATGTACATTGTCACTCAGTCATAACAAAAAAAAAGAATTATACAGGCCTGTTTACAGCAGTGGGTGTGGGTTTTTTTGTACTCGGCATTGTTGCCGTTGTCTTTGTTGCTGTTGTTGCTGTCAGTAGGTGCCACTGAGTCAATACCCACTCATAGCAACCCTGTGCACGATAGAACAAAACACTGCCTGGTCCTGCACCATTCTCACAATTGTTATGCTTCAGCCCATTGTTGCTGCCACTGTGTTTAGTCCCTTTCACTGAGGGTCTTCTCTTTCATTGACCCTCTACTTTAAGAAGCACAATGTCCTTCTCTAAGAACTGGTGTCTCCTGATGACATGTCCAAAATATATGAGACTAAGTTTCGCTACCCTTGTCTCTAATGAGCATTCTGGCTGCACTTCGTCCAAAAGTCCATGATATAGTCAATATTCTTTACCAACACTGTAATCGAAAGGCATCAGTTCTTCTTCAAGTCTTCCTTATTCATTGTCCAGCTTTCACATGCATACAAGGCAATTTCTTAGGTTCAGTATACCTTAGTCCTCAAAGTGACACCTTTGCTTTTTTAACACTTCAACAGATGTGTGCAGTCCAATGCAATGCATCATTTGATCTCTTGATGGCTGTTTCCATGGATGTTAATTACAGATAAACTAAAAGGAAAGCCTTGAGCACTTCAGTCTTTATTCCATTTATCGTGATGTTGCTTATTGGTCCAGTTTCAAGGATTTTAGTTGTCTTTATGTTGAGGTACAATCCATGACAAAAGTTATAGTCTTCTATCTTCATCAATAAGTACTTCAAGTACTCTTCCCTTTCAGCAAGCAAGGTTGTGTCATCTGTAAAACATAGGCTGTTAAGGAATCTTTCTCCAATCTTGATGTCCCCTTCTTCTTCACATAGTCCAGCTTCTTGACTTCTTTGCTCAACATACAGATTGAATAAGTATGGTATCATGGATTGAATTGTGTCCCCTCCAAAACAGGTGTAGCCATGTGGCCATGATTCCCAATAAGTTGTGATTGTCCTCCATTTTGTGATTTTTCTATGCTGTATGTTAAAAGATTAGGGTGGGACTGTAAATCCCTTTATAGGATTACAACCCTGCTCCACTGTAAAGGGAGTTTCTCTGCCATATGACTTGTCCCACCCTTAATTCTTTCATCCTACAAGAGATAAAAGGAAAGAAAAACAAGCAGAGAATTGGGAACCTCACACTATCAAGAAAGCTCCACCAGAAGAAGAGTGGGTCCTTCAGATCTGAGATTGCTGTACCAAGATGCTCCTTGTACAAAGACTGATGCAATACTGGACTTTCCTCCAGAGCCAACAAGGGGAAAAGCCTTCCCCTGGAGCGGACATCCTGAATTTGGGCTTGTAGCCTACTGGACTATGTAAGAATAATCCTTCCTTTTTAAAAGCCAAACACTCTGTGGTGTTTCTGTTAGAGCAGTCTTAGCTGACAAAATCATATAGTGAAAGGATACAACCCTGATTCACAAATTTCTTTATTTTAAAACATACAGAGCCCCCTTCCTCTCTTCAAACAATTTTCTCTTAGTCTCTGCACAGGTTCTGCAGAACACAATTAAGTGTTCTGGAATTCCCATTCTTGTCAATGTTTGTCATAATTTGTTATTATCCACAGATTCAAATACCTTTGTATAGTCAATAAAACACAGGCAAAACATCTTGCTGGTATTCTCTGCTTTTAGCCTATTCAATAACTCATAATTAATACTACCATTTCATTGTTATTATAATTTATTTATATTTTTATGAAGCGAGGGTTTTGTGGCTATTTCTAGGAAACATTTTTTTTTTATTTGTGCTATCAACTTTGTACTGATTATTCAGATAAATGAAGAGCTGAAAATGCAAGTCCAAAGAACCCCAAACTCAAAGAACCACCAAACCAAAAACCCAAGCCCACTGCTATTGAGTTGATTCCAATTCACTGCAACCCTATAGGACAGAGTAGAACTGCCTCTACACAGTTTCCAGTGAGTGCCTGGTAGATTACAACTGCCGATTGTTTGGTTAGCAGACGTTGCACTTAAGTGCTATGCTACCACCAGTGTCTCCCAAAGAACCACAAGAAAGATAAATCCAAAAAGAACCACATATAGCCAAATCATAAACTGTGAGGGTAGGGAAATGAATAAAGAGAAAAATCTTACATGCTGCCAAAAAAGAGAGAGAGAGAGTATTACTTAAAAGGAAAAAGGACCACAATGATGCTTAATTTATGGTCAGAAATTATGGAGACTAAAAGATAGCAGAATGACATCATTCAAACACTGAAAGCAAAAACTTACTAAAATACAATTCTACATATAATAATACATTTTAATTAATATTTAACTATATATTAATATATAATAATATCACCCTTTAAAATAAGTATGAAATAAAAACACTCTCAAATAAAAGAAATTTGAGAAAATCTAATACCAGCAGACTTGTGCAATAAGCAATACTAAAGGAATTTATTCAAGATAAAGGGATATGATAGCAGATGGGACCTCAGATTAACAGGAAGTGATAAAGAACACTGGAAATGTTCAACATTGTTCTGAGATCTCAGATCTCATGACAAACAGTGGTAAACAAAACACATTTTGAAGTAATTCTCCTTGAACTTAGTGGAGTTGGGAAGAATTTTCTTATGAATAAATAACTAATAAATGTGATACACAGATATTCCACACAATAAGTGTGAAACTTTATGTAAAGATTGAAAAATGAATGGACATTTGTTTTTGCCAGGCATACTGGGACAAAGCTGACCAAAATGACTCAGAAGCCCCAGAACACTGTGTTACAGGGGATTCAACTCTTGCCTTAATTACAGTGTAGATGATACTCAAAGCTTCCATAATTCAGGCAACCACAGAAAAGAATTCATGCTTTATGAAGATATTAACGACCCTACGTAGCTTCATTTTGTAATTAATCTAAGTAACTGTCAAGGCTCTACGGGAAAGGTCAGGCCTGGTGGAGGACAACAGCAACTATTTATACTTTGGAAACAAGTGCAAAAGATGCATGAAATCTTACAGTCTATTAAAGTTTAGTATAGATTAACTTGATCCAGAGGAGGGTAAGTGAAAAAGATGAAGACCCTCAACAAGATGGCTTGACACAGTGACTGCAACAATGGTTTAAGCATAAAAATGATTGTAGGCTTGGCACAGGACTGGGCAGTGTCTCACTCTGTTGTGCATAGGGTTTCCATGCATGGGAACAAACTTCATGGCACTTAACAACAACACAAATCTTAAGTCTACCTTATTTTGTTGTTAGCAGAGGTAAAATGTATTCATGTGCCTGAATGCTCCTCAGGTTCTTAGTAGCTAATCAAAATGAAGTGGACACTAATAGCAAGGGGGACAGAAAGTGACAAGTTTCTTATCTGCTCAGACAAGGAGCATCAGGGTGGTCTAAGGCCATAAAGCCCTGTGCTCACAGTCCCAGGAGGGTGGGAAGCTTATGTTTCCAAAGGCATCCAGGGGCTGCTTCTGGTTCTGAAGCTCTTCCTTTAGCTGTCTCATGTCTAGATTTGGATGTCTAGTTATTATTCATCTTCTGTAGTGGCATCTTTCACTTCTTGGATGGTCCCTGGTGGAACCACGGTGTGGGAAGTATCTTCCTTTCTGGTGATAATATGTTCCCAGGTGGGGAGAAGGGCACAACCTTCTCAATCTGGCCATGCTCCAAGGTCTAAGTTGGGCAGGGGTAGTGGATGGAGCCACCACTTGGTTTAATTTCCTGACAAATTCCTCAAAACAAGCTTGTGGTTAGCAAGACAAAGAAAAGAGGGCACAGGATGTTGATTGGAGATTTCATTCTAACCAACTCACACTTACATGGTTATATAAACACAGTGATGTGTTATAAAATAAATATCTACAGAAATGCTCTGCCTACTGACAAATTAAACTAACATACACTTCTGCTTCACTAAAAAAAAAAAAAAAACTTCTTTCAGTCCAGTTGGCCATGACTCCCAATGACACCATCTGTGTCATTGCAGAGCTAACAAGATTGCCAAGTCTTTCTTAGGGGTGGACTGGAACTGCAAATTTTGGTTAGCAGTCAAGCACTGCTTGTGCTGTTTGTGCCACCTCACTGAATATTCTGTTCATTGAATCAGGGAAGCTTATATCTATAAATCTTAAAATCCAAAACTCATTGCCATTGAGTCTATTCTGACTCACAGTGACCCTAAAGGTAGAATCACCCCATAGAGTTTCCAAGGAGCACCTGGTAGATTTGAACAGCTGTTCTTCTGTTTAGCAGCTATAGCACTTAATCACTATGCTACTAAGGTTTCCATAAATCTTAAGGGGTGTCTGATAATAATGTATCTGTCAGCAATGAAAGAAGTAGACAAAACTCTAATTCTAATTAAAACAGAATATTCCTAAAAACAAAGAAAACTACAAGGACTTACACATTCAGCAGAGAATGGTTACGTTTTAACTTTGTTACATTTCTAGGAGAAAGATCATTGTTGGAATGCTAAGCCTCTGATCATCTTAGCAAGTCTGTCAGACAGGTGGTTTTCATGATGTGCAATAATTACACGAAGAATTGACAGTTCATGTGTTAAGTTTCTCCCTCAATCAGAATGGAAAATCCTCTGCAGAACTGAACAAGTCATTAGAGGTAACAGTGGATTACATGAGCATCTTTTTCTGCATTGCCTATTCTCATAATTCACTGCATAAACTGTTTCAAAAAATTGTAAAACAAACTCTTTGGATGTATCCCACTAGTTAAGAATATGCATGTGATGTTCTGTTCAGTTTCATTCCGACAACTGAGGAGAAGGGCAGACAGAAGGATGTGGCAGTCTGCTTTCTGTAAAGATTTGCAGCCTTGAAAACCCGATGGGACAGTTTCTACTCTGTTCTACAGGGTCACTATGAGTCAGAACTGACTCAAAAGCAATGGACTCGGTTTGTGTTTTCTTGACAACTGTGGGTTTGGTTTGTATTTTTCGTTCTTTCTCTTATTTACTAACTGAATACCAGCCTTGGGTATTTAGTACTCCTCTCCCTCCACTGGGAAAATACCTCATGTCCTTCCTGCTCATGAGCTATATACACAGGTACTGGAGGTCATTTACTGCTAAAATATTACACTTGAGAGAATTTAGCATTTGGAAATGCTAAAAGTCTTAAAATAACACAAGTGCCAAGATCCAAATGTCTGAAATTATCCTAGAAAAAGTCTGTGATACATTGAGAAGGTAGACAAAGCATATCCTGGTTAATAAGGACTTTTAATGCATGTCTGTATGTACTATTAAGTAAAATGCATCAATACTATAGTCCAGAGGATCAAAGGAATTAAATATGAAATCATAATGCAGTAATACATAGAAATACTAAGCAGGATAGATTATAAATGCAATGAAAATTCAAAGAGGAATAAGATAACTGAGAATCTAAACAGTCAAACAGAGCTTTTATAGAGACATAGAAAGGTTGGCCTTCAGGTGCACCTTAAGACAAATACAGATGGGATTGGGATTTAATAAGAAAATACATTGATCATTGAATCACATGAGCAAAGCTATGAATGAAAATTTACATGATTGGTGCAGAAAAAGGACCTAAGAAAAAAATCAAAAGGTTTCAGTTAGGAAGGACAGAGAGAAGAATAAAATAATGACTAAAGCTTGGTCCTTAAGAAACTTAAAAAAATGTTAACAAAGATATTAGGCATGATGTGCTGGGCCATAGTGAGCTACATGATTTTCTAGGGCTAAAAAAATACAGGAGACAATTTATGTTTTAGGAAATCTGGTCTGAAATCAAAATGGATTCACAGTAAAAGGAACTATTGACACAAAGTTGAATCTGGATGCCACTGCAGTAATCCAGATGTGAGATTACAAAACTGGGACCTGCTATCATGTGAGTAGGAATCAGTCAGTAAATCTAAGAGACAGCTAAAAGCAAAATTTCAAATTTCTTAGCAGCTGGGATAATGGAATTATTGATGTGCAAAAATGTCAGGGGAATTTTTAAAGCCAGGGAAAGAAAATATTAATATGGCCATTGATCAAGACATTATCAGATTAGACAGTAATTCTAGCATATTCATTTTGATTTTAAATGTAACCAATTTGCAATAAACAAGGCCTATTTTTATGGATGTGTTTTATAGTCAGCGTGGAACATAAGACTGAAAAAGAGGTGAGTGGTCCAGGCAGCTTCTGTTGATTTGAGCATGTTATGGATTAAACTGTGTTTTCCAAAAATCTGTGTTGAAATCTTCACCCTTTTATCTGTAATGCAATCCTGTTTGGAAGTAGGATTTTCTTTGTTATCTTAATTAGATCACACTCCAGAAGGGTGGATTCAAAATCTGAGTTACAAAAAGAGCAGAACACATTAGACACAGTAACATTCACACGGGGGAAGGTAGTCACTGTGGGAGGACCATCTACAAGCCAAGCAACATCCAGGGCTTCCAATAAGGAACAAATTAACAAAATCAAGACTGATTTGGACTTGTCTACTTTAGAATTGTGAGAAAAATAAGTTTTTTGTTCTTCAAAACTACTCACTTGTGGGTTTTGTGTTTACAGCTGCATTAGGTAGCTTAAATAAGTGTAAACCCAGAGCTAAAACATGGATGGGCACTCCTTATCTCTCCAGTACCTTATATGACAATTTGTGCATTTTTTTTTGTGGCACAGTGGCTAAGTGCTACAGATTGCTAACCAAAAGGTTGGCAGTTCAAATCCATGATCATTCCTTGGAAAATCTATGGGGGCAGTTCTAGTCTGTCCCACGGGGTCACTGTGGGTTGGAATCAACTCAATAGCAGTGCTTTTCGTTTCTTTCTCTTTTTTTTGGTTATCAGACTGCAGATTTTCCGATGACGGAGATTACATATTTGTAGTCTTTTTATCCCTAAGGCTGCTTAGTACAGTAGTACAACAAATGGTCCAGTCATATTGGGAAAATGAGTGGACAAATGAATACACAAAGTGGGGTGAGACCTAGGAAATCAGAGTCTAAGATCAAGATGGGAGGCCTAAATATAGAAAATCAAAGAATACCTGTACAGAATGAAAAGAAATGTGCCTGAAAAATGATAAAGGAAAAATGTGTAGAATGTCACGAAGCAAATGATGGTGCAAAAGCTTTTTGTTTCTGCAGTATCATTAGTTAAACTTTACTGAGTACTCATATCAGACCCTGTGCTGTGTGCCTTATATTCAGTTTATAATTGGATCTTCATAAAAGCTCTATGAGGAGGGACTATTTCTATCCCCATGTTACAATGATAAAACTGAAGTCAAGGAGGTTAAGCAACTCTTTTGAAGTTACAGAGTGGTAAGGTAGCAAGGCTGAGATTCAAAGAAAGTTCTCATCACCAACTCAATAAAAATGGAAAAGCAAACGTGCATGCGCGTGTGTGTGTGTGTGTGTGTGTGTGTGTGTGTGTGTGTGTGTAAATAGTTTTATCTGATCAATACTGCCAATGGGGCTGAGTGATTCCAAGGTATACCAACCTCAGAGATGCACTTAATTAGGAAATAAAGAGGTTGCTTACGACTTTAGAAGCATCATGTTCACCAGAAAGCCGGCAAGATGCAAGACTGCATTGACAGCAACAGAAATAAAGCAAAGATGAAAGATCTGTGAATTCATAGGTGTGGGATAGATGCCTCATTGTCTCTATTGTTTTTCAATCTTTCCATTATATTTTCCAGAATTCTATAAGCTATTAAGTAATTTTTATTTCTTACATCTATACTGTCGTTTCCGACTCGACGGCACTTGGCTTGGCATACTGTCATTAGGAAAAATTTACAGGTCCCGCAAAAGCCAGTGCAAAATGGAAAGTTCTGTGTATTTGTTATAGAAAAAAATAATAGAGGAAACAAGAAATTAGCAAAAGACAGTAGGGTAGAGAAGAATAAAGGTGAGCAATGTTTGGGTGAGAATCATTGCCTTCCTTTTCTTTTCTTTGAGTATAGAGGAGAGATATTAAATTTCAGAGGGGAAGAAGGAAAGAGCTAGGACAATAACCCATACCAAAACCCACTGCCATCAAGTTGATTCCAACTCATAGCAATCCTATGGAGTAGAATTGCTCCAAAGGGTTTCCAAGGAACACTTCATGGATTCAAACTGCCAACTCTTTGGTTAGCAGCTGTAGCTCTTAACCACTACACCACAAGGTAGGAAAATGAGTGAAAGGGAAAATTCAAAATGTGGATAGGCATTAAGCAAGTAACATTTTCCCATTTACTTGTTATGCAGGCCTAGATCTAAAGTTTTTTTTTAAAAAAATGAGTGTTCTTTCTTTTGACTCTCACTAAATAAAACTGTCCTGATGCTATCTCCTATTAGCAATGTGACAAATCATGATTCTTATTTTATGATATCGTTATCTTACTAAAAATACTGAATCATTTTTCCTAAAGGCAATATAGATTTATGAAACAAAAATTACTTAATAGCTTCCAGAATTCTGGAAAATTTAATGGAAAGGTTGAAAACAATAGAGATAATTAGGCATCTATCCAAAGTCCATGAATTTAAACAAAGATAAAATACTTGTCCACTATTTCCAATTCTCCCAAACAGGACTGAATAAGGTTAATTCAACTTGGGAATAAAAATAGCTTGGGATATGTTTATGTTTATAAACTTAGAAGTCTTGACTAGGTCAAGAATCATAAACCCACTGCTATCGAGTCAATTCTGACTCATGGTGACCCTACAGACAGAGCAGAACTGTTCCACAGAGTTCTCAAGATATGCCTGGCGGGTTTGAACTGCCGACCCTTTGGTTAGCAGCCGTAGCATTTAACCAGTATGCCACCAAGGTTTCAGTAGTAGACAAAAGAAATGAGATCACCTCTTGTCAATTCTATCAAATACTTCCTTTTGTCCTTTTATCACCGAACTACGATTGAATTGTGATATACTGAGTATTCAATACACCTCCAGGAACCTGGCAGCAAAATGATTAAGTGCATGGCTGCTAACAGTGAAGGCTGGTGGTTTGGATCCACCCCACAGCTCCATGGGAGAAAGACCTGTTGATCTGCTCCTGTGAATATTACAGCTGGCAAACCATATAGGCAATTCTACTCTGTCATATGGGGTTATTACAAATTGGTATCAACTCACTGACACTCAACAACAACATGGGCTTGGTCCTATACAAGGTCCATTTCAAAAGTTGCCCTTTAAAATCCATACTGTTACTCTAAATTTACACTGTAGCATAGTATGTTTTTGAAAGGTAAATTAAAAAGATTAAATAAGCTAACGAATTTGAAGCTAAGATTTCAGCCAAGTTCTTTTGACTCTAAGTCCAGCAATTTTTCTGATTATGTTTTGCTGGATAAGGAATAACTGGAAAATGTTTGAAATGGCTAGCACTTTTTAAAAAAGCCAAAAACAGAGATTGTTTTGGTACACTTTAGATAAGTGTAAGAACCTTGTCTGATAATTCATTCCAAACCATCTTTCGCACTCTCCATGTTGCTAGTCTTAAATCTCTACTATCAGAAAACTGCATTTCCCAGGTGGGCCTTTTGCTTGTAATCACAGACACAAGCAATAGCAGGGCCTTAGCCTACTGGCTGCCCTCAGAACAAACTACTGGTCAAAAGACAATTGTCTATTAGACAAATAATTCTGACCCGTTTTCAAAAAACATAAATAAATTCTGAAGTTCTGGGAAATTTTGTAATTAATATAGGCCTAAAAATCAAAGCTCACCATAAGATGAATTTTACCGGGGTTTAGAAACAGAACCTTAAGGATAAACATTTACAACTTGCAAAGAAAAAATGCACTAAGTTTACAAGATGGTCTAAATGAAACAATTTTTTTCTGAGTTCTTTTAAAGGATTCATGATTTTTATATTTGACAGAATCTGTAAGAGTAATGAAATCAGTATAAAAGAATCAAATGCAATGAACCAGCCTCTAAACTTACCTAAAAATTGAGTAATAACATAATCAAGCTCACCACAGTTGTTGAGACATGTCAAATTAATCAAATGGTGAATTTGATTTATTGCTCATTGCTTAATCTATTGCCAGACAAGTGGGGTCGAGCTGGATCCGACTCATGGCGACCCTAGGGGCCAGGGTAGAATTCAGCTAAAAAATCAAATTGATTCATAAAAATGTAGTTCAGTTATTGTGGAGATATATGACTACGGGATAATATATAACTGGCCATAATGTTTCCATATTAAAAAAAAAAACTTTCATTGCTGATCAAGTAGATATTTTCAGAAAACCCTAATGAAACAACTGTTGTTGTTAGTTGCTTTTGAGTCAATTCCAACTTATAGCAACCCATGTGTTAGAGACAACTGATTCATAGGGCTATCTTGGTTGTAATATTAACAGAATTAGATAGCCAGACTTATCTTCAACAGTATCATTGAGTGAATCTGAACCACAAACCTTTAGGTTAGCAGTTGAGTGCAAACCCTTTGTGCAACTTAATGTACCAGGAAGCAAAACCACTGTCTTTGAATCAACTGTGCCCAGAGAGATTCCAAGGAGAATCTGGTGGGTTCAAATTGCCAAACTTTTGGTTGGCAGCTGTAGCTTTCTTAATTACTTGTGCCACTTAGAGACCTTTAAAAGAACTAAAAGAGAGAACAATGGCACTACAGCAGCCTTACACTGATGTTCTACTAATGTAGACACATGTGTGTTATCACCAATGTATTATTTGAATATTAAACTTTATACTACAATTGCATCTCTTAAAATTTTTCTCATGATTTCTCTTTTCTCCAGAGTCCTGGTGGTACAGTAGTTAATAGCTAGGCCATTAATCAAGAAAGTCACAAGTTCAGGTCTACCAGCCACTCCTTGGAAACTCTGTGGGGCAGTTCTATTCTGTCCTGTAGGGTCACTATGAGACAGAATTGACTAGATGGCAGTGGATTTGTTTGGTTTTCTCTTTTCTATTTGTTGATACTTTGATTGACTTAACTTCTTTTTTATACTGTCTGCTGAAACCGCATTTTGAAAGTGAGTAGGGCAGGCAGTACTTCCTCCTATTCCAACACCAACTAAACAAAATCAGAAATTCTTCTCAATCTGAGAATTATTTTCCTCAAATAAATGAAAGTTAGTAAAACGTTTAAAATAAATATCGCATTTTTCAAGAGCAAGGCTTTTGCATTTAATTTGAAGATATAGTAAAGTTATAATTAATTTTTTTAATTCTGAAATACTTACAAACTAAAAGTGAGGAGTTATATAGCTAATCCAGTCAATGAGCGGTACAAAAATAATTTACATTGAGCTGGTGTTATCAGTTTTTAAGAGTTATCTTTTTACATCTCATTTGTGTATGCTAGTAAGTAAATTTAATTTGCTTCCTAAATGGGATCTCCCCAGTGAGTAACTTCACATACCTTAGTTGACTGTGAAAATTTAATGGGTGACTGTTGCAGAAGAGCTCACAGAGTAAGTCCTGGAAATAGGAAAAACGTTCAGAGTTAAAATCAAAGATAAGCGTTCACCTAGAAGACGTAAACACCAGGGTCCAGGGTTTCAGGAAACTAAGTGAAATCTCAAGCAATAAGAAATTAGGAGACATACAAGAGAAGTTATAAATGGTTTCAAAATTAAAAGACCAAACCCATTGCTGTCCAGTTAATGTCAACTCGTAGTGGCCCTACAGGACAGAGAATAAGGCCCCATAGGTTTTCCAAGGCTCTAATTTTTATTATAGGACAAACCTACTAGAAAAGACCTTTTTAGAGTGTTAAAAACAAAAATGTCACCTTGAGTTCTAAGATGTGCCTGACCCAAGCACATGACTTCATACACAGGTGAAAAGTGGATAATGAATAAGGAAGACCAAAGAAGAATTCATGCCTTTGAATTATGAAATTGTTGATGATTATTGAATGTGCCATGAACTTCCAGAAGAACAAACAAATCTATCTTGGAAAAAGTATAACCAGAATATTGTTTAGAAGCAAGGATGGTGAAACTTTGTTTCACTTACTTTAGACAAGTTTTTAAGAAGGACTATTCCTTGAACAAGGACATCATGCTTGGTAGAGAGTCAATGTGAAAGAGGAAGACCCTTAACAAGATGGATTAACAGAGTGAATGCAACAATGGGCTCAAACATAGCGATTATCAGGATGGTGAAATACTAGGCGGTGTTTCATTTTGTTGTACATAGGATCCCTATGACCCAGAACCAAATCAACAGCACTAACAACAATCTTTGCAAAAGCAGACAACCACATTTTCTCTTGAAGAGTGGCTAGTAGGTTCAAACTTTCAATTGCTAAACATTTCACCACTGTACCACCAGGGTGCCTGTGAATGTTTTAATCATCTTTAATCCTAACTCGCTCTGTTTGTCTTGAACATTGAACGTAAACAAGGGATTCATGAGAAGAGATACATGATTTGTTCTTTTAGCACATTTACTTACCATAAAATAGATTAATGATAAACATGGAAAGCCTTGACCAGAGCTTATAAAAGTAAGACTCAGAGCTTATCAACCCATAGATACTTGATGACAAGATGTGAACACTCTAGTGAATCTTGGATTAGTCTCTTGAAAGCTTTTCAAAAGAAGCCTTGGTGGTTCAGAAGTTAAGTACTCTGCTGCTGATTGAGAAGTTGGCAGTTCAAACTCACCAGCGACTCTATGTGAAAATGATGAGACCATCTGTTTCCATGAAGACCTCAGCCTTGGAAGTCCTATGGGGCAATTCTACTGTGTCCTACAAGTTGGCACTGTCCTGACAGCAACAGGCTTGGGTATTGTGTTTCTGTTTCTTGTAAGCTTTTTAATGCTGCTCAGAACCAGGAAATTACATTAGGTTTCTTTCTTTCCTTTTTTTTTTTTTTTTGGCTAAAATCTGGCTTTCAGTCAGAGTTAAGGGCAATGTTAGGTGTAAATTACACGAGTATTCAGTCCAACTAAAATATTATTGTTGAACTAGCTCTTAGACTAGACCGTCACATATATCAGCTGTTCCCAGGGAGAGTAGCAAAAACATCTGTTCAGAAAACACTGTTTATTTTATCCTATCTCTTAATACTGTGCTTAAAAACGATTATGATGATACTGGAAAAAAGAACTGGCTTTCTGTTTTGTATTCAAAGAAAATAATTTGTCCTTTAAATGATAAAGCAAATGCACATAGGATCAAAAGCAGTTCACCTTCAGTTGCTGAGTTTCTACAAGTTGTAAACTTTTAGTTTACATGGGGGAAGTCTCTGTTATACACTTGCCTTTATCTCAGAGATTCCTGGGACTATGCCCCCCTTTGCTTTTCATTGCCAACCCTGCCTTCGTGTCTTTATTATCCTTAACTAGATCTCCTCGGTAAGATCTGTTCCAGTTCTTCGTATGATCTATTCCAGACCAAGGAATTAAACGAATCAGGAGCCTCACATTTCATTGCTAATGGCTCTTGATATTAGACCTGGTTGCCCATGACCCTCAGTTCTAGCTACCAACTTTATCTTTGGTTTTCAGGATTCTAGGTATCTTTTCTACACTCTACTTGTGACCCAGATCACAGGCTCTTACCTCGAATGCCTGCCTTGCAAGCTCATTCTCTATAAAAGCCGAAGACTTGTCTTGAGCCTAGAGTATTCTCGTTCTTGCTAGCTTCCTTCCCTAATGGTTGGGTTCTGTATCCTACCTCTCTTTCTGTGAGTGGATGGAGTCCCACTGTTACCATGAGTATAGTTTTGCTTGTAACAAACTGCCTCTATGACTCTACCTTCTGAGTGGTATGTCTTCCTTACCACCACTGATCATTTCCTATATTTAAGGCATCTTGAACTATGTCTGAAATTCTATACTCACTGAGCTCTGTGCAAGTCATCATGCTACTGTTCTTATTAGATCCAGCCTATCTAGACATGTCAGTTTTCTACCTCCTACAGTTCTGGCTTCTTCTATCCTTCCTTCTTACTCCTCTCTACTATGTGAATTGCTAAGACCTCAGCATGATTTATCCATGTATGTTCCTTTTAACACAGCTACACACCTAGACACTTGGTAACATTGTTACTAACTTTCATATCTGTATTGCCCTGGTGACACAGTGGTTAAGAGCCCAGGCTGCTAACTAGAAGGCCAGTAGTTCGAATCCACCAGGTCCTCTTTGGAACCCCTGTAGAGCATTCTACTCTGTCTTATAGGGTCACTGTGAGTTGGGATCAACTCACTGGCAATAGGTTTTTGTTTTTGTTTGTTTTTATTCAAGGAATGTGTGTATTAAGGTAACACGTGTGACCCTTTCTTTTCCATTGTAGTCTGTTCTTCTCCCTCTTGTTCCACCTATCTCTAACTCAAGCAATATATCTTGTCTCCATAGCCAACCAGAGGTAACAAATAAAAATAATTATATACTGCCTTTCTTCATGTTCACCTTCACCATAGCAACACAGAATATAACCACTGGAACCACAAAAAATTCCCAAACTTTATGTTGGGAGAGAGTTTAAAAGATAAACCAAACTCGGACCAAGCTCATTGCTGTCAAGTGAATTCCAACTCCTGGTGACCTTATAGGCCAAGAGTAGAGCTTTCCCATAGGGTTTTCAAGGAGTGCTTAAAGGATTCAAACTGCTGACATCCCTGTATTCAATCACACATTTTGATCTTCTCTGGAAAATGTGTCCATTAAAATGTAAGTCAAATGACTGCCCTGACAAAGGAATGCAACACAGAGTTGACATTGTCATCATTAAGGCTGACAATCTTCAAGGACTTTTTCTACTCTTTCATTTTTCTGTGTTCCTCCTGACAATGTTAAAACTTTTCTACTAACTCTGATTTTCTCGTTTGGCCATATGAGAACTACACCACTTACCACCACATCTTGCCACAACCATCTACCTCTCTTCTATGCAGTTATCAAAATAACATGTTAAAGGTATGAGCATAGTAGGAAAACTTTAATTTCATGTTTAAAAAGCAATTCAAGGTCATATGAAGAGAGCATCTCTTAGGGAAAGATCAGAGAACACCATCGTCCTAAAATCTCTCTTTGTTACAGGCAAGTCTCTTAGCACGTCTCACTGCCCCCACCACACCTGCTCCATGAACACGCTACCACCTGGGTAACACTTTGGGATTGCCAAGGGATTGTGAACTTACCCTTCACACTACCTGGAACAACTGAGTTAAACCTGAAATACTTATTAATGGTTTGGATAACAATGGTGGCAGGATCTCGCAAGACACCATTTTCAGGTAAAAAACTTTTTGTTTCTTAAAATTCAATTTCCTATTCTTTTTGTCTGATTTTTAAATCCTGCATATGTCTTGAGAACAATTTTTAAGGTACAGATAATTATTTTTAAAAAACTATAGGTCATTATTATCTCAGTAATCAAAAGTATCATGATAAATATTTTTGGCACACTTGCTTCAACTGTTCTTTCTCTCTATCTTTATCTGTCTCTGTTTCTCTCTCTGAGCGGTATTACATATGGTTTCAGTACTACTCTTCATACTGAATCACATCATTTTCATTTTCCCATGTCATTAAAATGCCTTGGTAAATATTATTTTAATTTCTTCATATTATGCCATCATATGGAAATGTCATATCTTAATATTTTCCCCAAAACCAAGCATGTTGACAAGCATGTTGGCAAAAACACTTATCTATATGTCAGAACATTTCTCTCTAATGATTCCTAGAAGTGGGATCACTCTGTAAAGGAATAAAAACATGTTTGAACCTTTTGATACATGTTGCCAAAAGGCTTTCCAGAAAGTTTAAACAGATTTACAGTTATACCAGTGCTGTGTTTTAAGTGGATGTACAATCATCTTGACATTGTGTGAGAAAGTCCAAGCCACCATTGTCTTGGCAGCACTGAGAATTATATTTTTAAAAAAATGTGTCAATCTGATAAGAAAAATCTGGCATCTAGTTACTCTTATGCTTGTATTTCTTTACTCTTTAGCAAACTGAAACAGTGCTTCATATACATATCAGCTATTTGCATTTTCTATTTTATAAATTGTCATATTCATATGAAATTTTAAGTTTAGACTGAAGAATTGCAGATCTTGCCTAAGCTTGAGATAATAAAACATAACTCAAAATGTACGCTACTCATAAGAATAGGACACCTTCACAACAGTGTCTTGTCATGATCAGTTCTATACACAGTGTTGGCTCACTTGTCAATTGCACACTTTAACACATTAACATGTTGCTGTGATTCAACAGGGCCCATGCAGCGGGTCTCCTTCTGACTTTCAATACACTCTTGCCTCTAGCATTTACCCTAACTTAGGGTGAATTCCTAGGGAATTCCTTATGTTCAGATTCTACTCTTAATCAGAAATGCCAGGGTCAAGTATCAGTCTTCCAGGAGAATGATTTCTATTAATCTAACATGATCAAAACACAGGATGAGTACAGATAAGAGTGAGTGGCCCCACTTTTCTGTCGGTGGAGGCTTGCTTGGTGCTGTGATGCTGGAAGCTATGCCACTGATATTCAGGCACAAACATGGTCACACAACAAACAGGTTTCAGTTGAGCTTCCAGACTAAAAGACTAGGAAGAAAAATCTGGCAGTATACTTCTGAAAAGAATTAGCCAGAAAAAACCTTATGAATAGCAGTGGAACATTGTCAGATATTGTGCCGGAAAATGAGCCACCCAGAGTGGAAGGTACTCAGAAGACTACTGGGGAAGAGCTGCCTCCTCAAAGTAGAGTTGACCTTGATTATGTGAATGGAGTAAAGCTTTGGGGATCTGCTAATGTGGTACAACTCAAAATTAGAAGATACAGCTGCAAACATCCATTAATAATCAGAACACGGAATGTATGAAGAAGGAATCTAGGAAAATCAGAAATCATCAAAATTGAAATAGAATGCATAAAAATTGACATCCCAGGCATGAGTGAGCTGAAATGGACCAGTGTTGGCCGTTTTGAATCCGACAATCGTATGATCTACTATACTGGGAATGAAAACCTAAAGGGGAGCAGTGTTGCATTTATCATCAAAAATGACATTTCAAGATCTGTCCTTAAGTACAATGCTGTCAGTGATGGGATAATATCTATACGCCTACAAGGAAGGTCAGTAAATATGACTATTATTCAAATTTATGCACCAACCACTAAGGCCACAAATGAAGAGATTAAAGATTTTTACCAGCTTCTACAGTCTGAAATAGATCAAACATGTAAGCAGTATGCATTGATAATTACTGGTGATTGGAATGCAAAAATGGGAAACAAAGAAGGCTCAGTAGTTGGAAAATAAGGCCTTGGTGATAGAAATGATGTCAGAGATCACATGACAGAATTTTGCCAAACTAACGACTTCTTCATTGCAAATATTATTTTTAAAAAATACAACAGGAACTGTACACATAGACCTCATCAGATGGAATACACAGGGAACCAAATGAGTATAAAGACAATGAAAAATCTCCATATTAGCAGGTGAACAAGACCAGGCGCTGACTGTAGCATGGATCAATTGCTCAAATTGAAACTGAAGAAAATTAGATCAAGTCCACGAGTGCCTGAATATACCTTGAATATACCCCTCCTGAATTTAATGACCAGCTCGAGAACAGATTTGATGTATTGACCACTAATGACCAAAGAGCAGACAAATTGTGGAATGACATCAATGACATTATCCATGAAAAGAGCAAGAGGTCATTAAAGAGACAGGAAAAAAGAAAAGACCAAATTGGACATCAGAAGACTGAAATTTGCTCTTGGATATGACATCAAGCAGCTAAAGCCAAAGGAAAGAATGGTAAAGTAAACTAAAGAGAAGATTTCAAAGGGCAACTCAAGAAGACAAAATAAAGTAATATAATGAAATGTGCAAACACCTGGAAATGGAAAGCCAGAAGGGAAGAATACGTTCTGCATTTCTCAGGCTGAAAGAAATGAAGCAAAAATTCAAGCCTTGAGTTGTAACAGTGAAGGATTCTACAGGGAAAATACTAAATGACTCATGGAGCATGAAAAGAAGATAGAAGGAATGCACAGTCATTGTACGAGAAAGAAATGGTAGACATTCAGCCATATGAAGAGGTAGCATATGATCGGGAACCGATGGTACTGAAGGCAGAAGTCAAATCTGCACTGAAAGCACTGGCAAAAAACAAGGCTCCAAGAATTGATGGCATATCAACTGAGTTATTAAAACAAACAGACACAGTGATGGAAGTGCTCCCTTGTCCTTGCCAAGAAATTTGGAGGACAGCTACCTGGCCAACTGACTGGAAGAGGTCCATATTTATGCCCATTCCAAAGAAAGGTGATCCAACGAAGTGCAGAAATTACTGAACAATATCATTAACATCACATACAAGTAAAATTTTGCTCAAGATCACTCAAAAGTGACTGCAATAGTGTATTGACAGGGAGCCAAGTGCCATCGACAAGAAACCACCAGAAATTCAAGCTGCATTCAGAAAAGGACATGAACATTTTAATAGGCAGCAGCATTTTGCACATTTCCTTATATTTTATTTTGTCTTCTTGAGCTGCCCTTTGAAATCTTCTCTTTAGGTCTGTTACTTTGCCATTGTTTCCATTGGCTTTAGCTGCTTTACATCTAAGATATCGTTGATATCTTCATATTAGTGATATCATTGATATCATTGCTGATGTCAGATGAGTCTTGGCTAAAAGCAGAGAATACCAGAAAGATGTTTACCTGTGGGTCATGGACTATGCAAAGACATTTGATTGTGTGGGTCATAACCAATTATGGCTAACATTGTATAAAATGGGAACTTCAGAACACTTAATTGTGCTCTTAAGGAATCTGTGCAGGGACCAAGAGGCAGTCGTGAGAACAGAACAAGGGGACACTGCATGGTTTATTTGGGAAATGTGTACATCTGGGTTGTATGCTTTTACCATACCTTTTCAATCTGTATGTTGAGCAAATAGTTCTATAAGCTGGATTATACAAAGAACGAGGCATCAGGATTGGAGGACCACTCATTAACAACTGACGTTATGCAGATGGTACCAACTTACTTGCTGGAAGTGAAGAAGATTTGAAACACTTACTGATGAAGATCAAGGACCATAGCCTTCAGTATGGATTGCACCTTATCATCAAGAAAACAAGAGTCCTCACAGCTGGACGGGTGAGCAACATCATCATAAATGAAGAAAGGATTGAGGTTGTTGAGGATTTCATTTTACTTGAGTCCACAGTGGAAGCAGCTGTCAAGAAGTCAAGAGACATACTGCATTTTGAAAACCTGCTGCCAAGGAGCTCTTTAAAGTATTGCAAAGTAAACATGTCACCTTGAAGACTAAGGTTAATCTGACCCAAGCCATGATATTTTAAATTGCATCATATGTATGCAAAGGCTGGACAATGAACAAAGAAGATAGAATTGATGCTTTTGAGCTGTGGTATTGAAGAAGAATGAGGAGTGTACCATGGACCACCAGAAGAACAAACAAATCTTTTCTGGAACAAGTACAACCACAGTGCTCCTTGAAAGCAAAGATGGCAAGACTGTGTCTTACATACTTTGGACATGTTGTCAGGAAGGATCAGTCCCAATAGAAGGACATAATGCTTGGTAGAGTGGAGGGTCAGCAATAAAAAGGAAGACCCTCGATGAGATGGAGTGACACAGTGGCTGCAACAATACACTGAAGCGTAAAAATGATTGTGGACATGGTACAAGAATGCACAGTGTTTTTTTCTGTTGTACAGAGTGTTGCTATGAGTCAGAACCAATTCAACGATACCTAACAGCAATGATATCATCAAAGGAGTCCCTGAGTGGTGCAAATAGTGATCTCTGCTAAAACAAAAATTGGTTGTTTGAGTCTACCCAAAGGCATCACAGAAGAAAGGTCTGGCTACCTACTTCTGAAAAATAAGCCACTGACAAACCTGTGGAGCACAGTTCTACTCTGAGTCACCTGAGGCATCATTTGTCAGAACTGACTAGACAGAAACTGGTACTTGTTTAAAAGTAACCATCAAAACAGTTGAATTACCTGTAGCATAGGAACAATGCTTTCAGTTTTTTAATCAGCAGCAGCATCCATCATTACTTTTTAGAACTGTTACTGACGTAGATTTCACCCTCACTTTATGTAGTATTGGATGTGTCCATGGGAATTCGGGAGAAGAAAAGTAATTACTGCTGGTCTCTTATACTGAAGTGTTGGTGTAGCCACACTTCAGGTTGTTTGTTTGTTTTTAAAACCTTCCATTGCTATCTCATCCATTTTCTTATTATTCTCTTACAATCCATTCAAAAAAGATTCCAAAATGGAAATCTCAAACGTCAATGAAATTTTTCAACTGCTTTAGCTAAAGTTCCATCTGAATTTTTCATTTTCTTCTCAAATAATATTCAATGTCTGCTCTCTGCAGGATACTATGTATGACTTAATGGAGCATATAAGATGAGTTTGAAAAGTACCCTGGCCTTGAGAAAAATAGAGTATAGGAAGAAAAGATAAATATGTGCATGAGCAAACATAACACAAAACTGTAAATGGATATTGCCAAGGAAAACGCATGATCCCTGGCTTTATAAACCATTGACCATGCCCTGGGTTAGCAAAAAGAAGAGGCAGTGATCCTTTTCCTGCTTTGAGAGAGGCATTATCTGGTAGAAATGCTCCACATGCACAGAGATAATGACAATATAATGTGATCATGCTACAGAGCGGTGAGATGACTTCATCTTAAATCTGTTCTGACATAAGTTGAATACCTATTTTTTTTTTTTTTTGGCTTTTCATTATTACTGCCTTCTATCATCAGAAGGCAGTAGGGTCGCCATGAGTCGGATCTGACTCGACGGCACTTGACTGGCATCATCAGAAACTTTAGAAATCCAATCTTTATTTGTCTTTGGGGGTTAGATACATTACATACAAACTTACAGATATATTGTATGTAGCAGGTTTCAGGAGAAAGATGTGGCTGTCTGCTTCACAGAAATTACAGCCTTGGAAACCCAACGGGGGCAGGTCTGTTCTGTCCTACAGTGTCACTGTAAACTGAAATTTATTCAACATCTGTGAGTTTGGTTTTGATGTGGTACATATTACTAATGATAAGATGTATCACAAAAAATAATAATAGTAATTTTAAGCGCAGACCAAACCAAACTCACTGCTGTCAAGTCAATTCTGACTCACAAAGACCTTACAGGACAGAGTGGAACTGCCTCATAGCATTTCCAAGGAGTGCCAGGTGGATTTGAACTGCTGACGTTTTGATTGGCAGCCATAGCGCTTGACCACTACACTGCCAGGGTTTCTGTTTTAAGTACGGTTCATCTTTACTCAAATACATCATAAAACAGGGAATACCTGTTTGTATAAATATTAATGTATCTATATATGACTGTATTTCAGTACTTACATATGTATGTGCATATCTATATTGTTATGTATGATGTTATGGTACAGTGTACACTGTGTACACTGTGCCTCTCTGATGCTAATTTACCACATAATCTTTTAAATCTTTGGTTTGGGTTTTCTTCAAGTGTTCAAGTTTGGAACAACTTGTCACCAAATAATGTTTAAAACTATTTGAGCTTGTTGGCTTAGAGTAGCCGTCAAATTACATGACAAGGCAAGGTCAAGGGAAAAACATACCCCAAGAGAGAGAACAGGTTCCAAACTCTGAGAAAAAGAGTTGAGGAGGCTTGCATAATTCTCTAGCCATGACAGAACCTTTCAAATAGTGAAAGTGTTTACCACTTAAAACAAAACAAAAAAAGAGTTTGATGACAAAGGTGTTTCTTCTTCTACCCTTCCTCCCTTTCTCTGCCAAAGTTTAGGAGGCATCAATGTGTTGGAAACCAACTGGCAAAATTCAAAAGCCCTATTTGAAAATAAACAGATGTGATTACTAGTGTATGCATGGAGGGCCCTAGAACATGTTTATTTACAATGGTGCTTTCAAAAACATTGGAAGCTTAACACTAAGACCACCAAGGCACTCTGTTTCATAAAGGCAAGCACTCTTCCCATTTGTCTTTATTCCCCTTTTCCCAGTTGAGACAAAATCGAGGCAAATACCATGTGTGATTTGTTTTAATGCATTATTTTCTAAGGTATTGTTGCCTGACCTTCCTGCTGCTTCTTTTCTCCCCTCATTACCAACCCTCCCTACGTATGCACCCTTGGCCACAAGCCAAAAGTATTTTCAGTAGAAGTACTGTGAAAATGCTGTTTCTGATAGTGTGGAAAGAGCAAAGAGAATGAAGTCTAACTGTACCATAACCTCAAGTCGAGACTTCTAAAGAAGGATGAGGCACAGTAGGAAAAGCTTGAGGTAATATCTCTCATTGTATTTTACATTTTTTAAGTAAATTCTTCCAGAAGAACTTGTCAGAAATCATATTGTGAAGAGTAAGTATATACACGTTGTAACATTTTTGTTCAGAAAATTATTACATTATTAATTTCTGGCAAGTGCACGAGGCACTCTTGCAAGTGTAAAGGACACCATTCCTTTCTTACTGCTCCATAGAGTCATCACATTATATTGTCATTTTCTCTGTGCATGTGGAGCGTTTCTACCAGATAATGTCTCTCTCAAAGCAGAAAAAGGATCACTGCCCCTTCTTTTTGCTAACTCGGGGCATGGTCAATGGTTTATAAAGCTCTGGATTGTGCGTTTTCCTTGGCAATGTCCATTTACAGTTTTGTGTTATGTTTGCTCATGCACACATTTATCTTTTCTTTCTATACTTTATTTTTCTCGAGGCCAGGGTACTTTTCAAACTTATCTAATATGCCCCATTAAGCCATACATAGTATCCTTCAGAGAGCAGATGCTGAATATTACTTGAGAAGAAAATGAAAAATTCACACCAATGAATACTGTGCCTCTCTGATGTTAATTTACCACGTAATCTTTTAAAATCTTTGGTTTAGGGTTTCTTCAAGTGTTCAAGATTGGAACAACTTGTCATCAAATAATGTTTAAAACTATTTGAGTTTGTCGGTTTAGAGTAGCTGTCAAATTATAGGGCAAGGCAAGGTCAAGGGAAAAACACACCCCAAGAGAGAGAACAAGTTCCGTATATACTTATGTATACATACATGGCTGTAGGTTGTGCAAATGGTTAAAATACTAGGCTGCTAACTGAAAGATTGGAGGTTCAAGTCCACTCAGAGGGTCCTCAGGAGGGAAGCCTGGTGATCTGCTTCTGAAAAATCAGCCACTGAAAACCTTTGGAGCACAGTTTTACTATGACACATACGGGGTCACCAAGACAAAACAAAACTCATTGCCATTGAGTGAATTCCAACTCACAGTGACCCAGTAGATCAGAACAGAGCTTCCCCATAGAGGTTCCCAAGACCACCTGGTAGATTTGAACTTTTGGTTAGCAAATGTAACATTTAACCACTACACCACCAGAGTTTCCAAGAGTTAAAATCAAATCAGCCTTATGGCAACTGATTGTGTGTGTGTGTGTGTATGTGTGTGTGTACTCATACAAATGGTTGTGTCAAGGCAGAACAGTCTGTATGAAAGCCTAGATCCAGTATGGAGTTCTAGTTCTGTTACTTGTCAGTTGTGTGACCTTTAACAAGCTACTTAACCTTCTGAGCCTCACTTTCATTGTCTAGAAAACTTGGATAATGACATTTACCAACCATTGTTGATGCGATAATATTCAATTAATCACCTAACAAAAAATGTGGCTCATAGTAGGAGCTCAAAATCTTACTTATAATTACTGCTGCTTCTGTTAAATGCCCCAGATGTACCTGACAACTGCAACAGGCCAAAGGAACACAAAAACTTTCCTGGTAGGTTTCCAAGTGAATATTTTTATTTCCTTCCTCTCCCTTGCCATAATGGAAGTCTTCTCACTACTAGTATGATCCCAATTCAAATCACGGTTTAGCCAGATACCAGGAGGATACACACTATTTTATCAGTTAAACAGTCATTTTCCTTAATGGTCTTCTTCATGTTCCTCTATATATCAGAGTCTTTGGTTTTAGAAACCATTCACAGAACGGGGGAAAAAAAAGTCCATTTAATCAATGCAGCTAATGAGCAAATATATTCCAGTTTGCAAACCATCAGTTCTCTTGTTCTATCCATTTGGCTTCTTTTCTCTTTCACAGGACTGACCAATTAAGTTATAATAATATAGTCTGTGTGGCTCAGTTATATTCAGCTTCTCTGCCATTTGCTGTCAAATCAAAAATATTATTCTTTGGAGGCAGAGCCAAGATGGCAGACTAAGCACATGTCTCCTTATATCCCTCTGGAAACCAAGACCCAGGACACGACACATGGCTGTTAATTTGGACTTCATATCACTGAACAAAAAACCACCTCTCTTTCACTGACTCCTGCTGCCAGCTAGCCCTGGCTCTCATGGACGGAAGGTAACACACCATTGTGACTTTTTTTTCTCTGTCTTGGCTGGGGGGCAGAGCTGGGTCTTCCTTAACAGCTAGTCTCAGGTGCACTACTGATGGGATAAGCAGGCAAAATTGCCATATTTTGAGAGCCAGGCTTAGGACTCTGTACACTTAGCCAATGTGGGCCTCTCTTTTTATCTCTGCCACAGTGTGGTTTGCATGGAACCATGGGGCCAACATGCGGGATGCCATGTTGGATACAGAGATTTTAGTGGGACCTAATTCTTAGCCTGGGAGCCAGCGCCTGCGAACAGGACAGCGCTTTTCCAACAGAAAAGCAGTAGTCTACACAGTGTTGCCTATGGTGGCGGCCCGGCAACAGCAGCTGAGGATTCACTACGTCTCGGCATCTGTAGCCCCTCTATCTGCTGACCGTGTGGAGGGCACCATCTTAGATATGGTGGCTGCAGCTGGCCCTATTTCTTAGCTTAGGAGCCAGAGCCCACCCACAGGAAAGCATTTTCTACCTGAAAAGCAGTAGTTCACACAGTGTCGCCTAAGGCTGGGCCCTGTCAGCAGGGGCCAACAGGGCAGTAGCGTTGGTGTATTTTGAACTACTCTGTATCATCTGGGGTTGGATATAGAGGTACTTACTTTGCCAGTTGGGAAGAGGGACCTCTACACCTGAAAATCTGACTGACTTGGGAAGTGGTCTACTTTTTGTTTTACATTTTAAGACAGCCTAGAGAAATATCTGCTTTCCATCCTTACAGTATCTCTACCAGCCTGTACTTACTCAAATGGGACCCAAACAGCAACAGATACTTGTGGCAAACAAGAAATCACCCATGGCTTCAGAAGGCTCCCAAACAAAACAACCAAGGAGTTTTCCAGATGAAGAAACTTCTGAAATCATCGGAAGATGAATACAAGAGGATTATATACAGAGCCCTTCTAGACCTTATACAAAATGCAGGAGAACAAAATGAAAAATTAAGCAAGCTGTTTGATATGATGGAACACCAGTACTCTGAAACTCAACAGATCAAGAACAAAATCAAAGACATACAAACTTCCATTAAAAGCCAAGAAAACAGAATGCAATAAATAGAAGAAAGAATTTCTGACTTGGAAGACAGAGCTACTGACGCCAGTGTATATGAGGACAAATCAGGAAAAAGAAACAAGAAAAATGAAGAAGCATGTGGGACTCTATTAAGAGGAACAATCTTCAATTAATTGGAGTCCCTGAACAGGATAAAACACCTGAGAACACAGAGAGTATCATTGCTGAGCTACTGACAGGAAACTTCCCAGAAATCATAAAGGAACAGAATATAGATATCTAAGATGCATATTGTATGCCATGCAATATAGATCTCAAAAGAAAGACTCCAAGACATATTATAATCAAGCTCAACAAAATGAAACATAAGCAGCAACTCTTAAAGGCAGCAAGACTCAAAGCAAAGCTAACATTCAGAGGGAAACCCTGTAGGCTTTCATCAGATTTCTCAGCAGAAACCATGCTGGCATGAAGACAGTGGTATGACACACTGAAAGCCTTGAAGGAGAAGAACTTCCAACCAAGAATTAGATATCCTGCAAAACTATCTTTCAAATATGAAAATGAAATTAAGACATTCCCAGATAAACAGAAACTCAGAGACTTTGTGAAAACCAGACCCAAACTACAAGAAATACTGAAAGAAGTTCTTGGCTTTGGCTTAGAAGAACAAAACCACTAACTTTATATTTTAGAACGATACATCATCCAGAATTCTACTCAGTTAGGGAAGGCTCCAAACTCAATTACAGCTTTAATACTGAAAGAAACAACCAGTGATTACCATGAAAACTATGGTGCCATCATATTAAAAAGAGAGATGTACTACAGTTGTTATAGTCCTTCCAGATGGAGAGGAAGTCGACAAGACTGATAGTAAATAAAACTGGGTTTATATGTAGCTTATTAAGGGGGAACTTAGGGGCAGCTGTAAAGCACAACAAAGACGCAAAATACCATACCAGGAAATGTAACACAGGAGTCTCAACAACCACAAAACCAGCTCAGAAAAAGGTGAAAAATCAACTCACAAAAAAGAGTGTCCCAGAACAGACTAATAAGAACAACAGCGAAAACATTAACACAAAAATAAACAAATCACAATGGCAGCACTGAACATATACCTATCAATAACTACATTGAGTGTGAATGGCCTGAATGCTCCAGTAAAGAGACATCGAGTAGCATCTTGGATCAGAAGACATAACTCATCTGTATGTTGTCTGCAAGAAACTCACTTGAGACTTAAAGATAGGAACAAACTGAAAATTAAAGGCTGGAAGAACATATATCAAGCTAAGAATGAACAAAGAAGAGCAGGTGTGGCAATTCTAATTTCAGACAAAATCATTTAATGTACAATACACCATTATGGACAAAGATGGACACTATTACTGAAAGGTTCAGTACACAAGGAAGACAACTATATTAAATATTTATGCACCTAATATTAGAGCACCTAAATATGTGGAAGAAACACTGACTACACTCAAAAAAGAGATCATTCCACAATAATAGTGGGAGACTTCAACACTCCACTCTCAATACTGGACAGATCATCTAGAAAAAAGTTCAGTAAAGATACAGAAGACCTCATTGCCACAATTAACCAACTAAACCTCATTGATATATACAGAACTTTCTACCCATCAACAGACAACTACATCTTCTTCTCCAGAACACATGGAACATTCTCCAGAACTGACCATGCGCTAGGACATAATGCAATTTTCAACAAAATCCATACCATTAAATTAATGCAAAGTATATTCTCAGATTATAAAGCCATAAAAGTCAAAATCAATAGCAGAAAAACATAGATAGAAAGTGGAACTCTTGGAAACTGAACAGTGCCTTGCTCATAAAACCATGGGTTATAGAAGAAATCAAGGATGAAATAAAGAAATTCATGGATTCCAATGAGAATGAAAACACTTCCTACCAGAACCTATGGGATATAGCCAAAGCAGTGCTCAGAGGTCTGTTTATCTCCATAAATGCACACATCTGGAAGGAAGAAGGAAACCAAATTAAGGAACTAACCCTACATCTTGAAGTAGAGAGAGAATAACACAGGAGCCCCTCAGGCAACCAAAGAATACAGATCATAAAGATTAGAGAAGAACTAAATGAATTAGAGAATAGAAAAACAATTGAAAAGACCAAAAGCTGATTTTTCAAAAATTGACAAACCACTGGCTAAACTTACTAAAGAAAAACAGGAAAGGAAACAAATAACCCTAATTAAAAATGAGAGGGGAGTGTTCAGAACAGATTCAACAGAAATTAAAAATATCATAATAGTATGAAAGACTGTCCTCTAACAAATTTGAAAATCTAAAGGATGTGGACAAATTCCTTGATTCATATCACCTACCCAAATTATCACAACGTGAAACAGAAAAAAAAAAAACTGCCAACCAAAAAAATCCCGGGCCCAGATGGCTTCACTGCAGAATTCTACCAAGCTTTTAGAGAAGAGGTATCTCCAATCCTATTGAGACTATTTCACATTATAGAAAGGGATGGAGTACTCCCAAACTCATTCTATGAAACCAGCATAACCCTGATACCAAAGCCAGGGAAAGACCCAACAAAAAAGGAGAACTGCAGACTGATATCACTCATGAATCTAGATGCAAAAAATCTTCAACAAAATTCCTGCCAACAGAATACAACAACATATTAAAAAAGTAATCTGGAACAACAATGGAAATTTTAATACACAATGTAGAGAGACTTCAAAATCTGTCAAACAAACCACAATCAACAGAAGAGAAAATAGATAAATGGGAACTACTAAGAATCAAACATTTTTGCTCATCCGAAGACTTTATCACAAGAGTTAAAAGGCCACCTACAGAATGGGAAAAAATATTTGGCAACTCTATGTCAGACCAACACCTGATCTCCATAATCTATAAGGTACTACAAAATATCAATAAGAAGAAGATAAATTATCCAATTAAGCGATGGGCAAAGGAGATGGACAGACATTTCTCTAAAGAGGAGATCTGGGCAGCCAAAAAACACATGAGGACATGTTCATGATCTTTAGTTATTAAAGAAATTCAAATCAAAACTACAATGAGATACCATCTCACCCCAACAAGGTTGGCCATGATCGAAAAAACACAAAACAACAAATTCTGGAGAGGCTGTGGAGAAAGTGGAACCCTCCTACACTGTTGGTGGGGTTGCAAAATGGTCCAGGCTCCTTGGAAAGCAATCTGGTGCTTCCTTAAAAAAATGGATATAGATACCATTTGACCCAGTAATTCCACTACTTGGAATATATCCTACAGAATCAAGGCCATTCACACCAATGGATACATGCACAAGACTGTTTATCACAGCACAGTCCACGATAGCAAAAAGATGGAATCAACCCAGATGCCCAACAACAGAGGAATGGATAGGTAAACTATGCTATATATACTCCATGGATACTATACACTGATAAAGAACAACGATGATAGCAAGAAACATCTCTCGATTTGGTCTCAACTAGAGGACATTATGTTGAGTGAAACTAGTTAGCAACAGAAGGAGAATTATTATTTGAGACCCCCACGATAAAAACTTGAAAGCATAGTCATACATAATAGGAAAGACTCTGACAGCTGCAAGGGAGGCGAGGGAGGGACGGTGAGGGGGGAAGAGTTTAGATTAGATAGTTGGTAGAAATTTGGTTGGGTGAAATCTGTGACAGCACGCATTTGAAACAAGAACAATATTAAGTGGGCTTCAGCATAATTTGAGTACTCCTCCCATCTTAACCCAATAATGCAAGGACAGAGTAGCTGGGGCAGGGGGCAAGGGACCATACTCTTAGGTGAAATCGAGGCCAATTGGCACAACTAGCATTTTGCTAAGAGGGCTCTCTGCAACCCACGTTGGTGAGTGGCATCTGGGGTCTTAAAAACTGCCAAGCTGCCATCTGAGGGCACAGCAAATGGTCCCAACTCAGCAGGTACGGATGCTCTCTGAGGACTAAAACAACATGGGGGAAAGACAACCCAGAAGACAGAGAGACCCACATGAGTGGGTGCCTACACCAACTTGGGACCAGAAGAACTACATGGTGCTCAGCCACCACCAGTGATAGCCACGATGGAGCTCACAAAGTTGAGACTCATTGGCAACACAGGAATAAAAATGGGTGCACCCTGAGATCTCCACTAAAAGACCACAATTGATGGTCCAGCGACTTCAGGGTTCCTCTGGGAACATGGACCCTGGCCCTGATACTGCCCTTGCCCATGGATCATAAGGAAGGTCCACTCTTCAGACAGCAAGGGATTGTAGGGGGTGTGGGTGGAGAGGAGGGAAAAGGAGACTGTTGGGAGGATGAGACATGCATGGAGCAGAGAGGAATAGTGTGCTGTTGCCAGGCAGGGAAAACAGTGGAAGCTGCACATAGGTGGGCAGGTAAATTTATATGGGAATGTATATTTTCCCTCAGTCATAAAAAAAAAAAAGATAGTATTCTTTTATTAAAACAGTATGAAGAACTATTTCCCACAGCAGCTTTGGTTTCCTAGTAACAAGGAATCATTATTTAAGTGTTCACAGAACAGACTTGATTTCAATTATTATGGTAACATGACCCAAACATAAGCCTTGAGTAATAGTTATGAGCTCAACTTTTTCCAGTAGCAGCTCAGGTGGCAATCCAGAGTCATGGTTTCCAAAGGAAACCTGCTCTCATAGGTTTTAGCTCCAGAACACACTGTATCATCAAGGAAGTGTGAAAGTTCCTGCTAGTTTGTTAATGAGGGGTTAAAGGTTTTGCCCAGCTTTTTACATGTGAGAGAAAGGCTTTGGCACAGGTTTCTTCCAGACTTGTGTAACGGTTTGATAAGGATTGACCCATTAACAAAGTAAAACATTCGCCAAGACAATGGATATTCCACATTAGTGTTGTATTACAAGCCTCCTCGTGAATTTTCCTAACACCCCATGTCTCCCCTATGCTTTGGAAACCTAAACCTCTCATTGCTTTTGAGGCAATTCCTTTTGTTCTCTCTGTAATCTATGCATTTAAAACAGTGCATGAGTGAAAAGTTAGTACCTAGAAATCGCACACATCTCAGTGGCCTGTGGCCAGTCAACACAAGATTAAGGCTTGAGATATTTACTTTTTTTTTCTTCTTTATTTTTATTGGATGTGCTCTCATGGTGGCACTACATTTCTTACCTTCTCAACTGTTTCTTGGAAGAATAAACTGACTAAATGCATTATACATAATTGAGCATCAGAGCCAGCATTGATGTTCTTGTTATTTTAGTGAGAAAATTGCTGTCCTTAGATGAATACTTCCAGGAATGGCCAGAAAAAAAAAATTAAGTGGTCCTGGTTTTAGTTTGCTCTACTGAGTCAAGCTGATAAAGCTTTTTGTTCTTCTCCCCAATGTATGAATCACATATGTTAAATATATCAGCACTTTACTAAGTATAATAATACATAGAAACATGAACCACCAGAACCCACTGCTGTCAAATCAATTCCAATTCATAGTGACCCTATAGGACAGAGTAGAACTGCTCCACGGAGTTTCCAAGGAGCACCTGGCAGATTCAAACTGCTGATCTCTTGGTGAGCAGACATAGCACTTAACCAGTACACTACCAGGGTTCATGTACAGTCGTTTAAAATATCACACTGTGTGGCACAAAAGAGGATAAAAATTCAGGTGACTATTTTCTTGACGTTCAGTCCATGATAATCACAGCTCCTAACAAAATGAGGAACCCTTGCGGCATAGTGGCTAAGTTCTACAGCTGTCAACCAAAGGGTCGGCAGTTCAAATCCACTAGGTACTCCTTGGAAACTCTAAGGGGCATTCCACTCTGTCCTACAGGGTCACTATGAATCAGAATCAACTCAATGGCAATGGGTTTGGTTTTTGTTTTCTTGACAACATGAGTCAATATTTAGAGCAGGGATTCATAAATTCACTTTCTTTAAATTTATTTCCTTCCTGGAAGTATTTTATGAGAGAGGAAAATGGAAAATATTTCAATTTTATAACATTAGCTTACATAGGGCAATTCATAAATCTATGAACAAAATGTTTGAGGGCCTGATTTTGATTAAGATTCAGTCCCTGACCTTTTCATGTGTGCTACCATTATCTCCGGAATGTTAAGCCTTGGGGATTTGGATGAGGCTCAAGATTCCTCAGAGTCCATCAGTGGTGCAAACAGGTAATGCTTTCGGCTACTCATCAAAACAATGGAGGTTAGCATCCACCCAGACTTTTCTTGAAGCAAGGCTTGGTGATCTATTTCCAAAGAAATTCAGCCACCAAGAAGCCTGTCTAGGCAACAAACAATCCTACTCTGGCACACATGGGATTGTCATGAACTTGACTGCAACTGTTTTTTTTCTACAGGTTCAAGATTCCTCTGAAAATTGTAATCAGGTTCAGGAATAGGCTGATAAATGAAGAGGGGAGCAGGAGGAAAACTGGGATGGAGATAAGATCAGCATACTTTTTTTTTTTAAGTAAAGATGGTGATTTCCTTGACGTTGTCGTTCTCAGGAGCCGTCAAACTGGTTCTGACTCAAGGCGACCTTATGCACAACAGAAGGAAATACTTCCCAGTGTTGCACCATGTCCACAATCATTTTTATGCTTAAACTCATCATTGTGGCCACTGTGTCAATCCATCTTGTCTAGAGTCTTCCTCTTTATTGCTGACCCTCCATGCTACCAAGCATGAGGTGCTTCTCTAGGGACTGACCCCTCCTAACAACATGTCCAAAGTAGGTAAGACACAATCTCTTGATATTTGCTTCCAGGGAGCACTCGGGCTGCACTTACCTTCTGTAACAGATCTATGTATTCTTTTGGCACTCCATGGTACATTCAGTATTCTTCTCCAACAACACAATTCAAAGGCATCAATTCTTCTTCTGTCTTCCTTACTCACTGTCCAGGTGCCACATACAACTGTATGATGTGATTGAAAATACCTTGGCTTGGGTCAGGCACACCTTAGGCTTGAGGGTGACATCTTTACCTGTCAATAATTTTAAGAGCTCCTTTGCAGCAGATTTTCCCATTGCAATGCGTGTTTTGATTTTTTTTAATTTAAATTTAAATTTTTTTTATTATGATTGATAGTCATCATGAGTCGGATCCAACTCGACGGCACTTGGCTATTATGATTGAGTGAAAATGTACAACTCCATATAAATTTCATGCCCGCCTATGTGCCGCTCCCCCTGCTCTCCCTGCCCAGTGACAACACACTCCTCCTCTCCATTCTATACATGTCATATCCTCCTAACAATCTCCTGAGGTCAGCAGAATGCACCCTGTATTTTGATTTTTTGACTGATGCTTCCATGGGCACTGACGGTGGAACTAAGTAAAATGAAATCCTTGACAATCTCAATCCTTTATCCACTTATCATGATGTTGCTTACTGGTCCAGTTGTGAGGATTTTTGTTTTCTTGATGTTGAGGTATAATCCATACTGAAGGCTGTGCACTTTGATCTTCATTACTAAATGTTTCAAATCTTTTTCGTTTCCAGCAGGCAACACTGTATCATCTGAATAGCCCAGGTTGTTAATGAGTGGTCCTCCAAAGCTGAAGCCCTGCTCTTCTTGATAACAGTTCAGCTTCTCAGATTGTTTTCTCAGCATACAGATTGAAAAGGTATGGTGAAAGGATACAACCCCGACGCATACCTTTCCCGACTTTAAACCATGCGGTGTTCCCTTGTTCTGTTTGCACAACTGTCTCTTCATTCATGTATAGATTCCTTAAGAGCCTGATTAAGTGTTCTGGAATTGCCATCCTCCACAATGTTGGCCAAAATTTGCTATGATCCACAGAGTCGAACGTCTTAGTATAGTCAATGAAACACAGGCAAACATCTGTCTGATATTCTCTGATTTCATCCGAGAGCCATCTGACATCAGCAATGATATCCCTGGCTCCACATCCTTTTCTGAATCCAGCTTGCATTTCTGTCAGTTTGTTGTCAACATACTGTTGCAGTCACTTTTGAATCATCTTGAGCAAAATTTTACTTGTGTGTGATATTAATGATAACCAAAAAATCCAGTGCTGTCCAGAGGATGCTGACACGTAGCAACCCTATGGGACAGAGTAGACCTTCCCCATAGAGTTTGATTCCTGCAGGTTGAGAAAATTGCTAATAGGTGCTCCAAGTAAATGCAGCAGCAGATGTTAACAGCTGGAGAGTACTGGTTCCTGCAGTGGTGGGTAATTCAGGATTATAGTGAAAGCAAAGAAGCAGCAGGATAGCACTGAGACTTGAAGCAAAGAGATTAGAAATCAGATTAGGAAAGTTAATATATGCTAAATAGGAGATTATATTTTGATTTTGGAAGGATGTATGGCGAGTCATATGTACACTCCAGAAAAATCAGTCCCATGGCTTTTACTATCTCTATATACTGCGTATGTCTCCTTCCCTTTCCTCCTCCTCCTCCTCTGCTTCTCCTCTTCCTCTTCTTCCTCTCCTCATGCTACTTTTCCTGCTTCTTCTTTTCCTCCTCATCCTGACTTCTCCTCTGGACTTCAGACTCATGTGACTCAGTCAGCTCTGCTTAAAAATGTATCCTGAATGTAGCCACTGTACACATATGTGTTGCTTTGGAGCAAGGTCAAGTCTCTATCAAATCTTATATAGGCTATTGCAGAAGCTTTTAGACTAATCACTGTGGTGTCGGTCCTGCTGCCTCCCAAGTCTACTCCCCATGCTGTAGCCTGAAGGATGTGTCTGCATTTTAATAAGATCCTGTCTTTCTGTGGTACACAACTCTTCAATGACCTTTTTTTCACTCAAAAGGCCAACCTCTTCTATGGCCTCCAAGGACCTAATATGATTAATCTCTGGTTTAGTGTCAGACTCAGTTTCCTAGTGCTCTTGACTTTGATCACATTATTCTAGCCACTTTCTCCAAAATGTGCAACTGTTCTAGCTTAAAGGCCTTTGATTTGTTCTGCCTTTTTCCTGGTGTCCTTTTCTGCCAGACATCAAATGCTTCACTTTTGTGTTTTATTTAGGTCTCTGAAAAAAATATCATCTCCTCAGAGAATACTGTGTTATTTATTCTGAAGATACTCGTGTTCAGGTTCTTTCAGTTCTATTCAACAAAGTAAAAATATTTAAAGCATACATACTGATGGAATTTTGACCTATATGTACAATGTATTAGCTCCTAGTGATGTCATAACAAGTGACCAGTAACTGAGTAACTGAAAACACAGAAATTCATTCTCTCACTGTTCTATAGGCTACAAGTCTGAAATTCACGTATTAAAAGGTTTGATTCTTTCTAGGAGTTCTGGGAGAAAATCTGTTCCATGCCTCTCTTCTAGCTTTTGGTGGTTGCTAGAAATCACTGGCATTTGGTAGTTTGTAGACACGTCATCCTAATCCCTGCCTTTGTCCTCAGTTCTCTCAGAATGTTCATCTTTGTCTGTATGTCCAAATTTCCCTCTTCTTATAAGAACTACAGTCTTATTGGATTTAGAACCCTCCAAACCTAGTAGTGTAGTGGTTAAGTGCTACAGTTGCTAACCAAAAATCTACAGTTCAGATCCACCAGATGCTCCTTGGAAACCCTATGGAGCCAATTCTACTCTGACCTGCAGGGTCACTCTGAGTCAGAATCGAGTCGATGGCAGTGGGTTTGGTTTTGGTTAATCCATATGGCCCTGGGTGATGCAAGTGATTAATTGTTCAACAGCTAGCCAAAAGGTTAGTGATCTGAACACATCCAGACAAACTGCAGAAGACAGGGCTAGCAAGCTGCTTCTGAAAGATCAGAACCTCAAAAATTGTATGGCGCAGTTCTACTCCGAACATACAGGGTTGCCATGAGTCAGAACTGACTCAACAACAGCTCTAAGCCACTATGACTTCATCTTAACTTGATTACATCTGCAAATATTTACCTTCAAATAAAGATATATTCTTGAATTACGAGTGGACGTGACTTTAGGAGAATACTATTCAACCCAAGAGACAAACCGTCACAATATATGTTGCTGTAAAATTTTTCAAAAATTAGCATAGCTTCCTTGCAAAACTACCACACAAAGAAGGGCATACTTGCCAAAAACAAGTGGAACTTGCATATTATTTTTGTAAAAATATGGTAATCAAATAATTAACATAATCATAATTCTAAATGATTCCTCTTGTCCCTTTGTAATCCTTTCTTCCCCTCACCTCTAAGTCAGCCACTGATCTACTTCTTATTACTGCAGATTAGTTTAGACTTTCTAAAATTCTAGGTAAATTGTAAATCAATATAAACTGATTTTATTTAATTATTGGTTTAATGTACTTCCTACCAGAATATAAACTCTGTGAGAGACTTGTTTTTATTTTGTTCTCTTCCATGTTCCCAAATTATAGCACGATGCTTGGCACATGGCATTTATTGAGAGAAATGTTGTCGATGGAATGCATAAATCTAGTGGCATGATCCCCAACGATGTTAATGTTATATAATTAAATTTAAGTTTACCTTGTTCCTAGCAAAGTGCAATGTAAGAAAGTGATACTGTATTGTCATTTTAGTAAATACACTCAAATATCAAGTAATAACTTGTTTTCTTAAAAAAAACTCTCAAGAAAAAAATGATGTAGTAGATATTTAAAATATACCACCTAATAGGGTTATATTAAACATTAATTCTTCCCTATTTCAAAACAGATTACCTAAATAAGAATTGCAAGACTTTCTTAAAACAAATAGTTCTGAAATTTGACTAGTTATATTAAGTAAATCAATCAAATGTTCTATTCTTTGAGAATCATTCTGGATAGTCTTGTTATTAAGTCAATCATACAACGAGTCTCTGACTCAAAGCTAATAACAATTAAGTTATCCTATCTCTACAAATATAAATGGTCTGGAGATGCTTTTTCAGTTATCCCCAAAATAATCTAAAACCAGTAAGTCAGTTTGATTCAATTGCTTTAATAATTCAGATTCCTGTCCTTTTCCATATCTGCCTTTCCCAAGAGACCTAGAATTTTTGTGTTTTTTTTTTTTGTCTTTGTATGTTCACACTTTAGTAAAATGCTTTAACTACATTAATTTTTTAAAAAGTATTAAATTTAATCAAGCTAAATGAATTTAGGCCTTTCCTCTGACACCTACAATTTTGCATGAGATGGACAAATTTTGAAAGGTGGAGCTCTGAAATAAGATTATCTGAATTGAAATCATATGTCTTCCTATTAGCTATATAAACACTAAAAGTTTATTCAGCTGCTCTAGTTTTAATTTTCTTATCTGAAAAACAGGGATAGACTTCTGATAACAGGGAAACTGCAAGGTAAACCTAGGTTTATCTTTTCTACCTTTATCCTGACTTTTCTCATGAAAATCTTTACCTGTCAGTTGTGAAAGTCTAGGGCCAACCACTACACCAAAGTGGTCGTGGGCTTCAGATCAACAGAAAGATTTATTAACTGGTTCTTAGGAGAAAAGACCCAGCTATCAACATTTTACTAAGATGGATGAAATCTGTGTAGATACAATCAAGGGATGGCCTTTCCTGAAGTCATACGTGGACATCAGAGCCTGCCCCTGGAGATGAGAGTAAAATTATAACATAGAATTCCTCATTCTGTCTTTGGTTCACTTATAGCCAAGGATCAAATGTTACCAAGGACATTTACATGCTAAAGCCAAAGCCATTGCTGTCAAGTCCGCTCTGACTCATAGCAAACTTATAAGCCAGAGCAGAACTGCCACATGTGTTTCCAAGGAGCACCTGGTGGATCTGAACTGCTGACCTTTTGGCTAGCATACGTAGCACATATGTAGCACTTAACCACTACGCCACCAGAATGGGCGACCACTAATTTCTTTTGAAAGAACTATAGTTGATTTTCTAGTCTGTCCCACAGGGATGAAACTACCAGTAATTCTTAGATTAGGAGCCAGAGGAACCGTACCAACACTTGCTATTTAGGCATCAATGTCACGCATGAACTCATGCTCTCTGAAATGACTGTAATCACTGTCAGATCAGGAGACCTGAGTTGGCATGAGTGGAGAAACTGGATCGGCAGTAATTCTCCCTGGTAGAGAAAGTGTTGGGGAAAAAAAAGGAAAATAGAAAAATACAGTAATGCCAACCCCGGCAAAGCCAAAATACAGTGAGGGCATGAGGTGGCTTGCTGGTGCTGCTGCCTTTCCATCATTCACAATAATGAACAAACATAGACTTAGTCCATGCTTTGATCAAACTTCATTTTAGTGGGGGAGCCAGATCAAACTGTAACATTAATGAAAACACCGTTGCAAATAGAGGCCCATAAGGGAATAGAATTTGATTTTATAAGAAGACACAACAAAGGAAACTGATCAAGTCTATGGTATTAGAGAAAGTTCTATTCCGGAAACAAACCATGCTAGTGTTCAGGAGGGTCAGTGAAAAAGAAAAAAAACTCTCCACAAGATGGGTTGACACAGTAGCTACAACAACGAGCTTAAGCATAAAAAGCAATTGGGGGCACGGCACAGGACCTGACAGTGTTTTGTTCTGTCATGCATAGGGTCACTATGAGTCAGAACTGACTCAGCAGCACCTAGTACCAACGAAACATTGTTAAGGAATCGGATCTTGACTTGAAGAGCAAGGGGAAGGAATTCATTAAGAATGCTAACAAGATCAAATTTGTTGTAAGACTGTTGAGTAGTATGATTCAAAAAAAGTTTGTTCAATGGCCCGGTGTCAATTTTGAAGAAAGACTGGTGGAGTGTTATGATGCTCTATTTTAGCCCTGTCCACTTCAGTAATTTACCAATAACTTACATGAACATAGAGAAGACATGTTGAACAAATTACCAGGTGGTAAAATTCTACTACCATAATCCTATTAACACAGGTGATAAAAAGTTAAGATCGAAAACTGTCTTAACAAATGAGACCAGTGTGTCAAAGCCAAACAAGTAAAAGCTGAAGTGACAAATGTAAAAACCTAAATTTAGTCTTTAAATAAATAAGTTTAGAGGCTCAGTTGTAGGACTGGCTTTGTCAGGAGTTCACGTGGAAATAGCTAGATGCATTAGCTTAATACAAGTTATCATCACACTGTGGTTGCATGAAAGAGCCGACACAGTCTCAGGATACATTAATGAGAATATATACCCTCTGTGTTCACCAGTCCATGTAGAGAGTGTTTTACCCATGTCTGTGTATCGTATCAAAAACAGAACATTTAGAAATTACATTGCATTTCAATAAAGACAAACTCTATGATAAAGGAAACCAAGAAAGAAGTGATTCCATCAATCTGAAATCATAATAAAGTCTTTTGGATAAAAACTGTAGAGTACTAGAACATACTATCTTGAGGATTAAAAAGTACCTAAATGTTTCCAAATTAAGCCTATAAGATTATCTTCCAGGACACACTAATGAGGGAGGGAGGTTGGACTTACTAGCAACCTTTGAAGTACTCTTTCAGTTCTAACAGCCACTGGAGTCTATGAGCATAAATCCTTGTGTTCATTTGTTTTTCCCACAGCCAAATATCCGAATTACTCCACTGGAGAAGCTGAAAAAGTGAAATGCTTATTCTTATAGCATGCTTTCACAGAGGACATGGAATTCATAATGTCAGTTCAGTCAACCAGAGTTACCTGCTCTGGCTTTTGAATACTGAGCTAATAAAGCAAAGAGAGGCTCAACTGGGGAGCAGGTGGCTCCATGAGATGCAGAAGCAATAAACTACACAGTGCCGGTGAGTCAGCCAAGTCAGTGGCAGTGGTGCTGCTCTGACACGTCGTCTCCTTTTGACTGTGATCCTGGCTGCAGCTCAGTTTTCCTTGCTCCTCCCTGTTTTCCAATACAGGTCTGCAGCTTCCCCCACAATCTTGTGTTTTCCCCAATGTTCTTTCAACAAAGGCACATTTAACTTAAATCATCCAGAATTGGTTTCTGTTCTTCACAGTTGCACACTCTGACTGTGACTCTACAAATGTGTGTTTGACCTAACGTGAAATTCAACTTTCTATGAAACACTAAAAGACAACTGATATTAAATTCTAAAGCAAAATTTCTAATATTATGCATACAGTTTTGGAAAGGGAGTAGCCTCAAGGCCTCTTCCTAACTCTGAGAACTTTGATCTAGATCAAGAATATAGAAAGGAAACACAGAGGAGAATCTATTGAGGAGATGGTTGAAAACGTTTATTTGGAGACAGCAGTCACTGTGCTGTGAGTTCTCACCAAACCCCAAGTGTGAAAGGGAAGAGAGTGGTGCCTTCTCACTCCTATCATAGTGAGGGAGTCTTCACAGGATCACCTGAGTGTTAGCTATGTGTTTCCCAAAGCTGAGGGCACGATGACCTGCTGTCCAATCCAGGACCTCCAGAAGACAGGGAAGGCAGGCTGGTGAATGCACTGGTAGCATCTCAAATACTTCTCTTTTAGGAATGGTCTGCACTCCCCAGTGTGTCAAAGCACAGGGCGAGTGAGAATATCCCTGTAAACAAGCAGTGGGCCAAACAGAAGACACAGAGACAGAATACAGCTGTCTTGGGTCCTGTCCAATAGGATCATCAGGAGGAGTGAAGGGCCTCTGCAAAAACAGATTAAGTATGCACTACCAGATAGACCTAGAGCTGTGGAAAGAGTTGCAAGTGACTCCACAATAAAGGAACTGCAGAAAAACAAGGCCCAGCAGAGAACCTGTGGATAATCCACAAAGTGTCCTAAAACAGAATTCAGCCTGTCATGTCCTGAAAGGGAAAAGTCTTCTTTCTCTTAACCTCTTCTGTTTACTCTAGCTCCTTCCTTTTGCTTTAACATGGTAAAACCAAAAAACCAAACCCACTGCTGTCAAGTCGGGTCTGATTCATAGCGATGCTACAGGTCAGAGTAGAACTGCCCCGTGGAGTTTCTAAGAAGCACCTGGCGAGTTTGAACTGCTGGCATTTTGGTTAGCAGACGTTAGCACTTAATCCTCTATACCACCAAGGTTTGTCTGAAAAATAAGATTGTGAGGATGCCAAGAAGCTCAGAGTGAGGAAATAAGAGGCACCAGAGCAACTTCCTTTCTCCATAACGAGCTCCAGCCCAAGACAGGACCAAGCAGGGCAGGAGAAGTTTAGCACCGAGTTTGTGATTTGGTTGATCAAGTGAGAATAGCCATTTCGATTTCTGAATCAAGATTATGTTTGTCATTTAATGTGTCCCTAGAACCTTCTCGTACATAAAAGCGATCAGAAAAGCCATGGGCTTGACAGTTTTCATCCAGAAACAAAAGAGAACTGTGCCTGCTGAAGAGTGGTGGTGGAAGACAAGGATGGAGTTGTGGTGTCATGGGTGCTTGGTTCCCTAACCAGTTATCTGGGCTGAAGTTGTAATTGCAGTGCTCACTTAGAATTCAGCTTCACTACTTACAATGACAACCATGGTTGTCTTATCTAACAGCATTATATCTGAATTTAGTCACCTATAAAATAGTAGTTTAGGAATATAAGTTTTTAAATATTTTCCGTGAACCAAAATTGTGTAAAAGAACAGTGGTAGAGCTGGAACTATTTTCTCAGATCCTATAGGATATGAACCTCATGAACAGTGTCACCAGAAGCCACAGGTAAGGGCAAAACCTAGCCAAGACAGAGCATTCTACCTTACATGGCAATCTCTCTTCCAATATGTTTCTATGTTTTTATCTGAGTAAAAGAGAAATTCAATATAAATTTACAGAGCATAAGTGCAAGCCCCTTCTCAGAAATCTTTGATATGTTACAAGAACCTATCTCATAGGTTTGTATGAAGACACAATGAAATAAATAGCTTTGCAGTGTTTGACAAATAATAATCAGTTTAATAAAAATTACCAGTATCATTAGTATGATTTTTAGATTCTGCCTATGCATTTCAGTTCTTTCAGTTCTCAGAAGGAGACAGCTGAAAGAGGCATCTAGGGGCTACTTATGACTGCTAATCCCCTCAACATGGCTAAGTTAACTTGTAGCCCATAAAGATTTCCCATCATAGTTTATAATTTACTATTGATAGATCTGTAGCTATCACCTCCAATAAACATTTGAGTTGCACAAGAAGATATTTATTTTCCCCTCTTTCAATTTGATAAGAATTGTAGAACAAATTATTTGGTTTCAATATCTATGGAGATGAAAATTTTGATTGCAATTAAAACACTGCCATCCCCCAAACACACACCCATATACACTTTCACTAAAGTTTTGCTTCTCTTTGCTTTTTTCAGGCTTCACAATACGGTTTTTACTTCTAATGTATTTTTACACATGTAACACAAAAACATCTGTTTTTTGCTGGCTACACCACCACTGCCGCCATGAGGCATCCTCCTGCTAATTTTTCCTGGCAGCAACATGTAAAAAAAAAAAACTATTGGCATAGAGGTGCCTATGAAAATACTTCATGGGGAAGGGCACAGCCAACAAGCAAATACAAAAGGTATAATGATTGGCATAAAATTACAGTATGATTTTACCTGGTCTTCCATCAGTTTATTCATTTTAATCTAGCCTTTTCACATTTTGTTTTATAGCTGGATATGATACTTTAAAGATTCTAACCATAGTTGAATGTAATTAAAAGATTACATCTTAGCATTTAGATACTGTACCATTTATTGCAACATCATGCTGTGCTAATCTTTAAAAATGTCTTCCATATCACAAAAGCATTTTTAAAAGAAATCATTCCTTCAGCAACCATTGGTTGCTAAGCAATCAAATGGGCTCCATTAGCCTTCCTTGAGGGTCAGCAGCCATGGAGCCAATAAGGGTTGATCGATATAAAGCCAGTGAGGGTTGATCAGTATTAAGGGCTTCACTGAATTGGATTTATAACTTGAAGGCTGAAGTTCCACTTTACGGGAATCTGCAATCAGGGTCCAAAAAAAAAATACAACAAGAGAGAAATTCCAAACACAGTGAAATGAATGAGAGAAACTTAAAATTATAAATGATAAAGTATCAAAATCTCATTAAAAGAATATAGATCCAAGAAAGGGAGGAAGTTAAACAGAAAAGTAATCATCCATTTCTTTTGACCTGTGGCAATCTCCCTGGAGAGACTGGAGTTTTATGAAGAATTCAAACACAAAATGCTTACTTAATTCTTCTAGTTTTTAGATGTAATATGAAAATAAGCTTCATTATGGAGGACCTTTTTGTTGACCTGATGTAACATATTTTTATAAACTAATTTGAGCTTCAAACATTTTAATTTTTCCAAATGATCTTTTATGTCTTGAAGTGTGTGTATTGGGGGGCGGGGACACCAAAGGAAGCAATAGTTCATAAAAATATGAATCTTAGTGTACGGTTGCTATGAGTCAGAAATGGACTTGACAGCATCGTTTTAGTACTAACCAGGCACGGATTTAATTTCAAGCAAACTCAGGGATCCTCCTGTGATTGGTGTAATCTGATCAACTCTAATAAAACAAACATTTCAGAGTTTTTTAAAATCAAAAATTTGAAGCGGTCTCAGAAAGGAAAAGACAAAATATTCACAGTAAATGTGGAAAAAAATTTCAAGGCACTTTTAAAACTTTTTTTCTTTTTTAAACTTGCAATACATGTCCAGGTCACTAAGAAAACAAAATAGAACAACTGTGCTGTACTGGAAAACCTGATGGTGTAGCGGTTAACAGCTACATCTGCTTACCAAAAGATCAGTATTTTGAATCCACCAGGTGTTCCTTGGAAATTCTACGGGTTTTACCTTGTCCTGCTCTATGGACTATGAGACGAAAGTGTCACTATGAATCGGAATCAACTCTATGGCAGTGGGTTTAGTTTTGATTTGGTGCTTTACTACTAAATTACTTGAAGGCATTGGGGAAGAACGTTTCACATACTGAACAGACTCCTCAGTCGTATTTCTACAGGTAGATTGAATGCACTTGACAATGGCTGTATCAGACACGATTGGAAAGTGGGTTAGGATCCTAAAAGATGCCATAAAGGAAAAATAATAATAATAAAAGGAACCTATCGACAGCACTTGGCTGGCTTTGGCAACCAGATAAAAATATTTAAAAAAATATCTAAAAAACCAAAGACTAGCACCCTCATGAGTTACGCTGCATCACTACCAGTTGCTGGGCCACTTTTATGTAAAGACCCAACTTGTAGCAGATACCACTGGCACCTCTGTTGTCCAGCTGTGGGGCATGGAGATCTTCACTGGTCCTGTGGTTACCCAGGACTTGCCTTGGTGTGTAAGTGTCCCTAATAAACTCCTTAGCCATCACACTAAAATTGTTTGCCTCTATCTTCAGTCTCTCAAGTGAGAGAAAATGACTCTTTGATATATGGTCAAGAAAGAAATACAACAACCAATTTTAATATCACCTTGCAAGAAGGTACACATAAAGTTTAGCAGGAGAATGAAAAACCATATTGTAGGTATTAAAGAATTATGTTTCTCAGGGTTGTATAGTAAGTGCTATCTCTTGATATTACTTTATTTTCTATATAAATCGTCCATCAGAAAATGAAATTTTCAAACATAAGAACTTTGTATAATTTGTCTTTGTGTTTATAATTCCTAATACATGTCCCATGACACAAAAAAATGACCAGAGAATGCTTATTAAATTAATTATAAACATTGTCTCATGTTAATACCTTAGCTCTAGAGGACTTTATTCAAATTTTATTTAACAGTCACTCTAACATAGAGGAAATTGGCTTGGAGCCAGAAAGCCTGGGTTCTATTTATAATTTTTAAACAAAGATGTTATAAATGAGTTCTTACTCTCGATTAAATGAGAATAATAGAAGATAAATCAAATCGAAATGGCTCAACAGCATGTGTTAAATGCTAAAGAAATGAGGCATTTAAGGTCAGTGATGACATGAAAAATAATTGCATAGTTCAGTTTTTAAATGCTGATATACTAGAGGCTATGGTCTTTGTAACACCTGGTACCACAATGAAAAAAATAAAAACTTTGAGGTTTGAGATCAGCATCATTGAGACAGTTTCCCAAGCCTGACTATAGATAAGTTCCTGTGGGGCCTCTACAAACTTCTACTAAACATATATGTGTGTGTGTGTATGTGCGTGTGTGTGTGTGTGTCTATGTATTACTATACATATATACATACACACATATATTTATATATATACTGATGATGTTAATATATTAACCTACCTCTTGGTAAACTTTTACCATCAGACCCTGACAAGAATTCTGCAATTAGGGCCATTTTAATGGGGCATGTGGAAACTATAATTTGAGCTATATTTAATAGACTGGTTATTCAGTCTGGCTACTAACAATGTTCAGACTGACATATGAAACAACCTCTTATGGGACTTGACGGCACTTGACTTGGCTTATGGGAATTAAAATCTCGACAGGAAAAAAAAAGTCAGATAAGTTTTTGTTACTTGAGTGGATGATCACCAGGGAGACCCCTACGTGGGGAGGAAGAAACAACCAAAGAGAAGAACAGACTGCCAACTGACTGTAGAGACTAAAGCATCCTCAGGCAAAGCCAAGATATGTGCAACTGACCACCTCCAAAATTTTAGAAAGAATTGCCCCTATTCTCATACCATCCTAGACTGGGCCTACAACCATAGACTGCCACTGTCATCAGAAAATGTTGGGCAGCCAGGAGACAGAAGGACTCCTGTGAATGGGAGACTGTATCGACATGTGACCAGAAGAGCCAGATGGCGCCTGGACACCACCAAAGACAGCTGTGACGGGGCACACAATGTTCAGTCCCTGTAGCAACTCAGGAAAAAGAGTGGTGCAGCCCAAGAACTCTACCAAAAGGCCACAACTTATGGTACAACATCCTGGGATCCCCTGGGAGCATGGCCCCTAGACCTTCTGCTGCTCCTGCCCAGAAAACGCTACTGAGGTCAACTCTTCAGACAAAAATGGACTGGCCTTGAGGACACAACGTGACCACGTAGTTTGTGTACTTCATGGCTCTATGCATTTATAGGGTGTTGTCTTACTAATCTCTTTCTAGATGTGAGAGAACAGGGTAGAAAGGAGCAGACAGGAGATTGTTAGGAAAATACAATAAATATAGAATGAAAAGGAGGAGTGTGCTGTCACTGGGTGAGGAGAGCAGAAGGAGCTACAGAAAGGTGGCCATGCAAAATTGATTTGGATTGTATGCTTTCACTTAATCACAATAAAAATAAAATAAAATAAAATCTTGAGCATCATAAAAAGGCTGAACTGGCTAGAACACCTTGGCCAAGGCTAAAGGAATCTGGCTCTGGACAGATTCCTGGGCCAACAAGCCAGGGTGGTAAATCAGGGAGCTAAATCAGGGCTTCTTAGTTTATACAGAGGCTTTCACTGGATCTTAAGCAAACTCTATGCTCTACATCCCTCTGGAGCTATACAAGCAATTGAACAATTCAGTACATAGGTCTGAGCAGCTGATGGGAAGAGACAAGACAGCTCCAGCCTGAGCTATACATCTCAGGCAAGCAGTAAAGGATATTAGTACAGCTATTCCCTGTATAAATATTTCTCCTTTGCACTGTACATTGAATCAAACTGTCTATACTACAGAATGTGTTCCTTCGGTATACTACTGTTCCTAAAAAAGGATCTGGGTTTCTACAGATGTTACCACCTCAAGACTAGAACAGACAGTCTGAGTGACTATTCCTGGGTAACTCACCCTAAGCCTCGCAGAAGATAGGGCAAGAGGAGGAAGTTGTTACTGTTTTCTTTTTTCCTTCCCGGGTTATGTCACAATAATGGACAGGCCCTTCACCCATGGGCCCCAGTGATACAAACATTTGCTAGACTACCCATCAAACCAACTGCTGGCTCTGTCAACATTTGAACAGACATGACAGCCATGGTCACACATCATTCTAGCTCATTTGTTAACAAGGAAGACATGTTACAGACCAACTGAATATACAACTTGGTGTACCTGAAGAAATCACGTAGTAAGTAAATACAGTCAACCCCATTACTCATGGAAAACATCTTTTAACTTATGCTAGTTGCCAAAGAGGAGTGCTTCAACATTAGGAAAAAAATTCTATGTGTAAGAAATGTCAATAGTATAGGACTAGCCTGATCCCAGAATAGTGCTTTTGAGACTTAGTTTGATGCTATTCTACACATGGAAAACTTACAGAGTATACGCAAGTAGTCCCATGTACAGTGACTATGTTGAGTCATAATTAACCTGGTCTAACAATAGTATTACTCTGCTCCATTTTATAAAGGAGAACAGCTTTTGTATTACTTCTGCTGAAGTATTTACTATTCAGATAATGTGTCACATTGAAAGAAATATGCTGTTTTTACATAAACAAATCAGAACATGCTATATGTACACAAAATTGGACAATCACAGCCTTTTAATCTATTCATTCAGTGTAGATTAAGTCATGACTGAGGTGACTGGTTGAGATCTCTCCTCCAAGCAAGCCTGATCAGTCTGCTGATGAGTCTTACCAGTAAACCACGCTAAATGCTGTCCTAAACGATGCAGAGCTAGAACATCCACCAGAATTATACACCAAGCCACAGACATAAAACTCAATGTCTAAAATGGGTGGTGGACACATCAAGACTTAGTACTGCTTTGCTTATTTTTCTGGCACCCTAATAGGGGAATGGTCTATCTCTATGCATCCCAACAAGCTGCCTCAGTAAAGGCCTTGGATCCCAAACATTCTCTGATATGAAGGCTGGGAATGAGTGTCTTCACCTTTTCAGAGAAGGCTTCCCCATCTTCTGGATACGTACTAAATTTCCCTGTCTTGCACATGCATGAGCACCATACAGCACCTAGCTGATGCTACTTTTATATCTGTTCCCAAGGGGAAAGGACAGAGTCTCTAGTACTACAGCACAGAACAGAGAAGTTGCCAGGTTGTAAGAGCCAGGCTTCAGGGGTAGATTGAAGGGAACACAGGCTTTGTGGAGCCAAACATGAGCACCCTCATGCTTCCCAGGAGTTCACTACCAGTTGCTGAGTCATTCTTATAGGCTTACAGTCCCTATACCATTATAAAAACTTTTCCTTTCCACTAGAGGACACAGAGAGCTACTGTGGTAGCGCAACGATCCAGGACATGCTTCAGTACATAAGTGAAGCTCCTTCACTGCCACCCACACTAGAGTTGTCTGCCTGTTTCTTCAGTCTCTTGACACTGTCCACTTGAGGAAACAATTTTCAGATTGCTGGTCCATAATACACACACACACACACACATACACACACAAATCTTGGCAAAAAGCTATAAACAGTCACAATTCTTATGCCAAAGTTAATGGCACAAAATATACATCCCTGCTGTCCTTCCTGTCCAAGGTCTATCAAACCCTGAGAAATAATGTGGAGGCATTACAGGAAAATACGGCCCAGAACTGTGTATGCTGAAATACTCCCCAAGTAGTTTTTATTTGACTGGTCTATGTTGCCTTACAAACTGTTGCAGTAAACATCTGTGCCAGTAAAGTATATGTTTATATAAAGTGCAGTAGGATATTTACTTCAAATGTTAGTATGAGTCAAATTACATCGTAGCAAACCAGCATAATGAAAATAAATCTCAAGTTACAGCAAGACTTTTTATTTACATAAAAATACAAAATATACAAAGGCAGAGCCAACACGGTTATGGTGCGAGGAATGACTTTTCTGTGTGGCCTTTAATTACTTTTGTGTGTGGCCTTTCTAGCTGTGGTCTTGTAACTTCCATGCAGGTGTTTGTGTAATGGGATAATTGTGGCCTATCAAGAGGATGTGTCAGTTGTACCTTAAAAGAAAGCCAATTTCAGAGCAGAGAGGAAGAGCCCACCAACAGCAACAATGAAGAGACCAGCAGGTGCGGCCTGGCAGCAAGAGACAGCATGATGGGCTTCCCAGATCAAATACAGAGGAAGTTGAGTACTTTGGGCAGAGACCAATAGTTAGGGAGTGGTGTGCCTGTGAGCACAGCTGGGAAGAGCCCATCCTCATGAAAGAACTATATCGTGAATAGTCCTGATCCTGAATTGCAACTTACTTCCCTTGTAATAAACCCTACAATCAGGAATATGGTCTTTGAATTCTTTATGGCCAATGCAATGAGTTATCAAACCCAGCAGAGAAGTACAGAGCTTTGTGGGGGGTGTTTAGTGTCAGATTTAGTACAGACAACAAACAGAAGAGGCTTGTCTGGCCTTAGCCTCATAAGAGTCAGCCCTGCAATGTTGATCTTGGTTCTTCTTCCCCTTTGTGGGACTGGAAGAGCTTAGACACCATCCCCACACCATTTTTACAATGGGGACTCAGACAGCCTGGCCGTGCTGTCCTTTTGCAGCAAAGACCTAAAGAGCTAAGTAAAACAAATGGAAACACACAAACCTCAGCAAACCCTAAACATCAAATAAACAAATAGAGACCTATATCAAATACTAAATGAAAGAAGAAACTGATGGGAAACAGAGAATGAGGAGAGATATGGAGTGGAGGAAGCCTACCAACTAACACAGCACTGGGTTGTCATCCTGGAAAACAGACCGCAACAACTCCAGACAGGGTATAGAGGAAGGCAGATTCACAGAGCTCCCTACAGGAGACAGCATCCAGGAACCAGACAGCATGCTTTCCCTCCACTCGCCCTTCTGACGAAAACCGTCCGGAACCCCTGCAGCCCTGTGACCTCTACCACCGGGATCCGTAACGGGGTCCCTCTCCCCCGCCGGGGCTCCCCCCGACCCCTTTCTTCCTTTCCTTTCTCCTTCTCACCTAGCCGCATATGCCACCTCCTCCCACTCCCAAAGACCCCACCACAGCATGCCAGCAGGACAGCCCTGGCCCGCTGCCACTCGGGGTCCGCCCTGCCCCCGCCCACTGACTTCTGTCACGCTGGCACTGTTACTTCTTTGGGTTCTTTTTGTCTTTCTCCTTTTTCTTCTCTCTCCCACCTAGCAAGTCACGCCACCTCCGTCTACTTCTCACCAAACCCGCACCATGTTACAGCAGATGGAGACCCCCGGCCCACGAAGGTCTCAGAAATGTCCTGCCCCACCATTTTTCCTCCTTTTTTTTTTTTTTTTTTTTTTTTTAATACTCTGCCTTGTTTTCTCCCTCCCACCTAGCCTCATACACCATGACCTCCTCTCCCTTCCCGTTGTCCCCGGGGTCCTCGCCACATTCACCTGCAGGTTCCCATCATGCCACCTTTTTTTATGACTTCCTTCTTGGCCCCTTCTCCCCTTTCTGATCCCACTCTCCCATCTCCTCCCCAACCACCCCCACACTGCTGCAGCTAGAGCCCCAGGCCCACGTCTGCTACGTCCATCCCAACCCCACCCAGCAGCTCCCACTGCACCACCATTTCTTTCTTTCTTCTACCTTTTCTCTTTCTCATCTGCCTTTCCTTTCTCCCTCCACCTAGCCCCAAATGTCACCTCCCCCCCTTCCCGCTTGCCCACAGGTCTGCCCTGCCCCCTCACCGGCCTTCACTACACTGCCATTTTAGTTTTCCTGTGTTTCTCCTACTTCCTTTTCTGTCGCCCTCCTAGCCCCATACACCACCTCTGCCCCTTTCCACCAGCCCCTGCATGCATGCCACCACGGCCACAGAGCCAGGACCCCAATGCCACCCTGGGTCTTTGTGAGGCAGATGAGAAAGTAAGGTGAAAATCAAACACTGCATTCTTTATTTAGCATTCGGGTGAGAAAGCGAATTTGCTTACTTGAAGGATATAAAGTGTCTCCAGATTACATACTGGAAGCCCTGGTTCATAGCACGGTAAGTGCTACATCTGCTAACCAAAAGGTTGGCAGTTCAAATCTGCCAGGTGCTCCTTAGAAACTCTATGAGGCAGTTCTACTTTGACCTCTAGGGTCACTATGAGTCAGACCCCACTCTACAGCAGTGGGTTTGGGTTTAGATTACATACAACACTCCACACACTTAATTTACATCAGAACAGCTGGTTTGCTTATTGTTGTGGATTGAATTGTGTCCCCTGCAAAAAAAAAGGTGTAGCCATGTGACCGTGATTCCCTGTATTCTACAACTGTCCTCCGTTTTGTGATTTAACTGTGCTGTATGTTAAAGGATTAGGGTGGGACTGTAAATCCCTTTATAAGATTACCTCCCTTCTCCACTGTAAAGGGAGTTTCCCTGGAGTATGGCTTGCCCCACCCTTAATCCTTGCATCCTGCAAGAAATAAAAGGAAAGAGAAGCAAGCAGATATTTGGGAACCTCACAGCAACAAGCAAGCAACACTAGGAGAAGAGCCTGTCCTTCAGACCTGAGGTTCTTGCACCAAGACGCTCCCTGGACAAAGATACCGGACTTTCCTCCAGAGCTGACTAGGGGGAAAGCTTTTCCCTAGAGCAGACATCCTGAATTTGGACTTGTAGCCTACCGGACTATGGAAGAATAAACCTTCCTTTGTTAAAGCCATCTACTCTGTGGTATTTCTGTTAGAGCAGCCCTAGCTGACTACAACAGTAATCTGTGTTTAGTCCTTATTACAATGTATCACACTTAGTAAATGCCAATAAATATTAACTATTTCTATGTTAGCTATTGTTATGATTGTTATTATCAAGAGTTCTCTTAAGAATAAAAGAAAAAATAAAAATTTAAGATCATGTAGTCTTACCCATAATCAGGAAAATGGGCTGAGTTATTTTTGATATTTCTTCCAGAAATATAATATATATAATACAAGAGCTAGCAGTAATACAAAACACCAGTTCCTAATTCCTAATGTCATCAAGAAGTATCAAACATTTAAAATCTTGAACTTCTCACCCTTCTGCTATAAAACATCACATTTGAATCTTTTTCTTTCTAGCGGTACCAGGAAGTTTCCCTTTGCAAGTGTAAACACAGCATGTGAGGGTAAGTCAATACAATTTGTGTCAAAGTTCCACGCAGAAATCAGGTTCTGCATGCTAAAATCGAACAGAAACCAGAGATAACTCTGTGACTACATTATCCACAAAGCAACACTCCACACCATAGATACTGTGAGAGAGCAGTTCAAGCTGCAAATAAAACTCATGATGACTAAGACTCAGGCAAAGGCAGAGCCCAGAAACTTAAACTACATAGATGTAGAAATTCACTACTAACAACTTTGTTTGTCCAACTTTGGCCAACTTCTAAAGCCAGTTGTAAAGGAAAAATAAAAATTTAATCCTAGTATTTACTCCCCAAATGCACACTATTCTGATCTGTAAGCACCAAAACCCTAAACAAAACCCATTGCCATAGAGTCGATTCCAACTCACAGTGACTCTGTAGGACACAGTAGAACTGCCCCCATACAATTTCCAAGGAGTGACTGGTGGATTTAACTGCTGACCTTGTTTTGACTAGTAGCCAATCTTTTAACCTCAACACCAGTAAGAAATTCTCCTGAAATTGAGAGGTATTACAAACTTGCCTAAGGTGCTCCTGACCCAAGCCGTAATATCTTCAATTGCATCATATGCATGCAAAAGCTGGACAGCGAATAAGAAAAACAGAAGCAGAATTGTTGCCTTTGAATTGTGGCATTGGAGAAGGATAACAGAATGTACCGTGGACTGCCAAAAAAACAAGCAGATCTATTCTGGAAGAAGTACAACCAGAGTGATCCTTGGAAGCAAAGATGGTGAACACGTACTTTGGACACGTTGTCAGGAGGGATCAGTCCCTGTAGAAAGACATCATGTTTGGTAGACTAAAGAGTCAGAGAAAAAGAGGAAAACCTTCAAAAAGATGGATTGACACAGTGGCTGCTACTATGAGCGTAAGCATAAAAATAATTGCGGGCATGGTGCAGGACCAGGCAATGTAGTCTTCTGTTGTGCACAGGATTGCTACTTGATGGCAGCTAACAACAACAAATTGATTAAATATTTCTTGAGGTTAAAAAATGATATGTCATTGCATCAAGTACAAGAATGGTTATTTACAAAATGCTACCGTGGAGAAGATACAAATCCTGAAAATCAGCAGAAATCAAAATTCCAAGAAAAGCATGTGGTGCCAAACTTGCCAACTGAAAATTTCTTTTCAAATGAAACATGAGCACTTAAGAACACAGGAGTTAAAAGAAGTTCTTGAAGACTAGACCTCTATATAGTTAGGTCTGCAACACAATCCTCTAGTTAAGCTCATTTATTACAAAAGAGTATCAGCAACCTCAACAAAAATAACTCATGTCTGCATTAGATTCATACAATAAAGAAAAAAGTAAGAAATATGTTCAAAGCGAAAATTGTGGTGTTATTATCTAAATCCAGTGGAGACAGACTTCTATTAAAATATTAACTATAGCTTTGAAGATTTCTTCCAAATATCATTAGGTCCAAAAAAACATTATTTGGCCACAAACTTTGTAGCAATCTTGCCCACAGCTGTAATGAGTACTAGCCCCAGGTCCCCATCTACCATCTGGATTTTCTTTACTCACTTCTCACATCAATAGGTTAACCTAAGTAGACCGGAGATCCTGCATCTCTGAAGATGGTTCTCCTTTCAGAGTCTTCCCTCCTGTTTTCTTTTCTTTCTGTTCTTTTATTTTTATTTTTTCTAACGTCCTTAACTGACACATTTCATACTTACTATAACATCTGGTTTATTAGGTTCCCATTAATTTCTCCTCTTCTCATCTCTCTTTATTTCAGCCCTTTTGGCCCTGATATTTTTTTCATGGCACAGGACTGGGCGTTGTTTCATTCTTTTGTACATAGAGTCTCTGCAAGCTGGAGAGACTCAAAGGTACTGAACAACTTTTGTTTTTTCTTATACCTTAATACTTTCACTTTCCATTCAACTTCCTAGTTCTTTCTGTGACCCATCTTCTCTGGATCGGCCCCTGGATTTTGCATCCAGGAACTTTATTTACCAAGGCTGTATCTTTCACCTTACCTCATGCTCAGTTGAATATGTTAGGAAATTCTACCATCTTTAGCCACTGGTATGTAGATAAAATTTCCTAGTTTGAGATAATAAAACCAAATGTCCAGAGAGTTGCACTAACACAGAGCAACCAAACAACAGTGGAAAACTGTGGACTAGCTTGCTGCATATAAGTCAGACCCCTTGTCTGATTTTCAATAATAAGGGCTCTGTTCACTTTTATGTCTTTTATATTTGGAATAGTACTAATTTTTGTGTGTTATAAAAGCAAACCAGTTGCTTTTGCATTGATTTTGACTACTCAGCTATGTGTGTCAGAGCAGAACTGTGCTCAATAGGATTTACAATGGCTGATTTTGAGGGGGGGGAGTAGATCACCAGGCCTTTCTTGTGAGGTACCTCTGAGTGAAATTGAATCTCCAGTTTTTCGGTTAGCAGCTGAGCATGTAAATAATTTACACCACCCACAGACTCCCCTGAGTATACCAAAAAAATAAATTGCTATTAAGTCAATTTCAACTCACAGTGACTTTATAAGAAAAGTAAAACTGCCCCATAGGGTTTCCAAGGAGACCTGGTAGATTCAAACTGCGAGTCTTTAAGTTAGCAGCTAAACACTTAACCATTACACTGCCAGGGCTCCCCTGAGTACACCAGTGCCAGCTTATTAAAATTCAATGGAGGATACCTTGTGCCCTGATCTTGGTTTCCAGTACTCTTTTTCAGTAAAAGAAAATAAGGCTCCTTGGAGAAATATCTAATTCTAGTTGATGGGAGTATGCCAAGAAAACATAGCAGCCAAATGAAATAGCTCCCAGTGGTCAACACTGAAAAAATGAACAACAAAACAAATAGAGAAGTTGTAACTAAAATTCAAAACAAATATCCATATCGATATAAATGAGTAATGGAACAAATAAGCAATTGAGAGAAAATGACAGATACTCCTTCCAGAATTCCAAATAACTTATGTAGGTACTCTGCCATCAAGAAGGAGGAAAACAAGTCCACACTCACTGAGCATGGGTTGAGCAGCATGACTTTCTTCCAAGAGCACAGTCTGCAAAAGGGGAATAAAGAGTGATTACACCTTAAAGAAAACTTAAACACTACAACAAGTGGTGATCAAAGTTAAAATCAACAGCAATAAGTCATGTAGACATTATCAACAGATTCTTGAGATGACACAATAAAAATGGTATAGCACTTGACCTCCGTGATCTTTCTCCCCAAAACACATAAACAGTCTAAACGTGGAAAAAAAACCACAATTCCCCATAGAGGGGAACTCTATACAATACTTGACCGAGCATTCTTTAAAACCAGGAAGCCACCAAAAACAAAAAAAGTTTGAGAACCTGTCACAGGGAAAAGTGGCATGCTGGGTGAGACCCTGAAACAGAAGAACACTATATAAAAACTTATGAAATCTGAGGTCACTTTGTACTTCAGTTAATAAAAAAGTATCAACAGGTGTTTAACAATTATGACAAATGTACCACATTAATACAAAATTTTAACAATAGAGGATACTGAATATGGGGTATATGGAGCTCACTGTAGTATTTTTTCTAATAAATGTAAAACTTTAAAAATTAAAATTTATTTTCAAAAAATTAATCTAGAGCAAACTGGGGAAGAAGAAATAAAAGCAGTGTTTCAATAGTTGCCTCTGGGAGACAATTTAGAGAATGATGGGGTAATCTGAAACAAAGTATGACCTCAAGCCAGGAAAGTGCCGTCGAGTCGGATCCAACTCACGGCGACTCAGAGACTTCTTTTCTCAAGAGTACGAGACAGGTCTGAAGAACAGCTGGATTTTGGCAGTCTCCTACCTTGAAGCCCAGGGCATGCTACCTTTCTGCAGTGCCCCCACCCACCTCACCCTTTAGTTCTCAACCTTAGCTTCACATTCTTTGGAAAGCTTTCGCAGGCCCTCAGATGAGGTCAAGTCTCCCAGTACCACTCCTTAGCACCTCTACCTCTCTTTTATGGCATATTGTCAGTTAGCCAATTATGTGTTTCCTCGCAAAGCTTGATGATGGCACAAAGCATGGTGCTTTAAGTATACAGAATGAGCTTAATACGTATGTGTTCACTGACTGACTAACAAGCTGAATGTCAGGAGTAAGAAAAGGAAAGCCACACCCATATCAAGGTGAATCATGTAGAGACAGCTATCGAAACATCAGAAATGCTGTATCTGGTCAGACCACCCAACAATGTACTATGCTTTGGACACAACATTGGTTTTTTTAAAAAAAAAAAAAATCTGCAAAACATTTATGGTAGCCAGTCTTAGTTGGTCAAGAATATATTTTAACTTTAATAAAAGCACTACTTGAACCTACTTATGAAATACGAAAGTACTAACAATAACTATTATTTAGCAGTTACACTCTACCAGGCACCATGCTTGTAAATCGCTTTGTTTAATGCTGACAGCAAGACTGTAATGATAACAGCTAACATCTAATCATCTCTCACTCTCTTCTAAGTAGATTGTATGCATCAGCTCACTCACTCATCGCCCAGATTCTATGAGGTCAGCACTAGTGTAACTACTATTGAATTTTGGATGATACCAAAGCACATAGAACTGTAATGTCTAACTCAAAGTAACAGAAAACTGCAGAGCTGGGATTTAAAGAAAGCCGTGAAGTGCAGAGAGAAGCAGAATCTCTCTACTTAATTGGTTTTCTATATTGCCTCACCATTCACCCACAGGCTAAGTTTTATTTCCTGAATTTTTCAGATAAAAAAAAAACAAGACTCAAGAAGACTAAATTATTTGCCCAAATTACCTAGGAAAGGACTCAGTCTGAGGCTTTATCAGACTATTGTCTGAGCCGTGTTCTTAACCGTCTAGTGCATAGCTTCTTCACATTTCAGATTCTTGGGGCATGATCCATGTATTTTCCACATACTACGTTAAGTCATTACTATTTACCCTAAATTAATCTTCCTCAGGTTCAAATTCCTATCTACTATTTTAAGAGTCCCAAATATTATCAACATACCTCTTTCAGATATCTAGTGCTGTTATCACAGAAATACTCCAAGTGCATGGCTTTAACAAAGAGACACCTATTTTCTCACAGGCTAGTAGGCAGAGATCTGTTTTCAAGGCATCAGTTCCAAAGGAAGGCCTTAGCTCTGTGTCAGCTTTGGAGGAAAGTCCTCCTCATAGATACTACCCTGGACTGGGAGCTTCTCTTCTCAGGAACCCCAGGACCAAAGGACACACTTCGTTCCTGGCACTGCTTTCTTTGTGGTATGAGGTCCCTAACCTTCTGCTTGCTTCCCTTTCCTTGTATCTCTTGTAAAACAAGAAGCGGTGGAGGCTACACTCCAGGTAAACTCCCTTTACATTGGATCATGGGCGTGACACTATTATGGGTGTTACAACCCCACCGTAATCCCCTTTAACTCAAAATTGCAATCACAAAATGGAGGACAACCACACAATCCTGGGAATCATAGCCTAACCAAGTTGACACATATCTTGGGGGGAAGCAATTCAATCCATGACAATACCTTACTGCTTCAGCTTATCTACACCTTTTGGGCCTCTCAAAGAATGAGCTGATGGTTCTTTTGGCAGTTTCCTTTCATGACTTGAGTTCCACTAATACTAATCACCATTCTATAAAAACATCCATACCCCTTTGATCATCTGAGTTCATCAGACCCTGGACCACTCAAGTGGTTCTAGTTTGCCCTTTAAAAAGAGCAGCTACAATTAAACTCTGTATTCAAATCATTCATGACTTAATACTTTCATAAAGAAAAAAAAAAAAAAACTATTGCCAGCTATTTCTGTTACATTTCTGGTGATTCACTTTAGCAGTATAACACTGCATTGGCTGGACTTCACAGAAGCCAGTTTCCTTTTCCATGTATGTAACTCTCATTAGGACCTCATCCTTTTTAAAAGGACTTTGTACTAGGCATCACTGTATATACTGTTCTTGCTTTATTACAAGCTTCTTGAGGGAAGTGCTCTTATTTATTTTGTTTTCCTTGTATTGTCTAGTATTATGTCTGGTATAGTGACGATATTGAAAAAAATGTTTACAGATGTGAAAAAAGTTGACAGATCAATGAGGGAGTCTGTTTTCTGTTGATAGAGTTTTGCAGTACACATTTGATTGCTCTCTGTGTTCCGTTCCTGTAACTTCATGCCTGGTAGTGGATAATGAAAGCAGTTGCCGTTGATTGGACTCCAATCCATGACGCCCCTATGAGTGTCAGTATAAAATGTTTTCTCAGGGCTTTCGATGGCTGATCTTTTTGGAAAGGGATTGCCAGAAATTTTTTCCAGGCACCTCTGGGTGGACACAAACATTCAACCTCTTAGCAGCTGAAGATGTTAACTTTTTGTATCACCCGGAGGTTCCTGGTAGTAGATGGTAGCACTCACTAAACGTTTGTTCAGTTGTGTAGAATCAATTCCTGCCTAGAATGCGTATGTTTATGCTTATTTGTGCCATGCATTTACACACAATCTATACTTTAATTAAAAAAAAAAATTCTGTCGAGTCAATGTGAACTCACAGCAACCCTATAGGACAGAGTAGAACTGCCCCACAGTTTCCAGGGAGCATCCAGTGGATTCAAACTCCCGACCTTTTGAATAGCAGCCATAGCTCTTAACAACTGAGCTACTAGGGTTTCCTTATTCAACTGAGACAATTTTTAATAAGGTAAGACAATACTTGTTCAGTTCTCAGCCCTGCCAACTACTTGGTGCATGTGAGAAAACAACAACAAACCAAATCCATTGCCATCAAGTCAATTTCAACTTGTAGCAATCATATAGGATTAAAAGTCTTTAAGGAACAAACTTGCACATTTTTCTGCCACAAAAGGGCCAGTGGGTTCAAACTATGGACCTTTTGGTCAGCAGCTATCAGCTAAAACATTGCACCACTATGACTTCTACTTGCCACATATCTTTGGAAATATAATTTTAAAGTAATTAATAATAAGTATATATGAGGAGAATAAAACTACTTTATAAGATTATAAGGATTATATGAGATAACAAGTGTGAAATATTTAGTAATGTCTAAGTAGATAGGCAGATAAGTAAATAGAAAGCTTCTGTTCAGTCAGCTCTGATACATAGTGATCTTGAGTACAACCAAATAAAATGTTGCCCAATCCTACTTTATCCTTGTAAGTGTAGGCATGTTTGAGCTCAACTATGGGGCTAGTGTGCAAATCTATCTCATCCAGGGTCTCCCTCACCCTCTCTAACCCTCTACTTTACCAAACCTGATGTCTTCTTCGGAAACCCTAGTGGCATACTGAGTTAAGTGTTGCATCTGCTAACCAAAATGTTGGCAGTTCAAATTCTCCAGGTGCTCTTGGAAACTCTACGGGGCAGTTCTACTGCAATCTCTAGGGTCACTATGAGTCAGAACTGACTCGACCCCAGCAATTGATCCTTCTTGATTATGCTTTTAGAGCAAGCAAGTTCGGGAATGTTCTGCTGTGATGCATAAGGGTTTCATTTGCTGATTTTCTGAAGTAGAACACCAGGTCTTTCTTCCTAGTCCATCTTAGTCTGGAGTTTTGCTGAAATGTCTTGCAGTTCTGGTATTTGAAATCCCAGAGGCATATAGCATCCAGCATCTTGGCAACAAACTAATCACTGTGGTATGACAAATGACAGACAGGTGGTAGGCATGCATCTTAAATTATAGAAGTATAGTTATTATGTAATGCAAAGATACTACATTTTTGTTGTTAAGTGCTGTCAAGTCAGCTTCAATTTATAGTGACTGCATAAAACAGAACAAAACTGCCTGGTCCTGTGCCATCCACAGTCATGGTCATGTCTGAGACCCTGTTACAGCCATTGTATCAGTCCATCTTGATGAAGGTCCTTTTCTCTTTTACTGACTCTTATCAAGGATAATGTCCTTCTCCAGGAACTAGTCCCTCTTGATAACACATCCAGAGTACATAAGATAAAGTCTTAACATCCACTCTTCTAAGGAGCATCCCGGCTGTACTTGTTCCAAGACAGATTTGTTTTTCCCTCTGGCAGTCCACGGTATATTCCATATTCTTCACCAGCACCATAATTCAAAGGCATCAATTCTTCAGTCTTCCTTATTCATCATCCATCTTTTTTATGTATGTGAGGTTACTGAAAATACTATGGCTTAGGTCAAGTGTGCCTTAGTCTCAAAGTAACATCTTTGCTTTTTAACATTTTAAAGAGGTCTTCCATGGTATTTAGTGAGTGTAAATAGCTAAATAAATATTTGATATATTTATAATACCAATATTTTTCTAAAGATAGAGATACTACTGCTGAAGGCATAGAGAAATTAGGGAAAACAGGGAAGACTGTACCAGGAAAGAGCAAGGAGAGGTCTATGTAAGATAATCTGTCACAGAGAAAGTTGCACCTGTGTTCTGAAAGAGCTTCTGAAGTGAGGACATGCCCTCACAGGACCCCTTGATTCCCATCCTCTCTTATGCTCTAACATTGCTCTTGGCCTCCTCCGTCTTTGCTTCCTGGGCAGTTATACATCACCAGGATTTTTTTGTTTTTGTTTTTAAGAATGATGTGGGTTGGTTTATCCAAGCTGTATTTTAAGGAAAGCAATTCCACACATTCTCCACTTCTCAATCAATCTATAGAGATTAGAATAATAGAGAGGATTGTGTTGTTGAGCCATGAAGCAGATTTTTCTTGTTTTTATCCATCAAGGAATGAATACCATCTGAGCTGAACTGAAATGCCTGACTCACTGCTAAGTCACACATTCAGAGCATTTTTCAAGGAGCATAGAGGAAGCCATTCTGCTGACTTGTAAGAAACAAGAATGCAGATCTGATTAAAAGCATATAAACATTTTAATGAATCTTCTGAAATTTCACGCTACTGTTAAGCATGACCGTGTAAACTATTAATAGCAATGCTGTGGTTCTGATAAACCAATTGAATTTTTGAGAAATAAGAAGAGATATCAATTGTAAAGAAAAAGTTATTGGGCAATGTTTAATTGTAGAACAATATGTACGTATACACATATATTTAGGATTAGGCAAAATATTTAAGAAGCTACTGAAATATGTATTAAAAACTAACAAGCACATTGAGGAGCAAAAAATTAACTTTCCACATGCTTTCACTGGAAATCTGATCAGGTGCCTTTAAGTGGATTCTGACTCATAGTGACCACATGTACAACAAAATAAAATATTGCTGGTCTGATTAGGTGGACACTTTCTAGAGAGAATTTATCATGTTTATAAAACATCTTGCTTTTATGACATGTATATATGTATTATATATATATGCAATATAGTGCTTTAAAAAAATACTAAAAAGCCATATAAATAGGGATATTCCTTAAATAGAAACCCTGACAACACAGAAGTTAAATGCTATGGCTGCATAATCAGAAGGTCAGCAGTTCAAATCTGCCAGGTGCTCCTTGGAAATTCTATGGTGCAGTTCTTTTCTGTCCATACAGTCGCTATGATTCAGAATCAACTCGATGGTAAGTGGATTTGGTTTTTACTCTTTGAGTAATAACCTTAAGTGTACTTTTAATGTTTGCTTTGTGTTTTTTCAAATTGTCAGTGATAAACATGTGAATTTGAATCTGTTGTTACTTTCAAAGGACAAACTGAGAAATTTTGAAGGAAATGGCATGTATCGATTATACCCAGCAGAAAAGAGAACTCCAAATCCACAATTTACTGAGGATGGCCAGTAAAGGTGGCCAGTAGTGGGGCCACCCTTATAAAAGCAAGTAACAATAAATTAAAAATTGTTGAAACTTGGTGCTATGGATTGAATTAAGTCCCTGCAGAATGTGTGCTAAATTGTCTAGACCATGATTCCCAGTATTCTTTGATTTTATATTTTGTTATCTGATGTAGTTTTCTTATTTGCTGTAAATCCTGCTTGAGGGACATAAAGAAGCAGGAATAGAGGCAGTTATATTGATGATGTAGGGCTAAAGCTATTAGATTGTATTTTGAGTCATTCTATCTTGAGATACAAAAGAGAAAGCAAGCAGAGATGTGGGGACCTCATTACCACCAAGCAGGAAAAGCCATGCAGCCTTTGGACCTGAGGTCACTGGACTGAAAGCTCCTAGACCAGAGGAAGATTGAAGACAAGGACACTCCCCTAAAGCCATCAGAGAGAGAAAGCCCTCCCCTGGAGCTGGCAGCCTGAATTTGGACTTCTAATCTCCTAAACTGTGAGAGAATACATGTCTGTTTGCTAAAGCCATTCATTTGTGATATTTGCTATAGCAGTCCCAGATAAATAAGACCATTGGTAATTTAGCTTATAGAAAGATAGGGAGCTCTAGATAAATCAAAAAGGAGTTCTTTGGGAAAAAATCTTCAATGAGGAAAAATATAATGGCTTCTTTTTCCACTGATCTTCTATATACAAGTGAGATACATAAGTCACAAAGCAGGAAACATTTTATTCAATGAAATGTACTTAGCAACCAAAATGACTTCTTGGGAAAAAACAACTGATGAATTCAAGGGTAGAATTGGAAGAGCCTGCTCTGTACCAAAGGGATGATGCATTTGATAAACTGGAGAGGGAGAAAGAAAAGTACAAGAGGAACCATAGAAAGTCATGGCAAACATCTACTGACCTGAAGTTTGACCCAAAATAGTTATTGTTCTTATTGTTTTTAGTTGTTGTTGAGTTGGCACTAATCCATGGCAATGTTATGTATAACAGAAGAAAACACTGCCCAGTTCTAGACCATCTTCATGATCACTGGTGTGTTCCATTCCATTGTTGTGGCTATTGTGTCACACCATCTCACTGAGGGTCTTCCTTGCTTTTGCTAATTCTTTACTTTACCAGACATGATGCCATTTTCTAGCGACTGGTCTTTCTTGATTACGCATCCAAAGTAAGTGAGTCAGTCTTACCATTTTTGGTAAAAATAACAATAGCTAACACCTGTCTGCCTTCATAATGAAGCAGGCACCTCACTAAGTATGCTGCATGTGTTAAACCATTTGACCCTTCTAACCATCCTCAGCCAATGAATTCACAGATGTTTGTTTTGAGGATTAGTTTATTTTGTTTGTAGGTTTGTTTGTTTTTTGTTTGTTTGTTTTGCATAGACACAGCACCTGGAGACTTAAAAAAAATATGAGGAAGAAAACTTAGCTTCCTATGGAAAACATAGGAGAGCCCCAAAATCTTATAGAATGTAGCATTAGAGACAAATATAACCAGATTTAGAAAAGAAAGGAGACTCCAACTGATGTGAGGGATACACTTATTTGAAAAAAATTTGGACTGAAGAATAACAAAAAGGAAGAGATTTGCCCTTTTTTAAAAAGACTTTTTCTCAAAGGAAAAACACAGAGATCTAGTGGAAAGACTATCAGCTTTGGAATCAGGCAAACATGGATTCTAATATAATCTCTGGCCTTCATTTAGTGCATGACCTTAGGCAAGTCACTTAATTTCTTTAAACATCACTTTGTCTATTTAGAGGACCAGTGTCGCAAGTGTGTGAACAAATCAACCACACAAAACCCCCATGCTAGAAAGACTGGTGCTTAGACTAAAGAACTCTTCTGTCATTATCCTAAAATTCATAATAATTCTGAACAAGAGGGCACACAGTTTTATTTTCCATCAGGCCCCACAAGTTACTTAGTCAGGCCCGCCTGTGTGCAAAATGAGAATTATAATACCTACCTCATAGTTTGGCTAATGTGAAATTACCTGTCTTGAGTAATCAAAAAAGAAGCTTGCTATGAAATTTAGGATGACATCATCTAAGCCACAGAACAGTTAAAACTGATATACTTTTAGTCCCAGGCTATAATTCTTGGTAAATTAATTACTAGGAGGGGAAAGAAGTGGAGAGAAAGCCAATTACTGTGGTGCTTCCTGCTGTTTCTACCCCTCTAATTACAGAAGTGATGAAATTTCTCAAGACTTTCAGGCTACATGGGCAACAACATTTCACAAATAAACATTGAAAGTAATACATAAGGATTTATTTTCTGAATGGCAAATACTACAACAGAAGAATTTTGCAAACTATCATCCCATAAGTGCTTTTCCTACTCAAGATTGAACCCAGCCCAACCCCAGTGCCACTGAGTCAATTCTGACTCACAGCAACCGTACAGGACAGAGCAGAACTGCCCCATAGGATTTCCAAGGAGCACCTGGCAGATTTGAACTGCTGACTCTCCGGTTAGCAGCCATAGCACTTAGCTACTACGATACTAGGGTTTCCATTTCTATTCAAGGCTATGCAAATGCAGGATCCAAAATAATGTTTGTTAATAGGACCTTGGGAGCAGCTGAGACATTAGGTAGATCAACTCGTTTCATATCACTTCAATCACTAAATACATATTAAAAACATAACAGGAAAAAGATATTAAGTCTCTATAAATGTAGTATTCTGGAGAAATGCACAGCAAGTAAAGATGAAAATAAAATTATCTAAAATTATGAGAGAATTTTAGAGCAGATAGGAATGTAGAGAATATTTTTATGCATGCCCCAACTTTATAAACACTATCCAAAGAGCTAAACTTACTTATTCAGGTCAACACAACAAGTCAGGAGGAAGACAGAAACTAGAATCCGTGTCTACTTATTGCCAGTCCAATTCTCTTTGACTAGTCCTCTCTCTATAGGTCATCCAGTATAGTACAAAATGATCTCAGAAGAGAGAAAGATCAGTATATTTTGAGTCATTGAATTGCATGCTATACACAGCTCACACTCAGATGGTTACTGCAGTTTCTAAAGCCTGATCCACTTGCCAGTTTCTTTAGTTAAATAATGATGAGTGTATCCATAAATAAGCCACAACTCATTTAGGTGGGCATGTAAATTTATATGGCAATGTACAGTTTCACTCAGTCATAATAAAACAAATAATAATAAATAAATAAACATAAAAATTCTATCACATGGACAACAAGAAACTTTGTAAAAATAAGAACAGTTTATTTCTGGAAAATTTTAAATTCTTCACATTCTATTTTACTGAGGAGAAAGCATAAACATAATGGCTAAAGCCAGAACTTAGGAGGGTATGGGAAAAAGCTCTACCATTGTCAACTAGCCAAGCTAGTTTAATCTCTTCGTATCTTCATTTCTTTTCCTTTAAATTGGGGACAATAACAAGTATAGTAAGATGATTAACATTGCATAAGCACTTAGCTGAATGTCTGGCTCATAGTAAGTTTTTAATAAGTGGAAAACTTTATTATTATCATTAGTATGACTGCCAATGGTGGTAGCTATAGTTGATATAGTTCTGGAGAATTTGGGTATAACAGAGTAGATATATGATCTAAGAAAATGTTAAAAATCCAATTTAGACAATTTAAAAATGTACCTCACATTTTGAAGAACTTATTTCAAAATGTTTCTTTATAAACTTTTGTCTCTGTCCAAAACACAAATAAAACCTATTGTCATCAAGCTGATTCTGACTCATAGCAATCCAATAGGACAGAGCAAAACGGCCCATAGTTTCTAAGCAGTGCTGGGTGGATTCAAACTGCTGAAATTTTGGCTAGCAGATACTGCTCTTAACCACAACATCACCAGGGTTTCTACCTAGCTTCTTTGGGAAGCAGATGATGCAGTACTTTTCCTTGTAACCATAGTAAATTGTTCAGTGATTTATTTACTTGTCAGTGGTTAATATGCTTCAGTATAAATGAATAAAGGAAGGAGGAACTGATTAAATAAAAATAACTTATTATGTTTTAAAGCAAAACCAAAGGCATCATGATCATTTAAGTTAACTAATGCGGTTGTACAGTGCTCTCCTGAATTGTTTTATCTTCAGATCTGAAATGACATCTTAGAGATGGTTTAACCATTGCAGACTTGGAGGATTTTAGAGAAATTAGTTATATTCAAATACATATGTTCTACCCTGTCAGTATAAACGTAGCCCATAAATAGCAAGGTTAATTAACAGCCCTCTTCCAAAAGAAAACTATAGTAGAAAACATTACTGTTATTGAATTACCATGGAAAGTAACATGCTCCTACTGTATTAAATGATGTTTACAAATATAGAAAGTGAAGGGGGCAAATTATAAAATCTTTGGGGGGCTTGTTTGTATAGAAGAAAGAATAGATTATAATAACAGTTTAATTGTGGTTATGTGCAGATAATTTTTATTTTTCTCTATGATATTCTGGATTCATTCACCAAAGGATAATCTATGGGAAGCAGTGTCAAAATGGCAGAGTAGCTACATGTTACATCTGATCCCTTAAGCAACAAACAACCTGAAAAACAACTGAAATAACTACATACAACATTCTAAGAGCCCTAAATACCAGGAAGAAAGCCAAGAAATTGGATGGGGTGACAGAAAGGGGAAAAACTACATTTGTTAGAATTGCACCTGCAGCTGCAAAGAGGCCTGCTTCTGCCGGCATGGGAGTTGAGCAGCGGTGTGGCAGCAGACTGCATCTTTCTTAGCGGGAAAGTTGAGTTTCCAATGGCTACATCTGCAGTACACTGCAGCAGCCAAGCAGGTCTGCAGTGTCCAAGTGGTCCACATCTTTCTCGCAGAGACGCTGAGTTTAGGACAGACTCACCTACAGAACATAGTGGTGGCTGGCAGCCAAATTCAGGAGCAGTGCCTAACAGGAGTGCATCTTTCTCAGTGAGGAAGCTGAGCTATAGGTCACTGCACCTATAGAACCACAGAAAACTTTCTCCTGAGCATCATAAGCTAAGTATTTGTGAAATCTCGTGGGTTAAATTTTTCCTACACACTTATTTCTCTCTCTGTCCCTAGCACTTTCCCGCTCCATTCTCTGCAGTACACTGGCACTAAATTCTGACACACTATCTGTGCCAGAAGTAGGACATTTTACATGCATGACCTGAGCTATTCTCCTGGACTAGGAGAGAGAAACAAAAGGAGGAATACAAAAAACGTTCTGCCAGTTCCCCTCAGCCAGCAACTTTTGCTACCTTTCTCAGCACATTCACATCTCCAACAACATAGTGAGAGGACATCAGAATTATTAAGGCTCCCCAAATCAAACTAGCTCAAATGACTAATTAGACAGTCAAAACAAAATTAAAATGTCTTTATATCTATACTTAGATCACAATAACCAAACAAATAAATTTAAACTTTTTTCTTATGGCTTAGAGATAACAGTCAACTTCAAACCATTTAAAGAAACGGACTAACCTGACTTCAGAAAAGTCTCAAAACAAAGAACCAAAAAATTTTCCAGAAGAAGAAGACTACCAGCCTTTACTGGAAGAAGAATACAAATGAATAATATATAGAGTCCTTCAAGAAATCAAGGAGAAATTTAGACAAAAATACAGCAGAACAGAATAAAAAAATAAACAAGCCACATGAATTGCCAGAGCAACAACAATCTGAAATTTATCAGATTAAAATAAAATACAGAATGAGACAATTCAACAGAAAGTCAAAGGAGCAGGAATGATGCAACAGAATGCAGAACTGGTAAGACTGAAGACAAAGCAACTGACAGCATTGTGTATAAGAAAAAATCAGATAAAATAATTTTAAAAAATAATCACTAAGAGTTATGTGGGACTTTATCAAGAGGAATAATTTATGATTAACTGGAGTACCAGAACAAGGAGGGATAACAGAAAATACAGAGATAATTGTTGAAAATTTACTGAGAGAAAACATCCCTGATATAATGAAAGATGAAAATATCTATCCAAGAGGCTCACTGACTTCCATACAAGGTAGATCCCAAGAGAAAGACACCAAAACATTATAATCAAACTTAACAAAATTAAAGAAAAGGAGAGCTTTTAAAGGCAGCTAGCCTTAAACAAAAAATAACTTACAAAGGAGAATCATTTAAACTGATTTCAGATTACTCAGCAGAAACCATGTTAGCAAGAAGGCAATGGGATGACATATACAAAACCTTCAAGGAAAAAAATCTGCCAATCAAGAATTATAGATCCTGTAAAACTGTCTCTCACACGTGATGATAAAATTAGGATATTCCTAGATAAATAGAAATTTAGAGAATTTGCAAAAACTAAACAAAAATTACAGACTGAAGGAAGTTATTCAATTAGAAAATCAATAACATCAGATATATACTCAAGGATACAAGGCAGGACAGAGCATCCAGGGACCAACTTGGATAAGGAATCTACAAAACTTAAAGCCAAAACATTGAAAACAGGGGAACAGAGATCTCAGTACATAAATGATGAAAACATTATGCCAAAAATAGGAACGAAATAATGTATACATAGACCTTTCAGATAGGGAAGTGAAAGCAATACAAATACTTCAAAGACTGGTTTAAATTTAGATCATTAGGCAGGAATATTAGAATATCTGCAAAGCAAATTAACAGTTTTACACATCAAAACAAGAAACAAAATCAAGACATGTAGAAGATATGAAATCAACAACAATGAAATGAATAGAAGGAAAACCCATAAAGAAAAAAGATTCAGCATTGAAAATTAAGAGGAACAAAGAAACTGTCAACAACACACACACAAAAAAAAATAAACCCACCAAAATGGCAGCACTAAATTCATACCTATCAATAATTCTCATAGTGACCCTAGAGGCCACTATGAATCAGACCCAACTCAATGGCAGTGGGTGGTATCAATAATTACATTGAACATAATGGATTAAAATGCACCAATGAAGATACAAAGACTAGTAGAATGGATTAAAAAAAAAAAAAAACCAACTCAATCCATTTAGATACTACTTATAAGAAATATACTTTAGACTTAAAGATACGAATAAACCAAAAGTCAAAGGATAGGAAAAATATATACCACACTAACAACATGCAAGAAAAAGCTGGAGCAGCAATATTAATGTCTGACAAAATAGACTTTAAAGTAAAATCCACCACCATGGACAAGGAAGATCAGTATCTGTTGTTCAAAGGGTCAACATAGAAGGAGACTATAACTATATTAAATACTTACACACCCAACAACAGAGCTTTGAAGTACATTAGGCAAATGCTAACAGCACTGAAAAGTGAAATAAACTGCTCCACAGTAATAGCAGGAAATTTCAACATATCACTTTGGGTAACAGACAGAACATCCAGAAAGAAACTTAGTAAAGACATGGAAGATCTAAATGTGACAATCAAGGAATTAGATCTCATAGACATACAAAGTCAACAATTAAGTCTGCTGACTTACTTGTTCTAAGTGCTACATAACTCATTGCTGAATATCCCTATGGTCCCCCTCGAAGTACTTCCCTTGGGAAACTATGCACCAACACCAGTGCCCAGTCCACTATTCAAAGTGATTCTGGAACTCTTTTTGGAATGGCCATTGTGCACAGTGGTACAGCAGCAAGTTCATGAACATAACTGTATAGCTGTCTGTAAGGAAATTTTCAACCATCAGACAAATAACTATGTTGGAACACCCTCTCTACTCACCTGATCTGGCCCCCAGTGACATTTTTCTTTACCCAGAGATAAATGAAATATTGAAAGAAAGGCAGTTTGATGACATTCAGGACATCGAAGGTAATACAACATCAACTCTGATAGCTATTCCAGAAGACGAGTTCCAAAATAGCTTTGAAGAGTAGGTGCTTTAGTTTGTGGATAGCTTCCAAAGGTGAGTACTTCAAAGGTGACCATAGTGATATTGAGCCATAAGATATGTAGCACTTTTTCTAGGATGAGTTCACAAACCTAACTGTCAGACCTCAGGTGCAGAACACTCCACACAACAACAAACAAGTATACCTTCTTTTCCAATGCATGAGGCACATTCTCCAGAATAGACCACATATTTGGTCATAAAGCAAGCTGTGACAAAACCCAAAGCACTGAAATATTGCAAAGCATTTTCTTAGACCATAAAGCCATAAAGTTGAAATCAACAGCAGAAAAAGTAAGGGTAGAAATTCAAATTCATGGACACTGAACAACACTTTGTTCAAAAATTTCTAGATTATATGAAGAAATGCTCATGGTCATTAGTCATTACAGAAATCCAAACCAAAACTACAATGAGATGCCATCTCACTCCAACAAGGCTGGCATTAATCCAAAAACCACAAAATAACAAATGTTGGAGAGGCTATGGAGAGATTAGAGATTGTTCTTTAACAATGCATAGTGTTCCTTTGAGTAAATATACCATAGTTCGTCCATTTGATGGGCACCCTAGGTTTATTCCATGTTTTTGCTATTGTAGACAATGCTGCAATAAACATTCATGTGCATGTATCTGTTCATGTGACAGCTCTTATTTCTTGAGGAAATATTATGGGAAATATTATGCTGCTGTACCACTGTGCACAATGGCCATTCCAAAAAGAGTTCCAGAATCACTTTGAATAGTGGACTGGGCACTGGTGTTGGTGCATAGTTTCCCAAGGGAAGTACTTCGAGGGGGACCATAGGGATATTCAGCAATGAGTTATGTAGCACTTAGAACAAGTAAGTCAGCAGACTTAATTGTTGACTTTGTATGTCTATGAGATCTAATTCCTTGATTGTCACATTTAGATCTTCCATGTCTTTACTAAGTTTCTTTCTGGATGTTCTGTCTGTTACCCAAAGCTGACAGGAATGTAAAGTTGTACAACTTTTTCGGAAATCCATTTTGTGCTTTCTTAAAAGCTAGAAACAAATGCACTATTATCCAGCAATCCCACTTCCTATAATATTTCCTCAAGAAATAAGAGCTGTCACATGAACAGATACATGCACATGAATGTTTATTGCAGCATTGTCTACAATAGCAAAAACATGGAATAAACCTAGGGCGCCCATCAAATGGACAAACTATGGTATATTTACTCAAAGGAACACTATGCATTGTTAAAGAACAACAATGATCTTAGGAAATATCTCATAATCTGGAGTCTCATGGAAGACATTATACTAAATGAAATCACGCAGCTGCAAAAGGACAAATACTGTGTGAGACTACTATTAACAAGGACTTCAGAAAGTTTATGCACAGAAGAAAATAAACTTTAATAGCTACAAAGGTGGGGAAAGAGGGAGGGTGGTACTCATAGACTAGATAGCAGACAGGAGTTGGGTTATGTGAAGGAAGTAACAGCATGCAGTAGAAGGGAGGTTACCACAACTGGACTATACCAAAAGCTAAAAGGTTTTCTAAATGCAACCCAATATTTTAAAGGACAGTGCAGCAAATATAGAGGTCTGGGTACCACGGTTTCAGTGGACATTTATGTTAATTGGCATAACTAGTTTATTTTGAAGAAAATATTCTATACCCCATATTGATAAGTAGCACACAGGGTCTTAAAAGCCAGCAAGCTGCCATCTAAGGAGCATCATCTGGTCTCAACCTACATGAAGAAGTCAAAGATTAAAGACATCAAAGACATGAGGAAAACATGAGCCCAGTAGACAAGAGGAACCATATGATTGCAAGAATACATCAGCATAGTGAAAATGTACATTCCCGTATAAATTTACATGCCCACCTATATGCAGCTTCCACTGCTCTCCCTGCCTGGTAACAGCACACTTTCACTCAGTCATAATAAAAAACAACAAAAAAAGAATACATCAGCATAAAACCAGAAGAACTAGAGGATGCCTGTCCACCATTAATGATTGCCCTGATAAGGAACCCAGCATAGATTCTGTGAAGAAGTGGGGCAAAAATGGGGGGGGGGTGTGCGTTTATAGAACTCCATTAAAAGACAAGACTTGATGGTCTTGACGTCCTGGAGGGTCCCCTGAGAACATGGCCCTTGGACTCACTGCTCACCTAGCACTGAAACCAGTACTGTAGTGAACTCTTCAGACAAAAATTGAACTGTACTACAAGACATAGAGTGATATAGGTGTTGTGTATACTTCTTGGCTTAAATATATATATGAGGCTGTCCAAGTAGCTCCTCTTTAGAGGTAAGAAGGGACAGTGGAGAGGAGGTGACAGGTGTTGGTTGAATGACTACCAAAAGTAAGAGTGGAAAGGAATTGTCCGTACTAAATCATAATCCATAATGAAGACTGTAGTCTTTGATCTTCATCACTAAGTGCTTCAAAATGTCTTCACTTTCAGCAAGAAAGATTGTGTTGTTTGCATAACACAGGTTGTTAATGAATCTTCCACCAATCCCCATGCCGTGTTCTTCTTCATATGTCCAGCTTCTCAAATTCTTTGCTCAGTATACAGATTGTATTGCCCTTTGCCCTCCTCAAACAACTGTTTCTTGGTCTATTTATGGGGTCTTGCATGAACACGATTGTTCTATAATTCTCATTCTTCTTAACATAAACTATAATTTATTATGATCCATACAGTCAAACGCTTTTGCATAGTCAATAAAACACAAGCAAGCATCATTCTGGTACACTCTGCTTTCAGCCAAGATCCATCTGACACCAGCAGTCATATCCCTCATCCCATGACCTGTTTTGAATATGACTTGAATTTCTGGCCATTTTGTGCTGATGTACTACCACAAACACTTCTGAGTAATCTTCAACAAAATTTTCTTTGCATATGCTCCAACAAAATACAAAAATTATTTAACAAATCATTAATGTCACAACAAGTAAAACACTTTCATGTTAATAATTATTGTTATCACAATTATCACACCCCAAAAGCCAACTTGTTGAGCAAAGGTTTATTATCAGAAAAACTGTCATAGAAGGGGGATGATCTTATAATACAAACACCCAAGGCAGTGGTAGTGAAATCCCATCATGCCCAAAGTCCCTACCTGAAGCAGCAAAGAAGCCATACTAAAACCAACTGTTTGGGGCATCAGTGAACATCCTTTTTTTCCAAGCCTCTTGATTGTGAGGGAGATAGAGTAGAGGGGTGGTACTAACTTAATGGTACTTACTACAATGTGCTTCTAGTAGCTTCAAACTCTCTGAATAGCCTCTAGTCCCTTGAACCATGCCCCGGTTCCAGGCTCTGGTTCTGACTTAGTTTGGAAGTTTCACTGAAACCTTTCATCATTGGTGACCCTGCTGGTATTTGAAATATTAGTGGCATAGTTTCTAGCACCACACTAAGAGGCATGCCACCACAGAGACAAACTGATGGATGGATAGTGGTGATGGTCTTTTTGTTGCAGTTGCTGTTGCTGTTGTTGTGTGTTATTTAGTGAATTCCAACTCTTAGTGACTGTAAGGGACAGCGTAAGATGAATTCCTTTGCCCTCCTTTCCCATATAACATCACTTCAATTCCACCAAACACAACTCTATACCTGTTCTTTATTACGTTTTAACTCAAGTGGCTACTGAAGGGTTCTCAAATGTAGTGATGTCCATAAGCAACATGTTTTATGAGCACCACATTTTAGCATGTGAACCAATACAGGGGAACAGATGGACAGAATGTTGGAAAACATGTATTTTAGAGTTTAAACTCTTAAAAGTGCCAAAAAGGAGCTTAAATCCTAAGATCCAGCAGAACATTTTGTGACTTCTTCATCAACTGGTGCTGCAAAAATCTGCAATGTCACAACATCTAGCATATAAATTCAACTGTTGTTCTACAAATAAAGCATACTGGCCCATAACCAAAGCATGACTTTCCCAGAGTCAATGTTAACTGCAATGGCTAATATCGTCAGCGACATATAAATCTTCCCAACCGAAACCTCGTATTTGTGGTTAACAGTTTAATCTTTTTGGGAGTCTTTTGGCACGGTTTAACTTCAACTCTGCCAATATATACACAACCCTTAACTTCAAAGACAACTCCACTGCTATTTCAGCAGCAGATGAACTGTAAGTATATAAACATCACCATAACGAACACACACACACAAAGTGCTTCATTTAAAAAAAATAAATAAATAACATCACTTCAATTTTGGAAGACAGTTTCAATCTCTGGAAACCTGTTAACAATTATTGTCCCTTGGGGTGTTATTGTGATTTAGAAATGAATGTAGGGCTTAGAGAAAGAGTTAGGAACTGTTAGTTCTCATGCTGATTCAGCTGTGCATCCCCTGAATGACCTCATTCAAGGTCCTTCACTTCTCTGGTTGTCTCAGAAAGTGAAATTAGTGATCATAACATGTTATACTGGGACATTATGAGAATTAAGAATGGCAAACTCTAAGACAGCAATGGTTATTAAAACTGACAGATCATCCAAACATGTTACTGTAAAGATATTTTCATGTGTTTCCCCTTTCATCCTCCAACCTGATCATTTAACACAGTAAGCCCATTAATAGAAACCCTAGTTGTATAGTGATTAGCTGTTACAGCTGCTGTCCAAGTGGTCAGCAGTTCAAATCCACCAAGCTGTCCTTGGAAACTCTACAGGGCAGTTCCACCTTGTCCTGTAAGTTCTCAACAAGTTGGAGTCGACTCAGTGGCAATGGGTTTTGTTTGGTTTAGGCACATTAACAAGTAGAAATGTAGGGGGAGGGAATATTTCTTTCTTTTGCCTATATTGTAAAGGAGCTACTAATAATAAAAATTTCAGTGACCAGGAGACGGGTATACAATGGAAAAACAAAGAAATGAAAATGCTCCATTAAGTACTAGCTGTTAAATAATTGAAAATATATTGAATCTCGTACTTTCCCTTGCTTTCCCATTGCCTACTAATTTCTAGAAGCCCCCCAAGGACACTTAGCTTCCAGTTCCTTCTCCTGCACCCATCATCTATCATCATCTGGTTCTAAAAATCATTCTAAAATAGCTCCAGAATTTGTAAGCATCTTCAACCTCAATTTAGTCCACCTCACTTTAATCACTATTTTCTTCATTTTTATAGCTCCTGTTTTCATAATATGGATTATACTTCAACATTAAGAAAACAAAAATCCTGGACCAATCCTGGGCTAAAAACTGGACCAATAAAGCAACATGATGATAAATGGAAAAAAAAATTGAAGTTGTCAAGGATTTCATTTTACTTGGATCCGCAATCCACAGCCATGGAAGCAGCAGTTGAAAAGTAAAAAGACACAATGCATTGGAAAAATCTGCTGCAAAAGATGTCTTTGAAGTGCTGAAAAGCAAAGATACCACCTTGAAGACAAAGATGCTTGTGATCCAAGCCATGGTAGTTTCAATAGCATCTTATGCATATGAATGTTGAGCAATGAGTAAGGAAGACAGTAGAAAAACTGACACCTTTGAACTGCGATATTGAAAAAGAGTATTGTATATATCAAAAGAACAAACAGATCTGTCTTGGGAGAAGTACAACAAGACTGCAAAAGCAAGGATGGTGAGACTATATCTTATATACTTTGAACATCTCTTGCTGGAATTTGTCAGAATGGATCAATCCCCAATGATGGATGGACATCATGCTTGCTAAACTAGATGGCCAGCAAAAAAGAGGAAGATGTCCAACAAGATGTATTGACACAGTATCTGCAACAATGGATTTAAGCATAAAAATGATTGTGGACATAGCACAGGACTGGGCAGTGTTTTGTTCTGTTGTCCATAGAGTCACCATGAGTTGGAACTGACTGCACAGCACCAAACAACAATATTGTCATAGTGCTTCCTAAACTCTCAAAATTAACTTTTCTTGGAGGCGGAGTCAAGATGGTGGACTCAGAACACGTCTCCTTATATCCCTCTGGAAACCAAGACCTGAATTGATAATCAAACGGAGCCTACTGATCACCTAATCAGCCCCAGGACACGGCACAGGGCTGTTATTTTGGACTTCATACTACCGAGCGAAAAACCTCCTCTCTGTCTCTGACTCCCGCTCCTGGCTAGCCCTGGCTCTCATGGACTGAAGGTAAATGTACCATTTTGACTTTTTTTTTTCGGTCTTGGCCGGCAAGCAGAGCAGGGTCTTGGCTAGCGGCTAGACTCAGACACACTGCTGGGGGGATAGGCAGGCGAAATTTCCATATCCTGAGAGCCAGGCTTGGGACTCTGTTAATCTAGCCACTTTGAGCCTGTCGTTTTATATCTGCCTCAGCAGCGTTTGTACAGAGTTTCGCAGTCAGTGTGTGGGACACCATGTTGGATACGGAGATTCTAGCAGGACCTCATTCTTAGCCTGGCAGCCAACGCCTGCAAACAGGACAGTACTTCTCTGACAGAAAAGCAGTAATTTACCTAGTGTCTCCTGCTTTGGGGATCCTGCAACAGAAGCAGAGGAATCACTAGTTCTCGGGACCTTTAGCCCTTCTATCTGCTGCCTGTGTGGCGGGTGCCATCTTGGACACGGTGGCTGCAGCTGGACCTAATTCTTAGCTTGGGAGCCAGAGCCTGCCCACAGGAGAGCACTTTTCTATCAGAAAAGCAGTACTCTACGCAGTGTCGTCTAAGGCTAGGCCCTGTCAGCAGAAGCCAACAGGGCAGTAGCACTGCTGTATTCTGAACTAGTTTGTATCATCTGGGGTTGGATACAGTGGCGCTTACTTTGCCACTTGAGAAGAGGGACCTCTACACCTGAAAACCTAACTGACTTCTGAAGTGGTCAGATATCTTTTCCTTTACATTTTAAGACAGCCTAGAGAAACATCTGCAGTCCATCCTCACAGTACCTCTTCTAGCCTCTGCATACTCACATGGGTCCCAAAAAGCAACAGACACTTGTGGCATACAAGAAATCAGCGATGGCTTCAGAAGGCTCTCAAACAAAGCAATCAAGGAGTTTCCCAGATGAAGAAACTTTTATGAGAGCATCAGAAAGTGAATACAAAATGATTATATACAGAGCCCTTCTAGACCTTATACAAAATGCAGGAGAATAAAATGAAAAATCAAGCAAGATGTTCAATCTGATGGAACACCAGTACTCTGAAATCCAACAGATCAAGAACAAAATCAAAGACAAAGAAACTTCAATGCAAAGCCAAGAAAACAGAATGGAACAAATACAAAAAAGAATTTCTGACTTGGAAGACAGAGCTGCTGAGGCCAGTGTCTATGAGCAGAAATCAGAAAAAAGAAACGAGAAAATTGAAGAAACATTAAGAAGCATGTGGGACTCTATTAAGAGGAACAACCTTCGATTAATTGGAGTCTCTGAAAAGGGTGAGATATCTGAGAACACAGCGAGTATTGTTGCTGAGCTTCGGACACAAAACTTCCCAGAAATCATGAAGGAAGAGAATATAGACATCTCAGATGCATATCTTACTCCACTCAATATAGATCTCAAAAGAAAGACTCCAAGACATATTCTAATCAAGCTTAACAAAATGAAACATAAGCAGCAACTCTTAAAGGCAGCAAGACTCAAAACAAAGCTAACATTCAGAGGGAAACCCTGTAAGCTCTCGTCAGATTTCTCAGCAGAAACCATGCTGGCACAGAGACAGTGGCGTCACACATTTAAAGCCTTGAAGGAGAAGAACTTCCAACCAAGAATTATAGATCCTGCAAAACTATCTTTCAAATACGAAAATGAAATTAAGACATTCCCAGATAAACAGAAACTCAGAGACTTTGTAAAAACCAAACCCAAACTACAAGAAATATTGAAAGAAGTTCTTGGCTCTGGCTTAGAAGAAAAAAACCACTAACTTTATATTTCAGAATGACTTTACTACTCAAAACTCTACTCAGGGAAGGCTCCAAAGCCAATCACAGCTTTGATAAGGAAAGAAACAATCCAGTGATCATCATGAAAACTATGGTGCCATCATATTAAAAAGAGGGATGTACTACAGGTGTTATAGTCCTTCCAGATGGAGAGGAAGATGACCAGACTGGTAGTAATTAAAATTGGGTTTATATATACTTTATTAAGGGGGATAATAGGGGCAGCTATAAAGCACAACAAATATGTATCATATCATTTCAAGAAATGTAACACAGGAGTCTCAACAACCACAAAACCAGCTCTGAAAAAGGTGAAAAATCAACTCACAAAAAAGAACATCCCAGAACAGACTAATAAGAACAACAGAGAAAACATCAACATAAAAATAAACACATCACAATGGCAGCACTAAACACATACCTATCAATAATTACATTGAATGTGAATGGACTGAATGCTCCAGTAAAGAGACATCAAGTGATATCTTGCATCAAAAGACATGACCCATCCATATGTTGTCTACAAGAAACTAACCTTAGATCTAAAGATATGAACAAACTGAATATTAAAGGTTGAAGAATATATATCAAGCTAACAATGAACAAAGAAGAGTAGGGGTGGCAATTCTAAGCTCAGACAAAATCAATTTTAATGTCAAATCCACCATCGTGGACAAAGATGGACACTATTGCTGAAAGGTTCAGTACACAAGGAAGACTTAACTATATTAAATATCTACGCACCTAATATCATAGCACCTAAATGCATAGAAGAAACACTGACTACACTCAAAAGAGAGTTAGATGACTCCACCATAATAGTGGGAGACTTCAACAGTCCACTCTCAATACTAGGCAGATCATCTAGAAAAAAACTCAGTAAAGATACAGAAGACCTCATTGCCACGATTAACCAACTGAGCGTCCTTGATGTATACAGAACTTTCCACCCATCAGCAGACAACTACACCTTCTTCTCCAGTGCACATGGAACATTCTCCAGAATTGACCATGTGATAGGCCATAATGCAATGCCCCAAAAATCCATACCATTGAATTACTGCAAAACATCTTCTCAGATCATAAAGCCATAAAAGTTGAAATCAATATCAGAAAAAACATAGATAGAAAGTGGAACTCTTGGAAACTGAACAACATCTTGCCCAAAAAAACATGGGTTATAGAGGAAATCAAGGATGAATTAAAGAAATTCATGGATTCCAATGAGAATGAAAACACTTCCTACCAGAACCTATGGGATACAGCCAAAGCAGTGCTCAGAGGTCTGTTTATCTCCATAAATGCACACATCTGCAAGGAAGAAAGAAACCAAATCAAGGAACTAACTCTACAGCTTGAACAAGTAAAAAGAGAACAACAGAGAAACTCCTCAGGCACCAGAAGAAACGAGATCATAAAGATTAGAGCAGAGCTAAATGAATTAGAGAATAGAAAAAGAATTGAAAAAATTGAAAAGACCAAAAGCTGGTTTCATGAGAAGATCAACAAAATTGACAAACCACTGGCTAAATTTAATACAGAAAAGCAGGAAAGGAAACAAATAACCCAAATTAGAATTGAGAGGGGGGTTGTCACCACAGATGCAACAGAAATCAAAAATATCGTAACAGAATATTATGAAAGACTGTACTCTAACATATTTGAAAACCTAGGGGAAATGGACCAATTCCTTGACTCATACCACCTACCCAAATTATCACAACGTGAAGCAGAACAACTTAATAAATCCATTACAAAGGAAGAGACTGAAAAGGTCATCAAAACACTGCCAACCAAAAAAAGTCCGGGCCCAGATGGCTTCACGGCAGAATTCTACCAAGCATTTAGAGAAGAGTTATCTCCAATACTACTGAAACTATTTCACAGTATAGAAAGGGATGGAGTACTCCTAAACTCATTCTATGAAGCCAGCATAACCATGATACCTAAGCCAAGGAAAGACCTAACTAAGAAAGAGAACTACAGACCTATGTCACTCAGGAATCTAGATGCAAAAATCTTCAACAAAATTCTTGCCAATAGAATACAACAACATATCAAGAAAATAATCCATCATGACCAAGTGGATTCATACCAGAGATGCAAGGCTGGTTCAACATCAGAAAAACAATTAATGTGATTAACCACATAAATAACACAAAAGACAAGGATCACCTGATTTTGTTCATTGATGCAGAAAAGGCATTTGATAAAGTTCAACACCCATTCATGCTAAAAACTCTTAGCAAAATGGGCACAGATGGCAAATTCCTCAACACAATAAGAGCCATTTATACAAAGCCAATTGCCCACGTCATCCTGAATGGAGAGAGACTCAAAGACTTTTCCCTTGAGATCAGGAACTAGACGAGGATGCCCACTCTCACCTCTTCTATTCAACATTGTGCTAGAAGTTTTAGCCAGAGCAATTAGACAAGACCAAGAAATAAAAGGCATCTTCATTGGCAAAGAGGAAGTTAAAATCTCCGTTTGCAGATGATGTGATTGTATATGCAGAGAATCCCAAGGAGTCTATAAGTAAACTACTCAAACTGATAGAAGAGTTCAGCAAAGTCTCAGGATACAAGACAAACATAAGTAAATCAGTAGGATTCCTTTATACCAACAACGAGACTGTTAAGGAAGAAATTATCAAATCAATACCATTTACTATAGCCTCTAAGAAGATAAAGTACCTAGGAATTAATCTAACCAGAGAAATAACAGACCTTTACAAAGAGAACTACAGGCCCTTACTACAAGAAACTAAGAGAGACTTAGATAAATGGAAAAACTGACCCTGCTCATGGATAGGAAGACTTAACATTGTGAAAATGTCTATTTTACCCAAAGCAATTTATTTATATAATGCAATCCCAATACAAGGTCCAGCATCATTTTTTAATGAGATGGAGAAACAAATCACCAATTTTGTTTGGAAAAGGAAGAAGTCCCAGTTAAGCAAGGTACTACTGAAGAAGAAGAACACACTGGGAGGCCTCTCATTACCTGATTTTAGAACATATTACACTGCCACAGTGGTCAAAACAGCCTGGTACTGGTATAAGAACAAACAGATCGATCAGTGGAACAGCACTGAGACCCCAGAGATGACACCATCTGCCTATGAACAATTGATGTTCGACAACGGCCCTAAGACTTTAAACTAGGGTAAAAACAGTATCTTCAACAAATGCTGCTGGCAAAATTGGATAGCCATCTGCAAGAAACTGAAACAAGATCCATATCTTACACCTTATAGAAAAACCAACTCCAACTAGATAAAAGACCTAAATATCAAACCTAAAATGATAAAGCTCATCCAAGAAAAGGTAGGAACAACAATGGAAGTTTTAATACACAATATGGACAGACTCCAAAATCTGTCAAACAAACCACAATCATCAGAAGAGAAAACAGATAAATGGGATCTATTAAGAATTAAACACTTTTGCTCATCTGAAGACTTTATTAATAGAATTAAAAGAACACCTAGAGAATGGGAAAAAATATTTGGAAACTCTATGTCAGACCAACGCCTGATTTCCATAATCTATAAGATACTAAAGTATCTTACACTCTAGTATAAGATCAACAAGAAGTAGATAAACCATCCAATTAAGCGATGGGCAAAGGAGATGGACAGACATTTCACTAAAGAAGAGATCCAGGCAGCCAAAAAGCAAGTGCGGACATGTTCCCGATCTTTAGTTATTAAAAAAATTCAAATCAAGACGACAATGAGATTCCATCTCACCCCAACAAGGTTGGCCATGATCCAGAAAACACAAAACAACAAATGCTGGAGAGGCTGAGGAGAAAGTGGAACCCTCCTACACTGTTGATGGGGTTGCAAAATGGTCCAGCCTCTTTGGAAATCAATCTGGCGCTTCCTTAAAAAAATGGATATTGATATACCATTTGAACCAGTAATTCTACTACTTGGAATATATCCTACAGAATCAAGGCCTTTCACACCAACAGACACATGCACCAGAATGTTTATCGCTTCACAGTCCACGATAGCAAAAAGATGGAATCAACCCAGATGCTCAACAACAGAAGAATGGATGGGTAAACTATGGTATATATACTCAATTGAGCACTACGCAATGATAAAGAACAACGATGACTTCAGGAAACATCTCATGACCTGGTTTCAACTGGAAGACATTATGTTGAGTGAAAGTAGTCAGCGACAAAAGGACAAATATTGTATGAGACCTCTATAATAAGATCTCAAAAACAGACTTGTGTATAGAAGAAAAGACTCTGACAGCTGCAAGTGAGGGGAGGGAAGGAAGGAGGGGAGGAAGGTTTAGACTAGATTGTTGCTAGGCATCTGGTTGGGTGAAATCGGTGATAGCACACATTAGAAACAAGAACAACATTAAGTGGACTTAAACATAACACGAGTACTCCTTCCATCTTAACCCAATATTGCAAGGATAGAGTAGCTGGGGCAGGGGGTGGGGACCATGCTCTTAGGGGAAAGCGAGGCCAATTGGCACAACTAGCGTTTTGCTAAGAGGGCTCTCTGCACCCCACATTGGTGAGTGGCATCTGGGGTCTTAAAAGCTGCCATCCGAGGGCACAGCAAATGGTCCCAACTCAGCAGGAACGGATGCTTACCAAGGACCAAAATGACATGGGGGAAAGACAACCCAGAAGACAAAGAGACCCACATTAGTGGGTGCCTACATCGACTTGGGACTGGAAGAACTCAATGGTGCCCAGCCACCACCAGTGATAGCCGCGATGGAGCTCACTAAGTTGAATCTCACTGGCAACACAAGAATAAAAAGGGGTGCACCCTGAGATCCCCACTAAAAGACCTCAATTGATGGTCCAGTGGTTTTGGGGTTCCCCTGGGAGCATGGACCCTAGCCCTGATGCTGCCCTTGACCATAAATCATAACGAAGGTCCACGCTTTGGACAGGAATGGATTGGACATGGTCATGCAGTGACCATATATTGGATGCACTTTATGGTTCTATGCATCTATAGGATGTCACCCTGCTGACCTCTGACTGGAGGAAGGAGAGTGGGTGGAAAGAAGCAGAAAGGAGGCTGTTGGGAGGATGAGACATGTATGGAGCAGAGAGGAATATTGTGCTGTCACCGGCCAGGGAGAGCAGTGCAAGCTGCATATAGGTGGGTATGTAAATTTATACGGGAATGTACATTTTCACTCAGTTATATTAAATAAAAATTTTTTTTAAAAATTAACTTTTCTTAAATTCAGAGCTCTACGTCTCACTTTACATCTCTCTTTACCTAGGCTGGAAACCCTGGTGGCAGAGTGATTAAGTGCTGTGGCTGCTAACCAAGAGGTTGGCAGTTTGAATCCACCAAGTACTCCTTGGAAACTCTATGGGGAGGTTCTACTCTGTCCTGTAGGGTTGCTATCAATCAGAATTGACTGGACAGCAGTGGATTTAGAGTCAGACATTTCAATTAAACAATAACTACCAACCAAATCCTGGTGATGTAGTGGTTAAATGCTATGGCTGCTAACCATAAGATTGGCAATTCAAATCTACCAGGAACTCCTTGGAAATTCTGTGGGGCAGTTCTACTGTGCCTATAGGATCACTATAAGTCATAATCGACTCAGTGGCAGTGGGTTGGTTTGGTACCAACCAAACATGCCTAACACCTTAGGACTCCTGTTGTTTGTACCAGTGTACCCACCAGGTTGCAAAATTCCATCAGTGGTGAAGGAACATGTAAGTTTTCCTAGAAGGGGTAACCAATAGTATTAAAGTCTAATGAGAAGGTGAGGGAGAGAAAAACAGATGAAAAAAAAATGAGTGTTGGGTTTATTTAACTGGTATTTTATAATGTTTATTGTCTGAATTTTGTAGAGCAGTTTTACTCTGTCCTATAGTGTTTCTATGAATTGGAATCAACTCAGTGACAATGGTTTCTGTCTTCTTTTATTAATGTGCTAAACAACATCCTGTTTTATGAATATTGTTTTAATCCTTGTACCAACTCTATGAGGTAGGTACTGCTACTATATTATCTATTCTACAGATGAAGAAACTGCAGTACAGACAGGATAAACAACTTGCCCAAGGTATTACAGTTAGTAAAAGAAAGTGACACAGACCAAGCCTAGGCTTCCTGTTTTGGAGTCTGTATTGTTAGCCACTATCCTATGTTGCATCTTCTATGGATATCAGGTGATTACTGGTAACCTTGTTTTTTTTCCCCTCTAGGAAAAATTTCAAACAAAATGGAAATAACTAGAGTCAGATTGCAAGAAGGAAAGACATGCAACATTAAGGACTTAATATCAATAAATTTGTTGGTGATAGAAAAACATCAATAGGAATATTTTTTTAAGCAGAAAGGTAATATCAGTAGATTGAAAAGAAAATTATGAGGAGATGATGAATAATTATTTGGCTGAAGTTTTGGAAAGGAATATGTGAAATTATTGAATCCAGACAGGGGTGAAAGTATGTGGGGCATGTCTTGTTCAGTTCTTGAAATAGGGTGTTCCACTCATTTCTAAAAATAAGATGGTTGCAAAAGAGATTGATCACAGCAGAAAATACGATGAAGAATCAATTCAGTGACAGATGAATAAAAGTATCAGAAAGCTAGAAGACTCTAGCTAAGATAAGAAGGAAAATAATTGCAGAAAAATCAGTTTATTGTGATCTCATGACCCCTTCTAGAAACATTTATCAGTCAAAGTACGAACCTGGTGAGTTTTTATTTTGCACTTCTAAAATACTATTTAAAATGTATTTTATAATCACACCCATAGGAGTAAACTAAATGAAGATCATGGCTATACACAGTTTAAAACAATAAACATTCTATTGCCACTGAGTAGATTCTAACTCATAGAGATACTACAGGACAGAGCAGAAGTTCCCCACAAGGTTTCTGTGGATTGGAGCTGGTGGATTGGAGTAGCCAACCTGTGGGTTAGCAGCCATAATGCTTGATCACTGAGCTACCAGTGTCTGTACACACTGTGCTACCATAAAATAAAAATCTGTGACGGCCCGCCATCTGGAAAGGCCCTTGTAGACAAAGTCACAAACTTCTGTAAATGACAGGCCGAAGCATCTCACCCATGACATGTTTTTTAGCCTATTACCTCTGACAATATTTTGCTTCCTAGTTAAATTCTCCTAAAATGATACCCCCTCCCCTCCTGATATGAGAATTAAGAAGGATGCCTTCTAAGAGGGGCTTCACAACACCTTGGTTTATAAGATTATATTGGGACAATCTGACCAGAAAATTCTGGGGAAAAGTGATCAGAGGAATGGATTTCAATACAGCATGCCTAATAACACTGAGGCCTGCCCGGCTTCACTGGCTTCCCCCTAATTGCATTCCCCTCTCCCTTTTCTCCACATACACAGGTTTACAAGCTAACCCTTGAAAGGCTTTCCAAGGACAATTCTCCACACAGCCATTAAAAGTACACAAGCATCTCACTCCCTGCTGCAGAAAGAATAAATAAACTTCTAGGTTCTTTATAGTTGGTATGGCAAACTGATAAACGCTGAAGAAACATCTTTCTTAAAGCAGCTGGCTTAATTAGGGGATGGCAGGCTCTTACTATCTGCACAGGAAGATATAAATAAAAACTTAGAGAAACAAATGGAGACAGCCAAATGGTGAAGCCTTGAGAAGTTTACCCTTCTGTACCTTCCACTTTGAGGTACGAATAAAACCATTAATTGTGTTCACTGACATTTATCACTACAAACACTTGGTTTAAACCATTATCCAAAAAGGCCCTGACAATTAATTAGAAGTAGAAGACCACGAGGGGTCACTTCTTGTTAGCCAATAATGTTAGGTTAGTTTCTTGTTAACCAATAGTTTATATGATGAAGAAAATCGGGTGAACACTATGTCACTCGCCCTATAAAAAATAAAGACGGACAGCTCTCGACACAATCTTCTGTTGGTCGGGCTGTCTTAAACCAGAAAATTCTTTCCTGTCTCTCTTTATTCATTTCCCGCTGATGCCTTCCCTCCCTCTGTGCAGGACCCTGAAAAGTGTTGGGACTGGCTCCTGGCAAAAATCTAATTTAGAATCTTAGCAACTTATATTTAAAACTACATGTAGGAACTCACCTACATGACACTTCATTTCTGAACTAAAAGTCAAAGTCATTCTGCTTAGTAATGCAGTGACTTTGACTTTTCCTTACAAATCCATTTAACTGGCTCCTATGCTCCAAGTACTAATTGAAATTATTTTGACTTTAGATCAGCTGGGAAACTGATCCAGAAAACTAATATTTCTAAATACATCTTTAAAAAAAATTAATTGTTAAAAAATGCATTCTTTTTTATGAGACTGACAGCTGGAAATTTATTTCCCTCACTTAATATGTATTGTAATACAACATGGCAACTGTTTCAGCCTTTGAAGCTAAATACTTACTCATATGAAGTTGGCATTTTGGGGAATCATGCAGGTGAATCTGAGATACTCTTAGGGACAAGCTCTAGGGCCAAATAAAACTGAACCAGTTTTAGCTGAAAGCTTTTTCAGCTGCTGTGTATTATAAAAATTGGCTCCTTTTAAATTTTAATACTGGCCCATAGCCAACAGAGAAATTAATCACTGACTTATTTGTATATTGTTCACAAAAAAAATGCCAAGAAAAGACTGTTGCTGCCAATTCTTATTTACTAAGAATATAATGTATTCCTGGACATCTGTAATCAGGGCTCCTGTCTTTAAAGATTCAACTAAAGTGCAATCAAATATTTATTTAAATGGCTCAGACACTTTAACCACAGTACACAAATATTGAAAAGAGCTAAAAAGCCAAAGAGAAAATATCTTTCCCACTTACTTACAAATGAACTCTTCAGGAACTCTGTGTAGCCTCTCAAAGTTCAAGAAGCATGGAGACTATGACAATCTAGCACCAGGGAGGAACACAGGCCTAATACATGAAGTTTGTTTGACATGTGAAAAATACTCCCAAATGCAAAAAAAAAAAAAATACTGAAAATTACCAAATTCCCTCTATTGAGGCCTATGGTTTTGAACTTGTTTGGAAATTTATCTCTTAAATTTTTACTATTATTAATTGTAGTTTTTGTAAAGTCTGCTGACAATTTATTTGGATTGGATGAACCTTCAAAGATAAGACAAAGGTATTAACTATACCTCACTTATTGAATTAACTTACTGTATGAATCAACCTTCTTCATAATATCCCTATGGTAGTCTCTCTATATACCACTTCTGTGTAGTCCTTGTAAGACCTCCCTGGTGATACAGTGGTTGAGAGCTACTTCTGCTAATCGAAAAGACTGGCTTTTTTAATCCGCCAGTTACTCCTTAGAAATTCTAAGTTCTACTCTGTCCTCTAAGGTTGCTATGAGTCAGCAAAGGGTTTACATTTTGGCCTATGAAGTCCCTGAGTGGTGCATAGGGTTAAAATGCTTCTGTGTATGCCAACTGGAAAAATCAGAGGTTCAAGTTCACCTCGAGAGGCCTCAGAAGAAAATTTTGGCCACCTACTTCTGAAAACTCAACCTTCAGAAACCCTATGGAGCACAGTTCTACTCCAACACACAGGGAATCTCCAAGAGCTGGAAGCAACTTGACAGGAACTGATGTTTACATAAACTGATAACGATGACAGGTTTCTCAAAAATGGGCCTATGTGTACCCTGGGGGCGTAGTGGTTAAGTGCAGTGTCTGCTAACCAAAAAGTCTGTCTGAAGTTTGAATCCATCAGACACACCTTGGAAACTCTATGGAGCAGTTCTACTCTGTCCTGTAGGGTCACTATAAGTCAGAATCAACTTGACAGCACTGAGTTTGGTTTCATTTGGTTTATTTCACTAAATACAACTTGTTACCATAACTGGGAGTATTTACATGCAAGCAAGTTTTTTTTTTTTTAACAAATTTTACTGTAGTTTGAATTCAAGTTTACCAATTGTATCAATTTGCCATATGTCATGGTTGGAATTGTGTCCCCCCAAAAATGTGTGCAGCCACATGGCTGGGATATGGTTCCCAGTATCTTGGGACTGTCCTCCATTGTGTGGTCTTGCTAACCTGTATGTTAAAGGTTAGGGTGGGGCTGTGAATTCCTGCTGTGGTGGGAGTTTCCCTGGAGTATGGTTTGCCCCACCCTTAATGCTTTTAGCTTGCAAGGAATAAAAGGAAAAAGAAACAAAGGACAATTTGAGAACTTCACTACCATCAAGCAAGCAGCACTGGGAGCAGAGCGCGTCCTTCAGACCAGAGGTTCTTGCGTGAGGACGCTCCCTGGACAAAGACTGATGCAATACCAGACTTTCCTCCAGAGCTGACAAGGGGAAAGTCTTTCCCTGGAGCGGACACCCTGAATATGGACTTGCAACCTACCGGACTGTGTAAGAATAAATCTTTCTTTGTTAAAGCCATCCACTCTGTGGTATTCCTGTTAGAGCAGCCTAGCTGACTAAAACACCATATAACATTCAGAATCTTCACTGCTGTTCTCCTCTAACTGCTTTCCTGTCCCTTTATCCTTCCCCACCTACCACTGTGACAGCACACTCCACTTTCTCATCCAGAACTTCCTGTGTTCATATAACCAAGGTCTGTCCACCCTCATCAGACAGTTCTGTGTATGTATTTGAGTCCAAAAGTTTGTTCATCACCATCCTCACTCTATGTTTTGTACAGTCCAGTTCAGTCTTTGTCTAGAGGTCTGGCTTTGGCATTGGATGTGGTTTGGGGTTAGAGAGTCTGGAGGCCACGCTTTCAGGGGATCCTCCAAACTGATCAAGTGTGGTCATTCAGTAGAGTTCTGGTTCTGCCCTCTAAATCCTCCTCCAACTATGTCAGGGGCTCCATAGCATGTGCCCCATCTGGGAAGTCATTGGTGGTAGCCAAGCACCATCTAGTTTTCAGGTCCCATGCTGAAACAGGCACTAGGTCATGTGGCCCCTTCCATCTGGGGGGAAGGGGGGCTCATACTTTCTTCCACTTCTTGATCTTCCCCATTTACCTCTGGCCCAGACAGACTGGGAACAATTGATGCTACTTAGATGACAGCTTGCTAGCTTTCAAGACCTCACTCACCTGAGTGATGTGCAGAATATTTTCTTTACAGGGAAAGAAGAGTGAAAAAAGAAAGCTTGGATATGCCAATTAGTCTGGATGTCCCCTGAGAGCATGGTCCCCTGACTCCCACCCCGTTACTCTATCCTTTCAAAGAACTATGCCATATTTAGGGAACAATTTAGTTTTGATATTGTACAGTTTAGGTACCTCTTTGTTAGTGTGTGCTGTCATACCCTACACTCAACCTGAATCCTAACCACTATCTAATTAGTAGAAAACCCTCTCCCTGCCTTTCTACCCTGTAACCATCAAAGATTGATTCCTTCTGTGCTTAAATGCTTTTTGGCACCCTTATAATAAGGGTCTCATACAACATTTGTTGCTGTTGAGAGTATGCCCAGCAGAACTTACACCAATTCAGCAGTTTTTCAATGCTCAGCGGACATGTCTTTAGTGATATTAACTGTATTCTTTTAAGTTTTACAACAATTTGCACCTTCCTTTCCTGAATTGTTTCTCCTTATGTGCCTATCTATCTGCATTTTACATCCAGACAGGAAGTGCCTCAAACTTACCAGCAGCCATAAGACTGCTAGGAATGAATGAAGCCTGTATACCCACTGGAATCAACCATTCCACAAATGCTGTATTCATCTGTAATCAAGACAGATACACAACACACTGGCACAGTTTGGCAAAGTGAAAACAATTATTATTTATAGAAAACAGTCACAGTAACAACAAATTCTCAAAGGGCAGCTGCTTGTCCTTCCCTAAATTATCCAAGTCCATTCTTATGTCACTAGGGCAACACACCAATGATTGAGATCAGGTGCTGTCTTCACCTTACTGCTACTACTGGCTATCACCACACTGACTAAGGAAAGGGGGGTGTTGCATATCTCCTAAGTCTTCTGCTCTGTTGCTGGAGCTTGCTGGGCCTTGCCTCAGCACAGGAAAGACCTCTACACAAGACTTCCAAACCTCTGCCACTGGGCCCTTCTAGGTCACAGCAGGTAGCTTCTGCCAAACTACCCAGGCCCATGTGGTTCTCTTTCTTGTCTCCACAATACCTGAGACTGCACTGCCTGATGGACCACGTGGATCCCACCATACTGGCCAGCAGGAAGGCATATTGCAAAGGCACATTCAGTCCTCTGCTCTGCACAGGTAAGTGTTAAGAACAACTCTTCAGCAGCAGACAAATCTCCAGCACAGAGGAGCCTGGCTCCCTCTCATGGGTGGGCTAGCCCACCACAGCCATTTCTTTCTATAGGCCCACCAACCCACTGCTTCCCCATCTTTAATGTTAACACCTTTCTCTTCTAGGTCTAGAAGAATCTCAGTACAGGAATTCTGTGTCCATAAGATGCTCTTAGCTCCAGACTCTTCTTGATGGTAGTGACATTCTCCAAAATTCTGTGGGATTGGCAGTTACATAATAAGCCTAACAGGATACTAAAATAAAGCCAACCAGTTGCCTAGTTGGAGTACCAGAGGCTCGATCTTACTGGATGAACTTTTAAGCCATTATTGATAGAGTAAATTGATCAAACCCTTCCAATTATTTCTGTGGGAGTTACAAAACCATGGCTAGAAAGGCCATAGAAAATCAGTTGTTGCACCATATTTCCCCATTAATACAAACTCACTACATGTTAATTTTCCTATCTAACATTTGAGTTACTTTTTTTCAGTTTGATCTCATATAGTTAGTTCTTAAAATGAGCACAATTCTGAAGGCAGACACACTTTTATTAGGTAAGCTAAACTACTGTTTGATTTAAAGAAGACTTCAGGGATTGTTTTTTATATAGAGATTAAAAATTATCACAGAAAAACAGCTATGAAGATCCAGCCAGCCTCCCTGGCACCAAAAAGTTTGGATTCCAACTGTTCTGCATTTTCCCTTTTGAACAGGATTTTTCTACAGAATCTTTGATCATAACTTTCAGTAATAGGATACTGAGAAAAATGGCAGCTTAGCCAGCCATACCATGCTGCCCCTCAGAGGCAAAGACCTAAGAAACTGGATGCAGATACAGGTGATAATCCTGGAACCCTGAACATCAAATGAAAAGATAAAGAGCTAGATAGAACACTAACTGGAAGAAGAAACAGACTGAAAATAGTAAATGAGAACAGCCAGGCAGAAGGGGCCTGCCAGCTGGCCTGACACAGTACAGCTATCTTCAGACAAAGACAGCAGCAATGCCTTGTGAAGAATATAGAAGGTAACGGGACACAGTGCTTGTGGAGACATACCCAGATTGAAATAAGATCCAATTTATGGCCACAGCCAAAGGAAGATCCCAGGCATCCTTGCCAAATGATCAGAGAAGCATGCTCCCCTTTACCCTACCTTCCTGGTCATCAGTAGCACAGCTGGCACCCCCTGCCCTTCCAGCAACCCTAAATACAGGTATGGGCCCCCCATTCCCCAATTCTGACTACCACACTCCCTCCCACTACTATACTATACCCCCTTCACAGACCAACACTGCTGAGCAGCTGGTAAGTTTCTCAGGCATGCTGCCAGTAGTCAATCTCATCCCTCTCACTTGCTGATCTCATCAGATGATGATAGGCTGTTCTAGTGTGACATTGGCCTCTCACCCTACCCCTCTGTCTGCCAACTCCACCTGGTAGTGGCAAACCACTCCAGTGCAGCACTAGCCATTCCCAACTAACCAAGGGGCAGCAACAACACACCTGCACACTGACAAGCCTGTTGCTCAATATTTCTTCACCTGGAGAATAACAACTGCCATGTGTCAGCATAGTCACCCACCCATCACCCATCCCTTACCCAAGTTCCAGAGGCAATTATGTGTCCAAGCACTAATCTACCTAGCATCTAGCCCCTCCACCCTCTCTCCACCACCTAGCAATTGATGGCACCTACATCCCTGCCTATCCACCACACACAGCACACCTGTAGCCCTAACCACTTGGTGGGCGCAACTGCCCACTCCCACATCACTAGTCAAATGACAGACAGTAACCGACACACACTCAGACCACCTGAAGATGCCCAGAAAAAACAACAAAGACCCGTACCAGCTAGTGCCTTACTTACCCAGAGACATGTGGTGAGTACTCCAGTGATGCCAGACCTGAGACCAGTGAACCAAGCAACTCCCACCAGCCTGGATAAAACACAACAAAACAAATGTACAATCAAAAAAGAAACACAATAACATCTTAATGCTCAAAGAGAACAGATACTATCAAATCATATAAAGAAGCAAGACAATGTGCCTCAAGCAGGTAACCAAAATAAAGTGAGAAAACTTTCTTGAGGAAGAAATGATAAATGAATTACATGGTGAAGAATTCAGAAGGCTTATTTATAGGATTCTCAAACAGATAGTAAATAGGACAAACAGAACACAAACAAAACTCTAGAAGAAATCAGGAAAACCATACAAGAACAAAATGACAAATAAGCAATGAGAAACTAAATGAAAACAACAATTAGAAATCTAGAGGATTAATACTAAAATTTCAGAAATTGGAGTGACAAAAGAGTAGAACTGAATCAATGGAAGACAGAATCAGAAAAATAGAGGACAAATCCCTTGAGACTGATCTGTTAGAGGAAGAATGTGGGGGAAAAATTGAAGAAAGACTACGAGTTATGTGAGTTACTATCAAGAGAAATGTATCACACATGATCAGAATTCCAGAACAGGAAGAGACCGAAAAAAGCTCAGAGAAAATTTTTAAAGATTTGCAGACATAAAACGTCCCTAACATTGTGAAAGACAAGAAGATATTCATCAGAGAAACCCAACAAATTCCATATAAGATAGATCCCAAAGGAAAATCACAGAGACATTATAATGAAACTTTCCAAAATCAAAAACAAAGCTATAGTCCAAAAAGCATCTCAGAAAAAAACAAAATGTTACCTATAAAGGGAAAACAGTAAGACTAAGTTCAGATTTCTCAACATGCAAACAAGAAGGTAGTGAGATATCTAAAACCCTGAAAGAAAAAAATGCCAACCAAGAATTAAATGTCCTGCACAAGGACAAATATTGCATGAAACCCCTACTACAAGGACTCATGCACAGAAGAAAAGACTCTTTGACAGCTGCAAGGGAGGGCAGTGAGGGAGAGGGTTGGTCACAGACTAGATAGTTGGCAGAAATTTGCTTGAGTAAAAGCAGTGACAGCACACAGTAGAAAGAATATCAACTTAACTGGACTTCAACAGAAACTGAGAACTCTTCTAATGTTAACTCAATATTGCCAGGACAGAGTACCGGGGCAGGGTTCCAGGGACCATGCTGTCAATGGACAATGAGGCCAATTGGCCCAACTAGCCTACTGCTAAGAGAATCTTCTCCATCCCATATCAGTGAATGGCAACTGGGGTCTTAAAAGCTAGCAAGCTGCCATCTGAAGTATACCAAATGGTCCCAAATCAGCTGGAACAGATGATCATGAAGGACAACAAAGACATGAGGGAAAAAGAGCCTAGAAGACAGTCCCTTGTGAATGAGTGACTGTATCAACATGTGACCAAAAGAACCAGATGGTGCCCGGCCACCACCAAAGACACTTGTTATGGGACACTCAATGTTGAGTCCCTGTAGCAACATGAGAAAAAGAGGGGTCCATCTCAAGAGCTCTGCTAAAATACTGCAGTTGATGGTCCTAGGACCTGGGGGTTTCCCTGGGAGCACAGCCCCTAGGCCTGCTGCTGCCCTTCACAAGAACACATTACTGAGGTCAACTCTTCGGACAGGAATGGATTGGACTCAGGGACACAATGCAACCATATGGTGCGTGTACTTTACAGTTCTGTGAATCTATAGGCTGCTGTCCTACTGGCCTGTTACTAGAGGGAGAAAAGGTGGAGAAGAGCGGACAGGAGATTGTTAAGAGGATATGACATGCATGGAATGGAAAGGAGGAGTGTACTGTTACCAGGCAAAGAGAGCAGAAGGAGCTGCAGATAGGCGGGCATGCAAAGTTCGTTTGGATTGTATACTTTCACTCAATCACAATAAAAAAAAGGAAAAGAATTATACGTCCAGCAAAATTATCTCTCAAAACAATAGTGGAAACAGGACTTTTCCAGATAAACAAAACTTGAGGTAATTTGTAAAAAACAAATCAACCTTACAGGAAATACTAAAGGGAGTTGTATGGACAGAGAACTAGAACAACAATCTGAGATTAAAACACATGACAACATCACCCAAATACAAACCCAGATAATGAATTTTCAAAAATAAAATTAAGCTACAAGACTGAAAACAGGGAACTAATGACATCAATCTGTAAACTGTGAAAACTTCAAAATAAAAATAGGGAATAAATGGTGTAACTACAGAATATCCACGTGGAGAAGGAGTCAAGGTGATACCAAAATATAATAGACTGTTTTAAACTTAGGAAGATAATAGCAAACGTCACAGTAACTGTAAACAATACTGAAAAACTTTCTCACCAATTTAAAAAAAAAGAAGAAAACCATAAAGTTTCAGTAAGCAGAAAATCAACAGCAATGAAGAAAATGAAAATAAAATTTATAAACAAAATGAATTCAGCATGGAAAAGTATATGAAACAATTGAAATTAACACCACAAAAAAAGCACAAGAAAATGACACCAATAAATTCATCTAATTAAAATCACTTTGAATGTCAATTGATTAAATGAACAAGACAGAGAGAAGGAGAATGGATAAGAAAACACATGTCAATGTGGTGCTCACCACAGATACACCATAGATACCAAGATAAAAATTGCCTAAAAAAAATCAAAGAATGGAAAATATATATATCACAGAAACTGTAGCCAAAATAGAAAAGGAATGAAAATATTAATCTTTAATAAAGAGGACTTTAAGGCAAAAACCAATTTAATAGCCAAGGAGGAACACCGTAAGACAACTGGAGGGTCAGTCCAATAAGAGGGCATAACCATAATAAGCATCTGAATGCTCAATGAAAGAGCTTCAAAATGCATAGAACAAACTGTAACAGAACTGAAAAGAAAAGCTGGCAATGCCACAATAATAGTAGGAGACTTTAACATACCACTTTTGATAAAAGACAGAACAGCTAGAAAGAAACTCAGCTCTGAAGACCTAAACAACTCAACCAACCGACACCATAGACATATACTAAACACTCCACCAAACAACACAGTACACATTCTTTTCCAGTGCACATGGATCATTTTTCAGAATAATAAATCATGTTAGGTCACAAATCAAGCCTCAATAAATAAAATAACACTGAAATAATACAAAGCATCTCCTCAGATCACACCTTAAAATTTGAAATCAGTCCTGGTGGCCTAGTGGTTACGTGTTACGTCTGCTAAGTGTGAAGTCAGCAGTTCAAATCCACTGGGAGCTCCTTGGAAACTTTATGGAGCAGTTCTACTCTATCCTATAGGGTTACCATGAGTTGGAATTAACTTGACGGCAGTGGTTTTGGTTTGGTTTTTGAGAACAAAATAAAAAACCAAGTACATGGAAATTGAATAACATTCTGAAACCCTGGTGATGGTTAAGAGCTCGACTGCTAACCTGAAGGACACAGTTGGAAAACATCAGTAGCTCCTTGGAAACCCTATGGGACAGTTCTATTCAGCCCTATAGGGTCACTATGAGTCAGAATCAACTGAAAGTCAATGGATTTATTTGCTTCTTATTTAAAAAATAAATAAATAAGTAAAACTACTGAGTAACAGAAGAATTAAAAAATTCCTAGAATCAAATGAGAATAAAAACACAATATTCTAAAACCTATGATACAGAAGAAAAATCAGAGGCCAATTAAAAGCAATAACCATACACATCAAAAAAGCACATCAATATCTTAGTTCTACAACTCCAAAAACATAAAAAGAGTAGCAAAAATAAGGCTACAGTCCCCAGAAGAAAGGAAATAATCACAATTGTTGTTTTTGTTGTTGGGTGCTGTCAGGTAAGTTCCAACTCACAGTGATCCTATAGGTTAGAGTACAACTTCGCCACAGAGTTTCCAAGGAGCACCTGCTGGATGTGACATGCTGACCTCTTGATCTGCAGCCATAGCACTTCACCACCATGTCACCAGGGTTTTCTATAATAAAAATTAGAATACAAATTAATGAGACAGAAAAACAATAGATTGAATTAACAAGACTAAGAGCTGTTTCTTTGAAATGATTAATAAAACTCACAAACCACTAGCCAAACTGATGAAGGAAAAGATGCATAAAACACAAAATAAACAAGATGACTTATGTTACAACAGACTCCAATGAAATAAAACAAACCATAACAGAACGCTATGAAGAACTTTACTACTGCAAATTTGAAAACTCAGAAGAAATAAAAAATTTCTACAAACACATAGCCTACCTAAACTAACACAAACTCAGGGAGAAAAGTTGAATTTGGGTTAGCAATCGAGCTCTTAATCACAGCACCACCAGGGTTTCAGGATGTTATTCAGTGTCTATGTACTTGATTTTTTATCTTGTTCTTTTTGTTCAAAAGCCAAACCAAAACTACTGCCATTGAGCTGATTCCAACCAATGGCAACCCTATAGGACAGAGTAGAACAGCTCCATAAGTTTTCCAAGGAGCTCCCAGTGGATTTGAACTGCTGACTTCACAGTTAGCAGACATAACACTTAACCACTATACCACCAGGACTGATTTCAAATTATTAAAATTATTTCAAATCCACAATAAAGGAAGAATTCTCCAAAAGGATAAATACATACTGGCGAAAAATAAAATGGCAACAATGTATGTAACAAGGGACTATTCTCCAAAATTTATAGAGAACTTCAACACCTCAACACCAAAATATAAAAAACTACCTAAAAATGGGCAAAGAACAGGAACAGATATTTCACCAAAGAAGATATTCAGGCAGCTAACAAACACGTGCAGAGATGCTACAGATCACTAGCGATTAGAGAAATGCAAATCAAAACAACAGTGAGACATCACCACCAACAAATGCTGCAAGGGTGGGGGGAGATTGGAATTTTCATACATTGCTGAGAAGACTATAAAATAATATAACCAATTGGAAAATGGTACAATTCTTCTTTAAAAAGTTAGAAACAGAAATGCCATATGATCAAGCAATTCCACTAGTAGGTATACATCCTGGAGAAACAAGAGTCACAACGTGAATAGATACTTGTATATGCGTGCTCATTGCAGCATTGTTCACAATAGCAAAAAGATGGAAACAATCTAAGTGCCCAATAACAGATGAATGAATAAACAAACTCTGGTATATACACACAATGGAATATTATGCAATGTTAAATAATAATGATGAATCCTGGAAACATCTTACAATACAGATTAACCTGGAAGACATTACGCTGAATGAAGTAAGTCAGTCACAAAAGTAAAAATAGCATCTGAGATCACTATCATAAAAAGTTAAAAAATAGGTTTACACACAGAAATATTCTTTTGTGGTTGCCAGGGACAGTAGTGGAAGACAGTGAAAATCACTAACAAGATAGTAGACACAAGCCAACTTTGGTGAAGAGAAACACAACACAAAACATAACGCAAGTCAGCACTATATGACCAAGGGAAATGAAGGCACTGAGAGATTTTTAAAAGTAAAAGGCAAAATATTATACAATACACAGTCCTGCAAAAACAGTAATAAACTATCTGAGTAAAAAACAATCTGAGTAGATAAACAAGTAGATACATAAGCAGAATAGGTGTGGATGACATATGAGAGTATACCCATGAGGATACATATAAGTCTGGCAAAGGATATTATACATATGCATTTGTATGTGCTGCAAATATACCTATAGTGTCATCTTGGTTGCATAGTGGTTAAGCGCTGCATCTGTTAACCAAAAGGTCAGTAGTTCGAACTCTATGGAACTGTTCTATTCTGGTATATAGGGTCAGTATGAGTTGGAATCGACTCAGTGGCAAAGGGTTTGTTGTTGTTTTTAATACAGTAGAGCACACAAGGGGCACAATCATGACATCTTAGCCATAACCAAACACTTCAAGGGAATGAATCACTAGGCTTGAGGGCTTAAGACCACATAGTCTCAGGGGACATGTAGGTCGATCGGCATGGTACAGTTCACAAAGATGGCGCTGTACATGCCACTGTGATGAGTCAGGACTAGAGTCTTAAAACCTTATGAGCGGTCATCTCAGACACAAAAATTGGGCTTTTCACATCCAAAGCAAAGCAGAGTGAAGAAAATAACAGTTTCAAGGAAATAATTAGTCCAAAAGACTAATGGACCATATAAACCACAGCCTGCACTAGCTTGAGACCCGAAGAGCTACATGGCTTCCAGGTGCCACTACCAACAACTCTGAATGGGATCACAGTAGAAGGTCCCGGACAGAGTGGGGGAAAATATAGAGCAAAATTCAAATGCATAAGAAAGATCAGTTTTACTTGTGTGATAGACACTGATGGGATCCCTGAAACTAAGGCCCAAGATATCCTTTAAAAGCCTGAAACTAAACCTGTGCCTTGAAATTACCTTTCAGCCAAACAATAAACAGGCTGACAAAAGGAGCAAGAACACCCATAAGGAATGTGCTTCTCAGAACAACCACACCAAGTCAAAAGGCCAACATTTACCCTAAAACAAACTTAAGAAGGCAAGAGGAGGCAGGAAAGATAGGCAAACGGAAGGAACTCAGGGAGAAAATAGGTAGAGTGCTGTCCCACTGAAGGGATTGCAACTGACTTCGTGAAACAAAATGTGCATAAATTGTTGAAGGGGAAACTGATTTAGTCTGTAAACTTTCACCCAAACCACAATAAAATGTTCAAAAACAACCAAATATTCAGCAGTGGTAGCCAGACACCATCCAGTTCTTCCAGTCTCACAACAAAAGATGAAACTATTCAGGGAGACAATCAGCCACACATTCCATTTCCTCCTTATATTTCTGACTCTCCTTCTGGTGCTCCAAGAAAACAGAAACTGAATGTTATCTCTTAGATGCCTGCGTGCAAGCTTTTAAGACCCCAGACAGCATGCAATGAACTTTTATTGTTTTGGGGTACTGTCAAGTAGATTCCAACTCATAGCGATCCTCTGCACTGCACAAGAGAACAAAACACTGCCCCATCCTGTGCCATCCTCACAATTGTTGGTTGCTCTTCTGGAAACCATTGTTGCAGCTGTGGTGTCAATCCATATACTTCTTCCATGACGGATTTGCTCATTCACTCCACAGTTCAAGGGTGTCAGTTCTTCTTCAGTCTTCTTTATTCGCTGTCCAGCTTTTGCATGCATATGAAACTATTGAGAACAGCATGGCTTGGGCCAGGCACACCTTAGTCCTCAAGGTGACATTCTTATTTTTCAACACTTTAAAGAGGATTTTTGCAGCAGATTTGCCCAATACATTGCATCATTTGTTTGCTTGACTAATGTTTTCACAGGTGTTGGTTGTGGATCCAAGTAACAGGAAATCATTGACAACCTCAGTCTTCCGTGTTTGTCATGATGTTCCTTATTGGTCCAGCTGTGAGGATTTTTAGTTTCTCGATGTTGAGGTATAATCCACACAGAAGGCTGTGTTCTTTCATCTTCATCACTAAGTGCTTCAAATCATCCTCACTTTCAGCAAGCAAGGTTGCGTCACCAGCACCACACAGGTTGTAGATGAGTCTTTCTCCAATCTTGATGCCTCATTCTTCTTCATATAGTCCAGCTTCTTGGATTATTTGCTCAGCATACAGATTAAACAGACATGGTAAAAGGATGCAACCCCAAAGCACACCTTTCCTGGTTTTAAACCACGCAGAAGCCCCTTGTTCCACTCAAATGACTGCCTCTTCATCCATGCACAGATTCCTCAGGAGTATGATAAAATGTTCTGGAATTCCCATTCTCTGCAAAGTTATCCTAATTTGTTATGATCCACACAGTCAAATGCCTTAGCATAGTCAACACAACACAGGCAAACTTCCTTCTGGTATTGTCTGCTTTCAGCCAGGATCCATCTGATACCTGCACCATATTGCTGGTTCTACCTCCTCTCCTAAATTCATCTTGAATTTCTGGCAGTTCCCTGTCAGTGTACTGCTGCAGTTGCTTTTGAATAATCTTCAGTAAATTTTTGCTTGCATGTAATATTAATGACATTGTTCAACAATTTCCACATTCAGTTGGATCACATTTCTTGGGAATAGACATACATATGGATCTCTGCCAGTCGGTTGGCCAGGTAGCTGTCTTCCAGATTTCTTGGCACAGATGAGTGAGTATCTTCAGCACTGCATCTATTTGTTGAAACACCTCACTCGGCATTACATCAATTGCTTTCTGCCAATGTCTTCAGTGCAGTTTGGACTTCTCCCTTCAGTAGCATCAGTTCCTGATCATATGTTACCTCCTGAAATAGTTGAACATTCACTGATTCTTTTTGGAATGAACTAAGAAGCAGAGAAGCAGCGCTAAACACAATACCAGGCCAGTTAACTAGCACATCCCATGAAACCATGGCTCTAAACCTCCAAAATAGGTAACCAAATCCCATGAGTTGTTCAGTTGTACATAAGCAGCCTCAACAGTATCTCCTTTCTTCTTTTTTGGTGAATGTATTGACCACACCACATTTAAGCAAGCTCATTTTTCATATGTAAAATGCATATTTGCTTGTATTGGTTTTGTGAGTAATCTGTAAATGGAAACATGATTTTCAAAAATTATATCTAGGGTATTTAGAAATTAAATAATTCTCTGAATAATGTGTAAATTAGAAGGAGGAAAATATTTTTTTCTCCTCCTGGAACAGTGAGTATGGTGTTCACGAAAGTTTTTTTTCCCTTGGGATATTTAGCAGCTCTCTGTGTTGACAGTACAACATGTTGAAGCACAATTAGTAACAAAAGCCTTGCAGACACTCTTTGCCTTCCTGTTATAATTATGCTACTAAAACTGTACTTTATCTACATTCCTAAAGCAATATAAGCTCGTAAGACACAAATTAGGATTGTCCTATCTTCTTTGAAAGCTTGGGAAGTAACATTTCTTACAATCAATTTGACATCAACTGTTCTTTCTAAGAGAAAAACTCAGACAAAATTATGTCAGCTTTCAAAACACAGCAAAATTCCATTTCAAGTTTGACCTCTTATTTCTTTTTACTGAGTTTAATACTTGACACTGCCATCTGACGAGTTTATCTTTAACATTATATCTCCAAGGCCTGCTTTTGATCTTTTATTATAACAAGTACAATATACATATTTAAGATTAGTTCATGACTGCAAAATCTGCTATTAGAACATATCTCAGATACTAAATTTTTCAGAGAAAGTAAAAAGTTAAAATTTCATTGTAACTAAGTACGTGCTTCATCTTCCAGTTGCTCAGATACAACTAAACTATTATCTTCTTTGGGGGATTGAATTCACTAGTGCACAATTCTAACCATGCCTTGATTTTCAGTTAGCTATTTAATGGCTTACAAGAAAGTATACAGGACTAGATACTTGCATGGTATAAAATACTACCATTAGGTACCATCGCAAATGCTTATTTCTAAGATTGCTTTAAAAGTTATACTATTACACCCAATGTGAAACACTCATTAATCAGTCCAACATAACCATCATTTGAAAAGCTTGTTACAACAAAGTAAAATGTCAAACTGACCCTCCACTGGACTGTGGGACCTGGGAAGAAAAGGAAAAGTGCAACTGGCTTCCATTTCAACTCATCAACCCCAAGAAAGATGGGAAGAACAGGCACCAGAATGAGTTTTAAATGATCTATTGCCTCAGAAATGGCTGAAAAGGCATGTCAAAATGCTACTTCGTATTTAGCTTACAGTGCTTATTTAATGTCATGTTCACTTTATGGTATTTAACTTGATAATTATCTGGAGACACTTTCCCTAGTTGGACAGTTTGATTTATTTTGAAAATTACCTAACAGCTGGCTTTCATCAGAATTCTGCTTCAGCTAAAAAAAGCATTGCATTCTTCTACTCAGTGATAGGAAGTGGCATCATCCACTCTCTCTGAGATCTTCCAACGTGATGATAGACGTCTCGTGCCTATAATGGAGTCTACAGAGCTTTTAGCCATAAAAGAGATTCTAAATAAATTACCGAATTATCAGACATGGTTATGTCATTTGGGATTTTCATAACTGGAAAGACATGCATGCTGAAAGGATGATGACAGTATGTTGTAATTTCAAATCATCTTATGTGTTTATTCTGTAAACACCTTTTAGTATGTTACATAAATTTGACAAACCTTACCTTTTATTACTTTTCCTGATATACTAATTGTTATAGAATTCTCATCCAGTTGTTACAGCTGTCAAAAGTGGAGCCAGTGAAAATGACATCAAACTGAAACCAAAGTCTAAATTATCCTGCCATGTTTCACGACTAGTGCAAAGAGAATAAGCTGGCTCACCAGTGGAATTACTGCATGGCAAGTATTTCCCTCATCGATTAAACACATATTACACTGTATAACTCAACAAGATCAATTCCAGCATGATGAAAACAGATGCAGCATTGGAAGCGCTCATTCATCTATGCCAAGAAATTTGGAGGACAGCTACCTGGCAAACTGACTGGAAGAGATAATTATTTGTGCCTATTCCCAAGAAAGGTGATCTAATCAAATGCAGAAATTACCAAACAGTACCATTCATATCACAAGCAGTAAGATTTTGCTTAAGACCTTTCAAAGCAACTGCAACAGTATACTGACAGAGAACTGCCAGAAACTCAAGACAGATTCAGAAGAGGACAGGGAACCAGGGATATCACTGCTAATGTCAGATGGAGCTTGGCTGAAAGAAAGAATATCAGAAAAATGTTTACCTGTGTTTCATTGACTATTCAAAGACATTCGACTGGTTGGATCACAACAAATATCATGACTAACATTTCAGAGAATGGGAATTCCAGAACACTTACTTGTGCTCTCAAGGAATCTGTATATGGATCAAGAGGTAGTTGTACAAGCAGCAAAAGTGACACTGAATGATTTAAATTCACAAAGGTATGTGTCAGGATTGTATCCTTTCACCATACCATTTCAATTGTATGCCAAGCAAAAAATCTGAGAAGCTGGACTATATGAAGGAGAAGGAGATATCAGGATTGGAGGGAGACTCATTAACAAACTGTTATGCAGATGACACAATTTTGGTTGCTCGAAGTGAAGAGGATTTGAAGCACTTACTGATGAAGATCAAGGACCACAGCCTTCAGTACGGACGGCACTTCAGCATCAAGAAAATGAAAATCTTCACCACTAGACCAGTAAACAACATCATGATAAATAGAGAAAGGATTGGCATTGTCTGAGATTTCATTTTACTTGGTTCCACAATCAACACCCATGGAAGCAGTAGTCAAGAAATCAAAAGACACATTGTATTTGAAAAATCTGCTGCAAAGGACTAAAAAGTGAAGTCACCTTGAAGACTAAGATGTGCCTGACCCAAGCCTTAGTATTTTCCATTGCATCATATGATTGCATGTGAAAGCTGGATAGTGAATGAGGAAGACAGAAGAAGAATTAATGCCTTTGAATTGCGGTGTTTGAGAAAAATATCAAATGTCCTACGGACTGCCAAAAGAACAAACAGATCTGTTCTGGAAGAAGTATAACCAGGGTCATCCTTGGAAGCAAAGATGGCAAGATTGAGTCTTACATACTTTGGACATGTTGTAGGAAAAATCAGTCCCTAGAGAAGGACATCATGCTTGGTAGAGTGTAAGGTCCGTGAAAAAGACGAAGACCTTCCATGAGATGGATTTACACAGTGTCTGCAACAATGAGCTTAAGTATAAAAACAACTGTGAACACGGCGCAGGACCAGGCAGTGTTTTGTTCTGTTGTGAATAGTGTCGCTATGACATGGAACCGACTCGATTGCACCTAACAGCAACAATAATCTGCACATCACTCCTTCAGTGAAAAATTCTTGCTTTTAGAACTAAAAGTCAAGTAGCTAAAGAATGGATACTGGAAAAAGCCAGGGTACCCTCCTTGAGTAGTTTCTCAGTTACCCATTTTCTGTCTTGTATCTTGTAACAGGAAACCTTGGTGGTATAGTGGTTAAGAACTACAGCTGCTAATCAAAAGGCTGGCAGCTCAAATCCACCAAGCACTCCTTGCAAACTCCACGTCCTGTCGGATTGCTATGAGTCGAAACTGGCTGGAGGGCTGGGTTTGGTTTTGTTTTTTTAATTTTCTAATATGCCAATTGGGAAGAATCAAGCTAGAACTGTAGCACCTCAGTATATAGTCTATACTCTACAAAGCCATATATCATAGAAATGTAGTGAAAAATAGTACTTGGTATAATTCTACAGAGTATAATAGATGTCTATGAGGCAATCAGAGATCACTGTATACGCACATGAGATGTGTCCTCTGTCTTCTACAGTGGTTTTTCACACACACAGAAAAAGACTGAAAATACCTACAGGACTAGTCAGTGTTCCAGCTCTTCATTACATTAGTCTCATTTACGGACAGAGCCAGTGTTCAGGAACTTTTGCCAAAGAAAACCATTTTCTGAATTGACTCTTTCTCTGTTTGATATACAGTTGGCCTTCTGTAGCCATGGTGCATCTGCAGATTCAACCAAGTTCAGATTGAGAATACTGAGAAAAGAAAAAAGTTTCCAAAAACAAAACTTGGCATTTGCCTCGCTTCAAGCACTTACCCTGAGTGTGCAAATGAAATGATATGTAGTTATCCTCTGTTATAGCCTCCCACGGTTCCATAGTCAGTAGCTCTCTAACGCTTGTTTTTTGAGCGTTGTTCACCTCCTCTTTAGCTGCTTGTTCTGTGTGCACCTTTTGCTTCCGTAAAAATAGTAATAATAATAATTCCTAAAAAGCAATGTGGTGGTCAAAGTTAATTCTTCCACTGCGAAGTAACAGGTTTTGAGAAAGAGACGAAGGGGTGTCAGGCTAGTACGCCAAAGCGCTCCAGGGTCAAAAACTTGAAGATGATGGCAAATTGACATCTGCTGACGCCCACACCTTATCAGCGTTCCCGGAAGAACTCAAAAATCAAAGCAGTGAAAGACTGTCTTCCAGAGCCAAGTCTTCAACTGTGATGAACCAACTATTTACATAGTGTTTACATTATATTAGCATTACAAGCATTCTGGTGATGACTTAAAGTACACGAGAAATCATGCGTAGAGTTATATGCAAATGCTAAGCCGTGTTAGATAAAGAACTTGAACACCCCTGTATTTGGGCGTGCACAGTGATCCCGGAAACAATTCTCTGAGGGTCCCTAGAGGGCAACTGGAGCAGGAATGTGTGTTCCCTCAGAGGTTCAACGGCTCTGTCCCTAAATGAGATGAAAGTAATGAAGAGCTGGAACAGACAGGGCGGACAAATCTCATGTGCGTGGGGAGTAGGGAGGCGGGAACCAGTGAAGAAGACAAAGTGGACTGATCTCATGTACCTATGTAGTGATTTCTCAGATGGCCTCATAGACAGCTATTATAATTATACAGTTATAACAAATACTTATTTTACTACGTTTGTATGAGGATCTACCAAGTCAGAGGCAAAGCGTCAGCGTCTGATTGAGTTTTTACTTTTGGATTTTGGTTTCTACTTCAACCTGTCAATATGGGAGAGAATGAAAGAGAGTATTTCTGAACATCTGCTTTCCTTAAAAAAAAAAAAAACTAAAAATATTAATATGAGTTATTGCCTTCTGTTTACTTCTGAGATTAAAAATCACAGTCTTTGGCAGTAAGAACAAAAGTAAACTATCAAACAGTGAAAAAGATCATTCATGAGATAATACGAAATATATACATATATAATGCACAGACAGGATCACATGAAATTTAACTGTAAAAAAACACATTGTTGGAAAAGTTTTCAGGAGGGAATGAATACAAGAGTGTGTATACTTCCCAGAGTATTATGAAGACAAATTACAGATGAAACTAGCACTGAAGACAACTCTTAGACAAAAGTTGGCCTGGACTGCAAGACATGAGGCTGTCAGAGCAGCTCCCCTGTAGCAATAAAAGAGGAGGTTGGGGTTAAGGGACACTACTAGGGTGAGTGAATATGGGAAATACAGAGTGAAAGGGAAGAGAGTGCTGCCACAGAGCTCGAGAGCAGATGAAGTCACATAGAGGTCTACGTACGGGGTTTGACATGGCAAACTGCTTCAAGTAAATTTCCACTTCATAAAAAATTTAAACAAAAAACATAGAATTGAATGGAACTCCTTTTGCTCAGTTTACATATGTTAGTTGGTCAGGTGATTGGTTAGTTTTTCCTCTAATTTGAAAGTAAAGACCCTAAAAATGTAACTATAGTTTCTAGATGTGGTCCACTTAATAAAATGTACCCTAGCTCCTAGCCAAGGATAATCAATATTTTGTGGTTGTTCTTTTCTTCAGATTCTACCACATATGCCTTGATCAGGTAAGTAAAAAGATACACCAAAATATGTTATATAGAAAACAGCATGGTTCATTAAAATACTTGTAGCTTTTTAAATTTTCTTGGTCTTTCAGAAGTTGTTGCACATTTTAAGCTGATATATTATGATTAGTAAGAACTCTCATGAGTCTCTCACTCAGTTTTGACTTGATTTAAACTTATATTGTGACTTTTCCCTGAATTTATTAATCTTTTGTAAGATAAAAAGTGGTACAGACCACATCCCAGGGAAACTCCCTTTACATTGGATCAGGGATGTGGCATGAGCACAGGTGTTACATCCCACCCTGATCCACTTTAACCACAGGTGGAGATTCTGATTAATAAAACAGATAGGAAAATCACAAAATGGGGGACAACTGCACAATCCTGGGAATCATGGCTTAAACTAATTGACATGTATTTTAGGGGGCGACACAATTCAAGCCATGACAACTTCATTAATCCTCACAGTGATCTTGAGAAGAGAACAGAAACAGGTTCTTGATTGTTCCTGTAGCCTCTAATTTTGTGTATCAATTATAACATTTTTCTGGTGCAAAAAGAGTCATAATGTTTGCAGAACCATTACAATAGTATGGTGGTTAAGTGACTAAGAGCTATATCTGCTAGCCAAAAGGTTGCCAGTTTGAATCCTCCAAGAGCAGTTTGGAAACTCTATGGAGCAGTTCTACTCTGTCTTACAGGGTTGCTATGAGTAGGAATCTACTGGACAGCAATGAGTTTGTTTTTTTGGTTTAGTATGCTGTTGAAAAATATGCTACTGTAAATATGGCAGGTCTGATATACTAAGATCTTCTGTTTCTCCAAATCAAAAGCTAAGTGGTAATTAACTAAATAACCATGTAAAACAATGACAAATGGTAGAAGTTTAATTGAGTTACATTTAATGGATCAAGACTAATTTATTATTTTTTAACTATGTAGCAGTATTTCACTTCTATTACTGTTATTGTTTCCTTGTAATGAGACTGTAAGCTTAAATGACTGAACTTATTCTTAATGAAGAAAAGCACTTTCCACTTCTTATATTCCAAATCATTTGTTTGACAAAGCTTAACATATAGTTCTCCTTCTCACTTCACTTTTGCTTGTTTGAACTTTTTTTGAGTTTTCCTTCATTTCCTGACTAGATTGCTTTGTTTTCTTGGTGTAGTAAGATTTTTATTATAGTTTTTGGATAGACACTTGTTACATAAAACCAAACCTCCAGAACCCACTAGATATCCAAACAAATTTGACTTTTTCAACTTTCACTCTTACTTTCGACATGAAGGATAGCTTTTGAATCTATTTCTTATTTGAAAGCACACAATTCAAACTGAAATTATAGATTAAGCAACAATGTGTTTAGATTATTTTTTCTCTTTTAATATCTTTAAAACATATTTATATTATAATCTTTTTTCTGATTATTCTAGTATTTTAAGTTTTGTGATATTAATCCATTGCCTTATTCCATCTGTTGAATCTTCTTCCTTGTGATTTTTTTTTCCTAAGGTTTGAAATCGATAGGAGGATGGGTTCATTTTCAGCTTGATTTTTAAAGTCTTGTTGGAGTCCAAAATACTGTGGATTATGAAGTGATGTTTTGGGGGCTTGCTGTTGCTGAGGCCTGAAGGGGCTTCAGCGATTTGGGGCAATGTTTTTAAGGTGAATTTTTTAGATCAAATTTAGACCCTGTATCAGTATGTGAAGCATAGAATTTTAATTTCTCAGAGTACTTGTTTTTATTGCAAAACAAGTCTATTTACATTTTCTCTATTTTGTTGTTTGGAAATTTTTCTAGGCTATCATGTCAGGCATTCTGGGGAATTTTGAGCCTTATGTAAGACTCTTGGATTAAGCTTCCCTACATTGTAGATTTCTGCAACCATTCCTCCAGTCTACTCCTGTGTCTTATTATTTTTTAAATAAAATTTTATTGAGATTTTGGTGAAATTTTCAGGGCTTTGAACTGGCTCTGCGGAGTTCAGTCATGGCCAAAAAAACCACAATCAGAAGAGACCTGAATTTTTTAAATGTAGGTGAAGTGGACACATAACTGGAATGGGAAAATTTACACATCAAATCCCTGGAATGGAAGACTTGGAAAAGGCAGAGTGAACCCTTTCAGGAGCCTGATGCAAGCGGATGCTAGACCTTTGGAAAGTGACAAACATTCAAAGCAGTGACGTTGGCAGCAATCTTTGAGAGAAACACTGTTGTTTCTGACCCTGCTAGGCAAAAGATTTGCTAGGCAACCTGCGTGCTGCTCTTGTTTTCTAGGAGGGAGATTAAGTGTCTAGCAGGGCTTCAGCTCTTAATTTTTCCCATTCTGGGTATTGTTCCAGTTCACTTACATTTTAAAATTAAGAATTTTAATCTGTTTAGGTTTTGCTTCATGGACCACAGTTGAACCAGGTAGAATCAGTTCAAAGCCCTGGAAAACTGACACAACAAATTTGTCTCCCATTTAAGAATCGCTATGCAGATTGTTCAACTATGTTTGTTATATTTTTCACATTGTGTCACCATTCTCATTAATTCCATTCTGAATGTTTCATTTCCAGTAATCTGGTTTTCCTGCCTGATTGCTATTTCGTCTTTGCTTTAGAGTAGTTATTAACCATTTGGTCTTATATAGATGATTATTTTAAAGGTGTATAGTACTCAAGGCTACTGTTCTTTATTTTATGAGCCATCTGTTATTTAGCTACCAGTAAACTGAGGGGTAGTCGGTTTTCTCTTGCTTATTAAAACCACGTCTGCAGTCACTGGAGGCTGTGTCCCTTCTGAAACACCTGTGAAATGTCATATTGACTTTCTGTCATATATCTCACTTTGATACTTTTCTTCCTTTTCGTAGATGGGGATTTCCTTCTGTCATGGATTGCATTGTGTTCCCCCCAAATGAATGTGTTGATTTGTCTTGGCTGTGAGCCCCAGTATGGTGCAATTCCTCCCCTGTGTTGAATCCTGCCTCTGTAATATTGATGATGCAGATGCTGCTGAGGCAGGACTCAAGCTAACAGCTTATGGGAAATGAGAGAGAGAAGTGAAAGAAAAGTTGGCAAACTCATGCTACCAAGAAGCAGCACCAAGAGCAGAGCACGTCCTTTGGACATGAGCTTCCTGTGCCAAAATACTCTCACTGGTATGGACTCAGCCTACCAGACTATGATAAATCCTCTTACTGAATGGACTTATAATTCATAAATGGATTTGTGGCCTACCAGATTGTGTCAAATAAAGTTTCTTTTCATAAAGCCTTCCACTCATGGTATTTTCTTTTAGAGCAGAATCAGGGACTAACACACCTTCTCTTTTAGTTATAACTTAGAATCATTATATTTTAACCAGTATTTCTAGGTGGTTTCTAGTTTATTTACATTTGCTTATTTTGTCATATCATTAGAAGTCTCATTGCTTTTTATTTCAATTTTCTGGACTTACCTACTAACTGTTAGTTATAGCTCTTAAGTTGAGGATGCCCTCTTCCCTCTGAAGGAATACCTAATTGAGCTTCTTTTACCATATCTCATTTTGTGCCAGAATTTTACACTGTGATACAGAGGGATTCCAGAGTAATATGCAGTCTTTATAGAGTTCAACAAATGTGTCAAATTTCCATACACATCTCTTCTGCTTTGGTTAAATTTTAAGAATATGACAATCTTTTGCTTATGCCAACCAAAAAATATTAATATTTCATATAAATCAAGATAATATGGCTGTGTTATCAAAAGAGCATAGCAAAGACATGTAGGAGGACCAGCAGCCTCATAGGGTTTAGGACAGAAGAGAACTAATTGGTTCTCCTAGGACACAGTCCCATGATGTCAGTGATTCCATAGTAGATGGAGAAGATTTAAGAGTAACTTTCCCACAAGAAAAAGGGTTTCACAGCAATGACTATGAATGATCAAAATGTAAAAATATAAAACTTTTTTTTTGCTTTTGAACAAGACTGATACCTCACCCAGAAGTAGTTTGTGCCTTGATTATCAGCAACATTTCTCCAAAAATTAAACAAGGAGATAGGAAAAATTAACCAGATATGCTTATATATAGCTTTTAATTGTAGACATGAAGGGAAAAAACAGATAACGTATAATTTTAGAGAGGTTATAACATGATGGTTTACATGAGAATATTATTTTTTTACTGCTTATGAGAACGATATTACAGAAACATAACTCACCATACACATCAGTGTTCTTATTATCAATCTCTTTGGGACATTTAGAACCCTGTCAGAATAGGTAAGAATGCATTCTTGACAAAGAAACAGTTACCACTCAAGGTGACTGTGAGGAAGATCACCTTAAGTTAACTTATTATGATCCTGTTGTTAGTGGTCCAGTATCTGGAAATCAGTACCGCTATCCCTTGTGACCCCCAATAATGTGAAAACCAACTCAGTTGTAAAAAAAAAGCATCATGTTAATAATTGATAGCAATAGAAATTTATTTAATCATGGTCAGAGTTCACCTTAAATTTCCCTGTGATTTCATACAGCTGTGATGGAGGACGAGATTGTATTACGTGGCTTTTAAATTATTTTAATTGCATAAACTATACTTGTATACATAGTGTAGTGAAATAATCTAAATATTAGATAACAAAAAGCAAATACCCTTTGCCATCCTGCCAATTCTATTCCCATGCCCAAACATGTTTATATGAGTAGATAAATTATATAGATCAGTACTTATAATATGCCCTAAATTCAAATTTCATGAGTACAAGACACCGAATAAACAGAAATAAAGTTTTATTTAGACATTTTCCTTTCATGATGTCCATTTTGTCTGCAATCTATTTGAGTTGAAACGTGTTTGGCGTTCACCACTTTCTGTGACTGTTCTGGGGAATTCATGAACCTACCACCTCAGTACACTCTAAAACATTTGCTCCAAAGAAAATGTAATTTTATAGTTCAAGAAAAGCTCCAACTTAGAAATAAAAGGCAGATAATTTTCACAACTCGGAAGCTGTCAATGAAGTGTGTCCAGAGGTTAAAGAGGTTTAGAGAAGCCCTGGGGAATGTTGCTACAAGAATCTCACATCACTGGCAAACTGAAAGCAGCAGCTTATAGCTGATTTCATAACTTGGAGTAAATAAGTAAAGAGATTGTCCAAATTACAGGTCTGATGCCAACAAAGGGATGTCACCATCATATTATATGCATGAACCACACAAAAATAAACATCCCACAATGCCTTTACATCTGCTCAAATATTCAGCACATCATCAGCTGCTTTTAATGACAGCAAAATAAACACACACTCACACACTGCTGTAATTTTTACAAAGGCTAGCTTCAGAGAGGATGTCTGCCATTTTTTCTTATTCACCCCTCCTTTAAATGAATTGCTTAAAATTGTATAACCTCAGTTACTTTCAACTGAAGTCATTATTATGTATAAAATGAAAGAAAGAATGAGACTTTAAACTAGGTCAGTTGGCCTTTCTTATTGTTTCTTCCCAGTTCAAAACATTTTGATCTCTTGATGAGCAATATTCTGTTTGGTCAGAGTTGGGCTGAATGTGTACACACTTCAGCATGATTTTCTGTGTGGCTTTAGCCTTCTGACAGAACACTGGTAGTGTCCACCCACCATAGTAAGGTACTCTACTTTCCTTCAATATCCTCTCCTTTCCATGAGCTTAAAGCGGAGTCACTTTTTGAGCTAGTGGCTTTGAGGAATATTCACCATTTTTATGACAATAACCTGTACATACGGAGAATCAGATTTTTTAATGTGATTGTTTTCCTTTATAAAGCTTACTGAGCACAAACTTTATTACAAGTGCACAATAGATAAACGATGTGAGTTCAAAGAAAAATGAAACAAAATGAGGATAATTACTGCCACCAAAAAGTTTCCTTATATGAAGCAATAACACTGCTGATTGATACTTACTAAAACTACTGAATAATCTTTTCTGGGAGCTAGGGAGACACCTCATGAAGGACTAAGACTTTCAGGAACCCTTGTATAGACTTGGAGGACCTCGTTCATGAAATGATTAGCATGATTGACCTCTAAGACTGGAAAGTTAAGTCCACACACAGAAGCTTCTTGGATGAAAGGCCTGTGATCTGCTTCCAAAAAATTCAGTCTCACTCATCTCATGGAAAAGAGAGTCTTAGGGAGCACATTTTCTACTGTGACACATATGGATTCACCATGAGCTGCAATGGACTCCATGGCATCTGGTTTTTGATATGGAAAAATGGGATCACATTATGACATGGAAACACATTAGGAATAAAATTTGTAGAGAGAAGATAAGAAAAGGCACTGGGGGTTTTGTGAGCCAGTGTTCTGAAATAGTAAGGATGTGATATACAATGGGAATGATAAGCAGAACTGCCCTTGCTGAATAAGAGATTTGGTGCAAAGACAGCAGTGGGACCATGACACACAGGGAGGAGGAAGATGACAGATAGTTTTGAACGCCAAGCAGCCTGCAAAATGCCAAAAATAAAAATAAACAATAAATAATAAAAGAATTAAAAGCCAAAATTCACTCAGTCACTTGTTTACAAAACCTGACAAAATATTTTCAAATATCCAACATGTTGACATTACGTACAGCTGTCTCTGTCTCACTAGGATTAGGGAAAATAGCATAAAATGAAACACAGGGACCAGGAAAAGAAACCAGTATGCCATGAAATAAAAAATAAAAAAAATAAAAAAACGAGGAAACTTGGGATTTCATTGTCTGGGAATCAACCAAAGAATACTGGCCAGGTTTAAGAAAGGGAGTTCAAAATCTGAGCAGTCAGGGGGAGAGATCCATGGACACAGCCCAGAGCAAATCCTCAGGGCCTCTGCAAGAATTTGGGCCATGAGTGATTAGGGCATTAGAACAGAAAGGGTGAGTTGCAAGAGGTCAATGTAAGTATGAGACATGAGTAGTAGGTAAGAGGCATCAGTGCCTTTATGAGGAAGAACCTCCTATTTTGGCTCAAAAATAATACCAAAGGGCCCTAAAGGGCCTATTGATGGAGTTGGGCAGTGGTACTTCTGTGGTAGAATTCTCACTTTCCCTGAAGGAGACCCAGGTTTGACACTTGCCAATGCATTTCACACACAACCACCATCTGTCACTGGAGGCTCGTGTGGGAGGAAATGGCTGATGATCTACTTCTGAAAAATAAGCCAGTGAAGATCATGTTGATCACAGTTGCCCCATCGCGTCCCATTTTACAAGGAGTTGTCACGTGTCAGAAGCTAACTCCACAGCAGATAACAGCAACACCAACAAAGGATCCATTGCCATCGAGTCGAGGCCGACTCCAAGCAGCCCTATAGGACAGGGTAGAACAGCCCCACAGGATTTCCAAGGAGAGCTGGGTTGATTTGAACTGCCAATCTTTTGGTTAGCAGCTGTAGCATTTAACCACTATGCCACCAGGGTTTCCAGAACAAAAGATCCAAATAAAAACCCTCTGACATCAAGCTGATTCCAACCCAGAATGACCCTACGGGACAGAGTAGAACTGCTCCATAGAGTTTCCAAGGAGTGCCTGTTGGATTCGAACGGCTGACCCTTTGGTTAGCAGATATAGCACTTAACTACTACACCACCAGAGTTTCCCAACAATAGACAAGGAAGAGAAATTGGCAACTAGGAAGAAGCCTGGTTTCCAACTCCAAACCTTCAGAAATCTAATGAATTTCTGTGCATCCCCACATTCTGAAATCATATGCCAGCCATTTAGAACAAATGTCAGTTGTAGGTCTTACAGGCAATTGTTTTGTTGACAAAAATGTTTCCCAGCATCACTCTTAAGTACTGAAGTACAGATTCCAGGACTTCCACAACCTCCCTGGAAATCACACTTCTGGAATCAGAAGTTTCTGCATATAGTAGACCTGTTTACACATCTTGTATTCTTAGTAAATTTCTACAAGACTTTGTGAGATTTGTGTTTTCTCCTTACCTCACCTTGCCCTCATAAAATATTTGTAATAGTGCTGTAGATAAAGAGTTTTTATAGCTCTTGGCTTTGGCATAGCTGTTTCAAAATGAGCAGGTAGAACATAATGCTACCACAGTGCTTGAAAAATACACATCTAACCACTATTTAAGAATTCACAAGGCATTGAAAGCCTGGAAGTTTCTTAGTTATTTAGAAAGGAGGAAAGTTTTGTCAGTGAGCAGAGGAGTCTGTACTACTTGGCCTGCTTTAAATAAATATAAGAGGGCAGTGGAAAATTAAAGAGACCAAAAGAGTATTTTGGGAGTCAAGGGACTCAGGGACTATATTTTTAAAACTGAGAATGTTTCATAGATCAAGCAACTTTAATCAACTGATATATCTTGTGAATCTAGACATAAACTTAGAAGTTTTTTTTTCTCCCCCTAATTTGAAGTTATTTATATGCTCTCAGAATAGAGAATTGGAGGATACCAATTATTTAACATTATAACAAAGATCTCATTATATTTCTATTCTAGAATTCACTACTTGTTACTTCAAATAGGAAGTGAACTCTGGTGTCAAAAGGGCAATAGTGTGGAATTTCCATGTTGTACTAAGAAAGATGCTAAAACTTTCCGTTCTAAACATAAGAATTTGCGAATACACCAACAGCTTTTCTTTATTCAGAGGCAAGATGTAGAAACATCACTGATTTGAGTTTCAGTCAAATATCTTCAACTCTCCAGAGTTTGAAGGGATCACTCAGAACTTTTAGTTATGTCAAGAGAAGTGTTTTCAAGGTCAGCACAATAAATAGGTCATACTTGGTCATGACTTCTGTGAAGCAAAAATAAGTATATATATTCTTTCTGTCAGGCTTCACCATTTGTTTTCAGGCAGCGTCCCACTGTTTTTGAACAACTGCACAGAGGGAGATGAGACTGTCTGGCAGCACGGGACGTTTGGTCAGTACATTTCCTTTTAATGTCAAAGGGACATTGGCCAAGTCACTGTACTCTCTTAACTGCTATTTACTCACTTGGAAATGAAGTACCAAGACTGGATACTTTCTAAGATCCCTTTCAGCTTTAAAACCCTGTGAGACAGAAAATTCTGCGAACATGAGACCAAAAACTACTTGAAAGGCAAAAGGACACAGTCCTGTTCATGACTGCATCCAATGCCAAAAATGGCCCTGTCAGCCAGCTGATTGGATCACAGGAGGGAAAAAAGACCATATTTATCATCTTCTGTGTCTTTGGGCCAAAAGTGGGTTGTACATTTACAAAAAAAATCACATTATGTTTCATCCTTGCAAGGACCTTTGTAATATTTTCATCTTTTCTATTTATTTTTTCCACAGTTAGGTAAATGGAGACAGAAAGCAAAGTCAGTTGAACAGTATAAGTTTACACAGTAAGGTATAAAATGTAATTTGAACAAAAATTCAGATGGCTCCATGTTCATCTTTGCTGTACGGGATAGCAACATATTGGCAAACATATGCCCTCAGGTAATTTATTTGACAGCTGAACACATAAACACATACACTGGGAAGAAGAAATTAAAAGGAGTTGAGAAAAGAGATGTAGTTTTCAGCTGTACTCCAAACCTTTTCTCTCTGTTGGACCCCCTCTAAAACCACAGCTGGCCTCTCATCTGGCATCCTTTGAAGGTCTCCCATGGGTCAGCAGGGGCTCTTGTACAGCTGGGTTTCTGGCTCCCGATCACAACTGAGTTACTCTTCAGTGGCCTCAGAGTTGCTGCTGTAGCTGCTGGTGTCACCAAGCCAGCAAGCGCTTCCTTTTTCTCTTTTGCAACTTGAAACATGCCAAGATCATACTCTGTTTCATAAGCTGCCTTGACCTAGAGTTGAGAGGAAAGAGGAGGAAGTGAGGATAATGACCTCCAGGCTTTGTTTTGAAATCTTTCCCATAGTGTGTCCTGACCCAAATCCCATCTTGTAGGTGGTACAGTTTGCTTTCCCTTAATAAGTATCACAGTCTCTTCACAGTGTTTCTTTCTTATGGGAGTGCAGAGCTATTTGAGTTTCAAAGAAACGCTAGAAAATGCTCACATATACATAGACTCAGAATTTCATATGTGATAGATCAAATTCTAGTGAGCTGATACCTTAGCCAAGCCAAGGTGTCGTCAAGATGGTCCTAGAGATTATTTATTTTTATAATTTACAAAGGCCAGAGGAAGTCTTTTCCCTAATGTAAGCCTCTGCTACCACGATGTAAGTCACCAACTACGGTCTCAGCTTGAATACAAGAAAGTCTCCTAATTGCTCTCTCTGCTGCCTTCTCTTCACAACAACAATCAGCCGTAATCTTCCTAAAATGTAAATGAGACCCTATCCTTCTCTTGCACCACATGCACTAGGAGCTTCCCGGCATAGTTACAGTAACATCCAAACTCCCAATCTGAGCACAGTGCATGGACTGTTGTGATCCATGGGTTTGTCACTAGCTGATTTTCAGAAGTAGATTCCCAGGCTTTTCTTCCTAGTCCTTCTTAGTCTAGAAGAGTCTCTGAAATCTTCTCACCATCATAACAACACACAAGTCTGCACTCACAGATAAGTGGTGACTGTGCTGCGGTGTATTGCTGGGAATCAAATACAAGTCTACCCCACAGATGATGAGAATTCTACCAGTGAACCACTGCTGTCCTGTTCCTTGAATAGGACAAATTTTTTCCCGCCTTTGCATTTTGTAATTGGTGTTCTTTCTACCTTGTTCAAGCCTTTCCATGATAGTCATATACACATTCGTTCACCTCATTTAGGTCTCTGTTCAAACATTACCTATTAAGAGAGGCTTCTCTTAACTAGTCTATCCAAAGTGATGCCCTTCTCCAATCTGCCTTTCACACCCTTTCCCAAGCTTTATTTTTAATCATATAATTTTCTTCTTCTTGGCATTATATTACTTATTTGTTTGTGTATGTGTGGAATGTTTTGCCCTAAAGTCCAGAAAGGTCTTCCAGGCTGTGTATAGATCTCCTTAGTAGTGAATGCAAGTTGTAGCAATTTTTTTTTCTTTTTTTAAATTTTAGGGAAGACATACTGGCATGCCACTGACCACTGGACCCCTAAATCTTCATTGAAGTAGCTAGTTCCTGATTTACAGGTCTTATTGCCCACTTCCCAGAATATGTGTCTTATCAAGGCCTCTAGCTTACTGGCCTCCTCTTGCCCATCCTTTCCAGTCACCCAGATTTTGCTGATATAATGGGTAACAGTACTACTCTGTGTGATTTTTGTGCCATCTATGTCCCTGCAGACTATGTTATGACAGAAGATAGGAGAGTTAACATAGCCATTGAGCATAACTGTAAATTAGTATGGTTTATTTGAGTGTAAACTGTTTTAAACTGTCTTTTCTAATTGGACTGGAAAGGAATACAGTTAACAGATCAGTGGCTATATATTGTGTACCTGAAACCTTTTTAAGACATCTACTCTGGCAATCATATCAGATCCAGCACAACTGCTGTGACTAGTCTGTTACTTGCTTACGTCTTAGATACCATTCTCTACTCAGTGGGGGCCAGATGTGCTAGGGACCACCATTCCTGTTTCCTTAAGATCTTTAATGATCTCATTAATCTGTGCCATCCTTCCCTGTGGATACGATGTTGTTTTTTGCTTACCATCTTACTCAAGTTGTGCAGGCCATTTCATATTTCCACTGACTTTCTTGTTGCGATAGTTTTTATTCCAAAAACAGGGGACCCAAAGTGGGAGTTACTCCGACTCCCAGGTATATAAATTCCAGCTATGGATTCAAGGACTAAAGAAATAACCATTGTGTAGGTCTTCAGTTCCAGCAGGTTTACTGTGTGTCAGATTTTAACCAAGACTCCATTTATTATCTGGCTCCTGCTGGCCCCCATTCTTACAAAGAGTCTTGATGGTGTTTGCTTCTGTGAATATGGATGTCCATTGAGATACTGTGTCCAACAGTCCTCCATAACGTCTGGCTACTCCCCCTTACCCAGAGTGATATAGGATGTGAGTTGGTTTGGGGAAGTATTCAGGAAACTGTCGCAGTATACACTTGCCACAGTGTTGCTGAGTCTTTCCTCCAAGGGACTCTGCTACTTTTTCTGCCACTGGGCTCTGGATCTGACAGTTGACTCAGGCAATTTGCAAGAGACCTTGACGTTTTACCAAGGTGACCAGTCACAGCCTCCTGTTCCTCCATTCTACTTTGTTGTCTTTTTTAAAAAAAAATCATAAGTGTTAAGCAGCACACTGTGCAACTATTCATGCTTTATTAACAATTTCCACAGTACCCTGTGAGTAAAACATCTTTAGACTGTCTCTCCAACCTGTCAGGTTATTACAGTAGTTACAACCTCCTGGCTTCTGGTGATTAAGGACTGCTACCTGGCCTCTGTCACTCAGGGGGTACATCATCCTCATGGATAAGAACCATACCTACCCTGACTTTCTCTCCTACCATCATCCCTAACATGCGGAGAAAAGCATCACCAATATTCTTAGTGATGGTGACTTCTCACTAGCACATTCTGAACGGCCTTGGTGAATGCTACAACCACCAGGTTCTCTTGTAAAACATCATCCTGTGGAGGGTTTTCTAAAGGTCTAGAGGATCTTCACTGGAATGTAGAATATACTTCCTCCGAGGCATCCGTCTAGACATCCTTGACCCAGCTTTCAGGATTCCAGGTTTTGTGTACTAGGTCCTGACATTTTCATAACAGACCTTCCACAGCTGAGCTATCAACATTTCTGAAACTCTCAAAATTAGGTCTTTACCTGCCCTCAACTACATACGCCCTTCCACTGCAGGTGATAAAGGCCTTTAGTATGCTTTAACAAAGGATCTCCAGCTCATATCTCAGGCCATTAACTGTTTATTAACAACCCACAGTTTCTCCTTTTTCTACAGGGTCTCAATACAACTCAGCACTGATCAGCCAATTAAAAAAATTTTTTTTTCATTGTATTTCAAGTGAGACTTTATAATTCTAGTCAGTTTCTCATACAAAACTTAAACACACATTGCCATGTGACCCTAGCTGCTCTCCCCACACTATAATAGCACTCTCCTCCTCTCCACTCTGTGATTCTCGTCTTCATTTAATCAGGTCTTGTCCCCCTCTGCCTTCTTAGCTCTGCACAGAGCCACCCAGTTAGCTGTATCCACCTAAGCCAAGAAGCACACTCTTCACCAGTGTCATTTATGTGTTATGTACCAGTTCAATCTTTATCTGAGGAGTTATCCTCCAGAATGGTTTCCAGTTCTGGGATAACAGAGTGTTCAGAGGCCATGTTTTCTGGGGACCCTCCAGTCTGTCAGACTATCAAGTCTGATCTTTTTAAAATAGTTGGAGTTCTGCATTCCACATTTCTCCTACTCCATCAGAGACTCTTTGTTGAGTACCATGTAAGGCCAGTCTTTGGTGGTGGCCGGATATCATCTGGTCGCTGGTATTTTCTGTCTCTTGGACTCAAAGTTTCTTTCTGTCTTTGATATTCTTCTTTCTCCTTTGTTCCAGTTTGGTTGAGAACAGTTGATACTATTTAGATGGCTGCTTGCTAGCTTTTAAGATCCCAGATGCCACTCAACCAAGTGGGAGGCAGAGCATTTTAATAAAATTTATTACATTAGTTGACTTAGATGCCTCCTGAAATCATGGTCCCCTGACCCCTGCCCCTGCAGTTCTTTCCCTCAGAGCATACGGTAACCAGCTAATTTGATTGTCTTCATAGGCTTTGTCCTTCCACACCTCTCATGTTTTACAATTATCCGCATCATTGCACTTTCAGTAGTATTCACCTTCACCAGGACATTTTCCTGGTTGTGAAATATTTAACAATCACCTGTGTCAGGGACTATTTTTGCTCCATCTGCCGTTCAAGGTAGTATCCTTTGCAGCTACTATGCAGTAGTGAGTTAACCAGTTCCCAAATCTCACCTTACCACCTATTTATTTGGGCCAATCCTAGTATGACTTGTATGGGTCTCTGCCCTCCAAAAAGCAGACATGACAATGGAATTAGGTGGCAGTGTCAAGATGTCAGACTAGACACACGTCTCCTCAATTCCCTCTGAGAACAAAGGCCTGGAATGATAACTGAAGGGAGTAGTGTGGACATCTGGGGAGCCCCGGGACCTGGCATAGAGTTATCAGATTTGACTAAGTGCCAGTAATGGACTAAACTACCTTTCTCAAAGACAAGCCACCATCCACTGAGACCCACTCCTGCTGGCCCACTGTTTGGGAGGGCTGCAGATACTGATTCTTCTTTGTTATCCAGGAGGCGAGTACCAGGCATGAGCCAGGAAATACACAGAACTGCAGTACTTAAGTAAAAGAGACTGTGAATTGGACAGCCACATACTGAGAGCCCGGCTACTGACTGAGGGCACCACTGCCCTTCAACCCTCTCTTTTCTGAGCTGTGCAATGGACTCTGCTGTTTTACAGCAGGAAGGGTAGGTTAGCTGCAATGCCATCTTGGTTGTCTGGGAGGCAGAGTCACCCAGCTGGGGGCCATACCTATGGCTGATTCTCAAGTGGAGCAGCAGCTCCTCTCTGGCAAGTGCTTCTCCAGCAGACTATGTTTGAGACAATTAGTAACTAGATTTATGGGTGGTGGCTGGCAGAGGATGGCAGGAAGACCCTAACACCTCTCCACTTTGAATCACATCATAGCATCTGAGAATGCCTATGCCAAGCCTATAAGGTACCCTTATTGTCAGCCAGAAGGCAAGGCCTGCCATGCCTGAAGGCTTGACTATTTTGGCAGGAGATGGACAGCTCCCTGTTCAGCAGTTAAAAGACTTTTTTAAAATAAGACCTGGAGAGCTGACTGCAGAGAGACTCAGTGGCATCTCTTCAACCCTTCACGAATCCACATCACAGAATTTTCTCACAGCCTCCCGGTGACTCCATAAGTAGGGCACCTTCTTTACCAGCCGGGAAGCAGAGCCTGCCATCCCAGAGAGTCCACCTGGGACCAGTTGCTAGAGTACATAGAGACAGGTGGTGACCAATCCCCTTCTCAGAACTATGTCTCAGCTCCTGCTGAAGTAACACCAAAGAAATTGAACAGCTTGTAGACAGCACACAGAAAACATCAGTTGCTAACCATTTAAAGAAACAGTCTATCATGGCTCCAGAAATCTCCGAAAATAAAGAATCTACAAACTTCCCAGATGAAAAAGCCTTTCTGCAACTATCAGAGGTTGAGTATAAGAGAATTATATAGAGAGCTCTTCTAAAGATTAAAGAAAATGAGCAGAATAAAATGAAAAATGAACTAAGCTATTTTAACTGATGGAACCTCAATGATCTGAAATCTAGCAGATCAATAACAAAATTACAGAACTGCAGAATTACATCCAAAGCTGAAAGAGTAGAATTGAGGAGATGGGAGTCAGACTTAGTGACCTTGGCGACAGAGCAACTGACACCAGCATATGAGAAGAAATTAGAGAAAAGAAATAAGAAAAATGAAGAAGCATTAAGAAACATTTGAGACTCTACTAAGAGGAATAATCTGCAAATAACTGGAGTTCATGAACAGGGAGGGATAAATGAAAACACAGAGTGACTTGTAGGGTTGCTGACAGAAAATTTCCCTGAAATTATGAAAGAAGAGAACATAGGTGTGCAAGATGCATATCAAACACTGCAAAAACTAAACACCAAAAGAAAGACATATTATAATCAAGCTCAATAAAATGAAACATAAACAGAGACTCTTAAAAGCTAAGCTAACATTCAAAGAGAAACCATGTAGGCTTTCATCTGTCTTCTTGGCAGAAATGGCATTGGCAAGAAAGCAGTGGGATGACACATTCAAAGCCCTGAAGAAGAAAAACTTCTAACCAAGAATGATATATCCTGCAAAATTGTCTCTCAGATATGATGGTGAAATGAACCTATTTGTAGATAAACAGAAGTTTAGAAACTTTATAAAAACCAAACCAGAACTACAAGAAATACTGAAAGAGGCTCTTTACTTATAAAAACAACATTAAGTGCATACTTAAGGAGGCAGTGCAGGACAAAATATACAGAATCCTACTCACTTAGGGAAGTCAAAGCACTCAATCAGAGCTATAATATTAAAAGAAGGCAACCAGAGATCACAACACAAAAACTATGACATCATTACACTAAAAAGAGAAATATATTACAGTAGTTATAACACTTTCATATGGAAAGGGAATTTTAAAAAGGTATGCAGAAGTTAAAGTCTGGTTTAAACTTAGAATGCTAAGGGAGGGGGTCATAAAAGCAGTTGCAAAGCAAAATAACAATGTGACATATCAAAACAAGAAGCATAATACGGAAGTCTCTACAAACACAAAACCAATACTGAAAAAGATGAAAAGTCAACCCATAAAAAAGAATGACCCAGAACAGAATATTAGGAGCAATACAGAAAGCATCAACAAAAGGCCCAAAGACAGTGAGTTGGGGTAAAATTAGTCTCTTCAACAAATGGTGTTGACATAATTGGATATTCACCTGCAAAAAAACGAAACAAGACCTTTATTTCATACCATGCACAAAAACTAATTCAAAATAAATCAAAGACCTAAATATAAAAGCTAAAACAAAATTCTAGGAAGGAGAAATCAGAAAGACCCTGGAAGTGCATCAGCAGTCTACCAAAAACCACCAACAACTGTCAATCACCAGAAACTAAAATAGATAATTGAGAACTCCTGAAAATTAAACACTTATGCTCATCCAAAGCCATCATCAAGACAGTAAAAGACTACCTACAGAGTGGGAGTTAAAATGTGCCTACCACTCTTCTAACCACCACCTAATCCCTCTAATCTACAAGATACTGTAAAACGTCAACAAGAAAAAAACAAACAACCCAATTTAAAAAATGGGCAAATGACATGAACAAGCACTTCACCAAAGAAAACATACAGGTTGCCAACAGATATGTGGGGAAATGTTCACAGTTGCTAGCCATCAGAGAAATCCAAATCAAAACCACAATGACAAACCATCTCACCCCAACAAAGATACCAATAATCCAAAAAACACAGAATAATAAATTTTAGGGAGATGTGGAGAGATTGGAACTCTTCTACACTGTTGGCAGGACTGTAAAATGGTTCAAAGACTATGGAAATCAATTTGGCGTTTTCTTAAAAAACTAGAAATAGAAATACCATATGATCCAGCAATCCCACTCCCTGGAATATATCTCAAAGAAATAAACAATACCACTCAAACAGGTACTTGCATGCCAATGTTTGTTGCAGCTCTCTCCACAACAGCAAATTTAGAAACAACCTAGATGCCCATCAACAGACAAATGGTTAAACAAACTGTGGTTTATTCATGTAATGGAATACTATGCAGTGATAAGAAACAATGATGGCTTAGAGAAATACCCATCAATGTGGGACTATCTGGAGGAAATTATGCTAAGTGAAATTAGCCGGGCACAAAAGGATAGATTTTGTACGAGACCATTATTATAAGGCTGCAACGAATCATTTAAGCACAGCAAAAATCAATATTTGACAGTTACAAGGGGGGTCAAGGAGGGGCAGGGATTTTTTTTGCCAGTTAGGTAATGGTTAAGATTAGGAATGGGTATAGGATGTGACAGCGTGCACCAGGATGGAGTACACATAATTACTCAACATCAAAGTGTCCCCTTAATGTGGACCACCTCTTTGGAAGAATAAAGAAACAGAGTCTGGGATTGGGGGACCGCGCTCTCAAAGGGCATCTGGGCTAATTGGCATGACCAAGGTTTTTCTCTCTCCTTCTCTCAAGATATCACCCCACGTAGCACCTGAGTGAGTGGCAACTGCCTTCTTAAAAGCTAGCAAGCTGTCGTCTAAATAGCACTAAATGGTCCTAATCCACCTGGACCTGGTACAAATGGAGAAGATTGAGGAAAGGAGAAAAATATGAGCCTACCAAATGGAAGGGGCCATATGCTTCATCGTGGGACGAGAAGAGCTAGATGTTGCTCAGCCACTACCAGTGAGAGCCCAGATGCACTACACAGAACAGAGCTCTTGATACAGCAGGAGATGGAGCAGAGGACAGAGCTAGAACTCTTCCAAAAGACCACACCTGATGGTCCTTCAGAATGGAAGAACTCCTGGTAGCATGGCCCCTGGATTCTCTAACCCCAAACTGCATCCAGCACCAGGGACAGCTCCCCCAACAAAGACTGACCTGGACCATACAAGACATAGAGTGATACTGAGGGTGAACAAACGTTTAAAAATGTACATGGGATTGTCTGCGGGACACTTTGCTTGAGCCAACTTGACTGGGTAAGGAAAATCAGACCTTTATAAAAAGGTCACATGAAGTTCCAAACAAAAGGAGGGGAAGCATGCTGTCACATGTTGCGGGGGGTGGCGGTGTGATACAGATAGACTAGAATACAGGTGGAAGTTCTGGGTGTTATATGACAACATGATATAAACTATAAAATTGTTTTTAATTCACAATAAAAAAGAAAACTTCAACAGCACAAAAACAAATACATCAAAATGACAGCACTAAACACATACCTATCAGTAATTACACTGAATGTAAATGGAATGAATGCTCCGATACAGAGGCAACAAGTGACATTCTGGACCAGAAGATACAACATCTATATGTTGCCTACAAGAAATTCACCTTAGACTTAAAGAAATGAACAAACTGAAATTTTAAGGATGGAATAGTATATACCAAGCTAACAACAAACAAAGAAGAGCAGGAGTGGCAATACTAATCTCAGGTAAAATAGACTTTAATGCAAGACCCACCATCAAGGACAAGGATGATCACTATTGCTGAAAGTTTGAATACATAAGCAGGACAATCAAATGAGAATGGAAATGTATCCTACCAGAATCAATGGGATACAGTAAAAGCTGTGCTCAGAGGGCAATTTATCTCTATAAATGCACACATGAAATAGATAAAGGGCCCAAACCAAAGAACTAACCCTACAGCTTGAACAAGTAGAAAGAGAGCAACAGAAGAATCCCTTAACCACCAAAAGAAAACAGATAATGAAGATTAAAGCAGAGCTAAATAGATTATATAAGAACAATTGAATAAATTAACAAAACCAAAAGTTGGTTCTTTGAAAAGATCAACAAAGAACTTACAAAAGAAAAACAGGAGAAGGCACAAATAACCCAATGAGAAATGAGATGGAAAGTGTCACAGCAGAAAGCAAAACTATCATAAATGAATACTATGAAAGATTGTACTCTAACAAATTTGAAAACCTAGAGGAAATGGACAAATTTCTAGATTCATATAACCTACCAAAGTTATCAAAAGAAGAAGTAGAACAACTTGATAAGCCCATCACAAAGGGAGAGATTGAAAAAGCCATCAAAAAACTACCAGCCAAAAAAAGTCCTGGCTCAGATGGCTTCACTGGAGAATTCTACCAAACTTTTAGAGAAGAGTTAACTCCAATATTACCGAGGCTATTTCATTGCATGGGTGGGGATGGAATACTACCAGATTCATTCTATGAAGCCAGCATACCCTGACACCAAAGCCAGGGAAAGGTCCCACAAAAAAAGAAAATGACAGACCAATATCACTCATGAACCTAGATGCAAAAATATTCTTTAAAATCCTAGCCAATAGAATTCAATGACATACCAGACAATTATTCACCATGACCAAGTCAGATTCATACCAGAGATGCAAGGTTGGTTCAGCATAAAAAAATCAATTAATGTGATCAACCACATAAATAGCACAAAAGATAAGCATCACCTGATTCTGTCAATTGATGTAGAAAAAACCTTTTAAAAAGTCCAACACCCATTCATGCTAAAATCTGTCAGCAAGATAGGAATAGAGGGAAAATTCCTCAACACAATAAAGGCAATCTACACAAAGCCAGCTGCCTGCATCATACTGAATGGAGAGAGATTGAAAGAATTCCCTTTGAGAAAGGGAACTAGACAAGGATGCCCACTCTCACCATTTCTATTCAACATTGTACTAGAGGTTCTAGCCAGAGAAATTAGACAAGACAAAGAAATAAAGGGCATCCCCATTAGCAAAGAAGAAGTAAAAATCTCCCTATTTGCAGATGATATGATTGCATACACAGAGAATCCTAAAGAATCCATAAGTAAACTACTGGAACTAATAGAGGAGTTCAGCGAAGTATCAGGACAAACCCCCAAGAACATAAAACAATTAGGAATAAACCTAACTAGAGAAATAACAGACCAATACAGAGAGAACTACGAGATGTTAGAGCAAGAAACCAAGAGACTTACATAAATGGAGAAACCCACTCAGCTCATGGATAGAAAGACTTAACACTGCGAAATGTCTGTTTTACCCAAAGTGATCTACATGTACAATGCAATCCTAATACAAATTCCAGTGTCATTTTTTAATGAGCTGGAGAAACAAATCACCAACTTTGTTTAGAAAGGAAAGAAACCCTGGATATGCAAAACACTACTGAAAAACAGGAACACAGTAGGAGGCCTCACACCACCCTACCTTAGAAAGTATTATACTGCTCCAGTGGCCAAAACAGCCTGGTACTGGTACAAAAAGAGACACATAGACCGATGGAACAATGGAATGGAGTTGAGACCCTAGAGATGCTACCAGCCTTTTATGAACAACTGATGTTCAACAAAGTTTTTAAGATTGTAAAGTGGAGTAAAAACAATCTCTTTAACAAATGGTGCTGACCAACTTTGAAATCCTTTTGCAAAAATACTGAAACAAGACCCATATCTCACACCTTACACAAAAACTAACTCCAAACGGATCAAAGACCTAAATATCAAACCTCAAACGATAAAGATTGTGCCAGAAAACATAGGGTCAACAATGGAAGTTCTAATACACAGCATAGACACACTTTAAAAGGCATAATCAACAGAAGAGAAAATAGATAATTGGGAACTACTAAGAATCAAACACTTTTGCTTATCCAAAGACTTTATCAAAAGAGTTAAAAGACCACCTACAGAATGGGAAAAAATGAATATTTGGCAACTACATGTCAGACTGACATCTGATCTCCATAATCTACAAGTTACTGCAAAATATCAACAAGAAAAAAGTAAATAACCTAATTAAGTACTGGGCAAAGGAGATGGGCTGACACTTCACTACAGAAGACATCCAGGCAGCCACAAGAAACATGAGGAGATTCTCACAGTCATTGGCTATCAGAGAAATCCAAATCAAAACTAAAATGAGGTACCATCTCACCCCAACAAGGTTGGCCATGATCCAAAAAATACAAAACAACAGCTTCTGGAGAGGCTGTGGAGAGACTGGTACTCTCCTGTGCTGCTAGTCAGAATGCAAAATTGTACAAACTCTTTGAAAAGCAATCTGGCACTTCCTTAAAAAGCTGGAAATAGAAATACCAATTGATCCAGTAATGCCACTGCTCAGAATTTATCCTACAGAAACCAAGGCTATCACGCAAACAGACATGTGGACATGAATGTTTACTGAAGCATAGTCTACAATAGCAAAAAGATAAAATCAACCCAAAGCCCATCAACAGATGAGTGGATAAACAAACTAAGCTACATGCACTCAATGGAACGCTATGCAATGATAAAAAACAACGGTGAATTTAGGAAACATCTCACAGCCTGGTTTCAGCTGAAGACATTAGGCTGAGTGAAACCAGTGAGCAGCAAAGGGACAAATATTGTATGAGACTTCTGATATAAGTATTTAAAAATAGACTCACATAGTGAAGAAAAAAACTCTTTGATGGCTACAGTGGTAGGGAGGGAGAGGGAGAGTTGGTCATAGGTTAGAAATTTGGTTGGGTGAAAGCAGTGACAGCACACCATAGAAAGTAGATGAACTTAACTGGACTTCACCATAAACTGAAAACTTTTCTAAACTCAGCCCAACATTACAACGATAGAGTAGCAGGGGTGTGGTCTCTGCACCATGCTCTCAGGGGACATTGAGGTCAATTGGTATAATTAACCTATTGCAAAGAGAGTAGTTTGCACCCCATATTGGTGAGTGGCATCTAGGGTCTTAAAAGCTAGCAAGCTGCCATTTGAGATACACCAAATTGCCCCAATTCACCTGGAACAGATGATTACTGAGAACACCAAAGACACGAGGAAAAAAGTTCCCAGGAGACAAAAGGACCCATGTGAATGGGAGACTGGATCATCACGTGACCAGAAGAACCTGATGGTGCCCAGCCACCACCAAAGACAGTCGTGATGGGGCACACAGTGTTGAGTACCTGTGGCAACATGAGAAAAAGAGGGTTGCAACTCAAGAACCATACTAATATCCATCTACAATAAACTGAAACAAGACCCGTATCTTACACCTTATACAAAAACCAACTGAAACTTGATAAAAAACCTAAATATCAATCTAAAACAACAAAGTTCATCCATGAAAAAGTAGGAACAACAATGGAAGTTTTAACACACAGTGGAGACAGACTTCAAAATCTGTCAAGCCACAAACAACAGAAGAGAAAATAGATAACACTTTTGCTCATTCAAGGACTTTATTAATGGAATTAAAAGTCTACCTACAGAATGGGAAAACATATTTGGCAACTGTATGTCAGACAGATTCCTGATCTCCATAATCTATAAGGTACTACAAAATATCAATAACAAAAAGATAAATCATCCAATTAAGTGATAGGCAAAGGAGATGGACAGACACTTCTCTAAAGAGGAGATCCAGGAAGCCAAAATACACATGCAGACGTATGCAAGATTGTTAGCTATTAAAGAAATTCAAATCAGAACTACAAGGTTGGCCAGGATCCAAAAAATGCAAAACAACAAATGCTGGAGAGACTGTGGAGAAACTGGAACTCTCCTATACTGTTAGTGGGATTGCAAAATGGTGCAACCTCTTTGGAAAGCAATCTGCGCTTCATTAAAAAGCTGGATCTAGATATACCATTGGACCCAGTAATTTCACTGCTCAGAATATATCCTACAGAATCAAGGCCATTCACACCAACTTATGCATGCACACGAATGTTTACCACAGCACGGTCCACAGTAGCAGTAGATGGGATCAACCCAGATACCCAACAACAGAGGAACGAATAGGTAAACTGTGGTATATATACTCAATGGAACACTATGCAAAGATAAAGAACAACAATGAGTTTAGGAAACGTCTCATAACCTGGTTTCAGTTGGAGGACATTATGTTGAGTGAAAGTAGTCAGTGACGAAAGGCCAAATATTGTACGAGACTCCTACGATAAGAACTTAAAAACAGTTTCACGCATAGAAGAAAAGACTCTTTGATGGCTGCAAAGGTTGGGGAATAATGGAGGGCAAGCGGGGGAGGGTTTAGATTAGATAGTGTGACAACACACATTACCAAGAAGATCAATATTAACTGGACTTCAACCAAACATGATTACTACCCCCCATCTGAACCCAACATTGCAAGGACAGAGTAGGTGGGGCGGGGGCTGGAGACCATGCACTCAGGTGAAATTGGCACCAATTGGCACAACTAGCATTTTGCTAAGTGAGCCTTCTGCAGCCCACATTGGTGAGTGGTGCCTGAGGTCTTAAAAGCTGCCAAGCTGCCATCTGAGGGTCCCAACTCAGCAGGAACAGATGATCACCAAGGACCAAAATGACATGGGGGAAAGAGAACCTACAAGACAGAGAGACCCACATGAGTGGATGTCTGCATCAACTTGTGACAGGAAGAACTGATGGTGCCCAGACACCACCAGTGATAGCCGTGATGGAAATCACAAAGTTGAGTCTCACTGGCAACACAAGAATATCAAGGAGTACACACTGAGATCTCCACTAAAAGACCACAATAGAGGGTCTGGGGGCCTCGGAGTTCCCCTGGGAGCATGACCCCTGGCCCTGATGCTGCCCCTGTCCATAAATCATGATGAAGGTCAACTCTTCGGACAGGCATAGATTGGACTGGGCGACACAGAGTGACCATATCATGTGTGCACTTTATGGTTCTATGCATTTATAGGATGTCGTCCTGCTGACCTCTTTCTTACTGGAGGTTGGGGAGTGGGTGGAGAGGAGGGAATAGGAGATTGTTGGGAGGATAAGACATGTATGGAGCAGAGAGGAAGAGTGTGCTGTCATCGGGAAGGGAGAGCAGTGGGAGCTGCAAATTTATATAGGAATGTATATTTTCATTCAATCATAATTAAAAAAAAAATAACTCTACTAAAAGACCACAAATGATGGTCCATCAGCCCAGGGGACCAGCATGGTCCCTAGACCTATGCTGCCCATGTCTAGAAAACACTACTGAGGTCAACTCTTCCTACAAAAATGGACTAGACTCAGGGACACAGTACGACCACACGGTGTGTGTACTTTATGGTTCTATGCATTATAGGAGGCTGTCCTACTGGCCTATTTCTAGATGGAAGAGAAGAGAGTGGAGACAAGAGGGAAGGATCTTGCTAAGACAATACAATAAGTATGAAATGAAGTGTGCTGTCACTAGACAAGGAGAGCAGCAGGAGCTGCAGATAGGTCGGCAAGGAAAATTGATTTGGACTGTGTACTTTCACTTCATTACAATCAGAAAGAAAAGAAGAAAGAAAATGGAATTAGACATGTAAGAATTTTATTAAGGGAATGGAGAAAATGTAGGGAGGTACTTGAGAGAGTCATCCGATACTACACAATTGTGATCCCAAGGGAAGAAAACAGGATGACAAGTTCATGTGGCGAGTTTGGTCATGCAGTTTAAGACTAAGCAAGGCCACTGAAAAGTACTCAAGTTAAAGCTGAGTATCAGAGGAATCCTTTGCTTCCTTTTCTTCCCTGGAATGGACATTTTAGTACAATTGTGATATGCTTAATGATTGGCTGGAGTCCCAAAAGTATTAGAAGATTTGCCGGATCAATATAACACTTTAAATTCCAGTATGGAATATTAAATTGCCCTCCAAGAAGACTCTACCAACATCTACTCCTACTAAAAGTACTCTTTTTCCATGTCATCATTAACACTGTGTTGCTATTCTTACAGGCAAAAATTGAATCTTGTTGTATTTAAGTATATAAGATACTTTGATGGCCACTCGTGACAACACAATGCCATTGATTCAATTCCAACTCATGACAACCCTACAGGAAAGAGTAGAATTGCCCCATAGCTTTTCCAAGGAGCAGCTGGTAGATTTCAAGCCAGTGTTTTGATTGGCAGCGAAGCTTGTAGCCGCTGTGTCATCACGATTCCAGTGATAAGAAGTGAATTTTCATCTTAACATTTCATCCTCGTTCACTTGTGAATTGCCTGTTCGTGCTCCATGCATTCTAATGCTAGGTTGTCTTTTTCTTAGGATCAGTAAGAGACTTTTCCATATTAGGAATATTTAGCTTCTGTCTCCATTGTTTCACGGGCACACACCTAACTCATAATGCTAAAGCTATGTTATCACATAGCTAAGACGAAATCTGTCTTTTTGTCGCAATGGAGAACACCATGTGTGTGGACCCCCTAAAGGTTGTATCAGATTAAGGAAAAGTGAAAGAAAATAGCAGTTTAGGAATAAATCATAGCTTTGTTTCATATAATTTGGGACTGCAATCTTAACCTGCCTCCTCCCCACTCGCCCAAGAGTCCTTTACCACCTTGATTTTCACAGTGATATTAAAATGAAATTTAGCAGAAGCCCTGAAAGGTGGAGGATGTGTATTACACTGCGTGACCATTCCTGAGGTCACCTAGTTCTATTGTTTAGAAGCCAATAACAGAGAAATAAAAACTCACATTTTGCCTCTCTTGTTTATTTTTTTTTCACCATTTTCCCCAAGTTCTTCCATAATGTTTCTCTTCCGACACTCACTCATCCTTCACTATTAATTTATGTTAACACATTTAAAACCATGACGCACAAAATAATTCAAGAGTGCTGAAGCTCCGGGACGGTTTTATTTAATAAAGACTGGACAACTGTCGAAACCCTAGTGGTGCGCTGGTAACAAAAGCGTTGTTGTTCATACGCACAAGCCACTCTGCAGGAGAAAGGCAACCCAGTCTGCTTCCATAAAGTGTTATAGCTTCGGAAACCCAGTGGGGCAGTTTTACTCCGTCCTGTGGTATTACTATGAGTGGGACTCGACTCAATAGCAACAGCTTTGGTTCGGTATGGGTACAAATTCACATGTGGAGCTGAGAGGAAGCTAACAATAATATCTGTTTCATGTTTCCCTACCCGTACTGCTCTTTAAAGATTCATTATGTGGCAAATCAAATTAAGTTGATGATTCTTTTGTACGTTCAAGTAACTGGCATATCCGTTTAAATAGATCTACTTTTCTACTTTCACAGTCCTCCAAGCACTTAGGATCTTGTGTACAAAGTATTCAAATAGCGACCTGAATTTTCTCTTTTTCTTATGACATGTTTTTAGTTATCATAGAGATAAAATAACCACAGAAATATCTACCATTGTTGTTTACCGTGATTCATGATTCTAAGATACACATTGGACACCGTGGTGGTATAATGGTTAAGTGCTACATCTGCTATCCAAAAAGGTGGCAGTTCAGCTCCACCAAGTGCTCCTTGGCAACTCTGGAAGCAGTTCTCTGGCCCGTAGGGTCACTGTGGGTCAGAATCAACACAACAGCAGAGAGTTTTTTGTTTTTTGAGTAAGATACGCATTATTTCACATTTCCACATCTCTGAAATTGGGGTGTTTTGCAGCTGATGGCACATCATAGTTTTTAAATGACAGTGTTTTTTATTCTTTCTGTTACATAAATAGTGCATATTACAACTAACAGTGTCTTGAAAAATTGATGAGATTCAGTAATAGCATAGCTCATAAAACCACTGAACTTTTTGTTCAAGTTCATTCGTCCTGTCTAACTTCTGCTCTAGTGATTTGTGTTTCTCTAGCAATCAAATTAAGAAAGCTTAATATTGAAATTTCTTTGTGGAGTTGTTAAATCCCTGCCTGAAGTGTGTGAACAATTACAGTGATGTGATTGTTGGAGCCAGTTATTCATTTGCAATTTGGGAAAGTATTATTGAAATAATGATAATATTTTTCTCTTTAATACTTAGAGGTCTTTAATCCAAATAATCCCTTGAATGTGTCACAGACTCTACAGATGAGAACTACATCTGTTCCTAATGAAATGGTTTCTCTTTAGGCAAAAGGCTAGTAGCCATATTTAGCAACCAAAGTCAACGCTATAAGGTAGGGATGAGTATCATGAATAGTTAATTCTGACCAAAGTGAATAAGAAAAGTGGGAAGATAGCAAGTTTTGTGTTAAAACTTGACTAGGACAGTACAACAGATTTGAAATCTTTATTACCACTTCCAGGTTCTCGAAAATACTAAACTGTCTTCACAGCTTCCCCACTTTTTTATTTCCTTCTCTCTTTATTTCACTGTTTTGCTAGTTGTTTTTACTAGATGCCATCCAGTTGATTCTGACTTACAGTGATCCCAGATGATGCAACAGAACTGCCCCATAAGGTTTTCTATGCTGTATGTTTATGTGAGCGGGTCACCAGGTTTTATCCCCATAGAGCTAACCGCTGTAAGTCTCAGTTTAGCTACCATTTCTTCTTGACAGTCTTGTCTGATCTCTTCCAAGTATGTCAAGTAGCACAGTCAAATACTCCTTGGCATTTGGTAGTCAGTGCTTATCAAATCATACTATAATTGTGTGTCTGTTGATCTATATTCCCCCACTATACTATGTACTTTTCAAAGACAGGAAAGATCATGCACGATTGTGTACCAATTGTCTATCACAGATTTGATTCATGTAGATGTTAAATACTTATCGAATATGAAAACAAATATATGACAAGCCATCTGCTCTGGAATTCTTGTCGACAATTAAAAATAAAAACAAGCAAACCCAGAAATGACTCCTAAAACTGTATCTATGTAGATCAAGCAGTGAAAAGCAGACCAAGTCAACTGATCATGTGTCTCGATGTAGACTCAGTGACCTTAGAGAGACTCAGAAAGGTAAGCACTACCTCAGGGATGGAGGTGAATCACCATGCCAATTCACTCTCAACCTCTTTCAAATCTTTGGCAAATGTTCAACTTGTTATGACATCCATAAATAAATAATAACTACCTTGGGGAAGTGTTATATACATTGTTTTTTGTCATATCCGTTCTTCTACAAAACCCTTCCCAAAAAAGTCCACAAAAGCAAGTTTACATTGCCTGCCACAGCCCTTGAATCGATTCTGACTCATAGTGACCCCATAGATCAGAGTAGAACTGCCCACATAGGATTTCCAAGGAGCGGCTAGAAGATTTGAACTGCTGACCTTTTAGTTAGCAGACAGCACTTAACTGTTACACTACCAGGGTTCCCATGGTTTCTATTGCTTATGCCTCTGCAAATGCAAGAGAGTACACAGACACAGCAAGTACAGGAAAAGGACGTAATTCACTTGACTGGCTCCCAGAGATACACAGCTTAAGAAAAAATCCCTCCTACATTCACAGCAAAGGCAAGGTGCCATAAGCCAGACATAATGTAAGGACAGACAAAGACCTTGACAAAATCATGCAGAGAAGCCAGAAAGTGTCACCACACCCAAAAATTATGACATTAAAATAATCCAAACACACCCCAGAGCTCTTCAATTTACTGTTTCGTTTTCAGTCTTTTCTCTTTTTCTCTGAAGGATTAATATTTTCAGTAGTTAATCAAGCCAATAGATACATACTAATTGTTAACTAAACTGTATGTGTAATATATATACATATGTGTACAGGTATACTTTATGTATAGTAGGTCAGTATTCAAGAGCAAGCTGTCTGTATAACCCAGGGACATACACATAAAATATATATTATATATATGTTTTTATGTATATGTCCCTGGGCTGTATAAATATATGTGGGTGTATATATATGTATATACATACATATGTATGTATGTATGTGTATCAGGAACGCTGATGCCACAATAGTTAAACACTTGGTTACTAACCAAAAGGTCAGGTATTTGATTTCAGCATAAGAAAACCTATAGGGTAGTTCTATTCTGTCCTATAGGGTTGCTGTGGATCTGAATTGACTCAACAGCACACAACAACAATTTATCTGTGGGTATACACATATGCATATGCACACATATATACACACACAAACATACACATGGATTTTTCTCTTTTGGGGGGTATTTGAAAACCCAGCACACTACCATCTTTTGTTGTGATGGTGGTTCTAAGACCAAAATGGCAAAATTTCCCACATCATAGAAAAACAAAATGATGAAGATCACTTCACAGAGTATCTGGCCTGGTGCAGCTTATATTTCACTAGCTTGGACTACCAAGAATATGAGCTTGTCCTGTGTTCTAGATCTTTGGGCCTAGCAAGTCATAATTTCTTCTTATGTTATTTAAGCCAGTATGTAACACAAAATTAGTCAGTGTGCAATCATAGAAATAAATGCGATAAAAGCTCCATGCAAACCCACTTTTAGACACTGCTTCGGTGCTTTCTTCGTAAGACTTTCTCAGTCAGCATACCCCTTACTAACTGACTGATTATCATAGAGTAATTGAATCTTGCCAAACACTCAGTACAAGAATAAGCTTACACAAATCTTTATTGCTGTGTATACTTTACAGATTTTAATTTGAAGTTTGAGAGAGAGAGAGAGAGAGAGCATGTGTGACTGCATGTGTGTGAATTCAAGATCAGGATGACACCGTACCTAAAAAAATGAGTCAAGCTTCATACTGCATTCAACAGACATTATCTCTCTTTACTTGGCAATCAGATGAATTTGTCCATACAGGCTGGATTTTTTCCCAAGGACCAAGAAACCAGCTGATGTAATGAACACTTTCAATTTAAACTTGGCATTGGAAACATAACAAAGTAAGAGCCAGATTCTCTCAAAAACTAATAAAAACGTGAGTTGTACCAAATATCCCTAAAATATCCTGGACAGCCCATGAACACTGTTACTTCGGGCTTTAAACACTGGGCAGATTTCTGCCCTCACACCTCAATAAGAATTTGTATCACACATGAAACCCAGAAGGTTCCACAACATGCTGTATACCCCACCATGCCATGTAATGTCCCCTTTTTTGCTCACTGGTCAACAAATGAAGGGAGAAACCACTGTGATATTCAGAGTCTAAGCTGTCGTGGTACAGGAGTGCCTCTGTAAATCAACACTCTGAGCATTGTTTCCTCCGTTAAGTTGCTGGTTGCTGCACTTGGGAAGAAGTTTGGGGGCTTGCATCCTGTTTTCTCTGCGTAACCTCTCCTGAAAAACATGTTTAAATAAAAACTGCTATATGGAAATCTTGAAAGGACAGCTTTTTGAGAAACATGATGTTTTAAAAATCAGTGGGAAAACAGCCATTTGCAGATTCTTGCCAATTGTCCAGAATTTACGTAGACAGAAATTTAGAAACAATGCTTTAGATCTAAAAGTCATGACAGAAAGGTAATTTGACACCATGAAATCTGTTCCAGGTTTCAACCATAGTAAGTAATCTTTAGATGCACCCAAGAGCAGTGAACTAACATTTCAAATGTGGCTTTGGAATTTAATATCTGAAGCAAATCATAGTTATGGCTTTTTGGTCATTGATAATGATCTTCAAAATTAAACTTATATGTAGACTTAGTAACTATGTGCTTTTAATCCTCCCCTTGTAACACTAAGTTAATGATTTTGCCTTCCATTAAAAAAAAAAGTTAAAAAGTTGATGTCAAGTTGATCTACTCATAATGCCCCCACTTATGTTAGACGAGAACTGTGCTCTGGAGGGTTTTCAAAGGCTAATTTTTCAGAAACAGATCACCAGGTCTTTCTTATGAGGTAGCTTGGGGTAGACTCAACCCTCCAGTCATTCAGTTAACAGCCAAGTTGGTTAACCACTTGCACCACTATCTCACAGTTCTACCACAAACCAGTCATGAACACAAGATCAAGGTCACATGGGCATGTAATGAATCCGATAGGATAAAAAAGGGTTCCCATTTTTGCCACCACTGGTCTTAACATCACTGTTGGCACCAGTTCACATATTACTCGTCTTTGGATTTTTTTGGTTTGTTTGTTTTCATATCTTTATATACTATTGTCTCCTAGTTTGTGGAACTTGTGGAAACATTTACAATCCATATTCTTCTTTTCTTCTTCAAGTCCTACGCTAAAGGATTTAAAAGGAACTAATGGAAACCCTGTTTGTGTAGTGGTTAAGCACTACAGCTAATGACAGAAAGGTCGGCAGTTCAAATCCACCAGTCACTCCTTGGAAACCCTGTGGGGCAATTCTACGTTATCCCACAGGGTCATTATGAGTTGGAATCAACTTGATAGCAACAGGTTTGGTTTTTGCTTTTCAGTCAAAAAGTAATATACTCAGGAACTTTGAAAATGATCTGGATATTCTTATTCCTATTTAGTAGCCATATTACTTACCCACCACTCCACCAAATCTCTTCGTATTAATATGGAACACGTTATTTCCTGACCCTTTCATGAGGCTGCACCAGTCTCTCTGGAAATTTAATGGGTATTTAACCAGTAGTCACTAAGTCAATTCCAGCTCATAGTGGCCCTATAGCACAGAGTAGAACTGCCCCACAGGACTGGTGGATTCTAACTGTCATACTTTTGGTTGACAGTCAAGCTCTTGATCACTGTGCCACCAGGACTCTTATGGATATTTAAATTCTCCTATTTTATTTAGATCCCTATCTATGGAGATTCTCTGGCAAAACAAAGACAAGTAAGCACTGTAACATGAAGTTCACAGATACCACTTTAAATTAGTTTAACTTCTTTCTGGCTAATCTTTCCTATTTTCTCCAGAAATATTTTACAAGTGTAAAGAAGACATTAAACACCTGTTGCATTCTGAATCCATTTGATAAAATATGTTTCTTGCTTTGAAATCTCCCCAGTTAATACAAGTACTGACTTGTTGCCATTTCCATAAACATAGAAAATGGTAAAATGTTTTTTTAATGGTTTATTAGAAAATATTCTAAGATGACAGATATCTTTTAAAATGAAGCAAGAACAAATTCATCATTTTTTATTAAAAATGGACACATTAGAAAATAAAAGGGATAATTAAAACAATGAATGAGAACAAACTGTAAAGAACATGAACTCATCGAAATTTAATTGCTGGACAATAAAATCCCCAAAAGTTTAAGTGCTGGGGAGTCTTAGAATCAACTGGATAGTGGATGCAAAAACACTAATGTAGCAGCCTTCCAACAAAAAAAGAATACCACACCCTTTCTTTTGATTATTGTTTAGAAATAAGATTCCCAGTGAGCCAAATTCAGAGTGATAGTCTTCCCAAACATTATTCAGAAATTAGACTCATCTGACCCCAGCATTTTGACTTACATGAAGAATGGTTAGTATATTGTAGTTCTACAACAAACGGCCCTAGCAACATTTTCATGAAATTTCTGGCCACATTCTTGGCTGTTCTCTCTATATATTTTACCTGAAGAAATGTGTAAGATGGCCAACTAAAACTACAATAACACAACAGCTTCTTTCCGTGAGTATGAGCACTGTGCCAGATGTTCCTTCACTTTTTACATTCACTCCCTCACTTAATTTTTACTGTACCTCCTAACCACCACACACCTGACAGTTTTTTGTACTGCAGTGGCTGGAGGTTTGCTGTGATACTGCAAGCTATGTCTCCAGAGCACCCAGTCTAAGACAGATTAGGAAGGCAACCTGGTAATTTACATCTGAAAATCTTGTGGATAACAACAGAATATTGTTCAGTTTGCTTGCTTTGGACATGTCGTCAGGAGTGATAAATCTCTGGAGCAGGATATCATGTTTGGTGAAGTAGAGAGCCAACAAGAGAGATGGAGCCGTCAGTGAGATGGGTTGGCACAATAGCTGCAAATGTGAGAATGACTCAAGATTAGGCAAAGTCTTGTAGTCTACAAAGTTGCCATGAACTGAAGTTGACTTGCCAATAGCTATCCAGCTATCTGTCTATACCTCCTAAAGTATGTATTAGTTTTCCTATTTTACTGATGAAAAAATAATAAAGACTGGTGCCAAAGGCACAGTGCTAGCAAGTAGTGTAAATAATGGAACATCAATTCAAATTCAGCTTTCTCTGATTGCAAAACTTGGGTTTTCTCATCATGCTACTTTATCAAGGACCACAGCTTTTAGCATGGACTGCACCTCAACATCAAGAAAACAAAAATCCTCACAACTGGACCAGTAAGCAACACCATCAGAAATGGAGAAAAGACTGAAGTTGTCAAGCATTTCATTTTCCTTGGGTTCACAATCAATGCCCATGGAATCAGCAGTCAAGAAAATCGAAAGACACATTGCATTAGGAAAATCTTCTGCCAAGGACCTCTTTGGAATGCTGAAAAGTAAAGATGTTGCCTTGAAGACTAAGGTGCGCCTGACCCAAGTCATGGTATTTTCCATTGTATTGTAAGCATGCAAAAGCTGGACAATGAACAAAGAAGACAGAGGAAGAATCAATGCCTTTGAATTGCGGTGTTGAATGTATCATGGACCACCAAGAAAACAGACACATTTGTTCTGGAAGTACAACCAGAGTGCTCCTTGGAAGGAAAGATGGCAAGACTACATCTTACATACTTTGGACATGTCAGGAAAGATCAGTCTCTGGAAAAGATCATCATGCTGGGTAGAGTAGAGGGTCAGTGAAAACAAGGAATACCCTCTATGAGATGGATTAACACAGTGGTTGCAACAACCCTCTTAAGCATAAAAATGATTGTGGACATGGTACAAGACTGGGCACTGTCTTGTTCTGTTGTTCATAGGGTCACTATGAATTGGAACCTGCTCAACAGCACCTAACAATAACAACTTTATTATGAAGTATATAAAAAAGAGGTGCTTGTATGCTATAATCTGTACTGATGGATGTTACTCTATTTAAAGTACCAAGCTTTGCCAAAGTGCCACTCACAGATGTGTATGTGTAAAAGACTGATTAGAAGAGTGAAATGGCTATCATATGAGAACTGACTGATAGAATTAAAAGGCTGTATTCATTTTGGAGCTTGAGTGTGACAAACTGTAAGATTCAGAGTGACAAACCACCATCACCACCACCCCCCCAACCCCCGTTTCAAGTCTATTTGGACTCATAGCAACCCTGTGCAATAGAATAGAACTGCCGCATAGAATTTAGAAGGAGCAGTTTGTAGATTTGAAGTGCTGACCTTCTGATTAGCAGCAGAGCTCTTAACCACTGTGTCACCAAGGCTCCATCAGAGTGATAGTTGTCATTAAATAGCTTAATGTCTGTGATATAAAACACAGGTAAGATATTTTCTTCATGGCCCCAAGTAGTTTGGCTAAAATAAAAAGTTACTATAAAAAGTTGTATTTATATTAATATTTTTTCTATCAGTCCTGAAATTAAGAAATGGAATTTATTACCCTGAGGAAGTAGAAAATAACACCACAGAAGATACTGATACACACATTGAACAGCATCTCAGCAAATGGGTCCAACTGTATAGAGTTACAAACATGGGCTCTCTGGTCACTTAGCCCCAGTCCAGTTCCCATCCTTGCTATGCACTAGGTGTGTCATCTTGGACAAGCTGACTGACTTTCAGACATTTCTCTTTTTTTCTGTTGTAATACGAAAATAGTAGTAGCAATTAACCCACAAGAGTCTTGGTAAAACCTAGAACAGAGAAGAATGAAGGACATCAAAGACATGAGGAAAATATGAGCTCAGCAGATTGAGGGTTCCATGTGATTTAAGACTACATCAACATGGGACTAGAAGAACTAGACAGTACCTGGGCACCACCAATGACTACCCTGATATGGAACACAATGTAAAGTCCCTCATGTAGCAGGAGAAAAGGGGATGCGCAGAACTAGAACTCTATTAACAGAGCACACTTAATGGTCTGTCGGACCAAGGGTCCCCTGAGGACCTAGCCCTCTAAATTTCTGTTAGCTTCGAGCTTAAAGCAGTACTGAAGCCGACTCTTCAGACAAAGATTGGACTGGACTATAAGACACAGTGTGGTGCTGTTGAAAACTGTGCTTCTTGGCTTAAAAATATACACAAGGCTGTCTGAGCAGCTCTTGTCCAGAGGCGAGATGAGAGGGTAGATGGGGACAGGAGTTGGTTAAATGGTTGCAGGATGTACAGGGTGAAAAGTAGGAGTGTGCTCTCACAGGGTGGGGGGAGAGCCACTAGAGGGTTGCCTAGTGGTATGGATGAGGGGTTTTATATGGCAAATTGACTTGGATACCAAACTGTTACCTACAGTGTGATAAAACATTTATTTTTTATTTTTTGAAAATTAAATAAGATAACCATAAACTAGCATGAGTTCTTAAAAAAGATAACTATAACTCACTGTTATTGCAGATTTAATGTATCTACATGAATTTTCTTTTTATTAAAGGTTTATACAATACTTTTTATTCACTAATAATCACAGTGCAATGATCAACTTGTCTATAAATCTTATGAAATTTCTGCAAAGATACTTTACACATGTTAGCTTATTTAATCTTCATAACAGACCTGTGAGAGAAATATTTTCAGTCTCATTTACAAATGAAGAAATCAAAGAATGGGGAAATTTTACTTGTCTAACTGTGTAGATGGGAAGTAGGGGTCCAAATCCAACCCCACCCCCACCCCCAGCTTCGAAAACCGTTATACATTCTGCAGCACCATGCATCTTTGTTACGTCGCTGGCCTTACAAAGTGTATATATTTTTTAAAAAATACTATTGTGATTTAGGTGAAAATTTACACCTCAAGTTAATTTGACATCCAAAAATTTATACATGTATTGTTTTATGACATTAGTTGCAATCCTCTACATGAGTTTTTGACTCCACCTGAATTTTAAGTTCATAAATCTATGAGCATTGAGAGTAAAGCCAAATAGAGACTTGTATACTGAAGACATACTGTCAATATTACAAATAATGCAATTAAAAACTATTTCTGTAACAGAGAGAGTGAGGTTATGTTGGTGGAAACACTTCAATATGGAAAATGTAGAAATAGATTAAAAGACAATATTTAGAAATATCTTCTGCCAAGAACTGAATCCTACAAAAATGCAGTGCCACAAATATCTTTGAGATAAGCTGGAAAACAATAAGATGTTAACTTTATTCAGTTTTCAATTGTTTATAAAATAACTGTATCTAAAGTATGAAACATAATAACTTATAGTTACTGATTGTACAGAAAGATTTTTAGGGATAATTACTTTAATCTAATAAAAGAACCTTTCTGGCAGAGGCTGCTGGCTGTCTCCCAATATCTATCCTTCCTCTCCGTTACACGTTTCTAAAGCTCTGATTTTATCCGGCATGTAGTCATCTACAACATGGTAGCTAGTCTCCAAAGAGTCCCTGACAAGCCCCCCTCTCTATGTAAGTGCACACCACTCCTACTAAGAGAGAGAATCTACAAGTACATCACTTTTACTTGAATTTGGGCTGGACAAGCATCTTCCAATGATCACAAGAATGTGGCCAATGTGACGTTTTGTCAGTTACAGGGAGAGCCCTTAAGAATCCTAAGAATTCCCTCTTTTACTCTCTTGGGACCCAGCTGTAAGAAGCCTGGGCTACTCAGCTAGAAGGAGAGGCCTCGTATGATGAAATGCCATGTGGAGAGAGAGGCTTCATGGAAGGGAGCTGAGGTACCTGACTGGCAGTCAACACTAAGACTTGTAGCCCAGCCCAGCTGAGAACAGCTACACCAGTGACCAAGCCAATGACATACAAACCCAAAAGACTGCCTGGTCAATTCATGAAAACACAAACAAATGAATCACTTTTGTTTTAGTCATTGAGCAAACTTTAAGTTCTCAGCTGATCAAAAACAGTTGGCGCCACCAAGGCTCCTATGTGGAATCGTTGTGTGCACTGGTATCATTCTGCATAAAGGTTCCAGCTGTAGGCATGTTCAGGGCTTGCTCTCAAGCCAACTTCTTGATGTCTATGATGGTAGCTGTCTTAGTTATCTAGTTCTGTTATCACAAATATACTACAAGTGTATGGGTTTAACAAACAGAAATGTATTCTGTCACAGTTTTGGTGACAGAAGCCTGTCTCCTAGAGGATGGCTTTCTCTTTTGTCAGGACTGGGTGAAGTTCTTTGTCTCCTTTCAGCATCTGTAGGCTCAGCATTCCTTGGAAATCTCCATGTGTCCTGTCACCAGTCTTCCAAAGAATATGCTCTGTTCTTGATTTTTCCTTCTTGGTAGTAAGGAAGTCTTTTTCCTCTCCGCTTGCTTCTGTCTTTTATATTTCAAAAGAGATCAACTCAAGAAAAAATCTAGTCTGACAGATTGTGCCCTACCTCATTAACACAGCTGCCTGCAGTCCCGTCTCATTAACATCATAGAAGCTAAGGTTTATAACACATAGGATAATTACATCAGAGCATAAAATGGAAGATAATCACAAAATACTGGGAATCATGGCCTAGCCAAGTTGACATTTTTGTGGGATATATTTCATTCCAAAACAGTAGCCAACTGTAGGACACCCTGGGGATACTCTTTCTATATTCCTCAGCTCTCACAAATCTAGTTCACCCTGAGAGCTTCCTTTTGTAAACAGTCATTTCTCTGGAATGTCTCTGGTATATGTGGCCAGTGAGCAGAGAGGACCAGAAGTGTGGGAACACTGATAATTTCAGGTATATACTCAGCCACGATAAGTGAAAAGGAAGCTACACTAACTCCCTTACTCTTCAGGTTTAACAGGTCTGAGGTGTGCTGTACAATTGCCCCTAGAGTTCCCCAGTGGGAATGAGTCCCCATTATCAATAACAGTAATCTGTATATTTACTCACCCTGTGTTGGTCTCTGCTCTCCATTCTCTTACCAGAGCTCTCTCTGGAAAAAATAAAATTATTTGAATTCAAATCCCTTTCTCAGTATGTGTATCCATAGTAAACCAACATAACACATCAGCATCTGAAAATCCTTTACAACTGACAAATCAGTTTTTCATACGTTCTCTAATTTGAACCACACAGAGTGTCTTAGGCTAGGTTCTCTAGAAAAGTAAAACTAATGAAGCAGAGATAGAGACAGACAGAGAGAGTTATCTGAAAGAAATGGTTTATATGGTTGTGGAGGCTGGCAAGTCCCAAATTCTGCAGGTCAGGTGTCAACCTTAAGAATTCTACTGACTCAAACTGTTGCAGGCACTGTTGAACTGGAATCGTAATGTCAGACAGTAGTCTGCTGGCTCACAGGCCTGTGGATCTGGCAAATCCCAAAGTCAGCAGGTCGAATAACAAGCTGCTGGCTCAAGTCCCAAGAATGAGAGGTCAGATAACGATGAGACAGAAACAGGATCCATAGCAAACAAATAAGCTTTGCCAGCACATCCATTATCCATGGGATACAGGCCACACCACTGGGAAAATTCCTTTGACAACTGATTCGCTGACCTTATCAGACCATATCATAGAGATGATTACATTATATCACAAAATGGAGGATAATTATATCAGATCACACAATATTGAGAATCATGGCCTAGCCAAATTGGCACATATTACCACACAGAGCCTTAGTGGAATAACTAGATGAAATTATTCTACCAACGAGGCATAGAGAATTAAAGTGACTTGTTTGTAACCATTGCTGCTAGTTTTCCTGGCAAGTGTAAAGACCATCTCCCAAGACCAACACATTACTTTTTGCAAATTGTTTTTATGGGGTTCCATTTGTTCCTGGCAGAGATATTCTTTCTTGAGACCAGTCACACCCTTCATTTGTAAATTAATAGACTAAGGAAAGACAAATAAGGATGTCTATTCTGTCTCTAATTTTTTTTTTAATCTATTCGTCCACACGTGGGAGAGAAACCAAATAATTGAGATGTCCATCTGCATGTCTAAAATGTAGACCATTCTACAGTCACAGACAGAATGTAGTCTTTCAGGGCAAATGGCTTGGAGTTCATGGTAAGGTCATAGTGACAAGATAAGGAGGTTTCCCTCTTCCTTACATAAGTCTAATTTAGAATTCTCCCTGAGCAATTAGAAGGTATCTGTACCTGTATTTTCTTTATGACTAGGCAGATAGCATGAACTCAATAAAATTCTCTACAATTTTGTTTGCCAATCTACATCTGCCTTTAGTTATTTCATAGACTTTAATTGTCAACAGTACTTGTAATGTGTGCCAGAATCCTCTTTAAATAGCTGTAACTCTTTTATCTCTAGATTTTTCATGCACACAAGGTTTTTCCATGTGTCATGATGAAGGTCATATTGATTTTCTTACTAACAGTAATATATTCGTGCGAATACATTTTCTTGAAAGCATTCTTCAAAGAAAATATTTGTCTTTTTTAAACATTAACAGTTTTGCTTTTATATATGAGTAAGATGAGTTTGGAAGCAATAAAAAAAAATAAACACCTTAGAAAGGTGGCTCTTATTGCTAAGAAATTATTCTGTGTTAGCCACACCACTCCTCATATCCTAAAATTCCACAACATGCAAATAAATAAAAATAAAATGAAACACAAAACAAGACAAAATTTCATTAGGATTAAACCACAGCAATCCTTTAGTATTTATGTCCAAGTCTTTTTTAATCATTTAGTTTAGGGCTGATTTATTCAGTAGGTTCATGTATTATAACTGTTATTCATTTTATGAACACATACAATGTAGTTTTATAACTTCCATATGCCCTCTTTTGGAAACAGGGGAAAAAATCACTAAACTGAACTCATCACTGACAAAAATTATTGTCAATTTTACAGAAGATTAATATTTAGCAAACATAATGTCTGATTCATGATACTGTGTTAAGGACCACCCAAGTTCTATCGTTAGAGTAACTACTCTATCTGATTGGAAAACAGGAGAGAAAATTTTCAGTTCCCCAATCCTGGTGATGCTTTGTGCCAAGGAAGTTTTCCAGTTACAGATTCATGCTAGTAGATTCATAGTAATAACAAAAGAGAGTGATTCAATTCAAATCCTTAGGTTATAGTGAGAACATGATAGAAGCCCTACTCACTGAATTAAGAAGATAAAGGGAATTTCATGGTACCTCTTAAGAATTCATAAACACTGCCGACCTGTTGCCTCTGTGTATTCTCCCAAATATGGAATATAAAACCCACTGCTGTCAATTCCAACTCATAGCTATCCTATAGACAGAGCAGAATTGCCCCACAGGGTTTCCAATGCTGTAATATTCAAAGACACAGATTTTCTCTCACAGATTCCCTGTGAGTTTGAACCAATGACATTTCAGTTTAACATAAAACATGAGGGGTCTTAAATTTACTGATTGTATCAAATTTAATGCTGGTCTCTTTAATAGAGATTTTCATTAGGATAGGGCATTTCTCAAAGTGTGTTAGAAGTATGCTCACATAAGAACCAACTTGAAAAAGATTTTTGGTTAATATGGTTAGAGAATGGTGCAAGATTTACAGTGTATTTCCAGCGCACATGAAGCTTCGCAAAATCTAAAAAAGCAGTCTAATTTTGACTCTGAATTTTGCAAACAATCGTGAAACTTTTTTCTTTCTTAAAAAGTCACATATTAGGATTGCATTATATAAGTAGGTTGCTTTGGGCAAAATAGACATTTTCACAGTGTTGAGTTTTCCTATCCACAAGCAGGGCAGATTTTTTAATGAGACAGAGAAACAAAAAATCAACTTTGTTTGGAAAGGGAAGAAGCCCTGGATAAGTAAAGCACTGCTGAAGAAGAAGAACACACTGGGATGCTTCTCACTACCTGACTTTAGAACCTATTACACTGTAACAGTTGTCAAAACAGCCTGGTACTGGTACAAAAAGAGACATAGAGACCAACGGAACAGAGTAGAGACCCCAGAGATGCCACCACCCTCCTATGAACAGCTGATATTTGACAAAAGCCCTAAGATTTTAAACTGAGGTAAGAACAGTCTCTTTAACAAATGGTGCTGGCAAAATTGGATATACATCTGCAAAAAATTGAAACAAGATCCATGTCTCACACCTTATACAAAAACCAACTCAAATTGGATAAAAGACCTAAATATAAAATCCAAAGTGATAAAGCTCATCCAAGATAAAATGGAGTCAACAATGGAAGATTTAATACACAATATCGACAGACTTCAAAATCTGACAAACAAAGCACATTCATCAGAACAGAAAATAGATAAATGGGAATTACTAAGAATCAAACACTATGCTATGATAAAAAAAACAACAATTTTTGAAAACATCTCGTAACATGGTCTCATTTGGAAGAGATCATGCTGAATGAGATCAATCAGCATCAAAAGGACAAATTTTGTATGAGATCCCTGTTATAAGGACTTAACAAGAGAATTATCCATAGGAGAAAATAACTGTGTTGGCTACAAGGGTGGGTGGGGGCTGAGGGTTTATCATAGATGAGTTAATTGATAGATATTAGAAATTTTATTCTTTTATTGTAATTAACTTTTTTAAAAGTCATATATTAGCATGCTGTGCTACCAGTATTCTACTTGCTGTGCACTCCTTTGTGAAAAGGAGATGTAGGAGATCAGCTAAGAGCAGAGAAGAAGAAGGAAGGGAAGGAGGGAGGAAAGAAAAAGGGAGGGACTGAGGGAATGACAGAGAAAAGGAGGGAAGGAAACATACACAGCATGTGTTTATAATGTGAATAAAAGGAAGGAAGGATGGAAGGCAAGAGAAAAGGAAAAAATAAAAGAGAGAGACAAAGAAAAATATAAGAGAGGCGGACAGAAGCCATAGTAAACATACAAGGTCTTATAGGCCATAAAGAAAAGCTTGTACTTACAAATAAAATGAAAAATGACTGGAAATTTTAGGTGGGAAAGTTACCATTTTATATCTCAAGAAGCAAATTCTGACTGCGATGTGAGCAATGGCTCCAGCTGGGTCGTGAGTGGAAATGGGGGTAAAGTCAAGTTGGGAGGCTACATAAGTGGTTCAGAAGTGAGATGATAGTGTCACTGACGATAGTATGGACAAACTTGAGAGATATCTTTCATTTTTTGGTATCTAAAGTCGTAGGTAGATAGGTAGGCAGGCAGGTACATAGACAGCTGCCACCAAGTCAGCTCTGACTCATGGTGATGTCATGTAGAACAGGACAAAATGTCATCCAGTCCTGTATCATCCTCATAACTGCTGTGTGTCTGAAGCTCTCATTGTGGTTATTGTGCCTATCCGTTTCACCAAGGATCTCCTTGGCCTTCACTGGCCCTCTACTTTACCAACATGATGTTGTTTTCTCTTAGTTGACCCCTCCTAACGGCGTGTCCAAAGCAAGTGAGTAGGTCAGCACTCTGTTGTGACCTGTGAGGTTTTCACTGGCTGACTTTGGGAAGTGCAGCACTAGGCCTTCCTTCTTAGTCTCTTATGCTAGAAGCTCTGCTGACACCTGTTGGCTAGGATGACTCTGCTAGTATTTGCAACCACTAGTGACATAGAGGCCAGTATCATGGCAACATATAAGCCATCATAATGTGACAAACAGACAAGTGGTGGATCTACAGTCATAAAATCATTTTAGTAGCTATTTGTTTCTTTGTTACTAACACTTGAGAGCAGTGCTGACCCAGAGTGTACGCTGATCCATGCGAGACGCTGAACCAGCATATCCTAGGTGTTAACACGGGAGTTACCCTGGCTGACTCCTGCATTCAGCACCAGCGCCATTCAGATGTCTCTCCTTAACCACAGTTCCCCCTTCTCCAAGCTGAGCTGTTGTCCCTATGCTACATCTTCTTAGCATATGTGCATCTCTATGTTATTGATACATATTATGCTATCTTTTATTCATTTTCTGTCTTTATTCCCCGGTGTAATACGACTTCTTTACAGTCAGGAACTAGGTCCTTTTCATCCGTGTATCACTAGTACATAATTACTTAATAAAAGTGAATTGAATGGTATGAAGAACATTACATCAACCAATAGCACTATCCACCCAGAGGATGTAGTATGTAGTTAAGTACCTTAAAATAACCAGAATGCACAGCTTTATAAAAGAATAGAAACAGTAAAAGTTAAGACTTTTGAAACTGAAGCCAGCCTCAAAGCAGTAGCCAAGTAGTGAGTATGAAATCAGTGGCTAGCTTGCAGGACAATTCCATTCTATTCCAGAACTGCTACTTGGTCAGATCACTTAACCTCTCTGATCTTTAATTCCCTCATCTGTTGAAGAGGGACATCAATCATTTCCCTGCTTTCTTAATAGAGATGTCAAGGGTAAATATGCTGATATCTCTGAGATGGCTATAAAACAACTGTAAAATGCACCCCAGATTCCAAATGTTATTATTTCATGAAAATAGTTGACAAATACAGATCAACCTGAGTCTTTTCTCATTTTTCAATTTCTTTACCCAGAGTCGCAAACATTCAGAAGGCATGCTTACTTTATTTTCTCAGTGTCCGCTGTTAGCACAGTTCAAGTTTCAGGTACTGTGTTACTCACAATAAAAGTAGTGTTTACGGAATGTTTACCTTAGCAAACTCTTCTAAATATCTTACATATATTACTAATTTAATCTTCATAATAGTCCTATGGGGTAGGTAGTGCAACCATCCCTGCTTTAGAGATAAACTGAATGAGACAGTTTAAATAGCTTGCCCAGGGAAGCCCGGATAGTAAGTGATAGCCATGGGCTTTGAGTTCTTGTGAACTGGTTTCAAAGTCTATACCTTTAAGTGCTACCCACTCTGGCTCCTCAGAGAAATCAACCTGGAAGATGGCAGTCATAGGATAGGCTCTTTAAAAGTTTTCAAAGTCCTCCTCCCAGCTATAAACAGCGTTCAGTGCGTTTAATGCTTTCTCAGGAGACAAGCACAGGAGTTCAGCAATTTGCATCACATGGTTTCTCAACCCCCATACAGGCTTATATCTGCACTTACAATTTCCACTTTAACCAAGGAAACATACCCATTGCCATCAAGTCAGTCCCTAATCATAGTGACCCCGACTCATAGTGACCCTATTCCCAAGGAGCACCTGGTGGATTCAAATGGCTGACTTTTTGGTTAAACAACCCCGACACTTAACCACTACTCCACCAGGGGTTCCAAAGCTTTCTGAATTTTAAGAATCAGAAGAGGATTCATTTTATCACTTTAATTTCCTGTAGCATCCAACCATTACTCCATTTGGTTAACAACATACAAAGATCAGGGGAAATTAACGTGGTCTGGAATAAAGTACATAAAATAAGGTCTGTAATCTTTCAATCCACATTTAGAGGAAGGGAGACTATTGTAATTGCAAACTGAGAATAGGTTTATAAAAATACAGTAGACTATATTTCCCCCACATGGAGCCACCATTATGGACATTTCCATCACTCCTCAAATCCTGCTTGAGATAAAGTTCTTACGTATAGAATTCAGGCAATATTAAATTCATAATCTTTAGGGTACTCACTATAGATAGCATAAGTGGCCCTGGTGGACCAGTGATTAAGCATTTGGTTGCTAATCAAAATAGGAGATTCAAACCCACCAGCAATTTACTTCTGTAAAGATTTCTAGCCTTGAAAGCCCCATGGGGCAGTTCTACTTTATCCTATAGGGTCACCATGAGTCAGAGTTGACTTGACAGCAATAGATTTGGTTTTGGTTAGACTGTAATGTATCAACACCAGTCTGTCAGTTTGTCATTCTATGGTGGCTTCTATGTTGCTGTGATGCTGAAAGCTATGCCACCAATATATCAAATACCAGCAAGGTCACTCACAGCAGACAGATTTCAGAAGAATTCCCAGTCTAGAACTGATTAGGGAAAAAGGGTAGCAATGTACTTCTGAAAATTAGTCAATGGAAATCTTATGGATCACAGTAGAGCATTACATGACTTGTTTATTTTGAACATGTTATTAGGGCAGGCCAGTCTCTAAAGGAGGGATCTGGTGAAGTAGAAGGCCAGAGAGGGTGATGGAGATCCTCGGGGAGACAGAGTGGCACAGCATTTGCAAAACAAACTTGAACATGTTGGCAACCACGAGGATGATTCAGAACTGGGAAACATTTTGTTATAAGGTTACTGTGAGGTGGATTTGACTTGATGGTACTTTTTAGTCTGTTTATCTACCATAAAACATCCAGTTAGAATTCTATGTATTCAGCCAATTACTGAGGTCCTCCTACTATGTATAAAGAATTGTGTTAGAAAATGGCTGTACAGCAGTGAGCAATGTAAACAGAATCCCCTTTTGCAGACTGCAGGTTGGAATTTACAGTACAACAGAAAAAATGTACATATGATAAGTGATAACGTTAAAACTCAATTACAACTGGGATAAGTGTAATGCAGGCACCCAGACGAAAGCATAGGACAGCAGGAAGATAACCTAGCTGGTGGGCCAGGGAAAGTGTCAAGAGGAAGAAAGTATGCACTCATTTTCAATTTTCTGGTGAACTTAGAAAATGAACTAAGAATAAAGGACTGAGAAAATGGAACACAAGGCTGATAAATTAAGACGATAAAGCAGGAAAATTTCACAGAAAGGCTTGTTACTAGGCCTTGATGGTATGCTGCCTGGGAATAACTAGGCTGTTAAAGGGGAAAATCAAGAAATGGGGCAATTTGGGTCAGAAAGTAATGCCTAGTTTGCCCACATCTGAAGAGACCAATCAACACTAGCAGCTACCTGACCAAGTTCAATCTAGTCGTCCGATATTATTGAGAAATTGACATATGATTCCTAGAGTTGCCTGGTAATCAGATAAAGTCAACAAATCTGCAGAGGAAAACTGCTTGAAAGCATTCATCACAAGTATATGCTGAATCATCTCCCAGAAATGTATATGGACAAAAATAAGAAAGCAGCCTCTAAAGTATCCTTTGAAACATATACACGTGTCCACCAGACAAAACTTCATAATGATATCTGAGTCTGGAAGTGTAACTATTTACAGTGTAAATATTAAATTCAGAAAAAAAATTACCATACCATCTTAGTATAAATACCATTCCAAATTTTATACTGGCTGTTACATGCCTTAAAATGTTAAGGTGTACAAACATAAAAAAAAAAAACTTCTCTTATGATCTCTTGGAAATGGTGTTACCTAGACCATCTCTAAAACAATCACATCCCATTGCATGACCCCCAGAGGGCCTCACATTTTATGCAAGTGAAATCGATTTAAAATACAAACCATGGAAATGAGTCCACAACAGAAATGAAATTACAAAGGGACTAATGGGCTTTTTTGCTTTTGTGACGGTCAATTGTAAGTCTTACAAATATGTTAGAAATTGCTGAATCTATCCTCTTCATTTTCACATTCAGCACCCCTGATCCCTATTTTTCCCATCACCCCTGCTCCTTTCTTTTGTCTTCTCCCTCACAGATATCATGAGAATCTTCTAAAGTTCATATCTGCCTATCCTAGGAAGAAGATTGCCCACAAAATGCTTAAAATTGACAAATCTCTACTTAAATTGACATACTTGGAATTTATAATGGAAGATTTGGTAACCTGAGTGATATTGGAATCATGATGGCTAGAAACTGTTCTCTGAAAGAAATAAGGATTTCTGAAAATTGTTAAAATATATGAACGTGTGCTGTATAGCTTTTTATTCACCAATGCCAAGAAAATACACAATATCTGTAAGAAAAATGCAAGTTCTGAGGAATCACTCTGTCATTTAGCCTAAGAGGTAAACAGACGTAGATTACACAATCCCAGAAATAAAAGGATATGTCTGTTTTACTCTCAGAGCTATAGCAAAGGCCATTAAGCACAGCACACATGAAATGCCTGTGGAATACATTAATGACTTTTTAATAACGTAGGACACAAGTGACAGATGTCCTGTTTAACCTCTAACTAATCAGACCAATTGGAGTAAACAATAAAATGAGGAAATTTGAGCTAATGCATAGTCTCTAAGAACCTTGGATATTGTCCTAATACTACATTCTGACCTAGAATGAAAACTAAATAATCAAGCAAATGCTTTAAAATAGAGTTGAGTCTTAGTTGTCCATGCCTTTGGAAGAAAACAAAAACTGGAAAATATAGGAAAAAAGGAAACTTCCTTCTTTTCCCTAAAAGTTTTTACACAAGGTCCTCCACCCATCTAATTCCATACAAAGAAAAGTTTATTTGCTGCATATTCTTTAGGGTAAATTCTGTAATCCAGGCACTGAGGGGAAAAAAAAAAAGTTGCCATTGAGTCAATTCTGACTTATGGTGACCTTATAGGGCAGAGTAGAACTGTCCCATAGGGTTTCCACAGAGTGGTTGGTGGATTTCAACTGTTGACCTTTTGATTATCAGCCCTACATTTTTTTAACATGGCACCACCAAGGTTTCCAGGCACCAAAGTTCCTCCATAAGTGGGCCTCTAAACTTCATAGTTAGATTCCAACTCATGTATGTCAGAGTAGAACTGTGTTCCATAGTTCCATAAGGTTTTCAATGACCATTTTCAGTAGATTTCTAGTTGTTTCTTCCAAAGTGCCTCTGGGTAGATTTGAAATTCCACCCTCTCAGTTAGCAGCTGAGCAAGTTACCATTTGCATTACCTAGAAACTTCTTCAAACTTCGCGTTTTATGTCTCTTAAAGCAACACTGAAGGCTAGAATCCTCTGCTATACCGCCATAAAAATTTTGGCTACCTTTTAAGTGTCAACTCAGATGATGTACCTTCCAAATATCTGTCCCTGTGATACTCACTAGACTTGATGTTTCCTTCATAACTGATGCACCTATTCAATACCTAACAAACACTACCTTAATCCAGATTATTCTGATGTGATAGGAAAGAACACGCCGTATTCTGAATCAAAAATTTTAGATCTGGAATGATTTCACATACCAATTAAGTCAATTCTCTCATGCCAATGAATAAATAAACTGATGAAGCCACTGATATAAATTAGTTACTGGGAGAGTCAAACTGTCTTCCATTTTCAGTCCAGTGAATTTCCCAATATATCATGCATTAATATTTTATGTTAATGTTAGCTTCTGTATTTACTAACATGTTACATAATACATGGCTATGTAATTAATTCAGAAATTATATTTCATATTAATTATAATGATGTAATCAATTTCAGTGCTCAACTCAGTTTTGTTTATCCTGATGATAAAATTTGTTTTCACTTAACAAGAACAGCAAAAGTTGAAAGATCCCAAAGTAGTGAAGAATAAGCACTTTGGGGATTGAACATTTGCTGAAAATATTCCAGAACCTGCATAATCCACAGAAAGATCTTGGAATTATCCATTCCTTTAAGAGTCCCATCTCCCTCTCTACTTCTTGAATGCAGGCAACTTGGGTTCGTTGACAAGTTGCCCGGAGAACACTCATTTGGTTCTCGTGAGGAAAGCTTTCATCTGTTGGACTGGAATGCCCCACGATTTCTAGGAACTGTGTTTGGAACTAAAAACTTCCTTGTGATACATCTAAAATTAGTCATCCTTATTAGTTGAAGGGAAATTTTGTAATGTTTTTTCCCATTCAGATGATGACTCCCCTGGCAGAGAATATTAGTCACCCTCCCAGCGGGTTCAATTATATGCCAACTCATGGTGCCAAATCACAGGGTTTTTTTTACACAATTTATAGTTGGATATGTCCTTTGGAGCAAAACAGCTCACAGATTGAGAGAGCCAACATCTCTCTATTGAATAACATCTCTAGGTATCCCTTCCTTTCACTTTTTGGTAGGTGTCTCTTTCCATTTGGAACCTAAAGAAAGTTCTTTTTTACATTGTTTTTTTTTTCCTGCGGGAATTTTGCTTCACCGAAAACATTCACTCTCAAGAATATTGTGAACACCTCATGGGTTATCATGACTGTTTTCAAGGCTACTTAGCCCCTCTGTTTAGTTGATGCACCATCTCCTCTAGTTGAGTTCTTTGATGTCTTCTCAAGCATCAGGAAATTGCTTGATTCTCACAAGAACTGTGACCATTCTACCCTTGTCGTCTCTCAGCCAGCTTCGGTCTTCTACAAGCAGCAAGGTCCTCAACAGTTTACAGTGACATTACGGGCAACACGTAGTAGGTAGATGATGCCGCATGCACAGAAACGCTCCACATGGGTCAGGAATGTTTCTCTACCAAGTGGTAGCTTATAAAATGTAGCCCAATATAACAAATTGCAACAAAAAAAAAAAAGAAAAGAAACCAAAGAGTTGTATTCTATGAGGACACAAAACCATGAATGTAGGCACAATGTGTATCTAAAGAAATAATATTTTGAATGACTAAGTCAGCAAACTAATGGTGGTTACCTACCTTGTCTAAGCCCATAGCCTTCTTGATCCTTTCAAATTTTATCACATCAAAAATATTATCCTGATTGCTTTTACATATTTTACTTCAGTTTTTTTGTTTTTTTGTTTTGTTTTGTTGTTGTTTTAACAATAGTGTCTATCATTCTGTCCAAAAAAAAACAAAAACAAAAACAAAAACCTGTGGTGTATTGGTTAAGAGTTACAGCTACTAACCAAAAGCTTAGAAGTCTGAATCCACCAGGTGCATCTTGGAAACCCTATGTGGAAACCCTATGAGGCAATTCTTCTCTGTCCTGTAAGACCACTAAGAGTTGGAACTGACTTAATGACAATAGGTTTGGTTTTTGGTTTTATCCCCCTGTCAACATATATATATTCTGAATAAGACTTCAAGTGTCTTGAGGTCAGACATGAAAGACTCGTTAGATTTTAAGATTATTTCCAATCTCAAAAACTGTGGTTCTGTTTAACATATATTACACAACACCCAGCAGAGTGTCTTTTACATAGTTAAGTCAGATCATAAGTGCTTTCACATGAAGACAGAAGCCTGCCACAGTAATTAAATGCTAGGCTGCTAATCAAAAAGTTGACAATTTGAACTCACCAGTTGCTCCGTGGGAAAAATACACAGTAGTTTGTTTCCATAACGATTACATCCTTGGTAACTCTTTGTGGCAGTTTCTACTCTGTGCTACAGGGTTGCTATGAGCAGAAATTGACAACAGGTTAGTTCTCTGACTTACATGCTGACTGAAAACTGATAGGCTTAGAATATACTTTTTCATATGCAGATTGGATGTTCACACACTACACTGAATTGGCATGGTTACTCTGCCTACTTGGTGTCACCATGAAGCAAAATCAACTCATTGTCAACTAATAACAACACTAATGTAATCCCTGGGTGGTGCAAATGGTTAAAGTGTTTGGCCACTAACCAAAAGATTGGAGGTTCAAGTCCATCCAAGGGCGCCTCAGATGAAAGTCCTGGGAAGCTACTTCAAAAACATCAGCCACAGAAAACCCTATGGAGCACAGTTACACTCTGACACACATGAAGTTACAGTGAGTCAGAATCTACTGGCAGACAACTGATTTTCAGTGATACATGACATAATTAGGAAATGCAGCAGCATGCCTTGATTTAAAAAAGAAGAAGACATTGTATAGTACTCTTTGTTTTCTATTCAACACTGTTTGGAAAGGTACACTTGACTTAGAATGAGCCTGCCTTGCTCACAAGTGTCTACTTCATGCACTTGCAAAACCTTTCCTTTTGCTTTCCTTTCTGCCTAGAAACAGTATATACACACCCCTCCCTGCCAAGAAGCTTGTGAAGAAGAATTTTTAAGAGAGCTGTCTAGTCCCTACAGCAAGAAATCATTTTCCAGATTTTCCATGTATAAATAGACTGCTAATTGTTCTCAGGTTTTTCTTGTTTTTACAAATGCTTAAGCATGGATTTTGCTGTCTGCACATCTTTAAGAAGTCATCTTTTACACTACACAAACAATATGGCTTTCCTTACTTGGCCTAGCTGCCAGCAAACGTAACAGTGATACAAGACAACCGGAGAGCAAAGGGGCCCTGAGTGCTCTGGCTTCAGCAAGAACCAGCACTGCACGTAAAACAGAGATTTGGATTAAAGTTTGGTGAGACAGGAGCTCCAGAGTTTCTCTATAGAAGAAATTCAGAGGTGAAAATCTTTTTGGAGGTGAAGGGTAAATTGACTCATCTTAAAGTTACATTGGAGACAAAGCACACTTGATTTTACTTAAATTATATATTTATTACACATGACTTGGGGTTCCTGCTCATGGAGATTTATGATGGGAGAAAACCCGTCTCACCAAGTGCCTTATCTTGGCAGTGCCACTGTAAAAACTCTCAGAAGTACAACTGCTCAAGTCTGTGTATATTTAATAAATGAGAGTTAGGTGAAGTCCATCGCCCACCCACATTGTTCTGCAATTTCATATTTCCTTGTGAAATGACTTGGAGGTTCAAGCTGCAGCCTGCTCTGGCTCTGATGCCAGACGATAATCTTCCTGCTCAAACCTCATACCAAGAGTCGAGCAGAACTGCTTTGGTGAGCAGTTAACTCATATGATGAAGAAAGAGTGATTCTGTATTTTGGTTTGATAGATGGTTGTTTTCTCTTACTAGTTTTTCTTTTTAGTGTGTCTTCTTTAGAATTTCATTTCCCTGTAGCAGAACATACAAGTTTTCAATTGATCCTCTAGTCCTAGGGATATAAACAGTATGCTGTGAACTTCTCCCTGAAGGTTTAAGAAGCTTAGTTTGTTGCTACTGTCTGCTTGTTCTTCATGACACTGGTTTTCTCTGCACATAAACTTTTGTTTAGACTCAGTTACCTTAGGAGCTGTTTCTCTGTAAGGAATAGAGTTAGTCTGCTGTGGACTGCAACTTGTTTTGTTAGCTGGTAACTTTGAACTAAAGGACATTACTGTTACCATAACAGCAACTAGCTTTTCTTGGAACTAGGAACTCATACGACCTTTCTACCCCCGACTCCTTTCTTTCTGCCTGGGGTTGTATCCCTTGACTACAGGCCACAATTTCTCAGCTTTATTGAAGGCTTCTCCTTTTCATATCTCATAGGCCAACTTTAGAGGGATCAGTGCTTTGTGCAGAGTCCTCAAAAGGAGGGTATCAGGAGGCTCTAAATTCAGCAAGGATGGTGATGTTTGGAAATAACTTTAAGTGCTACTCTTAGGATCAAAATATCTGAGTTCCAGATTCAGTACAATTTTTGAGGTTCTTAGTTTTTAGATAGGGTAAAGAGAAAAGAAAACATTATGTGCCGCATAACATCCATTCAGGCCTCATCCAGTTATACATACGTACTTAGCAATGCAACTGTTTTAGTAATGATATGGCCCCAATAATTTATTCCATTAGGCTTCAAGTTCAGAACCTCCAGTTCTCCTAACCAGGCAACATGAGTTGGAGCTCCCTATTCCCATTAGAAATATGTTTGATTTCCTAAGGGAGCTGAACCTTTGGTCACATTGTGTATATAAGATACTAGCCTCTCTTTAAATTTATTATGAGATCTAGCAGCACAAGAAAGAACTCCAAGAGATCACTTGGCTTCCATCCACACTTCCCCCTGACCCCACAGTATAGCAGAAATTATGTTTACTCTTAATGAACAAGATCAATCATTCCAAACCCTAACCTGGGCTAATTTCCATTTTTCCAGTAACATAAAGGAAATAAAATGATTGTCATCTTGTCTATCAGTTTAGTGCAAGTATTGTAGCTAGATGTCAAGAAGAAAGCCAAAGTTTCTATATTAATTTTTTTAGTCATAATCTTAAGAAGCATGTCTGCCATATGCACAGGGTTTTAAAACTGTATATGCAGGTTATGGGGAAAACAGTATTAAACTTCACATTGTGTTCAGATTCTATAAGGTAGTGCCACAAAATTACAAAATGTTATCTACAAATGGGTTTGGTCAATTTGGAAATCAATCTGATGTTTTCTTAGAAAACTAGAAATAGAAATATGGTATGATCCAGCAATCTCACTCCTTGAACTATATCCCAAAGAAATAAGGGACACCACTCAAATAGATACATGCACGCCAGTGTTTATTGTATCTCTCTCCACAACAGCAAAAAGATGGAAGCAACCTAGATGCCCATCAACAGCTGAATGGTTAAACAAACTATGGTATGCATGTACAGTGGGACACTATGCAATAATAAGAAACAACGATAACTTAGACAAATACCTGACAACACGGGACCATCTGGAAGACATTATGCTGAGTGAAATTAGCCAGATGCAAAAGGGCAAATATTGTATGAAACCATTAACAGAAGGGTACGACAAATAATGTAGCACACAAGAAATCAACTGGTGACAGTTACAAGGCTGGGGATGGAGCAAGAGGGATTTCTACAAGTTAGACAGTGATTAGGACTAGAGTTGGGTATAGTGCATGACAGCATGTAATAGAAAGGAAGTACCCACTACGGCTCAGTTCCAAAACTAAACTGTTCCCCAAATGTGGCTCATCTCTTTGCAAGGACAGAATAGCAAGGTATGATGTTGGGGGACCACACTTTCAGGTGACATCTAGTCTAATTGGCATACCCAAGTTCTTTTTTTTTTCTTTTCTTCTGTATTTTTCCTTTTCTCTTAAGAACATGTTCTGCGTATCACTTGGGTGAGTAGCATCTAGGGTGTTAAACTCTAAAAAGCTGCCATCTAAAAAACATCAATAAGTTCCAACACACCTGGACCAGAGGTAAACAGTGGGCAACAAGGACAGAAAGAAAATACGAATCTACCAGGTAGAAGGGGCCATATGAACCAGAGTCTGCCTCGGCATGTGATCTGAAGAACTAGATGACACCCAGGCACTACCAGTGACGGCCTGAAGGATGTGCATGAAAATGCTTTGCATAGCACTTGGTTGGGTGGTGTCTAAGGTCTTAAAAACTAGCAAACTGCCATCTAAGTAACACCGATTAGTCCCAATCCACCTGCATCAGAGCTAAATGAAGAACATTAAGGACAGCAGGAAAATATGAGTGCATCAGATGGAAGGTGCTATATAATCCAGAGACTAACACAGGACCAGAAGAATCAGGTGGCGCCCAGCCACCACCAATGACTGCCAGGATGGGTTACACAGGATAAATTCCCTGATGTAGCAGGAGAAACCTAAGCATGCAGAACTAGAACTCAGATCACAGTTGATGGTCTGTCGGTCTGGAGGGCCCTCTGAAAGCATGACCCCTGGACTCTCAAACCCCCAGCCACATCCAGCACTGGTCCCAGCTCCCCAGACAGACTAAACTGGGCTATATAAGATACGCAGTGTTACTGGCGCTGAACAAACTTTTGGACTTAAATAGATAGCTGGGGCTGTCTGAGAAGCACATTGCTGGAGGCAAGAAGACAGGATGGGGGGAGCAGATTTTGATTAAATGAGCATGAAAACTTCTGGATGATAAGGGAGAGTTTGCTGTCACAGGAGGGAGGGGAAAGGAGGGGAGAGCAGTTAGAGTAGAATAGTGGTGTGAGTTCCAGATGTTACAGGGCAAATTGAAATGGATTGTACACTTGTACTTAAATCATACTCAAATTCATTTTTAAAACTGGATTTGATAATTGAGTTTTATACAAACCATCTCACCATTCTCTCATCTAAGTTTTTCTCTTGGATGATAGTGCATCCCATTGGTAGTAACTGATTATATTCTTTCTACACTATCATTGGAGATCTTTTATTAGAAGAGGTGTTATAGAGAAGCGATAACAGCATGTACAGTATCCAGTAGTCTACAGATAATAAGTCATGATAGAAAGGAAAAGAAAATCCAAACATATCAAAGACTCTTTTAGTAAAAATAAATCACTAAGCCTTCCATTATGGCAGGAGTACAATATAATCAATCTGTAACTAGACAATGGGAATCTTCCCAGATTGTAACCTCCATCCCTGCCATCGGGGTCACTTTGTTCATGAGTCCATTGTGAAAGACTGATAGCAAAAGAAGAAAGCTGACTTAACGAGTAAATTATCTAGTCCTCCTAGTTATTAAGAGTCTTCATAGTGGAGCTTTTAGAAATATCTATATGGAACACAAACATTCTCATCCTTTAGGTCTATGATAGAAGCTAATTCATACAACTTGACATTAAACTTCTTTGTCACCACCCATCCGGTTGTGTTCCTTCTAAGTCCTTAACCATCCAGGCAACTTTCTGAGTTGGAATTGACTCAATGGTGGTGGGTTGGGTTGGGTTTCAGTATTAATAAACCAACATAGATTCTCCTACCTAGCCTTGTTCCCTTAAAGAAAGAGTAGAAAAATCATATTTTTATGCTCTCTTTACTGAGAGAATTTTCTTTCTCCACTATCCTGCACAGCCACCTCTGAGTGTACCTCTAATATCTGGGCAATCAACTTCAGGTTAGTGCAGAGCTAGCTAATGATGTGGTGTGCCAAAGGTAAGTCATGGTTGGATGTTTTCCTTCTAAGTTAACTGGATAGAGACCAGACAAGTGAGTTGCGGGTGTGTGTGAGTGTTAGAAACATACAATGAGCATCTGATTGGCTTATTCACTTAACTCACTGATGTCTTAGGGGTCTTTTGTTGTTATTGGGTGCCCTTGAGCAATTTCAACTTGTAGTACCCCTTGTGGCACAGTGAACTATTCCATTATAAGCTATCATCTTTATGGATCATCAGGCCTTTCTTTTATGGAGCAGCCAATCTTTTGGTTAGAAGCTACCAGGATTCCTTTACGTTCAATTGCACCAATTTTACTTCCATTTTATGATAGAATACATCTGGGCACTCTTAATCTAAAATGCAGTTTATCAGATAATACCTAGTTCACTTTTAGCAGCTCAAGTCTCATGAACATCTAACATTCTGTAGCTCAGTGTTTACTTGACTAGGATCAAATCTAGCCAAGACTTTTTTTTTCTCGAAGGAACAGAAATTATTTATTAAAGAACACATGAATTAATTCCAGAACCACAAGCTTTTTCTTAGATTTTCTTCCAAGGATTGCCAAAGGTTCAGTATTGCTTTGTAGTCTTGGAAGATGCAATTACCACTCCTGGACTGTTTCTGTTATAGTGGTTCAGGAACAGAACTGCCTGTATTATATGATGATATTTCTCTCGCTTTAGGCTCCATCTGAACCAAGGAGCATTTTAGATTATATGGAAAATGGTATTTCAGCATTCCTACATACAATATATGTTGTCCCCCAAATCCAAAGAGATCTACCAAACTTTGTGCCTTTTTTGTCTGTGTGCTATTAGACGTAACATTTAGTCAATGGACTTCAAGAAACTTTATTAAGATGCCAAATTCCTATTTTCATGAGACTCAAGTCAACTCCCACCTTCTGGTAGTATGCTTTACCAAGCCATTATACTGCTCTTCTGGTCCTATTCTCATACCACCAATGTAGAGAATTAATGTGATGTTCTTTGTAATGGTGACAGGTCAAATTTCAAGGAATATATTGAGAAATAGAACTGTCAACCTGAAGCGGTGATGTATTACTTACCTTGTAGAAGGTAATACTACTCTCTTTCTCAGGAAAAAGCGAATTCTTGGTTAGAGAAAACATTTTGGAACCATACGGAATTGTTCTGGTAGAAGATTGCATCTAGAATAACACTGAAAATGAAATGATGTTTACAATAAGACATGTAAGACATATTGTGTACCTGAAACAATGAGTACTAGATTATATTAAATTAGATACAAATTTAATTAATAATTGAATTACATTAAATATAATATATGACAGGAGTCACCATTGCTGACTTGCTCACATCTTTTATAAGCATTAATCTTGACAGTTCTCCCAAAGATAAAGTACACTTTTTCTAATCTATGGTGTTGGTAGGGAGAAGAATCAATAGGAATACTGAAAAAGCTGGCTGAGAAAATGACAGGAAGCAAGAGAGGCTTGGAAACCAATAAAACAGAAAGGCTACAATCCAGAAACAGTCTGGTTAGGATGCCACCATTAATGGCACCAGCATTGGACACCTGCCTTCAAGCTACTGGATGCTATCTTGGCTGACCAAGGTCACATATCCATATCCTGGATTCCCAGGAGTATGAAGAAAGAATGCCCTTGTCTTTTCTTTTCTAATTTTCAAGCCCCCAACACATGGTGCTTGAACAGTGAATTGTTGTTAGGAGCTAGTCAAGCTAGTCAAGCCAGTTCTGACTCATGTGCACAACAGAACAAAACACTGCCCGGTCTTGCATCACTCCCACAATCATTTTTATGATTAAGCCCATTGTTGCAGCCAGTGTCACTCCATCTCATCGAGTGTCTTCCTCTTTTTTGCTGACCCTCTACTCTACCGAGTATGATGTCCCTCTCCAGGGACTGATCCTTCCTGACAACATGTCCAAAGTATGTAAATCCAAAGTATGTAGGATACTGTTTTGTTTCTTTGCTTCCAAACAGATCTGTTTGTTCTGGCTGCCTATGGTTGTCATGGATTGAACTGTGCACCCTCAAAAATGTGTGTAACCATGTGGCTGGGCCATGAGTCCCAATATTTTATGATTGTTATCCATTTTGTGATTTTTCTATGCTATATGTTAGAGGATTAGGGTGGAACTGTAAATCCCTTCATAAGATCATCTCTGTAACACACTGTAAAGGGAGTTCCCCTGGAGTATGGCTTTCACCACTGTTTATCCTTCATCCTACAAGAGACAAAGGAAAAGTAAGCAAGCAGAGGACTGGTAACCTCATACCACAAGAAGGCAGAACCGAGAGCAGAACACATCCTTTAAACCTGAGGTTCCTATGCCGAGATTCTCTTATTAAATTTGGACTCAACCTAGCAGACTGATAATTTCTCTTATTGAGTAGACTTGCAATTCGTAAATGAATCTGTGGCTTACTGAACTGTGAACATAATGTTTCTCTTCAGGAAACCATCTGCTCTGTGGCATTTCTGTTACAGCAGCACTAGCTGACTAAAAAAACGGCCCATTCAACATTCTTCTCCCACACCAGCTTTTGCATGTGTACGATGCAATTGAAAATACCATGGCTTGGGTCAGTTGCACTTTAGTCTTCAAGGTGATATCTTTACTTTTCAATACTTTAAAGGGATCCTTTGCATAAGATTTTAGTGGGTACTCAAAAATATCTTTACTACATTTATTTTAAAAGCACTGATATTCATCTTGATTAAATGTAAAATATTTTTCTTACCTAGGCCTTTTCCTGGTGTTGATGTTGTTAGGTGCCATCAAGTTGGTTCTGACTCATAGCAATCGCGTGTACAACAGAACAAAACACTGCTGGGTCCTGCACCATCCTTACACAATCGTTGTTATGCTTGAGTCCATTGTTGCAGCCACTGTGTCAATTCATCTCATTGAGGTTCTGCATGCTTTTTTCTGACTCTCTACTTTACCAAGCATGACGTTGTTTCTCCAGGGACTGGTCCCTTCTGACATGTCTGAAGTGTGTGACATAAAATCTTGCCATCCTTGTTTTTAAGTATCATTCTGGCTGTACTTTTTCAGAAGGAGATTTTTCTATTCTGCTGACAGTCTGTGGTATACTCGTATTCAATATTCTTCACCAGCACTATAATTCAAAGGCATCAATTCCTCAGTCTTCTTTATTCACTGTCCAGCTTTCTCATGCATATGAGGGCCATTGAAAATACCATGGCTTGGGTCAGGAGCACCATAGTCTTCAAAGTGATGTCCTTTGTTTTGAACACTTTAGAAAGGTCTTTTGCAATGGACTTACCTAACATAATGTATAGTCTGATTTCTTGATTGCTGCTTTCAGGGATGTTGATGATGGATACAATTAAAAGGAAATCATTCGCAGTTTTAATATTTTCTCTATCATGATATTCCTTACTGTCCCAGTGTTTGCTTTATGCTGAAGAACAATCTACCCTGAAAGCTGTAGTGCTTCAGTTCTCTTCATTTTCAGCAAGAAAGACTGTGTCATCTGCATATCACAGACTGTTAAACAGACTTCCTCCAGTTTTGATGCTGCACCCTTCTTCATACAATCCAGCTTCTGGGACTATTTGCTCAGCATACAGATCGGAAGAAATGATGAAGTGAAGTAAATAAACAGAAGGTTTCACTTTGTCAGGAAGACAAAGTAAAGTACTATGATGACATATACAAAGACTTGGAGACGAAAAACCAAAGGGAATGAGAACACTCAGCATTTCTCACTTTGAAAGAACTGAAGAAAAAAAGCCAAGCCTTTAATTGCAGTAGTGAAGGATTCTACAGGGAAAATTTTGAACCACACAGGAAACATCAAAAGAAGATGGAAGGAAGAGTCATTATAATAAAAAGAATTGCTCGACATTCAACCACTTCATGACATTGCACCTGATCAGGAGCCAATGGTGCTCAAGGAAGATGTCTAAGGTGAAGAGAGGGCATTAATGAAAAACAAGATTCCTGGAATTCATAGCACAGAGATGTTTCAAAAAATGAATGCAGCACTAAAAGTGCTCTCTGATCTACGCCAAGAAATTTTGAAAACATCTGCTTGGCCAGCTGAATGGAGGAGATCCACACTTAAGTCTATTTGCAAGAAAATGATCCAACTGAATGCAGAAATTATTTAACAGCATCATTAATATCAAGACAAGTAAAATTTTGCTGAAAATCATTGAAAAATGGTTGCAGCAGTATATTGACAGGGAACTGCCAGAAATTCAAGTCAGATTCAGAAGAAGATATTGAACAAGGTATATCATTGTCAATATCAGATAGATTCTGGCGGAAAGAGCATACCAGAAAGATATTTACTGGTGTTTTATTAACTATAAAAAGGTATTCAATTGTGTGGATCATAACAAATTATGATAACATCACCAAGAACGTGAATTCCAGAACACTTAGTTGGGCTCACAAGGGGGTACTTCATGGTTTAAAATCAGGAAAGGTGTATGTCAGGGTTGTATCATTTTACCATACCTATCCAACCTGTATGCTGAACAAGTAATCCTAGAAGCTGGACTATATGAATCAAAATTGGAGGAAGATGCATTAATAACCTGTACTATGCAGATGACACAACCTTGCTGAAAGTGAAGATGACTTGACTCACCTACTTACTGATGAAGATCAATGATCACAGCCTTCAGTATGGATTACACCTCAGCATAAAGAAAACAACCCAACTGGACTAAAAAGTAGCATTATGATAAATGGAAAAAATACTGAAGTTGTCAAAGATTTCATTCTACCTGAGTCCCTAATCAACACCCTTGGAAATAACAGCCAAGAAATCAAATGATGCATTGCATTGGACAAATGTGCTGCAAAAGACCTCTTAAAATTGTTGAAAGGCAAAGGATTCACCCTGAAGGCTTAACTGCACCTGACCCAAACCATAGTGCTTTCATTCACTTCATGTGCATGAGAAGTTGGACAGTGACTAAGGATGACAGAAGAACTGATGCTTTTGAATTGCAAAGTTGGCAAAGAATATTGAAAATACCATGGACTGCCAGAGGAAGGAACAAATCCATCTTTAAAACACTACAGCTAGAATGCTTCTTAGAAGCAAGGATGGCTAGACTACATCTCACATATTTTAGCATGTTATCAGGAGGGATTAGTTCCTGGACTAATTCTTAGTAATTCTTAGTAATTACTAATTAGTAATGAATTACTAGTTCTTAGTAATTCATTCTTAGTAATGTAGAAGGTCAGAAAAAGAAAGGAAAACTGAGGCTCAACAAGATGTCTTGGCACAGTGGCTGCAACAAGGGGCTCAAGCAAAACAGTGACTGTGAGGAGGGCACAGGACCAAACAGTGTTCGGTTCTGCTGTACCTGGGGTCACTATGAGTTGGAACTGATTCAATGGCACCTTAACAACAACAAAAATACAGATTTAAAAAGTATGGTGAAAGATACAACCTTGACACACACTTTTCCCAACTTTAAACCTCTCAGTGTTCCCTTGTTCTATTTGAATGACTGCCTCTTGGTTTATGTACAGATTCCTCGTTAACACAATGAAGTGTTCTGAAATTTCCTTTTCCTGCACCCCGTTGAGTAATTGCCCAACAACTTTAAAAGTTGGTAATAAAATGGTAATTGATTCAGACTGCATCTATCACTTTTAGTTTTAAATGTTTTAAAAACTGAAAAAAAAATCTAAATTAATTTACAGAAGATTCTAAATATCAATTTCTCATTCCGTAAAGTACCAATTTCTTCATTTCCTATAGCCAGTGGCTAGTACTATCTCTGTCTTCTAAGAAGCTAGGTTTTCTTCTCTCACAAGTAAAATGTACATTTTGTATTTTCTGTATCTTCTAAGTAACCATCTGGTTCTCTTGTAGATTTGAAACAAGGGTAGATACTTACATTTCACTTGGGAGGGAGTACTCGTAAATTATACCTGTGTGCAACATTTTAGGAACAAATCACTCATTTTGTACTACATTTTGTTATAATTATTTGTGTATTTGTCTATCTCTCCTCTAATACAATGATCTCCTGTGAAAGAACTATTTCAAAAGTGAGTAAATGAATGAATAAATAAAGCTGTCAACAGCAAGCAAGTAAAACCTTTTGTTGAATTTGAGCAATTACAAAGTGTGACAACTAAGTTCGTGAACTTGCCACCTTGCGCTTAAGTTGGCAATCACTGTATAAACTGGTTTCATAACATTGATATATCAGAGTGTCACAGCTGTGTTCATGTCAACATTTGGTGGTGTCTTGCTGTCTGGTGTTTATTAGCATTGTTGTGTGTTTTTGTGTGTCGTTGCAAGAATGTCGGAGCTTGAAATAGAGCAATGAACAAACATTAAATTTCTTGGTAACTTGGCAAGAGTGGAAGCGAAATCAGGGACATGTTAGTCCAAGTTTATGGGGATAATGGCATGAAGAAAACACAGTGTACAAATGGATTAAATGTTTTTCTGAGGGGAGAGAAAACATTGCTGATGAAGAGAGGTCAGAACTGACTAAAACATTGCAAAAATTTGTACCAACTGGACAAACAGATAACCAAGTTTATTATTTGAAAGTGCTGAAAAGGCTGCATGGGAAAGTTAGACAAAAATGAACTGAACTTTTTGCTAGCATCTTATGGCTCTTGCATCAGGAAATGCACTAGGTCACAGAGAGTGGTCTGTGAGGGAGTTTTTATCCAGTAAACATATAACTGTACTGGAACACCCTCCCTCCCTACCTACCTGGTCTGGACCTCAATAGCTTTTTTCTTTACCCAAAAATAAAGGAAACAGTTAAAGGAAGACATTTTGATGACATTCCGGAAATCAGGGTTAATACGATGACAGGCCACTCCAGAAAAAGAGTTCCAAAATTGCTTTGAAGGGAATTGATTTGTTGGTACTGGGTTTGATTTTTGGTTATCATATCATCATCAAACAGTATTGCTCTAAGGCACTGAGCACATTTTGTGCACATAGGTCATTTTCCAAGTTGATTACTCCAGATGAAAGAAAGTTAAGTTGGGTGCTTATTATTTATAGGTACATGGACCCTCAATGTCTGTAGCAGCATATTTTTCAGCTGTTTTCCAACTGTAGAAATACATTCATGTATAGCTGTGTGTGTGATGTCAAAGCACAAACAACACACTAGATATTCACAAGTTCAACCACTCCACCACTGCCAGTCTATGTACAATGTGTGTCATAATGTATCAGTAAACATTAGTAGTTTAGACTCTGAAGTCATATAAACATACTCTGTACTTAACAGACCTACAAAAATCATTATAGTTCTCTAAATATACTTTAGTTCCTGCATCTGTAAAGTAAGCAGGATAATTTTACCTCCATGATAGGATGTTAGAAGAATTAAAAAAGACAATGCTCAGTACAGTGACTGGCAAAGGGATAAGCACTTCATGAATTTTAGCCATTGCTATTGTATTTGATTGAAATACAATGTGTAGTAGTATTTAAGCCCATTGTTTTAATGACACATTGTTTTCAGAACAGCTATTGGGAAGATAAGCATTATATAAACAGGACTCACATAGCGTTTTATAGAAGCTCTTCATTTAGAAAATCAGTAACATCAGATGTACACTCAACAATGCAATGCAGGACACAGCATCCAGGGTCCTACTCAGTTATGGAAGTCACAAAGTGCAATCAAAGCTAAAATAGTAAAAGTAGGGAACCAGAGATCTTAATATGTAAACTATGACTTAATCACACTATAAAGAGGGATATAGTACAGTAGTTTTAGCCATTTCAGATGGAGAAGTTAAGGAGCTATACAGAAGTTAGAGACTGGTTTAAACTTAGAACATTAAGGCAGACCAAAGGGGTAGTCCCAAAGCAAACTAACAATGCTAAATATCAAAACAGGAAATGTAACACAGGAGTCTCAACAAACACAAAACTGACAATGAAAAAGGTAAGAAGGAAATCCATAAAGAAAAATGGCCCAGAAGAGACTATTAAGTGGCAAAGAAAATGTCAACACCACAAAAATAAAGGCACCAAAATGACAGCACTAAACATATATCTATCAATAATTATACTGAATGTAAAAAGAATTGAATGCTCCAATTAAGAGGCAGAGAGTAACAGCTTGGATCAAAAAATATAGCCTGTCTATATGCTGCTTACAAGAAACACACCTTAGACCCCAAAACATGAACAAACTGAAAATCAAAGGCTGGATAAATATATACCAAGCTAACAACATGCAAAGGAGTAGCAATACTAATTTCAGATAAAATAGGCTTTAATGTAAAAGTTACCATTGAGGACAAGGATGGTCATTATTTATTGCTTAAAGGGTCAGTACAGAAGCAGGATATAACCATATTTAAACATTTATTTCGCCAATAGCAGAGCATCTAAATACACTGAAAAAACACTGGCAACATTAAAAAAAATGAGATAAACCACTCTACAGTAATAGTAGGAGACTTCAACATTCCGCTTTTAGTAATGGACAGGTTATCCAGGAAAAAGTTCAATGAAGATACAGGGGATCGTACTGTGACAATCAACCAACTAGACCTCACTGACATATAAAGAACTTCATACCCAACAACAGATAAGTACACCTTCTTTTCCAATGCACATGGAACATTCTCCAGAATAGACCACATAGTAAGTCGTAAAGCAAGTCTCAAACAAAATCCAAACCATTGAATTATTGCAAAGCAACTTCGTGGACCATAAAGCCATAAAAGTTGAAATCAGTAGCAGAAAACACATGGATAGAAATGTGAACTCATAGAAACTGAACAACACCTTGCTCAAAAATTCATGAGTTATAGAAGAAATCAAACATGCAATAAAGAAATTCATGGAATCAAATGAAAATGAAAACATTTCCTACCACAACCTGTGAGATACAGAAAAGCAGCTCTCAGAGGTCAATTTATCTCTATAAATGCACACATCCAGAATGAAGAAAGGGCAGAAACCAAAGAATTAACCCTACAACTTGAACAAATAGAAAGAGAACAACAAAAGAACATCTCAGGCACCAGAACAAAACAGATAGTAAAAATTAGAGCAAAACTAAATGAATTAGAGAACAGAAAAAACAATTGAAAGCATTAACAAAACCCACAGTTGGCTTTTTGAAAAGATCAGCAAAATTGATAAACCACGGGCTAGTCACAAAAAAAGGCAGAAAAAGAAACAATAACCCTAATAAGAAATGAGATGGGAGATGTCACAACAAACCCACCTGAAATCAGAAGTATTATAACAGAATACTATGAAGAATTATGTTCTTCTAATAGAAGAGTTCAGCAAAGTATCAGGATATAGCCAAGCCAAGTGCCATCGAGTCGGATCAGGATATAAGATAAAGTAAATCAGTAGGATACTTTTATACCAACAAAGGGATAATAACAAAGGAAATCACCAAATCAATACCATTTACTATAATGCCCAAGAAGATAAACTATCTAGTAATAAATTTAACCAGAGAAGTAAGAGACCTATAAAGAGAAAATTGCAAGACCCTACTGCAAAAAAAACAAAAGAGACTTACATAAGTAGAGAAATCTACTTTGCTCATGGAGAGGAAGACTTAACATTGTGAAAATATTTATTTTACCAAAAGCAATTTATATATACTATGCAATCCTAATACAAATTCTAGCGTCATTTTTTAATGAAATGTAGAGACAAATCACCAGCTTTGTCTGGAAAGGGAAAAAACACCACTGAGGAAGAGGAACACAGTGGGAGACCTCATAATACCTCACTGTAGAACATACTACGCTGCCACAGTAGTCAAAACAGCCTGATACTAGTACAAAAAGAGAGAAATGGACCAATGGAACAGAACAGAAGCCACAGAAATATCACCATCTTCTTATGAACAGTTGATACTTGGCAAAAGCCCTAGATAGTAAGCTGAGATAAAAACAGTCTGTTTAACAAACAGTGTTGGCAGAACTGGATCTCTATCTGCAAAAAACTGAAACAAAACCCATATATCACATCTTACAAAAACCTAACTCAAAATGGATCAAAGACCTAAGTATCAGGAGTCAAGGTGGCAGACTAAACACAAGTTTTCCTGATATTCCCTCTGGAAACCAAGACCTGAACTGATAACTAAACAGAGCCTTCTGGACACATAGTGAGCCCTAGGACGTGGCATAGAGCTGGTAATTTGGACTTCCTACTACTGAACGCAAAACTTCCTCTCTTTCACTGACCTACTCTTGGTGAGCACGGGCTTGCATGCAATGAAGGTAACTCACCATTTTAATTTGTTTCTTTCCCCTGTCTTAGATGATGGGCAGAGCTGGGACTTGACTAGCCACTAATCTGAGACACACTGCTGTTGAGATTGGCAAACAAAACTGTCATATTTTGAGAACCCAGCTTTGGACTCTGTGCATCTTGGCACCTTTGGCCTCTCTTTCTGCCTCCGCCATAGAGTAGCCTTGACACAGCCAGGCAGCAAGCTTGTTTAGGATGCCATCTTGATCCATTGGGAGGTGGATATACCCATACAGAGGCCCCAGCTGGACTTAATTCCTAGGCTAAGAGGCAGCGCCTGCACAGAGGAGAGTGCTTTTCCAACAGAAAAGCAGTATTTTACACAGTATCGCCTACAGCCGGGGCCTGTCAACTGACGCTGTGGACACTTTGAATCTTGGCACCTTTGGCCTCTCTTTTCTCTGCCACCGTAGAGTAGCCTGGACACAACCAGGTGGTGAGCTTGCACAGGACACCATCTTCTTTGGCTGGGATGTGGATATACTCACATGGAAGCCTTAGCTAGACCTAATTCCTGGGCTGGGAGGCAGCACCTGCCTGTAAGAGAGAGCTTTAGCAGCAGAAAATCAGTATTTTCCACAGTGCTGCCTACAGCTGGGGCCCAACAGCCGAGGCCAGCAGGGCAGTAGACTTCCTGGATGTTGAGCTAGTTTATAACATGTGGGGTTTGATATAGAGGTGCTTACTTTGCCAGCTGGGAAGAGGGACCTATACACCTGAAAACTTAATTGACTTTGGAAGTTGTCAGATATCTTTTACCTCATGTTTTAAGGTGGCCTAGAGAAACAGCTGTGGTCCAGCCTCACAGCATCTTTCTATTGACTCACATGATGCCCAAAAGGTAACAAAATCTGGAGAAAACCATAACCAAGAAATCACCTATGGCTTCAGAAGGCCCCCAAAAGAAAGCACTTCATTTAACTTCCCAGGTGAAGAAGCTTTTCTGAAACTATCAGAAGGTGAATACAAAATGATTATATATACAGCCCTCCTAGAACTTATACAAAATGCATCAGAGCAAAATGAAAAATTAAACAAGCTGTTTGATCAGATGGAACACCAGTACTCTAAAATCCAACAGATCAAGAACAAAGTCAAAGAGATAAAAGTTTCAATTCAAAGCCAAGAAAATAGAATGGAACAGATGGAAACTAGACTTTCTGACTTGGAAGACAGACCTACTGATTCCAGAATCTATCAGAAGAAATTACAAAAAAAGAAACAAGGAAAGTGAAGAAGCATTAAGAAGTATGTGGGACTCTATTAAGAGTAACAAGCTACAATTAATTGGGGTTCCTGAACTGGGCAAGACACCTAAAAACACAGAGAGTATTGTGGCTGAGCTGCTGACAGGAAACTTCCCAGAAACTATGAAAGAAGAGAATATAGATATCCAAGATACATATCGAATACCACTCAATATAGATCTCACAAGAAAGACTCCAAGACATATTATAATCACGCTTAACAAAATGAAACATAAGCAGAAACTCTTAAAGGGAGAAAGACTGGAAGGAAAGCTAACATTCAGAGGGAAATCCTATAGGCTTTCATCAGATTTCTCAGCAGAAACAATTCTGGAACAGAGACAGTGGAATGACACATTCAAAGCCTTAAAGGAAAAGAAATTCCAATCAAGAATTACATATCCTGCAAAACTATCTTTCAAATAGGAAAATGAAATTAAGACATTCAGAAATAAACAGAAACTCAGAGACTTTGTAAAAACCAAACCAAACCTACAAAAAATACTGAAAGAATCTCTTGGCTTAGAAGAACTAAACCACTAACTTTATACTTTAGAAGCAAATACAGGACATGTCACTAAGAATCCTACTCAGTTAAGGAAGGCTCCAAACATAGTCAAAGCTATAATAGTGAAAGAAATAATGCAGTGATCATATCATGAAAACCACAATGTCATCATATTAAAAAGCAGCTATACTACAGTTGTTATACTCCTTCCAGATTGAGAGAAAATTGATAAGACTGGGTTTATACATAGTTTATTAAGGGGGGATCATAGGGGCAGCAATAAAGCACAATAAAGATGCAACATATCAATCAAGAAATGTAATACCTGAGTCTCAACAACCACAAAACCAACCCTGAAAAAGGTGAAAAATTAACTCACACAGAAGTACGTAGCACAACAGATTATTAAGAACAACAGAGAAAACATCAACACAAAAATAAACATATCACAATGGCAGCACGGAACACCTACCTATCAGTAATCACTTTGAACATGAATGGATTGAACTCTCCATTAAAGAGACAACGAGCAGCATCTTGGATCAAAAGACATGACCCATCCTTATGCTGCCTACAAGAAACTCACCTTATACTTAAAGATATGAACAAACTGAAAATTAAAGGATGGAAGAATATATATCAAGCTAACAACGAACAAAGAAGAGCAGGTGTGGCAATTCTACTCTGAGATAAAATTGATTTTAATGTAAAGTCCACCATCGTGGACAAGGATGAACACTATTTACTGCTGAAAGTTTCAATACACGAGCAGGATTTAAAAATATTAAATACTTATGCATCTGATATCAGAACACCTAAATCCATTGAAGAAACACAGACTACACACAAAAATGAGATACATCACTCCACAACAATATGGGAGACTTCTATACTCCACTGTCAATATTGGCCAGATCATTTAGAAAAAAGCTCAGTAAAGACACAGAAGACCTTATTGCCACAATTAACCAACTAGACTTCATTGACATACAGAGAATTTACTATCCATCAGCCGACAGCTACACCTTCTTCTTCAATGCACATGGAACATTCTCTAGAATAGACCATGAGTTAGAACATAAAGCAATTCTCAACAAAATCTGTACCAGTGAATTCATGCAAAGTATCTTCTCAGATCATACAGATATAAAAGTCAAAATCAATAGCAGAAAAAAAATAGAAAGTGGAACTCATGGAAACTGAACAACACCTGGCTCAAAAAAAAACTTGCAGGGGGGGAGTCAAGATGGCGGACTAAGCACACATCTCCTTATATCCCTCTGGAAACCAAGACCTGAATTGACAATCAAACAGAGCCTTCTGAGCACCTAATCAGCCTCAGGACACGGCACAGAGCTGTTAATTGGGACTTCATACCACTCGGCGAAAAAACCTCCTCTCTTTCACTGACTCCCGCTCCTGGCTAGCCCAGACTCTCAGGAACAGAAGGTAAACGCACAATTTTCACTTTCTCTTCCTCTGTCTCAGCTGGCGGGCGGAGCTGGGTCTTGTCTGGCGGCTGGACTCAGACGCGCTGCTGGGGGGATAGGCAGGTGAAATTCCCATATTCTGAGAGCCAGGCTCAGGACTCTGTTAATCTAGCCACGTTGAGCCTTTACTTTGTAGCTGCCTCAGTGGGGTTTGTGCGGAACTTCACAGTCAGTGTGCGGGAAGCCATTTTGGTACCGAGATTTTAGCGGGACCTCGTTCTTAGCCTGGGAGACAGTGCCTGCAAATGGGATAGCGGTTCTCCGACAGAAAAGTAGTGATTTTGCACAGTGATGCCTACGTTGGGGGCCCTGCAACAGAAGCAGAGGAATCACTGCCTCTCGGCACCTTTAGCCCCTCTGCTGCCTGTGTGGAGGACGCCATCTTGAATATGGTGGCCGCAGCTGGCCTTAATTCTTAGCTTGGGAGCCAGAGCCTGCCCACAGGAGAGCACTTTTCTATCACAAAACCAGTACTCGACGCAGTGTTGGCTAAGGCTAGGTCCTGTCAGCAGAGGCCAACAGGCAGCAGCACTGCTGTATTCTGAACTAGTTTGTTATCATCTGGGGTTGGATATAGTGGTGCTTACTTTGTCAGATGAGAAGAGGGACCTCTACACCTGAAAACCTAACTGACTTGTGAACTGGTCAGATACCTTTTGCTTTACATTTGAAGACAGCCTAGAGAAACATTTGCAATCCATCCTCACAGTACCTCTTCTAGCCTCTATATACTCACATGGGACCCAAAAAGCAACAGACAATTGTGGCATACAAGCAATCACTCATGGCTTCAGAAGGCTCCTAGACAAAGCAACCAAGGAGTTTTCCAGATGAAGAAACTTTTATGAAAGCATCAGGAAGTGAATACAAATTGATTATATACAGAGCCCTTCTAGACCTTATACAAAATGAAGCAGAACAAGATGAAAACTTAAGCAAGTTGTTCGACCTGATGGAACACCAGTACTCTGAAATCCAACAGATCAAGAAGAAAATCAAAGACATAGAAACTTCCATGCAAAGCCAAGAAAACAGAATGGAACAAATGGAAAAAAGAATTTCTGACTTGGAAGACAGAGCTACTGATGCCAGTGTGTATGAGCAGAAATCAGAAAAAAGAAACAAGAAAAATGAAGAAACATTAAGAAGCATGTGGGACTCTATTAAGAGGAACAACCTTCGATTAATTGGAGTCCCTGAACAGGGTGAGACATCTGAGAACACGGAGAGTATTGTTGCTGAGGTGCTGAAAGAAAACTTCCCAGAAATCATGAAGGAAGAGAATATAGACATCTCAGATGCATATCATACGCCACCCAATATAGATCTCAAAAGAAAGACTCCAAGACATATTCTAATCAAGCTTAACAAAATGAAACATAAGCAGCAACTCTTAAAGGCAGCAAGACTCAAGGCAAAGCTAACATTCAGAGGGAAACCCTGTAGGCTCTCGTCAGATTTCTCAGCAGATACCATGCTGGCATGGAGACAGTGGCACGACACATTCAAAGTCTTGAAGGAGAAGAACTTCCAACCAAGAATTATATATCCTGCAAAACTGTCTTTCAAACATGAAAATGAAATTAAGACATTTCCAGATAAACAGAAACTCAGAGACTTTGTAAAAACCAAACCCAAACTACAAGAAATACTGAAAGAAGTTCTTGGCTTTGGCTTAGAAGAACGAAACCACTAACTTTATATTTTAGAACGACACACTACTCAATACTCATTTAGGGAAGGCTCCAAAGTAAATCACAGCTTTGATTTGGAAAGAAGCAATCCAGTGATCATCATGAAAACTATGGTATCATCATAATAAAAGAGGGATGTACTACAGCGGTTATAGTCCTTCCAGATGGAGAGGAAGATGACCAGACTGGTAGTAATTAAAATTGGGTTTATAAATAGTTTATTAAGGGGGATAATAGGGGCAGCTGTAAAGCACAACAAAGATGTATCATACCATTTCAAGAAATCTAACACATGAGTCTCAACAACTATAAAACCAGCTCTGAAAAAGGTGAAAAATCAACTCACCAAAAAGAGTGTCTCAGAACAGACTAATAAGAACAACAGAGAAAACATCAACATAAAAATAAACGTATCACAATGGCAGCAGTGAACACATACCTATCAATAATTACATTGAATGTGAATGGACTGAATGCTCCAATAAAGAGACACTGAGTGTCATCTTGGATCAAAAGACACTACCCATCCATCTGTTATCTACAAGAAACTCACTTGAGACCTAAAGACAGGAACAAACTGAAAATTAAAGGTTGGAAGAATATATATCAAGCTAACAATGAACAAAGAAGAGCAGGGGTGGCAATTCTAATCTCAGACAAAATCAATTTTAATGTCAAATCTGCCATCGTGGACAAAGATGGACACTATTTATTGCTGAAAGGTTCAGTACACAAGTAAGACGTAACTATATTAAACATTTATGTACCTAATGTCAGAGCACCTAAATATGTCGAAAAAACACTGACTACGCTCAAAAGAGAGTTAGATGACTCCACAATAATAGTGGGAGACTTTAACACTCCACTCTCATTACTAGACAGATCATCTAGAAAAAAACTCAGTAAAGATACAGAAGACCTCATTGACACAATTAACCAACTAAACCTCATTGATATATACAGAACTTTCCACCCATCAGCAGATAACTACACCTTCTTCTCCAGTGCACATGGAACATTCTCTAGAATTGACCATGTGATAGGCCATAATGCAATGCTCAACAAAATCCATACCGTTGAATTACTGCAAAGCATCTTCTCAGATCATAAAGCCATAAAAGTTGAAATCAATAGCAGAGAAAACAGAGATAGGAAGTGGAACTCTTGGAAACTGAACAACATCTTGCTCAAAAAAACATGGGTTATAGAGGAAATCAGGGATCAGTTAAAGAAATTCATGGATTCCAATGAGAACGAAAACACTTCCTACCAGAACCTATGGGATACAGCCAAAGCAGTGCTCAGAGGTCTGTTTATCTCCATAAATGCACACATCTGGAAGGAAGAAAGAAACCAAACCAAGGAACTAACCCTACAGCTTGAACAAGTAGAAAAAGAACAACAGAGGAACCCCTGGGGCACCAGAAGAAACGAGATCATGAAGATTAGAGCAGAGCTGAATGAATTAGAGAATAGAAAAACAATTGAAAAAATTGAAAAGACCAAAAGCTGGTTTTTTGAAAAGATCAACAAAATTGATAAACCACTGGCTAAACTCACTAATGAAAAGCAGGAAAGGAAACAAATAACCCAAATTAGAAATGAGAAGGGAGTTGTCACCACAGATGCAACAGAAATCAAAAATATCATAACAGAATACTATGAAAGACTGTACTCTAACAAATTTGAAAACCTAGGGGAAATGGACCAATTCCTTGACTCATGCCACCTACCCAAATTATCACAACGTGAAGCAGAACAGCTTAATAAACCCATCACAAAGGAAGAGATTGAAAAGGTCATCAAAACACTGCCAACCCAAAAAAGTCCGGGCCCAGATGCCTTGACAGCAGAATTCTACCAAGCATTTAGAGAAGAGTTATCCCCAATACTATTGAAACTATTTCACAGTATAGAAAGGGATGGAGTACTCCCAAACGCATTCTATGAAGCCAGCATAACCCTGATACCTAAGCCAGGGAAAGATCCAACAAAGACAGAGAACTACAGACCGATATCACTCATGAACCTAGATGCAAAAATCTTCAACAAAATTCTTGCCAACAGAATACAACAACATATCAAGAAAATAATCCATCATGACCAAGTGGGATTCATACCAGGGATGCAAGGCTGGTTCAACATTAGAAAAACAATTAATGTGATTAACCACATAAATAACACAAAATACAAAGATCACCTGATTTTGTCCATTGACGCCGAAAAGGCGTTTGATAAAGTCCAACACCTATTCATGCTAAAAACTCTTAGCAAAATGGGCATAGACGGCAAATTCCTCAACACAATAAGGGCCATTTATACAAAGCCAATTGCCCACATCATCCTGAATCTAGAGAGACTGAAAGACTTTCACCTGAGATCAGGAAGTAGACAAGGATGCCCACTCTCACCTCTCCTATTCAACATTGTGCTAGAAGTTCTAGCCAGAGCAATTAGACAAAACGAAGAAATAAAGGGCATCTGCATCGGCAAAGAGGAAGTTAAAATCTCCCTGTTCGCAGATGATATGATTGCATATGCAGAGAACCCCAAGGAATCTATAAGTAAGCTACTCAAACTGATAGAAGAGTTCAGCAAAGTTTCAGGATACAATATAAACATAAGTAAATCAGTAGGTTTCCTTTATACTATCAACGAGACTGTTAAGGAGGAAATTATTAAATCAATACCATTTACGATAGCCCCTAAGAAGATAAAGTACCTAGGAATTAATCTAACCAGAGAAATAACAGACCTTTACAAAGAGAACTACAAGCCCTTACTACAAGAAACTAAGAGAGACTTAGATAAATGGAAAAACCTACCCTGCTCATGGATAGGAAGGCTTAACATTGTGAAAATGTCTATTTTACCCAAAGCAATTTATTTATATAATGCAATCCCAATACAAGTTCCAGCATCATTTTTTAATGAGATGGAGAAACAAATCACCAATTTTGTTTGGAAAGGGAAGAAGCCCTGGATAAGTAAGGTACTACTAAAGAAGAAGAACACACTGGGAGGCCTCTCATTACCCGACCTAAGAACATACTACACTGCCACAGTGGTCAAAACAGCCTGGTACTGGTACAAGAACAGACAGATCGATCAATGGAACAGAATTGAGACCCCAGAGATGACACCATCTGCCTATGAACAGTTGATATTCAACAAAGGCCCTAAGACATTAAACTGGGATAAAAACAGTATCGTCAACAAATGGTGCTGGCAAAATTGGTTATCCATCTGCAATAAACTGAATCAAGATCCATATCTTACACCTTATACAAAAACCAACTCCAACTGGATAAAAGACCTAAACATGAAACCTAAAACGATAAAGCTCATCCAAGAAAAGGTAGGAACAACAATGGAAGTTTTAATACACAATGAGGACAGACTCCAAAATCTGTCAAAGAAACCTCAATCAATAGAAGAGAAAATACATAAATGGGAACTATTAAGAATCACACACTTATGCTCATCCAAAGACTTTATTAATAGAATTAAAAGAACACTCACAGAATGGGAAAAAATATTTGGCAACTCTATGTCAGACCGACACCTGATCTCCATAATCTATAAGATACTACAAAATATCAAGAAGAAGAAGATAAACCATCCAATTAAGCATTGGGCAAAGGAGATGGACAGACACTTCACTAAAGAGGAGATCCAGGCAGACAAAAAACACATGCGGACATGTTCACGATCTTTAGTTATTAAAGAAATTCAAATCAAGACAACAATGAGATACCATCTCACCCCAACAAGATTGGCCATGATCCAGAAAACACAAAACAACAAATGCTGGAGAGGCTGTGGAGAAAGTGGAACCCTCCTACACTGTTGGTGGGGTTGCAAAATGGTCCAGCCTCTTTGGAAGGCAATATGGCGCTTCCTTAAAAAAATGGATATTGATATACCATTTGACCCAGTCATTCCACTACTTGGAATATATCCTACAGATTCAAGGCCTTTCACACCAACGGACACATGCACCAGAATGTTTATCGCGGCACAGTCCACGATAGCAAAAAGATGGAATCAACCCAGATGCCCAACAATAGAAGAATGGATAGGTAAACTGTAGACATATACTCAATGGAGCACTATGCAATGATAAAGAATAACAATGATTCCAGGAAACATCTCCTAACCTGGTTTCAACTGGAAGACATTACGTTGAGTAAAAGTAGTCAGCGACAAAAGGACAAATACTGTATGAGACCTCTACGATAAGATTTCAAAAACAGACTTGTGTATAGAAGGAAAGACTCTTTGACAGCTGCAAGGGAGGGGAGGGAGGGAGGATTAGGGGGGAGGGTTTAGTTTAGATAGTTACTAGAAATCTAGTTGGGAGAAAGCGGTGACAGCACACATTAGGAACAAGAACAACATTAAGTGGACTTCAGCATAACTTGAGTACTCCTTCCATCTTAACTCAATACTGCAAGAATAGAGTAGCTGGGGCGGGGGGTGGGGGACCATGCTCTTAGGCGAATTCCAGGTCAATTGGCACAACTAACATTTTGCTAAGAGAGCTCTCTGCACCCCACATTGGTGAGTGGCGTCTGGGGTCTTAAAAGCTGCCAAGCTGCCATCCCAGGACACAGCAAATGGTCCCAACTCAACACGAACGGATGCTCACCGAGGAGCAAAATGACATGCGGTAAAGACAACCAAGAAGACGGAGAGACCCACAAGAGTGGGTGCCTACATCAACTTGGGACCGGAAGAACCGGATGATGCCCGGCCACCACCAGTGATAGCCACGACGGAGCTCACAGAGAGGAGTCTCACTGGCAACACAAGAATAAAGAGGTGCATCAAGAGATCCCCACTAAAAGACTTCAATTGATGGTCCAATGGTTTTGGGGTTCCTCTGACAGCATGGCCCCCTGCCCTGATGCTGCCCTTTCCCATAAATTATAACAAAGGTCCACTCTTTGGACAGGAATGGATTGGACTTGGCAAGGCAGAGTGACCATATATTGGAAGCACTTTATGGTTCTATAAATCTATAGGATATCATCTTGCTGACCTCTGGCTGGAGCAAGGGGAGTGAACCGACAGGAGGGGAAAGGAAACTGTTGGGAGGATGAGACACGTATGGAGCAGAGAGCAGTAGTGTGCTGTCACCGGACAGGAGAGCAGTGGAAGCTGCACATAGGGGGGCATGTAAATTTATATGTGAATGTACATTTTCACTCAGTTATATTAAATAAAAATTAAAAAAAAAACATGCATTATGGATGAAATAAAGACATTCATGGATTCCAATGAGAAAGATAACACCTCCTACCAGAACCTATGGGATGCAGCCAAAGCAGCACTCAGAGGTCAGTTTATCTCCATAAATGCACACATCGGGAAGGAAAAAAGAAACCAAATCAAAGAACTAACCCTATAGCTGAACAAGCTAGAAAGAAGATCAGTGCTAACTGGACTTCAACATAACATGATTACTCCTCCCATCTTAACCCAATATTGCCAGGACAGAGTAGCTAAGGTGAGGGGCTGGGAACCATGCTATCAGGGAAAATTGAGGCCAATTGGCACAACTACAGTTTTGCTAAGAGAACCGTCTGCACCCCACGTTTGTGAGTGGCGTCTGGGATCTTAAAAGCTGCCAAGCTGCCATCTGAGGGTACAGCAAATGGTCCCAATTCAGCAGGAGCAGATGATTACCAAGGAGCAAACAACGTATGGGAGAGAGAACCCAGAAGACATAGAGACCCACGTCAGTGGATGACTACATAGACTTGTGACTGGAAGAACTGGATGATGCCCTCGCACCATCAGTGATAGCCACCATGGAGCTTGCAAAGTTGAGTCTCACTGGCAACACAAACACAAAAAGGGGTGCACCCTTAGATCTCCACTAAAAGACTGCAATTGATGGTCCAGTGGCTTCAGGGTTCCCCTGGGAGCATGGCCCCTGGCCCTGATGCTGCCCCTGTCCATAAATCATAATGGAGGTCAACTCTCAGACAGTAATGGATTGGACTTGACCACCCAGAGTGACCATATCATGTGTGCACTTTATGCTTCTATGCATCTACAGGATGTCATCCTGCTAACCGCTTACTGGAGGAAGAGGAGTGGGTGGAGAGGAGGGGATAGGCGATTGTTGGGAGGATAAGACGTGTATGGAGCAGAGAGGAAGAGTATACTGTCACTGTGCAGGGAGAGCAGTGGGAGCTGCATATAGGTGGGCATGCAAATTTATATGGGAATGTACATTTTCATTCAAGCATAATAAAAAAAAAGACCTACATATCAAACCTAAAGTGATAAAGATCATGAAAGAAATAATAGGGACAATGATGGAAGTTGTATTCCTGGGTGATGCAAAGACATAAACCTCTCAGCTCTTAACCAAAAGTACAAGATTTGTGATGATCACCATGGACAACAACAATGTGAGGGAAAAAGAGCCCAGAAGACAGAAAGACCCACGTGAAGGGTCACTATATCAACACATGACCAGAAGAACCAGATGGTGCCTGGCCATCACCAATGACAGCCATGATGGAGCTCCCAATGTTGGGTCCAATGGCAACATAAGAAATAAAGGGGTGCACCCTAAGAACTCCACTAAAAGACTGTACTTGATGGTCTGAAGGCCTGAGAGTTCCCCTGAGAGCATGGTCTCTAGACCTGCTGCTACCTCTGGTCATGGGTCATTACTGAGGTCAACTCCTCAGATAGGAGTGGAATACACTCGGGGACACAGAATATCGTGTGTGCACTTGATGGTTCTATGCATCTATAGGATGTCATTCTGCTGGCCTCCTGCTAGAGAGGAGTGGAGAGAGTAGAGAGGAGGGGACAGGAGATTTTTAAGAGGGTACACCATGTATGGAATGGAAAGTAGGAGTGTGCTGTCACCAGGCAAGGAGAGTAGAGGGAGCTGCAGATAGGTGGGCAAGCAAATTTGAATAGTATTGTAAACTTTCACTCAATCACAATGATAATTAAAAAAAAAAAAAATAGCACAAGCTTCAAATCCACCCAAAGACATTTGAAGAAAGTCCTGGAGACCTATTTCTGGGGGAAACAAAACAAAACAAAACATGTATCAAAAACCCTATGGAGCACAGTTCTCTGATTTACATGGAGTTGCAATGCATCAGAAGACTTGATGGTACTGATACTGGTTGTACAAATATTTTGATGTTACAGCAACTGTGCAGTAGTCTCAAAAGAAGTTCCTTGCTTTCTAACGCTTTTGCGTCAGTCTTATCAACACCATTCTGTTCATCTCAGCTATCACTAAGCCAGTTTTAGAAGCTTATCATTTCTCTCCCAGACCATTCAACTCGAAACACTTTCATCCAGTGTTCATTCTGTTCATGGTTCATTGCTTATCCTGCTGGAGATACAGTTAAGGATACATGACTCCCACCCTGGAGAAGTTTACAGTCTGTAGGGAGATATACAGAGACTCAACTGATAATACAGACTGTGGCTAAAATAAATATATGATTAAAGAAATACCACAAAGTGGACGGCTTTAATAAAGGAAAGTTTATTCTTACACAGCCTGGTAGGCTACAAGTCCAAATTCAGGATGTCTCCTCCAGGGGAAGGCTTTCCCCTTTGTAGGCTCTGGAGTGAAGTCCGGTATTGCATTAGTCTTTGTCCAGGGAGCACCTTGGTGCAGGAACCTCAGGTCTGAAGGACACGCTCTTCTCCAGGTGCTGCTTTCTTGATGATGTGAGGTTCCTAATTCTCTGCCTGCTTCCCTTTCCTTTTCTCTCTTGTAGGATGAAAGGATTAAGGGTGGGGCAAGCCATGCTCCAGGCAAACTCCCTTTACAGTGGCAGGGAGGTGAATTTATAATGGGATTTCTAGTCCCACCCTAATCCTTTAACATACGGCATAGGAAAAGCACAAATGGAGGACAGCAACAAGATACTGGGAATCATGGCCCAGCCACATGGCTACATATATTTTGTGGGGGACACAACTCAGTCCATGACACCATTCCAAAAATGTCATCATTCCATCATTCCTTGAACAAGCCCACTAGGGGGAGTCACTGCCTACTTCTCCTGCCCAGGCTGTACTAATGCGCTTTCTGTCTTTATGGCTTTGCCTATCCTGGACATTTCATTGAAATGGAATCATACAACATGAAGCCTTTTGTGTCTAGCTCTCTAGTTTGTTTCACTCAGCATAATGTTGTCAAGTTTCATCCATGTTGTAACATGTATCAGTACTAATTCCTTTTTTTAATTTGCTTTAGGTAGAAGTTTACAACTCAAGTTAACTTCTCATGCAAATCACTGAATACTTTCTAAGAGTCGAAACAAAGCTAAAACAGTGCTAGGGAGTTATCAGTCAATTGTACAGTTCACAGACTGGACAACACACAACGTGAAACTGGAGGTTGCACCTCAGGTGGGGCAGTATGGGACAAGGAACAAAGAAATTCAGGAAGGTCGGTTTTGGCTATTCATCGAGAGGTCCCTTAAAAATTCTTTCTTCTTCAGAATTGTGTTTGGCTGAGAAGACAAACATCACAGGTCTCGATGGGTCGGTGCCTGTCAAGAAGGTTCCCAGATAGTCAGGCATCTGCTTGTCTGGAATGCAGGGGTTAAGGAACAGGAACTGTTCATTACACATAAATCTACAGAAACAAGCTGATTATGATTTCTAAAAATTAGCTTACTTATTTTCTTAAATTTTTGTCCTATGAAACCAGGTAATAGGCACGCTTTTCTGGGGCTTGGCATAAGTGACTCCATTATATTTTTAGCTTCCACAGCCACACTTCTTTGCTATCAGAAATAACTTTCCAAAACTAAAATCAACATACACCATTCATCCTCTCTTTACATACATTACGTGAAATTTCATCATGGAAATGATCACACCAGCACACAACTTCCCAACTACATCACAATTGCCAAACCACTGAGAATCATCTCCCAGTCACGATGACATACAACCTCAACGACAGCAACTGTCAGTACTTTGAGTACAGAGTTTTCTATCTTTGGTTCTTCAGTGACTGGCCCATGACGAAGGCTTGCTCTTTCTTTGTAAGTCCCTGTCATTCTTACCAAACCGTGAGGCTATGCCAAGTGCCTGTCTTCCTCGTGACTACACTTCCGGTCAGCATTGTACATAGTCCTCTTTATGAAGAAGCTTTATACATGTTTGTCTGATGAACGACTAAATCAAAACCTGCGTCAAGTAGTATTTGTATTTTAGTAGCTGTTTTCCATTCCTTACCTTGTACTAGGTGGAAAGCCACTCGAATGCAGGGGTTGTGACTCATCTTTCCTCAAATTTCCTGCCCTAAACACCCTTCTGAGCATCCTTGGTTGCCCAAAGGTTAAATGCTCAGCTGCTGGTTGAAAGGTTAGAAGTTCCAGTCCACCTAGAGTTTCCTCAGGAGGAAGATACAGATTAGGAAACCCTATGGGACCACTGTACTCTGTCACTTGGGATCATTACTCAGGGTTGCTTAGCAACAACAAATACCATACTATGGACTTCAATACAAGCACATTCAGTTGAAGAGAGTTGGTTCTTGATACTAAGTAAACAAATATTGAAAGGATTATAGTACACTGTCGCAAACACAAGATTAAACTCTGATAATTAATTTTCAGGTTTTAGCAAACTAATAGGTTTGAGGGAGGGAAAGGAAACTACTGTTTAGTCCTACATGAAACGTTTACTGGGTAACAAAAATGAACTGCAAAGCAGTGGCTAGCGACATACCGGATAGAAATGACAAAAAGGGAAAATAGAGGGAAATCACGCAATTTATGATATAATGAAAATCATATTTTTTCTTTAATTATGTAGTTGTTTATGACTTAAGAGCTCTGATTTCTCACAGAACTGCAAATAAGAAGTGACTCTTCCCTTTCTAGTGGCCTTTTTAACAGCTAAGTCAACAAATCAGTTAATTTAGGAAGACTAAATCAAAGCATTTATTTGATACAAAATAGAGATGACCAATTTTCAGTGAATTAATTTTCCCTACTACTTTTTCTTTGATAAAGTGAAATGCCAATTTGTATCAGTGTTCACATTTTAAATTTAGTTCCCACTCATATATATTTAGCCAGGAGGTCGATGTCTGACAATACATCATCTCGATGATCTTGAAGAGTTTGCGTCCAAGGTCTTCAAAACATAAATTTTAAAAGGATTTAAAATTTAGAAGAGCTCATTTGGTCGTTTAGTAATACGTATTTTTGTGCATGCGAGCAGAACGATGTATTTTGATAATGCTGTAGAGTCAAAGGTTACAAAATTTGTTTGATTACATCCTATGCGGAACCCAGGTCTGGGCTATTCACATCCAGTCAGTCCTTTTATTTTCTTATTATTCATGAGTAATCTGGCTGTGTAAACACTTATTATGCGTGGGCAGTGTCATGGATTCAATTGTGTCCCTCCAGAAACATGTGTAGTAATTTGGCTGGGGCAGGAATCCCTGTATTCTGTGACTATCCTCCACTTTGTGATTTTCTGATGCTATAAATCTTAATCTCTGCCTACAGCTAATAGATATAGGATGATTATGTTAAGGAGATTAGGATGGGACTGTGACACTCTCGCTAAGAGAGTTTCCTTGGAGTGTAGCTTACACCACCCTTTATCCTTTCATCCTGCCAAGTCAGCCAAATCTTTTCATCCTATGGGAGATAAAAAGAGACAGAAGCAAGCAGAGAATGGGTAACCTCACACAATCAAAATAACACCACTGGGAGAAAAGTGCATCCTTGAGATCTGAGGTTCCTGTGCCAACATGCTCCCTGAACAAAGATTGCCACAACACAAGGACTTTCGTCCAGAGCCGACAAGGTGAAAAGCCTTCCCTTGGAGTGGACATCCTGAATTTGGACTTGTAGTCTACCAAACTATGTAAGAATAAATTTTCCTTTGCTAAAGCCATCCACTTTGTGATATTTCTGTTAGAGCAGCAATAGCTGACAAAAACAGTCATTTACAATGCCTAAAGTCTTGCTATGTAGATACATAATATGGTATATGAATTTTTCACAATGGAAAGAAATTATACAAGTGAAAGACAGTGACCATGAATTGAAAAGGTATGTGACCCAAATCAAATGCTAGAGAACTGTGTAAATTTTCAGAGTGGAAGCAAAAGATAAATGCCAGATTCCAACCACACATAGTTGTGAAAATTTTCAAAGGAAAATTCCAAGAAGCCAAAATTCTACTGTTTCATTTGTAGTCGTTTGAAAATAAAGGGCCAGCTGGGATCCCTTTATTTGCACATCTGAAACTATGCCGCAGTGTGGCAAATGGGTTTCTGAAATGAATAAATAATGTCTTTTTTGGAATGATTGAATCATCATCTATTTTGTACAGTGCCTAGGAGAACATCATCCTGCTTTCAAGTAAAATTACACCTTAGCCATCTTCAGGAAAAGAAATCTTGTTTTAAAAAGCACTCAGGAAATTCAAAAATAATCCTTAAAGAGTATTTTATAAATGTTTCCCAGAATGATGATTGCTTGAGTGCCATCTTTTGGAGCGCCAAGTGTGAAATATTATACATTTATTAAGCACTGCATGTACCTGTTCAGAGGTCCAATAGCACAAGAATAATGTTATCCCCATTTTACAGGCCAGGAACACGAATTTTGGAGAACTTCAGCTACTTAATAAAAACTGGCTGTTTTAGGGACTAAATCTGCCCAATTCCAAAGTCTGTGCTGTTCCCATCACAACCACTATGACTCTTCAAGCTATTGTTAGCATGGCGCAAGAGTACATCTTGTTTGTCACTGCCTAGATTACACACTGACATAACCTCGTTTGCATACATCTTCCCTCCAAAGTATATGTAAATCAAGGGAGTCTGCTGATTTCTGTAATCCTAGTGATAGTTGATTACTCAAACTAATAATCTGAAACTTAGTGTCGCAGCAGGGAAAGATGATAATCCTTTATAGTTTCTGTACCCATTAACCCATTGATGTCAACGGCCAGTGCATACACCTAAGAACCCCTTCCCAATCCTTTCTGTTGATTCTGGATTTTGTGTTTCTCATCCCCTCATTTTTCACACTTTTACTACATGTGCCTGTATATCTCAAAGCACATTTAATGTTGCTTGATTTTGAGCAATATTATATAATATCCTCTAAAATTCTTTTTATTTCTAATATTCAACCATCCTCTGCTCGTGGTTGTGGTCCATTCATTTTCACTGCTATATACTATTGTGTGAACATATACTAATTATTAGATCATTGTCCTATCTTGGAGGGAGCCCTTGCAGTGTGGTGGTTAAGAGGTTAGCTGCTAATCAAAACGTCTGTAGTTTGAATCCACCAGCTGCTCCTTGGAAATCCTATGAGGCAGTTCTAACTCTGTCTTACAGAATCACTATAAGCCAAATTAACTGGACAGCAACAGGTTTGTCTTTTTTTTTTTTATCTATAGAGAGATTGTTTCTAGTTTCATGTTATGCTAAGCAATCTTGTTGTTTAAAAAAAACAAATTCTTGTACACATCTTTTATTGAACAACAAGAGTTTCTCAGGTTTATACAACTAGAAGTGGATGGACCAGTTTGAAGTGTGTACTAAAAAAGCATAATCCAAAATTGTTGCACCAAGTTAGTCTCACACAGTGGTCTGTGAGAATTCAAACCACTCAGCTTCCTCTGGTTTCTTAATTTTTAACGATGTATGAGTGTTAAGCAGTATCTTATCATGAATCTTATTTGCATATTCTTGATTGCTAATGAGGTTTAATATCTTAAGTTTTCCAGTTTTACATGCTTTCTTGTGTTTATGTCTTCCTTTCATTTAACCACTTTCCTGTTGGGTTTTGTTCTTCTTTAGTAACCTGTAACGATTGCTTATATAGTCTTGATGCTATGTTTCAACTATAGGTTTTTAACTTGCTTTCTCTCCGTGGTACGTTTCAAAGAAAAGTTCTTAATTTTAACACAATTAAATGTATTAATCCTTCTTCTTTTTGTAGGAAGCCTTGGTAGCATGATGGTTCAGAGCTGCAGCTGCTAACCAAATGGTTGGTAGTTTGAATCCACCAAGCACTCTTTGGGAACCCTGTGAGGCAGTTATACTCTGTTGTATAGGGTTGTTATGAATTGAAATTGACTCAACAACAACAGGTTTTGATTTTGGTTTCTTTTGTAAATAATTGTAAGCCATATTTAAGAAATCCTTCCCTATCTTGAACTCATAGAAATAATCTCCCCTATGTCACCCTCTGGGAACCTTGGTTGCCTAGTGGTTAAATGCTACTACATTTGCTAACCAAAAGGCTGGCAGTTCGAATCTACCAGGCACTCCTTGCAGTCTCGATGGGACAGTTCTATTCTGTTCTACAGGATTGCTATAGAATGGAATCAACTCAATGGCAGTGTGTTATCCTCTAAACATTTTAGTTTTATCTCTTCTGTTTGAATATTCAATCTATTTGGAAACAGTTTTCTGTAAACACTGTCACCCATCCTCCACCATACATAACAAATTGTTCCAGCCCCACTTGTTGAATAATCATACCTTTTCCACAGATATACAGTGATGCTTCCATCACATATCAAATTGCCATAAATTTGTGGTGCTGTTTCTGGTCTCTCTATTCTGTTTCATGGCTCCATTTTCCTGTCTACATATCAATACCAGACTTAATTACTTATTGCTTCAATAAAATCTTTCCTTCTGATAGAGCAGATATACCATTTTATTCATTTTTACAACAAATGTCTTGGCTAGCTTTGGACCTTTATTCTTTCATACATATTTTGTAAATTTCTTAAAAAACATTTAGAGATTTTTCTAGAATTGCATAACCAAAGATAATTTTGCAGAAAACTAGCATTTTGATAACCTTCATTCTGTCTACATAAGAACATATTTTCTCTTCTTTACTTCACGCTTGATGAGTTCTGTCTTTATTTGTGTAATTATTGATGTGTTTGAATTGCTTTTACCATCTTACTTTGTATACTTTGTCATTTTTTTCTTCATTCTTTTGTCTTTAAAAGTTGTATAGTCTGTTTCTATTTTTTGGAAGTTAGTCTTAAAATACATCTTCAATATTTAACGGTTTAGTAAATATCACAATCCCTCACTGTAAATCATTTTTACTCTAATAAAAGTCTTTCTAACCTACAGCCTATCTTAAGTATGTCAGTTCTTTCAATTTACAACCCACAAATCAGACATTATTATTTCTTTCAATGGTTGTTCATTAACTTCTGTGATTGCCATGTCTTTTTGTGTCTGTATCTTCCTTTTAAAATTATTTTCCCCTTTCTGTTTCTTTAGTAAACATCTGTTGGTGGTCCACTCTGTTTTGTTTCTAGAAAAATAATTGTTGGAAGACTTCTTCTGAGTTCACATTCTGAGCTGAATTTGGTTTTCTCTTAGCACACTGAAGATATTATTCTAGTCTTTCAATTTTACTATTGCTCAAGACTCATGTATAATTAATTGTTGTTTCTCTATAGGTAATTTCTTTTTCCTCTCACTGGCTGCTAAACATAGCTTCTTTAGTTGAGAATGGGATATCTTTTCAATAAAGAAGTTATATATCACACAATTCTGAAGATTTAGCCAACAAATAACATTTCAATTAGTAAGCATTTGCTACTGAGAGCTGAGTGTACCTGTAGGAAAATTGTTGCTGTGTATTGGTATCATGGAACGAATTGTATTCCCCCCAAAATGTGTGTGGAAATTTCGCTTGGCTGGATATCTGCTGTGTATGCTCTAAATCCTGTTTCTCTTATGTTGATGAAGGAGGATGGGTGCCACTTGTGTTGGTGTGAAGGGGAGAGGCAACTCCTAAAACTGTTTTGTGCCTTGAGGCAGTCTCTTGAGATACAAAAGAAAGAAGTTAGCAGAGAGATGTGGGGACCTTATACCATCTAGAAGCTGTGCTGGAAGCTGAGTGTATCCTTTGGAAAGGACCAGTGTCCCTGCACCTAGAAGCTTCCAGTCCAGCAGGAGACTGAAAACAAGCACCTTCTTCCAGATCCAGCAAAGAAATTCTTCCTCTAGCGTTGACACCCTGAATTTAGACTTTTAGTTTGCTGGACTGTGACAAAATAAAATTTCTCTTTTTAAGCCATTCACTTGTTGGTATTTCTGTTAAAGCAACACTAGTTGACCAACACAGTAAGTCCATTCCAACTCATAGTGACCCCACTGAGGCAGAGTAGAACTACCCCATAGGATTTCCAAGGCCAAAATTTCTACCAAAGGAGATGGCCCGGTCTTCTCCCCTGAGCAGTGGCAGGTGGGTTAGAACTCCAACATTTTATTAACAGCCATATCTTAATCACTGGACCACCAAGGCTCTCACAACAGTTGTGTTGGTTAAAAAAGGCATTTGTCATGAAGAAGTTATTAGTCTTACAAAATTCTATCATGTGATCGCCAGCATGATTTCTATCACCAAGGCCTTATTTTCCAACTACTGATTCATCTTCTTAGATTCCCAGTTTTGCATCCCAGTCACCAGTGATTGTCAGTGCATCCTGATTGCAGTTTGATCAATTTCAGACTGCAGAAGCTGATAAAAGTCTTTAATCTCTTCATCTTTTGTCATAGCGGTTGATGCATCAATTTGAATAATAGTCATATTAACTGGCCTTCTTTGTAGGCATGTGGATATTATCCTACCAATGACAGTATTATACTTCAGGATAGAGCTTAAAATGTTCTTTTTGATGATGAACGCAACACCGTTCCTCTTCAAGTTTTTGTTCTCCACATAGCAGACCATATGATTGTCAGATTCAAAATGACCAGTAGCAGTTCATTTCAGCTCACTAATGCCTAGAATATTGATATTTATGCTTTCTGTTTCATTTTTGACAACTTCCAATTTTCATATTTTATGTATTCTATCTTCTGATTACTAATAGGTGTTTACAGCTCTTTGTTCTCATTTTGAGTGATGTTACATTAGTGAATGAAATCCTATCGAGTTTACTGTGCTGAAAATTTTCATCTTAGCTTTAAGGTCTGTTTCCCATGAAATTTTGTATGTCTAGATTTTTCTTTTCATTGAGATACCACCCCACCTGAAGTTATCAGTTGGCTGTTCAGTGCTGTATCATCCTAATTTAATTGTCTGTGCAGTAGAAGTCCTGGTGGCACAGTGGTTAACAGCTCAACTGCTGTGTATTCTGTGTATTTCTTCCATCTTTTTTTGATGCTTCTTGGAAACCCTATGAGTCAGTTCTACTCTGTACTGTAGACTCACTATGAAACAGAATTGACTCATTGGTGATGGGTTGGTTTAGTGTTTCATAATACCAGTATTTTGATGTTGATCTGTTTTCTTGTTTGTCGTTTGTCTGTCTACACTACAACGTAAGTCCAGTGAGAGCAAAGAATGTTTTATTCACACTGTGTCTTCACAATTTAGAAAGGTACTTTAAACATTGGAAGCTTTCAACATATTTGTAAATTACTAGATGGAAATAAGTTATAAATGTGTATACTCTTGAAAGACATATCTATTGCAATATTTGTCTGTTACTGTTAGGCAATCTTGCTCCTGTGAAGATCTCAGCCTCAGAAACCCAACAGGAGAGTTCTACTCTGCCGAATAGGGTCACTATCGGTTGCAATCAACTCACAACACAAAATAACAATGTTCCTACAGGTGTGTTGAGCTTTCAATAAGAAATGCTTACTAACTGCCAATATTATCTGTTTATCACTTCTTTATCAAGATGAATAAATTATTTGTTGTCTTTAAGATATGTTTTAGCATAGTGAATGTGAAAATGATAGGCAGACTCGCAGAACATAAGGAGAGAAATAAGTTACAACAATGAATAACCTGAAGATCACTGAATATCCTTAGAACACTAAGGATAAACTTACTCAAATTCTCCCATGACTCTGCCTTCTTTGGTAGGAAAATGAAGTCATACTGAATAAAGTATAAGTTGTCAGAGACTAAAAATTCACACTTTTCAGTATTATGCTTAATTTTGTGTAAAGTTCCTCCTCTGTTTCACTGCCTTGTGTGTTATTACGGTGCTACTAACCTTTTAAATATTTAATCACCAAATAAAGTCATTATTACCAAAGGATGAGGAGTGAGACATGAGGAGTGAAAGTTGAACCAGTATTAGAAGCCAGATACTCAGTTGCTTTTCTACCTTAGCATCTGTGGAAAATACAACTAATCAATCACAACACTCATTCTGAACACAGATACCACAGCTGTTTTCAACACAATTGAATCATTGTGTTGAAATGATGTAATCATTGTGTATACATGATGTAAGTCCTATTTGCAATCTCTTCTCTAGATGAATGTTGTTATTAGCTGCCATCAAGTCAACTGAACTTGTAGAGATCTTATGTACAACAGAACAAAACATTGTCTGGTCCCGTGCCTTGCTCACAGTCATTGCTATATTTGATCCCATTGTTGCAGTCACTGTGTTAATCTATCTTGTTGAAGGTCTTACTGTTTATCAGTAGCTCTCTATCTTGCCAAGCATGATGTTCTCCAAGGACTGATCCCTCCTGTTAACAAGTTCAAACTTTGTAAGACAAAATCTTGTCATCCTTGTTTCTAATGAACATTCTGCTTGCACTTCTAAGACAGATTCATTTATTCTTCTAATCTTGTTGTTCATAGAGTCTCTATGAACAATAGAACGAAACACTGCCCAGTCCTGCACCATGTCCACAATGAGTTTCATGCTTAAGCCTATTTTTGCAGCCACTGTGTCAATTCATCTCCTTGAAGATCTTCCTGTTTTTCGCTTACCCTCTTCATACTTAGCATGATGTCCTTTCCAGGGACTGATCCCTCCTGACAATGTATCCAAAGTATGTAAGACTCACAGTCTCACAATCCTTGCTTCCAAGAAGCACTCTAGCTGTACATCTTTCAGAACAGATGTGTCCATTCCACTTCTATTCACCCTTCATCATCCATCCTGCCCATCACTGTCACTCTGATGTCCTTTTGCCCATCCAACTCTACATCTTTTGAGTATTATATTCAGATTCACCAGGTCAACCTACACAGTAGCATACTGAATTCCCATGTTTCAGATTATCAACTGTGAATATTCTCTGTATTCTCTGGGTTCACTAAATATTAGATTTCTAAAACACAGGTAAAAATATTCTCAGTCAGATAATATCTGTGAGGTTTTCCTGACATCTTTGGGGAAATATGATGCACAGAAGGCCAAGAACTGTAACAAAAACAGAATTACATACACCATTGGATGGTTTGTATTAACATATGGATAAAGCAGCAACCTTAGGCATGTAGCCATTCTCTGCAAATGTAACTTAGTGTTTAAAATTTGCAGCAACTGTAGAGCAAGATGATAATGCTGTTGAGTTAAAATTTATCTGCAAGACATCTTGCTTAGTGATATTTTTTCTGCTTATGCAGTAACAGTCATTTTGAAAGAAATCATTTTTCTTCTCCTGAGATGACCTGCAAATGTTTGGTTTGGTAGGCCATGGTAGCCACAAAGTGCAGTCTGCTTAGTGGGTTTTTCTTAATGGGAATTGAATCTTTGAGTAGGCAACTGATAAAATTCAACCATAGTGAGCAGATCAGAAATAAGAGGAATTGATATTGTGTAGCATAGTAGCAAAGCTTTGTTGTCTTTGACCAAGAAACACCATGATTAAGGAAACCTCAACCACCATGAAGCACACTGTTTAAATAGTTCTGTCATTTTCGGTCCACTCATTGTTACCAGTAATTCCTCTTCAAAAACAGCCCAAAGTTTTAACTTCATGTTTTGTGACCAGTTGGATCTTAATATCATTTTTATATCTCCAGATGAGAAAGCACATTAATTCTACTTTTAGATCCAAAGCTTTTTAAAATGTGGATGAAAGTGCCATAAGTAGTTGTTTTACTGCACACAGATCTACCGCTGCTTTGAACAGAAACCTATCTATTAAGGCCAGAATTAGACTTGCAAAAACTACAAAGCAAGAGAAGTTATACTTAGAACATGTATAAGAATACCTCAAGTAACAGAAACAGCTCTGGTTAAGCAGAAATGACAGTATTTAAGTGAAGTAAAAAATTCAGTCCAATTAAATCACAACAAACAAAATACTCAGGAGTTTCTTGAGATAACCTGTAGATCCATGACAGCAAAAGCAAACAATATGGTTTTAAATTAAACGCCAAAACCATAGTCTCTCTTCTTTCCTTTTTCCATTTATCTTCCCTTTGTAACTACACAGATACATATATGTGTACACTGTCACAAACACAAGTGTATGCATACTTTGACTTGACTACAAGCTCTGTATAAGGGGAGATCTTCCATCTACATTTCTCTCCCTTAGAAAGTGATCCATCTATATTTATCTCCTTCTAGAAAGTGATTCATGACATGGGTCCATCAAATATCTTCTGATTGGATGGGAGAGTAAAATAATTAGAGAACAGAAGGGAAAGGAAAAAAAATATGAGGAAAAAGAAGGAGAAAGTGAAGGAATTTTCTTGAAAATTAATTCCAAACCCTTCCTTTTGTATTCAAGCCATGTGAAATCTCTCCTCTCTTCACCTTTCCAAATTTCACCAATTGTTTCAGTAGCATCTATTAAGCTTACAGACCCTGGTTGTGCAGTAGTTAAGAGCTTGGCTGCTAATCAACACAAATCCACCAGCCACTCCTTAGAAATCCTAAGAGGTAGTTCAACTCTATCCTAAGAGTCACTATGAGTCAAAATTCACTCAGTGGCAACAGGTTTGGTTTGGTTTGGTTTTATTAAATTTACATCAATTTCTTGAAACGGTCTCTTCTTAACCTGTATGAATATTAGAAGGCCTTTGCGATTTGCTCAAGTTTCTGGTATTTCTTTTTATCAAAATGTACACAAAGTTATCTCTAATTCATAAACTCCTGGGATTAGCAGGTCTCCCCAAAACTGCTGCCCAAATTCAGTCCTTGTTTATCTCCCTCCACACATAGTTTTCATCCACTTTAGGTCCTGAGAATTTCTGTCATTGTTTTATTGATTTAAAGACATGTTTTCTACTGGATCCAGATCTTTGAATGATCTAGGACTGCAGAGTTTTTCTGGTTATATAGGCTGTCATATTGCCAGAAACAGCAGCACACACTTATATTTTTGATATTTCAGTCTTTTTTCCCTAACTTAACTACTTTTGGAGTTTGCCGTCACCTAGCCAATTAATATATCCTTAGTGAGTGCCTGCTACACATCATGCATTATTCCCGGTATTGAGGATACAGCAGCGAGCAGGATAGAGCACACCTTGACTTTAAGAAATTTGCTTTCTTATGGTGCAAGACAGACAATGAATACATAAAGCATAAGCAAATTTAAGGACTAGTAGCCCTATGTAAAAATAAAATAAGGTCAAAGGATAGAAGAAAGCATCTGAGATCTGCTTTAGTTATGTGGTCAGGATGACCTCTCTGAAGAGATGACATTTGGGATCCAAATAAGAAAAAAGGAGAGAAAGCAATAGAACTTGAAAATACAGATGTTGAGAGGTGAGAAACGAATTGGTGTACAGAACAGAAACAGGAAAAGTCAGCACACCTGGGAAGTAGTGAACATCAATATATTATGACAAACATAGGTAGGGGCCAAACGTATAAGGTTTTTTTTTTTGTTTTTTATTTTTATTTTTTATTTTTTTATTTAACATAACTGAGTGAAAATATACATTCACATGTAAATTTACATGCCCCCCTATATACAGCTTCCACTGTTCTCCCTGTCCGGTGACTGCACACTATTCCTCTCTGCTCCCTACATGTCTCATCCTCCCAACAGTCTCCTTTCCCTCCTCTTCGTCCACTCCCCTTCCTCCAGCCAGAGGTCAGCAAGATGATATCCTATAGATGTATAGAACCATAAAGTGCTTCCAACATATGGTTACTCTGCATTGCCAAGTCCATTCCATTCCTGTCCAAAGAGTGGACCTTTGTTATAATTTATGGGAAAGGGCAGCGTAAGGGCCAGGGGGCATGCTCTCAGAGGAGCCCCAAAACCACTGGACCATCAATTGAGGTCTTTTAGTGGAGATCTCATGTTGCACCTCTTTTTATTCTTGTGTTGCCAGTGAGGCTCCTCTCTGTGAGCTCCGTCATGGCTATCACTTGTGGTGGCCGGGCACCATCCGGTTCTTCCGGTCCCAGGTTGATGTAGGCACCCACTCTTGTGGGTCTCTCTGTCTTCTTGGTTATCTTTACCGCATGTCATTTTGGTCCTCGGTGAGCATCCATTCCTGCTGAGTTGGGACCATTTGCTGTGTCCTCGGATGGCAGCTTGGCAGCTTTAAAGACCCCAGACGCCACTCACCAATGTGGGGTGCAGAGAGCTCTCTTAGCAAAACGCTAGTTGTGCCAATTGGCGTGGAATTCGCCTAAGAGCATGGTCCCCCAACCCCCGACCCAGCTACTCTATCCTTGCAGTATTGAGTTAAGATGGAAGGAGTACTCAAGTTATGCTGAAGTCCACTTAATGTTGTTCTTGTTCCTAATGTGTGCTGTCACTGCTTTCTCCCAACTAGATTTCTAGTAACTACCTAAACTAAACCCTCCACCTCTTGCCCTCCTTCCCTCCCCTCCCTTGCAGCTGTCAAAGAGTCTTTTCTTCTATACACAAGTCTGTTTTTGAGATCTTATCGTAGAGGTCTCATACAGTATTTGTCCTTTTGTCGCTGACTACTCTCACTCAACATAATGTCTTCCAGTTGAAACCAGGTTAGGAGATGTTTCCTGGAATCATCGTTATTCTTTATCATTGCGTAGTGCTCCATTGAGTATATGTACCACAGTTTACCTATCCATTCTTCTATTGTTGGGTATCTGGGTTGATTCCACCTTTTTGCTATTGTGGACTGTGCCGCGATAAACATTCTGGTGCATGTGTCCGTTGGTGTGAAAGGCCTTGAATCTGTAGGATATATTCCAAGTAGTGGAATTACTGGGTCAAATGGTATATCAATATCCATTTTTTTAAGGAAGCGCCAGATTGCCTTCCAAAGAGGCTGGACCATTTTGCAACCCCACCAACAGTGTAGGAGGGTTCCACTTTCTCCACAGCCTCTCCAGCATTTGTTGTCTTGTGTTTTCTGGATCATGGCCAATCTTGTTGGGGTGAGATGGTATCTCATTGTTGTCTTGATTTGAATCTCTTTAATAGCTAAAGATCATTTCCAAGAGTTCCACTTTCTATCTCTGTTTTTTCTGCTATTGATTTCAACTTTGATGGCTTTATGATCGGAGAAGATGCTCTGCAATAATTCAATGGTATGGATTTTGTTGAGCATTGCATTATGGCCTATCACATGGTCAATTCTGGAGAATGTTCCATGTGCACTGGAGAATAAGGTGTAGTTGTCTGCTGATGGGTGGAAAGTTCTGTATATATCAATGAGGTTTAGTTGGTTAATTGTGTCAATGAGGTCTTCTGTATCTTTACTGAGCTTTTTTTTAGATGATCTGTCTAGTAATGAGAGTGGAGTGTTAAAGTCTCCCACTATTATTGTGGAGTCATCTAACTCTCTTTTGAGCATAGTCAGTGTTTCTTCGACATATTTAGGTGCTCTGACATTAGGTGCATAAATGTTTAATATAGTTAAGTCTTGCTTGTGTACTGAAATTTTCAGCAGTAAATTGTGTCCATCTTTGTCCACGATGGTGGATTTGACATTAAAGTTGATTTTGTCTGAGATTAGAATTGCCACCCCTGCTCTTCTTTGTTCATTGTTAGCTTGATATATATTCTTCCAACCTTTAATTTTCAGTTTGTTCCTGTCTTTAGGTCTCAAATGAGTTTCTTGTAGACAACAGGTGGATGGGTCGTGTCTTTTGATCCAAGATGACACTCGGTGTCTCTTTATTGGAACATTCAGTCCATTCACATTCAATGTAATTATTGATAGGTATGTGTTCAGTGCTGCCATTGTGATACATTTATTTTTATGTTGATGTTTTCTCTGTTGTTCTTATTAGTCTGTTCTGAGACACTCTTTTTTGTGAGTTGATTTTTCACCTTTTTCAGAGCTGGTTTTATAGTTGTTGAGACTCGTGTGTTAGATTTCTTGAAATGGTATGATACATCTTTGTTGTGCTTTACAGCTGGCCCTATTATCCCCCTTAATAAACTATTTATAAACCCAATTTTAATTACTACCAGTCTGGTCATCTTCCTCTCCATCTGGAAGGACTATAACCGCTGTAGTACATCCCTCTTTTACTATGATGATACCATAGTTTTCATGATGATCACTGGATTGCTTCTTTCCAAATCAAAGCTGTGATTTACTTTGGAGCCTTCCCTAAATGAGTATTGAGTAGTGTGTCATTCTAAAATATAAAGTTAGTGGTTTCGTTCTTCTAAGCCAAAGCCAAGAACTTCTTTCAGCATTTCTTGTAGTTTGGGTTTGGTTTTTACAAAGTCTCTGAGTTTCTGTTTATCTGGAAATGTCTTAATTTCATTTTCATGTTTGAAAGACAGTTTTGCAGGATATATAATTCTTGGTTGGAAGTTCTTCTCCTTCAAGACTTTGAATGTGTCGTGCCACTGTCTCCATGCCAGCATGGTATCTGCTGAGAAATCTGACGAGAGCCTACAGGGTTTCCCTCTGAATGTTAGCTTTGCCTTGAGTCTTGCTGCCTTTAAGAGTTGCTGCTTATGTTTCATTTTGTTAAGCTTGATTAGAATATGTCTTGGAGTCTTTCTTTTGAGATCTATATTGGGTGGCGTACGATATGCATCTGAGATGTCTATATTCTCTTCCTTCGTGATTTCTGGGAAGTTTTCTTTCAGCAGCTCAGCAACAATACTCTCTGTGTTCTCAGATGTCTCACCCTGTACAGGGACTCCAATTAATCGAAGGTAGTTCCTCTTAATAGAGTCCCACATGCTTCTTAATGTTTCTTCATTTTTCTTGTTTCTTTTTTCTGATTTCTGCTCATAGACACTGGCATCAGTAGCTCTGTCTTCCAAGTCAGAAATTCTTTTTTCCATTTTTTCCATTCTGTTTTCTTGGCTTTGCATGGAAGCTTCTATGTCTTTGATTTTCTTCTTGACCTGTTGGATTTCAGAGTACTGGTGTTCCATCAGATCGAACAACTTGCTTAATTTTTCATTTTGTTCTGCTGCATTTTGTATAAGGTCTAGAAGGGCCCTGTATATGATCAATTTGTATTCACTTCCTGATGCTTTCATAAAAGTTTCTTCATCTGGAAAACTCCTTGGTTGCTTTGTTTGGGAGCCTTCTGAAGCCATGAGTGATTTCTTGTATGCCACAATTATCTGTTGCTTTTTGGGTCCCATGTGAGTATATAGAGGCTGGAAGAGGTACTGTGAGGATGGACTGCAAATGTTTCTCTAGGCTGTCTTCAAATGTAAAGCAAAAGGTATCTGACCAGTTCACAATTCAGTTAGGTTTTCAGGTGTAGAGGTCCCTCTTCCCATCTGACAAAGTAAGCGCCACTGTATCAAACCCCAGATGATAACAAACTAGTTCAGAATACAGCACTGCTAGTGCCCTGGTGGTCTCTGCTGACAGGGCCTAGCCTTATCCAACACTGCGTCGAGTACTGGTTTTGTGATAGAAAAGCGCTCTCTTGTGGGCAGGGTCTGGCTCCCAAGCTAAGAATTAGGTCCAGCTGCGGTCACCGTACCCAAGATGGCGTCCTGCACACAGGCAGCAGACAGAGGGGCTAAAGGTGCCCAGAGGCAGCAATTCCTCTGCTTCTGTTGCAGGGCCCCCAATGTAGGCAGCACTATGCAAAATCACTACTTTTCTGATGGAGAAGCGCTGTCCCGTTTGCAGGCTCTGGCTCCCAGGCTAAGAACGAGGTCTCGCTAAAATCTCGATACCAATATGGCGTCCCGCACCCTGACCGCGGAGCTCTGCACAAACCCCGCTGAGGCAGCTACAAAATGAAAGTCTCAAAGTGTCTAGATTAACAGAGTCCCGAGCCTGGCTCTCAGATCATGGGAATTTCGCCTGCCTATCCCCCCAGCAGCGTGTCCGAGTCCAGCCGCCGGGCAAGGCCCAGCTCCGCCCGCCAGCCGAGACCGAGGAAAAAAAAGTCAAAATGGTGCGTTTACCTTCTGTCCGTGAGAGCCGGGGCTAGCCAGGAGCGGGAGTCAGCGAAAGAGAGGAGATTTTTCACTGAATGGTATAAAGTCCCAATTAACAGCTCTGTGCTGTGTCCTGAGGCTGATTAGGTGCTCAGAAGGCTCTGTTTGATTGTCAGTTCAGGTCTTGGTTTCGAGAGGGATAGAAAGAGACGTGTCCTTAGTCCGCCATCTTGACTCCCAACGTATAAGATTTTGATAAGAAATCTGATTTAACTCTTGCTAGTTGAAGTCGTTAGAGTAAGTCAGTTAGAAGAGTAACACAAGCTGTCATTTGAGCTTTGGGTAGTATCTCACTGGCTATTAAGGTCCCTAGATAGTGCAAACAATTTGACTATTAACCTAGAGATTGGAGGTTTGACTTGACTATTAACCTAAAAGTTGGAGGTTTGAACCCACCCAGTGGTGAGTGAAAAATGTCTTGTCCATCTATTTCTGTAAAGATTATAGCCAAGAAAACCCTATGGGGCAATTCTACTCTGTACACAAGAGGTTGCCATGAATTAAGATCAACTGCAACAGTGTTTTGTTTTTTTTTTAGTTTGGTGTGTGTGTGTGTGTGTGTGTTTGTGCGTGTGTTACTCTGGCTGTTAGTGGGAAACACATCTGAGTAGGTTAAAGGGAAGAAATGGATAGTCAGAAAACTATTCACATGGTCCAGATGAGAATAAATAGCAACTTGGATAGGGCTATGGCAGTAAAAATTGTGGAAAGTCTAAGCACTGAGGAGCAGTGTGACTGGTAAAATATAGTTTAAAAGTCCTAGTGGTGTAATGCTTAAGCACTCAGCTGCTAACCAAAAGGCTGGTGTTCAACCCCATCCAGGGGCTCTGTGGGCAAAAGACCTAAAGATCTGCTTCCATAAAGTCTACATCCAGGAAATCCCCATGGAGTGGTCTACTGTATTACATAGGGTTGCTATGTATGAAAATCAACTTAACAGCACCTAAAAAAAAACTGTAGAGTTGGAAGAAGAAAAGATAAATGAAAGTGTCTAGGTGGTTAACAGTGGCATGTGCTCAGTACAGTCAGTCTCGTAAGAGTAGGTTTTAAGGGTAAAAATGATGTGCTCTGTACAATCTGAGATTGCTTTTAAAAATCCAAGCAGAGAATGATTATTAGAGCTATGTATCTGAAACTGAGTTACAAGCAGAGATAAGGCTGGAGATATATATGTGAGAGTGCTGAAGCTTGGATTCTGGAGAAAATCAGACTGTGATGCAAAATTTAGTGTGTACAATGTTTACCAGGGAGTATGTCATGGATTGAATTGTGTCCCACAAAAAGATGTGTAACAGCTTGGCTGGGCCGTGATTTCCAGTATTTCGTAATGGTCTTCCATGTTGTAATTTTCCTTTGTTGTAAATCCTGATCTCTGCCTGTGGTTAATAGATTGGATTATATTGCAGAGGATGAGAATGGGACTGTAGCACTCTTCCTAAGGTCAACTCCCTGCTCCAACATAAAGGGTGTTTCTCTGGAGTGCAGAAGGGTGTACCTTTTATCTTACAGGAGATAAAAGGAAAGGGAAGCAAGGAGAGAGTTGGGGAATCTCATACCTTCAAGAAAGGAGCACCGAGAACAGAACACATCCTTTGGACCTGAGGTTCTTCCAAAGAGATGCTCTCAGAACAAACAAAGACTGACAAAATGCAAGGATCTTCCTCCAGAACCAACAAAGAGAGTGTGTTCCCTTGGAGCCAGCATCTGCCTTTGGACTTCTAGCCTCGTGGAGCATGCAAAAATACATTTTTCTGTGTTAAAGCCATCCACTTACAGTACTTTTATTAGAGCAGCACTAGATGACTAAGACAGAGTGCCACTGGATTGACTTTAGTGAAATGGAAGAGAAGAAAGAATTGTGAAGGAGAAGAAATCAAACTACACAGGATTATTGAAGGAGTTCTGAAAACAGAACTCCCAGCACTTTTCTCAATGGGGGAGATGGTGGCCATGATAGTGCACGTTTGAGTTAATCATTGAATCACAAATGTGGCAGGGAAGAGATATGACCTTGAACGGATGATTGTTTTGAGCAAAGGCGATTCCTGAAAGTGGCTACCAACCACAGCCTGGTTTGGGGCAGCCCCAACAGCAGCAAGTGCAGTGAAGCCTTCATTCTGAAGGAGGATCTGAGCCGCACAGTACAACATCCCTCATGAAGTCATCAGTTTTAACTGGTAGTTGGGGATAGAAATTTGGATAAAGTTGTCTGATAAAGTAATATAAAAAGATATGAAAGCAAGGAAAGTTGAGCACAAAAGCCACAGACAACATTGTAAAACTAAGTGACAGGCAGGGACAACTGTTCTGGTACAGATCTACATTTTGCAATTAAAAATAAAGTCAGAGAACTTTGGGTCATCAGTTAGCTTCCATAAGCAGAGGTAGTTAAAAAGAAAAAAAAAAAAAGTCTCCTGATCTTCTTAGCACGTATAACTTAAAAGAAATTAAAATGTCAAAAACTAGTCTATTTGTATGTTTCTTCTGTAATAGAAATGAGTGTCATATTTAAAGAAACCATTGAAATGAACCACGATAAAAACAACACATACATGTCCTGCTGTACTCAATTTTAGATCAGCAGCAGTGCCCTTCTTTTGGCTTTGCCTTACATCTAGGAAGAATGACTTTGTCTACATCTGCAGGGACATCGCAGACCATGAGGCCACTTCTGGAAAGGATATCACTGAATTTACTTTTCTCTTTTCAGTCATCTCCCTTTCCATCCTCAAATCTTAATTTGGCCCTCTTCCCTCTTTGTTCCCATTCATGCCTGATAACATCTGAACTCCTCACCCTTAACAGCGTGTCGTACCAATCATAAACTAACACTTATCTGTGAGTTTGTTGCACTGTGGTGGCTTACATGTTGCTGTGGGTGACCAACAGAGTCACCCATGATGGACAGGCTACAGAGGAGCTTCCAGACTGAGACAGGCTGGGAAAAATTACCTGGCAATCTAATTCTAAAATAAAAACTGTTGAAAAACTATGAATGGCAATACAACATTCTCATATAGTGCTTCCAGATGAGCCCTTCACTTCGAAAAGCACTTGAAATACTGCTGGGGAAGAGCTAGCTGCCTCCCCAAAGTAGAGTTGGTCTTAATGACATGAATAGAGTAAAACTTTGGGGGCCTTAATCTACCAATGTGTAATGACTCAAAATGAGAAGAAACAGCTGCAAATGTCCTTTGAAACATGAAATGTAGGGAGTATGAATCTAGGAAAATTGGAAGTAGTAGAAATGAAGTGGAACACATGAAGATCAATATCCTAGGCATTTGTGAGCTGAAATGGACAGGCATTGGCCATTTTGAGTAGGACAAACATACGATCTACTATGCTGGGAATGACAAATTGAAAATGAACTGCATCACATTCATTTCAAAAACAGCATTTTAAGGTCTATCCTGAAGTATAATGCTGTCAGTTATAGGACAATATCCCCGTGTCTACTAGGAACACCAGTTAATAGGACTATTATTAAAATTTGCTCACTAATCACTAAGGCCAAAGATGAAGAAATTTAAGATTTCTACAATGTTAGCAGTCTGAAATAGATCAAACATGCAATCAAGTTTCCCAAATAATTACTGGTAACTGGAATGGGAAAGTTGGAAACAAAGAAGAGTTGGTAGATGGAAAATATGGCCTTGGTGATAAACATGATGCTGGAGATAGCATGGTAGAATTTTGCAAGACTAAATACTTAATGGCAAATACCTTTTTTCAAAAGCATAAATAGTGACCGCACACATGGACCTAGAAGAAATACAAAGGAATCAAACTGACTACCTCTATGGAAACAGATGACGGAAAAATTCAATGTCATCCATCAGAACAAGTCCAGGGCCAGCTGTGGAACAGACCTTCAGTTGTTCATATGCAAGGTCAAGTTGAAGTTGAAAAAAAATTAACAAAATTACACAAGAGCAAAAGTGTGATGTTAAGTATATAACACCCGAATCTAGAGAGAATTTCAAAAAATAGATTTGACGCACTGAACACTGACAACCAAAGAGCAGATGAGTTTTGGAGTGGTATCAAGGACATCACACATGAAGGAAGCAAGACATCATTAGAAAGACAGGAATAAAAGACCAAAAGAGATGTCAGAAGAGACTCTCTGAAAGTTGCTCTTGCATCTAGAAATAGCCAAAGTGAATGCAAGAAATAATGAAGTAAAGGAGTTAAAACAGAAGATTTCAAAGGGTGGCTCAAAAAGGCAAAGTAATGTAATGTAATGAAATGTGAAAAAACTTGGAATTAGAAAACCAAAAAGGAAGAACACACTTAGCATTTCTGAAGGTGAAATAACTAAAGAAAAAAATTTAATTGTCAACTTGTAATACCAAAAGATGCTATAGCAAAAATAATGAATGATATAGGAAGCATCAACAGAAGATGCAAGGAATATACAGAATAATTGTACAAAAAAAGAACCGGTCAACATTCAAACATTTCAAGAGGCAGCATACAATCAAGAACCAGTGGTACTGAAACCAGAAGTCCAGGTTGCACTGAAGGCCTGGTAAAACACAAGTCTCCACCAGCTGACAAAATAACAACTGAGATGTTTCAACAAACAGATGTAATACTGGAAGTGCTCACTCATCTATGCCAAGAAATTCGGCCAACTGAATAGAAGAAACCCATATTTGTACCCATTCCAAAGAAAGGTGATTCAAAATAATGCAGGAATTATCCAACAACATCTTTAATATCACAAAAGTAAAATTTGGTGAAGACAATTCAGAAGTATTTGTAGCTATACATCGCTAGGAAACAGTTAGAAATTTAAGCCAGATTCAGACAAGGACATGGAACAACGGATATCATTGCTGACATCGGCTGGACCATAGCTGAAAGCAGAGAATGCCAGAAAGACATTTGCCTGTATTTTACTGACTATGCAAAAGCATTCAACTGTGTGGATCATAACAAGTTATGGATAGCATTTCAAAAAAAAAAAAAGAAGAAGGAAATTCCAGAACACTTAATTATGCTAATGAGGAACAGAACCCGTACATAGACCAAAAGGCAGTATTTATAACAAGGGGATACTGCACAGTTGAAAGTCAAGAAAAATGTGCACCAAAGTTGTACCTTTTCACCATATTTAGTCAACCTGTATACTGAGCAAATAGCCCAGAAAACTGGACTACATGAAGAAGAATGAGGCATAATGATAGGACAAGGCTCACTAACAACTTGTGATATACAGATAACACAACTTTGCTCGCTGATGGTGAAAAGAAATTGAAGTATACCTACTGATAAAGATTAAAGACCACAATCTTCAGTATGGATGAAATCTCAATATAAAGAAAACAAAAATTTTCACAACTGGACTAGTAATCAATTCAGATAGAGAAAATACTGAATTTATCAAGGATTTCATTTTACTTGGATCTACAGTCAGTGCTTGTGGAAATAGCAGTCAAGAAATTAAACCCCAAACCCATTGACATCGAGTGAGGTCTGACACATAGTGACCCTAGAGGTCAAAGTAGAACTGCTCCATAAGGTTTCCAAGGAGCACCTGGCAGATTTGGACTGCCAACCTTTTGGTCAACAGATATAGCACTCAACCCACTACAACACTAGGAAGAAATCAAAGGACATATCATATTAGACAAATCAACTGCAAAAGCCTTTCTTAAGTGTTGAAAAGCAAAGATGCCACCTTGAGGACTAAGGTTCATGTGACTTCAGTTTTAGTATTTTCAATTGTCTCATATGCATGCCAAAGTTGGACAATGAATAAGGAAGATCAAAGCAGATTTGATGTCTTTGAATTACAGTGTTGGCAAAGAGTACTGAATGTACCATAGACTTCCAGAAGGATGAACAAATTTGTCTTGGAATAAGTACAGCCAGAATGTACTTAGAAGCATCCTTAGAAGAAAGGATGGTGAGGCTTTGTCTCAAGTACTTTGGACATGTTCAGGAGAAATCAGTCTCCGGAAAACGGTAAAGTACGGGGTCAGGAGAAACCAGTCTCTGGCAAACGGTAAAGTACGGGGTCAGGAGAAAGAGGAAGAATCTCAAGGAGACAGACTGACACAGAGGCTGCAGCAATGCGCTTAAACATAGAAAGTATTATGAAGATAGCTCAGGACTGGGCTGTGTTTCATTCTCTTACATGCAGCATCACTATGAATTGGAATCAGTTTGACAGCACTTAAATAAAACAATAATAATTACAAAATAAACCAGATCCAATATTACGTTCCACTCACCCTTGATGTCACTGTCACTCACACTCTGGTGATGATACAGTCAATTAATGTGTTCTCCCCAGAGGGTGTACCAGATAGTTCATATTCACAGTCAATGGAGTGCTGCAGTGGTTAAAACTATCACTGTAATACTCAGTAATGAACAAGAGGGTAGATTGTCTGTTGAAGGTTTGGGTATTGTTCCACAAGATTTAAAAGGAGTAGATAAAACAATGTCAAAAACAGACCACAAGGAGAATTCCATCCATTTTTGTGGATTCTTACAGTAGCATGCATGACACGGAAAACACTTTAAAAATGAAACTTAATACACATAGTTAAAATAAAACTCTCAAATAATTACAGGACTTAGGTCAGGTTATTAAACTTTAAAAATAATGCCATGTTCATTTATGTTCTCTTTAAATAATCAGCAGAACCAGAATTTTAATACCATCTTAATTTCAAGATATGTATTATATTCTAACTTTCCTCATCTATTATAATCCAAATGTCTTTCTTGACTTCTAAATCTGTAATAATGTCATGGAATTCTGGTTCAAATCTTAGTATTATCTTTGGCTCTTTTATCCCTCATTTCCCACATCAAATCAGTTTCAATACTCTGTAGGTTTTGTCCTGTTATTTCAGTAAGTACTGTAACTACCTGTGATGAGTATGCTGCACGATGGCTTCCAACAATCTGACCCTTCTATCAGCACTCATACTGCTCCTTTCTTGGATCTGGATTAAGCCTTGATTTCTTTGACCAAGAGAAACCGGAAAGACTGACATTTTGGGAATTTCATGCCCAGGCATTCAGAATGCCTGACAGTTTCTTCTTGCATGATTTTCATGGGTTTGTCAGCAGTCATGTAAGACACCCAGTTACCCAGTTGTATAGGTTACTTGGAGAAGGCATGGAGAAGAAAGGCCCTGAGATAAACTGCAGCAACAAAAGAAGCTCTGCTGTCCTACTGTGACAGTAGATTCCAGCTCCAGCCTCCATCTAACTGCAAATTTACGAGAGACTCCAAGTGAGCCTAGTATAAAAGACGTTTGGTTGAGCTGAATCAACTCCTAACACTACGTGAGGTGATAAAAAGGTTTGTACAATTTCACATACCCAGTGGTTACACGCTATGTCTGCTAACCATAAAGGTGAGCAGTTCAAACCCACCAAGCAATCCTTGGAAACTCTATAGGGCAGTTCTACTCTGTCCTATAGGGTCACCATGAGTTGGAATTGACTCCACAGAAAGTTCATTTCATTATTAGTGTTTGCAAGGATGTGAATTAATGAGGGATCTTGAACACTCATGATGGAAAAGTAAATCTGTGCAGTGTTTACAGATTTAATTAAGTATATCTAATAAATATAATTTTGAATCATCACAGAATGCTAAGTTGTCCTAAAGACACATTGTCAAAGACCATTGAGACTACCATGTGCTAGATATTGTGCCATGTTTTACAAACACACAAGTTTAAAAGAAGCAAAGGACTCAGCTCTAAGAGAGAATACTATCTAATGAGAAAAAGTAGGCTAAATAAACAAAAATTGTATTTAAAAAATTAACCAAATTGGGATTAATGGTTGCTGAAAACAGATCTGTGATACCAACTGACAGGGTAGCTACTTTAGATGGATGGTCTACAGATGTCTCTCTGAGGAAGTGACATTTAAATTGCTATCTGAATGAGAAGTACAAGACATCTATGCTTTCCATGCAAAAGGAATAACTGACACAAAGTCCCTTAAAATGTTTAAGAAAGGAAGGAGCAAAAGAAAGCCAAATTTACTTCACTTAATGGTTAGGGGAATCTAAGGAGAAGAGGAATTTGCACAGATAAGCAGAGGCTTATAGAAGCCTTTGAAATCAGGGGAAGGAATCTGGATTTTAAGTGATGTGTACAAGCATTGGAGAGTTTTAAGGAAAAGAATTACATTAGCTCTATGCTTCCAAAAGATTCCTCTGAACACTGTAGCAAGTGGACTATGGTGGGAGAAAAGAGTAAATAGGAGACTGGTTAAAAGGGTAGATAATAATCCAAGTGAGCAATGATGCTAGCTTGAATTAGGGTGATGATCAAGAGAGAATGACATAAATTTAGAAATAACCTCAGAAATAACTTTGAAAGTCAAGTCCACCAGATTTCACGATGGCTTAGATGTGTGGGCTAGGGCAGCGGAAAATTGAAGATTCCTACAAAACCCTTGCAGAGAAATTTGATGAAACAATTTCTCAGACTTGGCCATAGCTTTGGACAGAATTAAGGTGATCTATAGCCTTGAGAGCAGCAGTTCCAGCTCAGTGGTGGGAATGGAAACCGAGTTGGAGTAGACTGAGAAAAGAATGATAGGAAAGAGCTAGAGGAAGTAGTGATGAATAACCTCTTCAGAAGATCTTATATTTAACCAGAACAGAAAGAGAAGGTGAGGCCATTCTAAAGGGAAATTTGGGAGGCTGATGGGACTGATAGGCCATAGTGTGTTCATGGAATTTATTTGAGGGAAAGTTAGAAAGCTTTGACATCAAAAAAAAAGAAAAGAAAGAAATATTGAAAATATGAAATGAGATTGTACCCAGAGCACAAGCAGAGACATTTGCTGTTGCTATAATCCGTGATGCTTCATGTATAATAACAGAACAGAAGGCAAAGAAAATTAGGGAGAGAAGTGAGAAGGTATATATGCTGGTATATACCCCACTGTTTGCTGAAAGTGAAGAGATCTTGAAACACTTACTGATGAAGATCAAACAGTACAGCCTTCAGTATGGATTATACCTCAATATAAAGAAAACAAAAATCCTCACAAATGGACCAATAACCAACATCATGATACATGAACAAAAATATTGAAGTTGTCACAGATTTCATTTAACCTGGATCCACAATCAATGCCTATGGAAAGAGCAATCAAGAAATAAGGATGTATTACACTGGGCAAATCTACTGCAAAAGATCTCTTAAAGTGTTAAAAAGCACAGATGTCACCTTGAGGACTTACAGGTGCCTGACCCAAGCCATGGTGTTTTCAGTTGCCTCAGTGCATGCAAAAGCTGGACAAAAGGAGTACCAAAAAAGAACAATGACTTTAAATTATGGCGTTGGCAAAGAATTGAATATACCATGGATTACCAAAAAATAAACAAATCGGTCTTTAAGGAAGTACAACTACAATGCTCTTTAGAAGCCAGAATAGCCAAGACCTCATCTCATATAATTTGTCCGTGTTACCAGGAAGGCCCAGTCTGTTGAGAATGACTTTATGCTCGGTAAAGTAGAGGGTCAATAAAAAGAAAATTTTCAACAAGATGGATTGACACAGTGGCTACAACAATGGGCTTAAGCATACAACAATTGTGAATATGGTGCAGGACTGGGCGTGGGTTCATATTATTGTACACAGGTTCACTATGAGGTGAAACCAACTTGATAGTACCCAACAATAACCTGGAGCACAGGGATGTACATGACTGGTTCCTCTGGAGACATGCCAGCCCTCTGCAGGCATGTACTTTTATTGGTCCCCTCATTATTCTGCTTTCCTGTTTCCTGACTGGAAGCCCTTTTTCAGGTTCTCTTGTGAATTACACTTTTGGATGCCCCTTAAATGTTGATGGGGCACTATTATCATCATGTACAAATTTGTCCTCTCTAGTGTGATGATCTCATCCATGGCTATAGTTTAAATCGTCACTTACATGATGATACTCTTCATTATAAGCAGAATAAAAGAGGAAGGAGTAAGTATGGACCTAGGTGGAAGACAAAGCTTATTGCACAACATGCTTGGAATCAGAGTAAGCAAGGAGTTGGAGGGAAGGTTATGCAAATTAAAACTAGGAACCTGTTTCTTGGATATTGGATAGATTTTAATCAGAAAAATAAAGATATCATACACTAAAAAAAGTTTGTAATTTTCTCTGTAGTAATGAAGAATTTGTTCTCAAGAATAAAACATGTCTTAGTAAAATAATTCTCGTGGTAGTTTTAAAGCTATAGGAAATTAAGTGTTTACCACAGCAACAGTCTGAAATGTAGTGGAGACAAAAACAGAGTATTAGAAGTGTGGTTCAAAAACAATGAAGAGGCAAATACAAAATTATACTTTGGAAGCATTGCAAAAATGATAAGGATGAGAGAGTGGATAGAAAGACCAGATATAAACAATAGCAAGAGCATAAATAATGGCTGACAATATGGCATACTACAGAGGATTGAAGAGGAATCTTGGAGCAAAGTCACTGATTTTGATAATTAGGAAGCTACTGATGGCCTTCAAAAGATGAGTTCAACAGATTTGTGAAAGAATTAAGATTTGCAAAGGGTTAAAAAGTAATCTGGAAGTGAGCTGGCTAGATATGAATAGTTTTTCAAAGAGACTGTCAGTTGATGAAGAGAAAAGAACAGGTCATTAACTTGACACTCAAGTAGATGAATGCAAATTTCATGTTGAACTGATTATTGTTGTTCCTTTTGCCTTTGTTTTTGCTTGTTTGTTTATTTTGAGTTTAAGTAGGATATTAACAAATTAGGGAGTCAAAGCCAAGGGAAACAGAGATTAAAAACCCAACAGTGTCCTAGAAATGATGGTAATAACTGAGGTGAAAATCTCAGGAGGAAGAGTAAGCAGAGAAGATTCCTGAATGTAAGAAGAAAAAGAAAATATGGAGAAGTAATTCAAAGAAGACCAAGAAATACACTGAAATAAAAGAGGTGAGAGTAATATGATTTCTTGAGAAAACAAGTAGGTATCTGAAGGGTCACTAAGATTTGAGCCACAGAGAATTTACCAAAGCTTTGGGATGGCACTGCTTCAAATCACCCATGCAAAATCCAAAAATTTGTTGGAGCAGAAGAGGAGGAAAAAAGGGAGAATTAATAAAGATATATAATGGGAAAAGACAAATTAAAGAAACAGAAAATTCAAATAAAACAAATAAGCTTCCTGGATATTTTGCAATTCCATGTGCTTGATAACAGTAATTACAATCAGGGCTTTGTCATGCTGACTAAAATGTCTGAATCATTGACTCCATTTTGCTTTGGGTTGTCTCCAAAATCCCTTGCTTTGGAAGAATTGTTTCTTTACCATTACCAATGTAGCTAGCCAATTTTTAATGGTTGAATATGGAAAGGGAATCATGAGGGAAATCATGTTAAACACTCTTGATATAAGTGAAGCCATCTTGGATGCTGAACCATTACTTCAACTCTGTGTAACCTCCTGTGACATTTGTGTACTGTAACCTAGAGGCGATCTGGGAACACCTCCAAGCCCTTGGCCCGAACATGTGAAACAATGTATGACCAAAACTGTAAACAAACTGTATGTTTTAGTTCCTTGTATTCTAAGTTACCAAAAGGGTATAAATACTCTAATAAACCTTTGCTCGGGGCTCTCAGCTGGCGATAGCCGTTAGCCCTCTGATCCCAAACTATTTCATGTCTATCCTTTCTTAGTCTTGGCGTCGGTCTCCTCCACCCACCACGTTCATCGGAGAACTCTCTGATCTCCGATATCCGGCGCCCGAACGTGGGGCCGGAGGAGGACTTCCCGCTTGTTTTACAGGTTTCAGCGGACCAGCCCCGCAGTAGAACACCGAGACTCCCCGAGCTTCATTCCTAAGGGAGTTCGCAACCTATCGTGCTGGTAAAGGTGTGTAAGCTCGGGATAAGCATCAGGGTAATTATGGGAGGTAATTTGTCTGTTTCTCTCTCTTGGGAACTCGTATTCTTTCAGAGTTTTGTAATCTTTAGGGTCACAATGGAGCCTCTACAATCAGAGGAGAAGTTAAAAAATGGAAGGGAAGGAAAAGGCGAGGATAGTGAGGGGGGCAACTGGCCATCACCACCTTCGTCCTCTCCTCTGCCTTTTCCTGTTCCCTCTAAGAGCTTAAAGCTAGAGGAGAACGAGGGAGGCGACCAGCCATCGCCACCTTCGTCCTCTCCTCCGCCTTCTCCTAAGAGCTTAAAGCTAAGCGCTCCTTCACCCTCCCTTATTCTTTCTAAAGACTGAAAGCCAAGTTCACAATATTTTCCTGCAGTCTTAGAAGGCGTGAGAGAAGCCAGAATAGCAGGAGATGGGGATGCTTATTTGTTTCCAGTAACAATCACAGAGGTGACTCTGCCTGGGCAGGATGAGGACAGTTCTGATGGAGTCTATCAGTACAGTCATCACCCTGTCCCTTTCACTGTCCTGAAAGAAATAAAGAAAGCTGTCAGTCAGTATGGCCCCACTGCTCCTTTTACTATGGGAATACTGAGAGGGCTAGCAGAAGGAGAGCGTCTCATTCCCCACGATTGGGAGGCGCTAACACGGACTTGTTTATCCTCAGGAGAATATTTACAGTTTCGAACGTGGTGGTCTGATGCTGCCCAGCAGCAAGCTCAAAGAAATATTCAGGCTCAGATTAATGTGTCTGCCGAACAATTGTTAGGAGTAAGTACCTGGGCTGACATCAAAGCTCAGTCAATAATGAACAATCAAGCTATATCCCAAGTTAGATTTGTGTGTTTAAAAGCTTGTGAAAAAGTCAGTCAACCAGGACAAGAAGCTCCTGCATTCAGCTCTGTAAGACAAGGAGCTAAAGAGCCGTATGTTGATTTCCTTACTAGACTCAGAGATGTTTTGCAAAAAACTATAGAAAATTCAGATGCCAGAGATATGATTTTACAAATTTTAGCATTCGATAATGCCAACCCAGACTGTAAGAAGGCTCTTCGCCCTCTTAAGGGATGAGGAAGTTTAGAAGATTATATTAAAGCTTGTCAAGAAGTTGGATCTGTAACTTTTAAGGCTGCCGCCTTGGTAGAAGCAATGGCAGTGCTGCATATGAAAAATAGCCGCTGTTTTTGGCTGTGGCAAGTTAGGTCATATAAAAAGAAATTGCAGGGAAATTAGCACAAAATTAAGATTGTGTGCCAGGATAACGGCACCAGAACTGTGTCCCAGGTGCAAGCATGGAAATCATTGGGCAAATTGCTGCAGATTTAGACAATCGATAGTGCCAAAGAGAAGTTTAAAGAATTATATTGAAACTTGTTAAAGAAGTGAAGTCAAAATTTTTTTAAGGTTGCCACTCTAATTGAAGCAATGACAACATTACATGTGGAAAATGGTCACTATGAAAACAGTAAGTATAAAAAATCTCAACACCTTGTAAGCCTAGAAGCTGGGGGACGGGAAGAACGGCGGGGGGTGGGCAAGCTTGTTCTTCTGTCCTCCCTTGCTCCCTTTAAAGGCTAACTCTTTTTAAAACTTTTAGTGTGGCTATGTCGCTTCTATAACTTTAGAACCTATGCTATCAAAAGACAAATGGAGAGCGAGAAGGATCCCTCGTCTACTCCTCACTCCTCAACGCCATTTAAGAGGAGTTAGAAAGTAGAAAGAAGCTGGGAGGTGGAGGGAGCGACTGGTCATCGCTACTTTCACCTATTCCCAAAGAGAGCGAGAGAGGCGACTGACCATCGCTGCTCTCGTCTACTCTTTTATTTTTAATGTCATCGTTTAAGGAGAAACCAGAAAGTAATGAGGAATCGGGGAGTGGGGAGGGAGAGGAAGGCGGACAGCCGCCGCCACCTTCTCCTGCTCTTCCATCTTCTCCTATTCTCTCTAAGAAAGTAAGGCCAAGTACTCCTGTAAAGGAATTAACACCAAGTACTCCTCTGGAAATTCCAAAACAACTTATATGGTTGGGGGAAAGGTTTTGCTTGTGTCTCTCCAGATTTTTGAAATTGGACCCAACAAAATGTATTGGACCCAACAGATGTATGGCCTCTAGGCCCACTAAAATGGCTTAAGAGTACTGGTAATAGTGAAACAGTGGTTTGGGAAGGGAAAACAAGGGATCCCAACCCTCGTGTTACTATAGTAAGAGATCCAACAGTTCAAGGTCCTTAGATTATACAATAATTATAAATCCTTTAATTAAAGAGGATGAGGGCACGTATTTTTGTGTAAAATATCAAAAATTTACCCCAGATGACAAACTTATCAAGAAAGGAATTGGAATTCAGTTGTCAGTTATAACAACACCTGATGCATGGTATTGGGCCTCAAATGGTCTCATAACTGCTTCTCAATCAGTAGCTAAGGGAGCTCAATTGAAAAATTGTTGGATCTGTCATCACATTCCTAAATCAGGAGCACCTTTACATCCATTAGCAGTTCCTTTGACTAATCATACTTTTTATTATATTTACAAAGATGATTATGGTCGTTTACCTTTAAAGACTTGTATAGTTGCTAATAGCTATACAATACCATGCATAACCTTAGATGGTACTTCTTCACAATCTAGAGACCTAGGATTAATGTCCCACTGTTCTGGGGAACTTCCTAAACCAAATCATGGAACAAAACCTTATTTTTGTACACCACCTGGCTTAACCTTTCTTTGCAGTGACACTACGACACCTTGGTCATGGGCTTTACAATGTTTATCTATGATTAAGTACAAAGGTCAATGTGCTATTGGGGTTCTTATTTTTCCTTTCTATGTCCATCAAAATACATTGGCCATTCCTCTTAAAGTGATTAAGAGAGATGCCACTTCAAATCCTTTTATAGAACATGCTGGATTTAATTGGTGGTTATTGAGAGCCATCATTCCCAGATTGGGAATATACCAACTTGATATGGCAAAGCATAACTTATCTGATACTATCCATCTATTGGCATCCAATACCAAAAAGGCTCTGAAAGCGCAACAAACCTCTTTAAATTCATTGGCTGAGGTTGTCTGAGACAACCGTATGGCTTTAGACATACTCCTGGCTAAATCAGAAGGCATTTGTGCAGTCATTAATAAAACTTGCTGTACATGGGTCAATACCTCTGGTGAGGTGGAACTCAGTCTGTATCAAATTCAACGTGTGGTTAATCAGACTCAATCTGACCCTCACTGGAAGCCATGGGGTAATTGGTTTACTTCCTGGTTTCCTAATTTTGGATCTTCCTTAACACCAATCATAACACCGATAGGTGCTGGACTTCTTATTTGCTGTTTAGTGCCTCTTCTAATGAAAATTTATATGAAGGTTGTTGGTTCTGTTCTACATGTCTAAAATTCATTGTACTTTGGCCATGTGGTGGCTGGTACCTCTAGGGGACTGATGTCATGTATTCAATTAAGAAAGAAGTTGATTTCCCTGAAACCCAAAATGGGTTACTGAAGAGATACAATCGCTCTACTTATTGCCTCATGATCCCCAGAGCTCGGCTGGTTAGTCAGTGATGGGTAAGACCCCTCAAGGAGGGGCGACCTAAGATAGACACAGTCACCAAGGGATCATCAAGAAAGGAGCTGGCGAGCGAAAGACGGGTAAGACTCCTCATGGGAGGGGCAACCTAAGACAGGCCCAGTCACCGAGAGGCTATCTAAGAAGCAAGAAAGTTTCTTGCGCTGTGCTTTAACGGAAACATGACAAACAGTTGCCCTGGCCACAAAGAATTCACTAACTGGTATTGCTGTTTATACCAGACACTTCACCTTCATTTTTATTAAATAAAAAAGGGAGAAATGAGGGAAATCATGTTAAACACTCTTGACATAAGTGAAGCCACTTGGATGCTGAACCATTACTTCAACTCTGTGTAACCTCCTGTGACGTTTGTGTACTGTAACCTATAGGTGATCTGGGAACACCTCCAAGCCCTTGGCCCAAACATGTGAAACAATGTATGACTGAAAATGTAAACAACTGACTTAGTTACTGTATGTTTTAGTTCCTTGTATTCGAAGTTACCAAAAGGGTATAAATACCCCAATAAACCTTTGTTCGGGGCTCTCGGCTGGTGATAGCCGTTAGCCCCCTGATCCCAAACTATTTCATGTCTATCCTTTCTTAGTTTCAGCGTCACTCTCCTCTGCCCACCACATTCATCGGAGAACTCTCTGATCTCCGACAGTTTCTGCCCTGAGTGTTAAACAGTTCCCTGAAGTGCTCAGATTTATGGCCGTCACCTTAGCTCACAAGTGCTTCTATGCCATATGACTTCTGGCTCCTAGAGATGCAAGTGCTAAGCATCCAGACTCGTAAAATGCACCAACATCTTCAGCACTGACACTAAGAGATAAATGCTATGTAGGTTTCTTCACATACTTCCCAAACTCCTAGAACACAGTGAATAAAGGCAATTTATTTGATTAGATGAGATCAAATTCACTGGATTACTCTTTGCCGCTTGACACTTGTGCAACTTTTGTAAAACTGAGATGATTTACTGCACAGAAATCAGAGAACTCTACTAGCAATGCATAAAATAAATAGTGTGGGATTTACCTTTGACCAGATACTTGTTAAAGACAAAAAAACTTAGATCTGAGCCACCAAATATTTTCAAAGGACAACCATGAACACTCTTTATTTTCATCTAATTGTCGTAGGCTTTGCAAATATGTAAACCCTGAGTGGTGTAGTGGTTAAGTGCTAGAGCTGCCAACCATAAAGTTCAGTAGTTCAAACCATCAGGCACTCCTTGGGAACTGTGAGGCAGTTCTGCTCTGTCCTATAGGGTCACTGTGAGTCAGAATCCATTTGACAGCAATGGTTTGGGGGATTTGAGTTTATAAATATGGGTTAAAAAAAACAATAGCAAGTAATTCAAAACACAGTGTTCTTCAACAAAGTTACCTAAACCCACTGCCATCAAATCAATTCCAACTCATAGTGATCTCATAGATGGATATCAAGTTGATTGCAACTCATAGTGACCCCATAAGGTTTCCAAGGCTATAAATCTTTAAGAAATCAGAGTGCCACGTCGTTTTCCTGTAGAGCCGCTGTTGGTTTGGAGCCACTGTGGTTTTGAATCTCCAACCTCTTGGTTAGCACACTTTAACTACTGTGCCATCAGAGCCTCTTCAAATTATAGTCTGTAGAACACCACTTCATATATAGATGAAGGGTTGAGGTGCCATTTTCTTTCAGAGGCTGAGATTTTTACAACGTCCTTGGAGTATTTAAATAGACAAATATTTGACAGATAACTACAGAAGTGAACTGATGCCTGACTGTGACTGGCGTTATTGCGGGAGAGAAAATGACAATTCAAGTCAACTACTAAGAAGCTGAAAAATGTTCTATTATAATCCAGATTTTGAGAGCTTGGAATAAGGCCATGCTGATGACTGCTTTCAGGGAATTCCTTTTTTAAAACTGTGATACTATCTTACAGCACTTAAGGAAACATCCTGTGTTCCTTGGAATGAATTGGTGCAGTTATGCCTCAAGGTACAGTAATTTTTTTTTACTGTGTAGTTTAGAGCTACACCTATTTAATCAGTGATGGACAAAGCTTTATTTTTTGAGATGTTGCTCTGTGTGTGTGTGTGTGCTTGCATGCGCGCGCGTGCACATGCGTGCACACACATTTTTCCTTATAACTGGTCTCAGATCCAGATATGTTATTTTTCCAGAACTAATGACTAATTGACCACAGTGAGTTTGTATCCTTTTTTCAATAAAGGTAGTTCCTATGCAACGTAAGAATGCTTTTGATTCTATTTTTTCTTTAAAGAGGTGGTATATTAATATACCCAACTGTGTTTCCCAGTCACACAGATTCTGTCATCTGTATCAGATTTCCCTTTGCTGTTTTACAGTACAGATTAAAGTCTGTACAAGTGACAGAACTTTTATTTCTGAACTAAAATGTGGAGTCTATGTGGAATTTAAATGTATTTTTTATTAAATCCCACATATATGTATTTATTCATTAGAGACAGAAGGGAATGCAGGACTCCTCACAACATCACAGCCATGTCCTTCAGACTTTTCTTTAGTGTCAGAAAAGGCTAAGTTGACACTCAGTTCAATTCTTTTCTCATTACCAGGTAACCAAGGTGGAGTAGTGGGTTAAGTACTATATCTGCTAACCAAAAGGTCGACATTTCAAATCCACTAAGCACTCCTTCGAAACTCTATGAGGCACTTCTACTCTGACCTCTAGGCTCACTATGAATCAGACCTGACTCGATGGCAGTGAGTTTTTGTTTTTTGGTTTTGGGTATCTAAGATAGCACATGGTAAGAGCAGGGTTTAAAGTCAGATCTTGCTCTCAGCTCAGTTTGTAGTTTTTCCAAGTACTGATTATTACTTGACTTTTCTGCCTTCTTTCAACACCTGTTGCTAATAGAGTGGATTTTTGTTAAAATCCTACTCATAACTATGTATTATTTAAAGACTATCATTTATTCCTCCTCTGTCTTCCCCAGGCAAAATAAAACTCATTCCAGTCCTTATCAGGTCCTCACAGAATCTCCTCCAAGCATCCCTAAGTCTTTATGTTTCTTTATAATGTATGTTATCATATTAACTAGTAGCCGTTGAGTAATGACAATCTCATGTGCTATTTAGTGCTTTTCTATTCCTATTCTTCCTATGGATTAAGTTATGTCCACCAAAAATATCTCTCAACTTGACTAGGCCATGATTCCCATATTGTTTGATTGTCCACTATTTTGTCACATGACATGACTTTCCTATGTGTTGTAAATCTTACCACTACAATGTTAACGAAGTAGAATTAGCAGCAGTTTTGTCAGTGAGGCAGGACCCAATTTACAAGATTAGGCTGTGCCTTAAGCCAATCTCTTTTGATATATAGAAGAGAAAAGCCATCAGAGAAACACGAGGATTTCATACCACCAAGAAACAAGAGCCAGCCCAATAGCACATCCTTTAGACCCAAAGTGCCTGCAGAGAAGCTCCTGTACCAGGGGAAGATTGACAACGAGGACTTTCACCTAATGCCAACAGACAGAAGAAGTCCTCCCCAAAGCTGGCACCCTGAATCTGGACTTCTAGGTTCCTAGATTGTGCGAAAATAAATTTATCCTTGTTAAAACCATCCACTTGCGGTATTTCTGTTATAGCAGCACTAGATAATTAAAACACAGAGTATAACAGTGCTCCATTGGGTTTTCAATAACTGGTTTTTCAAAAGTAGATGGCCAAGTCTTTCTTCTGCAGCACCTCTGTGTGGATTTAAAGCTTCATCCATTCACCTAGCAGCCAAGCATGTTGTGTTAACTATTTGTACCACCTAGGGACTTTTTAGCATGTACCAAATCAAAGATTTCAGGGACCTTGGAAAATAAAGGGAACAACTATATTTGAAATACCACAGTGAACTATCTCCAAAGACACATCCCTAAAACAGTCATGTAATTGATGTTGTTGTTTTCTTAAAATCCAGACAGATTAGATGAAATTCTGGACTTTGGAAACCATCCACACCCCTTCCAATACTGGAATCTTAAATTAAAAATCTAAAACATCACAATTCTGGAAAAGAGAAAAAGCAATAACATTTTATTTTCCAAAGGACATATTTGGCAAAAAATATTTTGATGAAAATTTTCTTACAACTGGTAAATCCCAGAGTCTGCATTTAGCATACTTAAACCTGAGACACCAATCATGACTCCTGTCTGTAAGTCCCTCATGCACTGGGAGTCTGGCTCTCTCAATCACAGTTGACTGTACTGATAGAATGATCAGCAAACTGGTTCAGAAAGATAGCTGAGCCATTAAAGTCCTCTTCTATGTATTTGGAACTATAGAGTTTACTGCCGAGAGGTGGCTGAAAGATTATAAAGTGAACTCAGGCTAGAGCCACAAGAGGTCATTGGAAGATGAATTTAAGAGGAAAGTAATCAGCAAACGAGGCTTTTTTTTTTTTTTTTTTGTAAAGGCAGAGGGGAGTTATGAATGAAAATTCACGGAGATATCAGCTATTAGCCATTTGTGGTCAGTGGCATTCCAATTCCATTTTCTACAATGTTCTGTTATACTCCAGTTTAACTCTGTGGATTTTTTTTAATGTCTCTAGATCTTTACAGATCACTTATTTCTTGAACTAGTCTATGAAGATCTCTGTTGCTTATAATTGTAAGAACACTGGCTAATACTTAATAAAGTTTTGTCATCTTTTGTATTAAAATGAAGTATAAATAATTTTAGACTATCTTGACTACGTCCATAAATTATTTACCTTGGCTCTAAATTGAGAGACTATAGCAATGTGATTAACCTGGAAGTGTTTCAAAGAGCAACTTTATAAACTAAAATCACTTTCCATCAAGTAAGCACACAGGAAACATGACTTTTGAGTCAGAGGTAAGACAACCATTTTCACAAAACATGGTAGAAACTAGAAAAGTTTTCTTTCAAGTAGTACATATTATTTTTACAGCTGAGAATACAAAGCACATCAAAAATTTCTTTTAAATGGTATGTCATTTTTCTATTTGAGGATACAAAACACAAGAAGTTTTTCACTTGTTTTTCAAACATGTGGGTCCCAATAGCTGTGAAATGCATCTGTTTCTGATTTACTTACTCTTAACTCATCGAAATGCTGTTTTGTGAAAATCACTTGTTGTCCAAGAAGTCCTCTGTGTCTTCTTTATGAGCATAGCTAGCCTTTCTTAGAAACAGATCTGTTGGCCAAGAGCAAGTGAGCTTGTACAACAAACATTCAAGTCTGGATAGAGATAGAACCATAAAACATCAGGTTAACTTCTTTGAGGGAAAAAAGGCAATGTCTGTGACTTTCAGACACTAGTCTTGATAAAATCTTGTTAGATGAATCTCTTTGTGTTTCTTTAGCCTCTCAGGGGACAAGTTCACTTGGGCAGCTATGAGAGAATTTATTAAATTGTTTGAAATAAAACTTCCTTCACTGAAATTGTAGAGATGGGTAAAAGCCCACATTTTCCATGTTTTGTACAATGTTTGGTGCAGTGGCCTTCTTGGTGAAAGCATGCACACCAATAAAATAGTGTAGCTTATGGAGACATTTGCCTGCTTGTGATTAGACTGAAGCACTTAAAGAAATTGGTAATTTTTAAAAAAATAATTCATTCAACATATCTTTATTTATCATGTATCATTTTATAAACTTTGGAGATATCAGTATGCAAAACAGAAAAAAAATCTCTGGCCTCAAGGAACTTACATTCTCCAGAGACAGACATTAACCATAATGAAAAAGAAAATTCTACAGTATGTTAAACCAGTTGCACTGAAATTATTCCTTACTCATGAAGACCTTATGTGTGTCAGTAGAACTGTGTTCTGTAGGGTTTTCAATGACTGATTTTTCTGGAAACAGATCTACAGGACTTTCTTCCAGAGACTGATGAAGGGACTCAAACCACCAACCTTCCAGTTAACAGCCAAGTGTGTGTTAACTATTTACACTACTCAGGGTCTCCTACACTATTTTAGAAAATGCCGAATATTAACAGGGGAACAGCAGAATAAGAGAAAATGTTCCGGCATAGGGAGCCAGGCAAAGCCAAGTGTCATCAAGTGGGATCTGACTCACACAGCTTTAAATGCAGGACTCATTATGAGTTGATCTCATTAAGAAGAATACAGGTTAAACAAAGTGAACCATATGAATATTTGGAGAAGAACAGTCCAAGAAGAACAAACAGCCAATGCTAAAACTCTGAAGCTATAATGGTCCTGTTATGTTCAAGAACTGTAACTGCAGTGGAAAATTGAAAGTCTTAGCAGATAAGCTATCAAGATAACAAGGGAGGGGGTTACATACGACACTGCATCTCTGTTTCTGTCAGCTAGTGCTGCTGTAACAGAAATGCCACAAGTGGAAGGCTTAACAAAGACAAATTTACCCTTACGCAGTTCAATAGGGTACAGATCCACCTTCAAGGTGTTCACTCTGGGGAAAAGACTTTCCCTCTTTTAGCTGTGGAGGAAAGTCCTTGTGTTGCATCAGTCTTTGGTCAGGGAGCCTCTTGGTAGAGGAACCTCGGAACCTCAGGTCTGAAGGACGTGCTCTTCTCCTGTTGCTGCTTTCTTGATGGTGTGAGATTCCCAACTCTCTGATTGCATCCCTTTCCTTTTATGTAAGATAAAAGGATAAAATATGGTGCAAGCCACACTCCAGGGAAACTCCCTTTACATTACAGCAAGAAGGTAAACTTAGGAAGGGATTTATAGTCTCACCCTACTCTTTTTTTAACGTACAGCATAAGAAAATCACAAAATGGAGAACAATCAAAAAATATTGGGGATTGTAGTTCAGCCAAAAGGCTACACACATTTCTTGGGTGACACAGTCCAATCCAAGACAATCTCAAATTTGAATTTGCGTGTGAACCATGTGGAGATATTGTTAAAATATAGCTTCTGTTTTAGTGGATCTGAGAAGCAATTGAGATTCTGCAGTTCTAACAAACTTCTTAAAAGATGTGAACCATTCTTTTAGCAACAGGACTGCAGGTCGTTAAAAGGATATTGGCTTTTACTGTGAGAAGACCAAAGAGCCACTGAAGAGTCATCAGTAGAGGAATGATGTGAACTGATCAGATGAAATAAATAAAACTCTAAATTTCGTTTATAAATTACTTTCTCACTCACTGTCTTGGGGATGCTGTGTTGGAAATCTTACCACTGGACAAGAGGTCATGGTTGGCTTCTATTCTCTTTACTGTGATAGGACCTCTCTGCCCACTATACCCTAGAAGTGGCCAGGCATAAGGAAGACAAGGTAAAAATGATAGCATAAAAGGGTATGTGACACTTGGGTAAACAGTGGTCTCTTACATGCTGTAATGGCTGGACCAGAATCTGCAAAGACTCACATCCTTGTGATACCCCATAGATAAACACCTAGCATATATTGCCCCTCACATATTCATTCTACTTTATGCTTCTAGATGAACAAAGACTGGTTTTGATTTGTTGTTACGAATCTTCAGTTAGCACTGATATTCTCCAGGATTATGAGATATTTAAAACTGATTCTCTCTTGACTTGACGGATTAAGCTGACTCCTTTTCTTGGATGCCCTTCAAAGATCCCCTCTCCAGGCACTGTAGCTCTTTCAAATACAGTTTTCTCACCTTGGGTGAGTATATCTCACCAGTTTTTGCTTAGATTTCTTCCTGTAAGCAAGCAGTCCTCCTTGGCTGCTGCTTTAGCTCTCCTGGATATCTTCTTGAGCACAAGAAAATATGATCCCTCATATTTTCACTCACTCTGTTTATCACACAGCCCTCATCTAATAAACAGAAATAATCAAGAGTCCTTTTTCTAGTCCAATATGAATAGAAAGACACCCTATAATTACTTATGAAGAGAAACGTAGACATCTGCCCACTGAGACTTCCAAACTGAGGTGCACACACCAACTCTCCCAGCCTTTTCATTTAAATCTCTCTCATTTAACTCAAAGTGAGGAAAAAGAAAGCTCTTCTGTAGAGCCCAACAATAGTTCTCTCCATAGAAATGCTCACTTCACCCCAAGCCTCTGCTGATGGAGGTGGGGATCATGTAAGGCCTACAAAACTGGTTCTTAGATACTTCTTACAGAAGCCTGCTTTGTTTACTTTTCAACTTTCCTTTACAATGTTAGGAATCCCCGGTGGCATAGTGGGTTACGTGCTATGTCTGCTAACCAAAAGGTCAGTAGTTCAAATCTGCCAAGTGTTCCTTGGAAACTTTATGGGGCAGTTCTACTGTGACTTGTAGGGTTTCTATGAGTGAGACCCAGACTCATGAACAGTGGGGTTCTTTTGGGGGGGGGATGTGATCGTAGCTGGCATCAGTTTCCTTGGAGCCTCTCCCCAAACTAAAATATAAGAGAACAATTTACTTGTTTCAAAAATATAGCTTCTTGAACTTTAAATTTTCAGATGATCCCTAAACAAAAGCAACTTACAAATCCAGTATCTATAAAATTATAAAATAAAATTTAAATAAGTCAATAATTTATTGTGACAGAAAATATTCTTTTGTTGAAGCCAAATGACTGATCCTTGATTTAACAGTAGAAACAGTAGTATCAAGTAATGTATTTCACCTATTTTTGAAGTATTTTTAATTTTGATAATAATTATTTTCATGTGGAAGACTACGTATTATTACACTTATAGGTTTTCCTTTGTAGTTTGGAATAATCAGACCTCAGATATAATTCCTAATCTGTCAAGAAAATTAACTTCTGTTTTAGTCAGCTACTGCTGCTCTAACAGAAATACTGCAGTGCGGATGGCTTCAGCAAAGGCAGTTTATTCTTCCACAGTCCAGTAGGCTACATGTCTGAATTCAGAGTGCCCATTCTAGAGGAGGACTTTCCCTCTGTCAGCTCTGGAGGAGAGCCCTTGTGTTGTACCAGTCTTTGATCAGGGAGCATCTTGGCCCAAGAACTTCAGGTCTAAAGGATGCACTCTATTCTCGGTGCTGCTTTTTTGAAGATGTGAGGTTCCCAGTTCTCTGCTTGCTTCTCTCTCTTTTTATCTCCTATAAGATGAAAGAATAAATGGTGGTACAAGCCACACTCCAGGGAAACTCCCTTAGCAAAGGTGTTAAAGTCCCACTCTAATCCTCTTTTAACATAATCATCATATCTATTACCCACAGGCAGAAATTAAGATGTATAGCATAGGCAAATCACAAAATATTGGCAAGGTAGCTCAGCTAAATGAATACTCACATTTTAGAGGGGACACAGTTCAATCTGTGATCATCTTTAAAAGTAATTTTAACAGTGTTTCCTGATAACTCTATACTGGTCTTTTCCATTTGAAGTGAGCATTTACACTGTAGTATTGTCACAGTGTACATTCAATGAGTACATTTTATTTACAGGCATAAGTCATTCTGTTGTGTTTTCCTTTATTGTGCTTGGCAGATATTGTGTTTTCTACAAATGGAAGGTTTGTGGCGACCCTAAATCAAGCAATTTTATTGGTGTCATTTTTCCACCAGCATGTGCTCACTTCATATCTCTGCAGCACATTTTGGTAATTCTTGCAGCATTTCAAACTTTTTCATTATTGTTATATCTGCTATGGTGATCTATGATCAGCAGGCTTTTATTTTTTTATTTTTTTTTATTTAACATAACTGAGTGAAAATGTACATTCACATGTAAATTTACATGCCCCCCTATATGCAGCTTCCACTGCTCTCCCTGTCCGGTGACTGCACACTATTCCTCTCTGCTCCCTACATGTCTCATCCTCCCAACAGTCTCCTTTCCCCTCCTCTCCGTCCACTCCCCTTCCTCCAGCCAGAGGTCAGCAAGATGATATCCTATAGATGTATAGAACCATAAAGTGCTTCCAACATATGGTTACTCTGCATTGCCAAGTCCATTCCATTCCTGTCCAAAGAGTGGACCTTTGTTATAATTTATGGGAACGGACAGCATCAGGGCCGGGGGCCATGTTCTCAGAGGAACCCCAAAACCGCTGGACCATCAATTGAGGTCTTTTAGTGGAGATCTCATGATGCACCTCTTTTTATTCTTGTGTTGCCAGTGAGGCTCCTCTCTGTGAGCTCCGTCATGGCTATCACTGGTGATGGCTGGGCACCATCCAGTTCTTCCGGTCCCAGGTCGATGTAGGCACCCACTCTTGTGGGTCTCTGTCTTCTCGGTTGTCTTTACCACATGTCATTTTGGCGCTCGGTGAGCATCCATTCCTGCTGAGTTGGGACCATTTGCTGTGTCCTCGGATGGCAGCTTGGCAGCTTTTAAGACCCCCGACGCCACTCACCAATGTGGGGTGCAGAGAGCTCTCTTAGCAAAACGCTAGTTGTGCCAATTGGCCTGGAATTCGCCTAAGAGCGTGGTCCCCCGTCCCCCGCCCCAGCTACTCTATCCTTGCAGTATTGAGTTAAGATGGAAGGAGTACTCAAGTTATGGATCAGCAGGTTTTGATGCTACTGTTGCAATTGTTTGGAAGCAATAAAACTGCACCCATAAAACTGTAAGCTTAATAAAGTTTGTACGTGTTCTGACTGCTCCACTGACCAACCACTCCTCCGTCTTTTCCCATTCCTCGGGCCTCCCTACCCTTAGACAAGACAATTCATGAACACATGAATGATAAGAAAGCAAAACAGTCTTACTGATGATGTGGAGAAAGTTTTAGTGCTCCAGATAGAGAATCAAACCAGCTACAGTATTCTTCTAAAAAGAAGCCTAATCCAGAGCAAGGCAATAATTCTCTTCAATTCCGTGAATGCTGGGATGGATGAGGAAGAAGCAGAAAAGAATTCTGAAGCTAGTAGAGGTTGCTTCGTGAGACTTAAGGAAAGAAGCCATCTCCATAATACAAAGTACAAGGTGAAACATCAAGGACTTGTGTAGAAGATGCAACAAGTTATACAGAAGATCTAGCTAAGTGACAAAGGTGGCTATACTAAATAACAGAATTTCGATGTAGACAAAACATTCTTATGTTGGAAGATGACACCACCCAGGACTTCCATGGCAAGAGAGATAAAGTCAATGACTGGCTTCAAAGGTTCAAAGGACAGGCCGACTCTCTTGTACAGACTGATGCAGTTGGTGACTTCAAGTTGAAGCTGATGCTCATTAACCATTCAGAAAGTCCTAGGGCCCTTAAGAATTATGCTAAATATGCTCCACCTACACTCTATAAGGAAACCCTGGTGGCATAGTCATTAAGCTGATAACCAGAAGTTGGTAGTTCTACTGTACCAGGCACTCCTTGAAAACTCTATTGGGCAGTTCTTTTCTGACCCATAGGGTCACTATGAGTCAGAATCGACTCAATGGCAGTGAGTTTGGGGTTTTATGCTCCACAAGTAGAAAAACAAAGTCTGAAAATAGTATATCTCTTTACATGATTTCCTAAATATGTTAAGCCCACTGCAGAGACCTACTGCTCAGGGGATAAAAAAAGTTTCCTTTCAAAATATTACTGCTTATTGACAATGCACCTAGTCACCCAAGAGTTTTGGTGGAGAAATACAAGGAGATTAATGTTTTCATGCCTGTTAATGAAACCACCATTCTGTAGTCATGCATTAAGGAGTAGTTTTGACTTTCAACCCTAGTTAATTAAGAAATATATTTTGTAATGCTATAGCTGCTGTAGAGAGTGATTCTTCTGATGGATCTGGACAAAGTCAATTGAAAACCTTCTAGAAAGGATTTATCGTTCTAAATTCCATTAAGAACATTCATGATTCATAAGAGAAAGTCAAAATACCAACATTAACAGGAATTCAGAAGAAATTGTCCCCAGCCCTCAAGGATGACTTTGAGGAACCCAAGATTTCAATAGAGGAAGTAACTCAAGGTATGGCAGAAACAGCAAGAGAAGTAGAATTAGAAGTGTACCCTAAAGATGTGACTGAGTTTCTGCAATCTCATGATTAAATTGTAGCTAGTGAGCAGTCGCATCTGATGGAGGAACAAAGAAAGTGATTTCTTGAGAAGAATCTACTCACAGTGAAGATACTGTGAACGTTGTTGAAATGACAACAAAGGATTTAGAATATTACACAAGCTAAGTTGGTAAAACAGCAGCAGAGTTTGAGAAAACTGACTCCAATTTTGAAATAAGTTCTACTGTGGATAACATAGTATCAAGCAGCATTCTATATTACAGAGAAATATTTCATGAAGCAAAGAGCCAATCGATGAGGCAACCTTCACTTCTGCCGTATTTTAAGAAATTGCCATGGCTACCCCAATATTCAGCAACCACCACCCTGATCATTCAGCAGCTGTCAACATGGAGGTAAGACCTCCACCAGAAAAAGGATTACAATTCATTGAAGGCAAATGGCAGAATTTTTTTAGCAATAAATTATTTTCTTATTAAGGTATGTACATTTTTTAAGACATAATACTATTGCACACTTGATAGACTATACCCACTGCCATCAAGTCTATTCTGATTCACAGTGACTCCATAGGACATAGTAGAACTACTCCATGGGGTTTCCAAGGAGCACCTGGTTGATTCAAACTGCCAACTTTTTGGTTAGCAGCCATATTACCTAACCACTACACTACACTACCTGATAGACTATAATATAATGTAAACCTAACTTTTTTATATACTGTGAAACCAAAAAATTAATGTGACTTACTTTATTGCACTATGTGCTTATTGTGGTGTTCTGGAAACAAACCTTCAATGTCTTCAAGGTATGCCTGTATTTACAGCTGGAATGAGGAATAAAAATATACTTAGTTGTATATTCATCATTGTACTTATATCTGATGAGGTAATTAGATTCACATTTAGTCAGATTCCATGTGTCTTTCATGTATCTGCTCTCCATGTACATATAGGATAGTTCATTTGAATACAGGTCCTCTGAGTTCAATCTACCTATACTAATTACCATTTGTAGTATAAGACTCAATTATAATTCCAGCTTGCTCTATTGCAACAAGTTTAGAACTCATAAGCACCTCCTCTGCACTCACATGGCTGGGAAAAAGATTATTATTAAAACGAAAACACAAAACTTGAAAACTTCACGTGTTTATTTAAAATTAGCAAACTTACAAAGAATACATGTGCAGATTCCATCTGAGATTTTAAACTATTTGGCAAATTGATAAATCCTTAAATATCAAATAATAAAACATGGATTCTGAATCTACTGAGAAAAGGGTGAAAATCAGCAACTGACTCATTACTAAAGAGGGCTGGATAGAGAACAGAGCCTAGGGTTTTTCCCTAAGCTTTTTGCCAAGATATGCTCACAACCTTCTGACCCTCCAATAAAACCTTGGCACAGCCCACCTGAGAGAAATTTTGAATCCACCCTTTGATTCTGCTTACCCAAAACCTTCCTTTCCACTAGTCCAGAAACATCAGTCATACCCTCTATGTACTGGTCTTATGATAGATTCATTTCATCTAATTAAGAAATAGAATCCCTGATGTTGCAAACTGTTAACACACAGAGGCAAACTGAAAGGTTGGAGGTTTGAGTCCATCCAAAGTCTTCTCAGAAAAAGGATAAGAGATCTACTTCTGAAAAAAAACAGCCACTGAAAGCTCTATGAAGTATAGTTCTACTCTAACATACAAGGTGTCACCATGAGTCAAAATCAATTCAACAGCAGCTGTTTACTGGTTAGTTAAGAAATAGGGACCAATGATGAATGCCTACCTTCAAAATGCCTCACTCTGTCTCCTTGAAGAGGAGAAACAGGGACTGCAGACATCAATAATAAACTACTTCACACCACATTAAAAATCAAGAGTTAGGATGCAAGGTTAAGATGGTGGACCAGCCACAAGTCTCTTTGGATCCCTCTAACAACTGATACCTTGAAAAACAACTGAACTGAATAAATAGGACATTCCAGGAGCCCCAAAATCAGGTGGAAAATTGAAAGATCAGACTGGATGACAGGAAGAGGAACAACTACCTTTGTCAGAATCAGATTAGCAGCCACAGAGGAATCTGCCTTTGCTGGTACAGGAGTGGAGCAGCAGCACAGGAGTGCAGCACATCTTTCTCAGCCGAGAAGCTGAGTTTGGGATGGCTGCACCTGAGAGTACTGCAGGGGCCAGCAGTCACACTGGGCTGCCAGAGTGGTATATGTCTTTCTTAGACAGGAAGCTGAGCTGTGAATGGCTGCAACTATAGAACACAGTAGCAGCAGGCAGCCAAGTGCAGCAATAGTGAGTGAGAAGAGCACATTTTTATCGATGGGTAAGATGAGCTACAAATCACCACTCCTACAGAGCCACAGAGGACTTTCACCAGACTATCACAGGCTAAGTGTTTATGGACTCTCATGAGTCAATCCTTTCCTACATGTTGATTTCTCTCCCTGTCTCCAGTCCTCCCCCTCCTTCCCTGATTTATGCTGGACACTAAATTCTGATGCACTACCTGGTCTGAAAGTGGGACATTTTGTTCATGTCCCTTGAGCTTTTCTCCTAGACTTGGAGAGAGAAAAAAATGGAGGGATAGAAGAAAAGTTGTACCAGCTCCCCTGAGCTACAGATTGCTACACCAACAGAGCTGCTGAAGACTGTAACTGGAGTGTCACAAGCTAAGTGCTCACAAATCCTCATGTTTCAAACCTTTAGTTTGTGCTGGCTTCTCTCCCTATCCCCAACCTCTCCTCCCTCCCTTCTCTGTTTTACATGGGATGCTAAATTCTGGTGTACTACCTGGGCCTTAAGAGGGATATTTTACATGTGGACCCCAAGCTTTTCTCCCAGACTTAGAGAAGGAAACAAAGGGAGGGACACAAGAATAGTTTTGCCAACTACCCTGAGCCAGGAATTTCTGCTACCTTTGCAGTGAAGTCACAGCCCCAACTATCTGGTGATAGAGCATCAGAATTATTAAGACTGCAATAATCACTCTATCTCAAATGACTACACTACTTGGACAGTCAAAACCAAACTGAAGTATATTTATATAGATAAGTTAGATTGCAGTCACCTAACCAATAAATTACAACAGCTTTAAGAAGGCTCTAAAACAGCAATCGATCTCTAATCATTTAAAGAAGTAGATCACCATGACTTCAGAAAACTCCAAAACAAAGTATCAGGAACACAAAGGGATACTGAAAACACAGAGAATTGTTGAAGATTTGCTGACAGAAAACTTCCCCAACATCGTGAAAGACAGAAAGATACCCATCCAATATGCTCTTTGATCTCCACAAAAGTAGATCCTGAAAGAAAGACATCAAGACATATTATAATCAAGCTTAATAAAATATAAGGAGATTCTTTTAAAAGCAAATAGGATGAAACCAAAACTAATTTACAAAGGAGAATTACTATGCCTGATCTCTGATTATTCAGCAGAAGCCATGTTGGCAAGAAGGCAATGGGATGACATATACAAAGCTTTGAAGGAAAAAAAAAAAACTTCCAACCAAGAATTATATATCCTGCAAAATTCTCTCTCAAATATGATGGTGAAATTAGGACATTCCTAGATAAACAGAAGTTTAGAGAATTTTCAAAAACCAAACCAAAATTATAAAAAATACAGAAAGAATTCTTTGATTAAAAAATCAGTAACATCAGCTATATGAGGTGTGACAATTACGGCTGCAAACTTAATTGTTCTAAGTGCTACGTACCTCATTGCTGAATATCACTACATTCACCTTCAAAGTACTCCTCTTGGGAAGTAGCCACTGACATCAGTGCCTACTCCTCCCTTCAAAACAGTTTTGGAACTCTTTCTGGAATGACCATTGCACACAGTGGTACAGTGGCAAGCTCATGAATCTGATTTATAATCATCTGGAAGGGAGTTTTTGGCCAGTTATCAAATAACTGTATTAGAACACCCTCCCTACTCACCGAATCTGATCCCCAAGGACTTTTTTCTTTACCCAAACATAAACAAAATATTGAAAGGAAGACATTTTGGTGACATCAAGGTAATAAGACAACAGCTCTCATGGTCAATCCAGGAAAAGAGTTCCAAAATTGGTTTGAAGGGTGGATTAGGTGCTGGCATCAGTGCATAGCTTCCAAAGTGGAGTACTTTGAAGATGACCATAGTGATATTCAGCAATGAAGCCTGTGGCACTTTTTCTAGGATGAGTTCTCAAACTTAATTGGCAGTCCACATGTATACTCAAGAATACAGTTCAGGACACAGCACCCAGAGTCCAACTTGGATAGGGAATCCGCAATGTCCAATCAAAGCTAAAATATTAAAAATAGGCAAAGAAGTATATCACTATGTAAATTATGGCAACATTATACCAAAAAGTGGGACAAATTAATGTATTCCTAGACCTCTGAAATGGAGAGGAAGTCAAGGCAATACAAAGAATTTAAAGACTAGCTTCAACTTAAATTACTAGGGGTAGTACTGAAGTCACCACAAAGCAAACTAATAATACTATATATAAAAACAAGAAACAAAATCTAGAAGCCTCAATAGATATAAAACTAACATGAAAAGGACAAAAAGAAAAACCACAAAGGAAAATAACTCAGAACAGAAAATTAAATGGAACAAGAAAAATGTCAACAACACACCAAAAGAAGACACCAAAATGACAATAAATTCATACTGATCAATAACTGTGTTGAATGAAAATGTGTGGAGTGTATCATAAAGAGGCAAAAAGAGTAATAGAATGGATTAAAAAATACAATCAACCTATATTTTGCTTAAAAGAAACAAACCTTAGACTCAAAGATACAAACAAACTGAAACTCAAAGGATAGAAAAATATACACCAAGCTAATGACATGCAAAAAAGAGCAGGAATGGCAATGTTAATCTCAGATAAAATAGAAGTTAAAGTAAAATCCACCAGTGTGATCAAGGAAGGTCATTATTCCTTAAAGGTTCAATACATAAGGAGAATATAACAATATTAAATATTCATCCAACAACAGAGCTTCCAAATACGTCAGATGCATACTAACAACATTGAAAAGTGAGACACGTTACTCCACAATGATAGTAGGGAACTTCAACACACCACTTTCAGTAATAGAATATCCAGAAAGAAGGCCCATAAAAATACAGAAGATCTTGATGCAACAACTAGCAAACTCAACCTCATAGACATATATAGAACTCTCCATCCAAAAATAGACAATTATTCCTTCTTTTCCAATTATCATGGAACATTCTCCAGAATATACCGTGTTAGGCCATAAAGCAAGTCTTAACAAAATCCAAAGCATTGAAATGCTGTAAAGCATTTGCTCGGACCATAAAGCCATAATAGTTGAAATCAATGGCAGAAAATACATCGGTAGAAACTTAAACTCATGGAAAATGAACAATATCTTGCTCAAAAACTTCTGAGTTATAGAAAAAATCAAGGATGGACTAAAGAAATTCATAGAATCAAAAGAGAACGAAAACACATCTTATTAGAACCTAATGGAATACAACAAAAGCAGTGCCTAGAAGTCAATTTATCTCAATATACGCACATATCCAAAATGAAGAAAGGGTGTAAACCAAAGAGGTAACCCTACAATTCAAACAAGTAGAAAGAGAACAACAAAAGAAGCCCTTGGGCACCAGAAGAAGACAGATAACAAAACCTGAATCAGAACTAAAAGAATTAGAGAATAGAAAAAAGATGAAAGAATTAAGACAACCAAAAGCTGTTTTTTTTAAAAAAGATCAACAAAATCAATAAACCGTTGGCCAAAAATCACAAAAGAAAAACAGGAGCGGAAGCAAATAACCTGAATAAGAAAAGAGGAGATGGGTGATATTACAACAGACCCAACTGAACTACAAGAATCATAACAGAATACTATGAAAAATTATAGTTTAACAGATTTTAAAACATAGAGGAAATGGACAAATTTCTAGAATCACATTAGCTACCAAAGCTAACACAAATGAAAGTAGAACAAGTTGATAAATCCATCTCAAAAGAAGAGATTGAAAAAGTAATTTAAAAAATATATATACCAACCCAAAACAGTCCTGGTCCAGACAGCTTCACTGGAGAATTCTATCAGACTATTAAAGAGGAGTTAATACCACTTCTACTGAAGGTACTTCACAGCACAGAAAAGGATGGAACACTCCCAAATTCACTCTATGAAACCAGTGTAACACTAACACCAAAATCAGATAATGATAGCACCAATCTCTCTCATAAACTTAGATGTAAAAATTCTGAACAGAATTCTAGCCGATGGAATTCAGTAACATATCGACAAAGATTTATCATAAGGAAATAGCTCATGCTACTGTAGAAGCTGAAATATCCCAAGTCCTGGATCAGAATTCTAGTCTCATGCAGCCTTGGAACCTGGTGAATCCAAGATCAGCAGGTCAGAGATTAGAGTTCCAGATAACAGGCTGTAAGGGCAGTGGATGCCAACATGGTGGGTGAAATTGCAAGGTTTCTGCTGATTCACGGAACTGCAGGGACTGGCAAACCCTGGGATGGCAGGTCAGGGAACAGGGCTTTTACTCAGAGGCTATGATGGTCAATGAATCCAACAGCTGCTAATTCAAGTCCTGGGAACCAGGCATAAGAAGAGAAGAGAGCAGGAGGTGCCATAAGCAGACAGAAGTAGACAGTGGAAGGTGGGGAGATGAAGACTGAGAGCAGATGGTGAGCCATCTCAGGCCCCACTCCTGCCAGTGTATACAGCTGCCAAAACATTGGTCCAGCCAAGTTTGACACACAGTCTTAAACTTCACAATGATCGAGTGGGATTCATACCGGGGATGCAAAGATGGTTCAGCATCAGAAAAACAATTAATGTAGCCAACCACATAAATAAAACAAAAGATAAAAATCACTTAATTTTTATCAATTGGTGTAGAAAAGGCATTTGACAAAGTCCAACACTGGTCTATGCTAAAAACCCTCAGCGAAATAGGAATATAAGGGAAATTCCTCAACGTAATAAGAAGTATCTATGCGGTGTCAACAGCCAACATCATCCAGAATGGAGAGAGACTGAAAGAATTCCCCCTGAGAAGAGAACCAGACAAGGATGCCTATTGTAGCTACTTTATTCAAGGTTGTGCCAGAGATTCTAGACAGATCAATGAGATAATGTAAAGAAATAAAGGGCATCCGCACTGGTAAAGAAGAAGTAAAAGTACCTCTATTTGCAGATGATATGATCTCATTCACAGAAAACCCTAAAGAATCCACCCAAAACTGCTGGAACTAATAGAAGAATTCAGCAAAGTGCCAGGATATAAGATAAATAGAAATAAATCAGTTGGATTCCTTTATACCAACAGAGACACCATCAAAGAGGAAATTACCAAATCAATACCATTTACCATAGCTCCCAATAAGATAAAATACCTTGAAATAAATCTAACCAGAACTGTAAAAGACCTACACAGAGAAAACTGTAAGACAGTACTGTGAAAAATGCCTCCCCCTCAACAGAAAAAAAGAGACTTACATAACCAGAGAAGCCTACCTTACTCATGGATATGAAGACTTAACATTGTGAAAATGTCTATTCCATCCAAAGCAATTTATACATATAATGCAATTCCAATACAGATTGCAATGTCAGTTTTTAATGAAATGGAGAAGCAAATCACCAACTTTGTTTGGAAAGGGAAGAAGCCTTGGGTAAGTAAAGCATTACTGAAGAAGAACAAAGCAGGAGGCTTCACACTACCTGACCTTAGAACATATTACACTGCCACACTAGCCAAAGCAGCCTGGTGCCGGTACAAAAACAGATACATATACCAACAAAACAGGACAGAGAATCCAGAAATAATACCATCCACTTATAGGCTACTGATATTTGACAGAGGCCCCAAATCCATGAACTACAGAAAAGACAGACTCTATGTTAAAATGTCTTTTTAACAAATAGTGTTGACAAAACTGGATATCCATCTGCAAATAAATGAAACAAGACCCATACCTCACACCTTGCACAAAAACTAACTCAAAATGGATAAAAGACCTAAATATCAAATCTAAAACAATAAAGGTATGGAAGAAAAAAATAGGGACAACTCTGGGAGCCCTAATACACAGCATAAACAGACACAAAATATTGCTAACAATGCGTAAACAGCAGAAAAGAAAATAGACAAATGGGATCTACTAAAAGCCAAATGCTTGTGTTCATCCAAAGATTCATCAAAAGACTAAAAAGACTTCCTACACACTAGGAAAAAATATTTAGCAACTATGAATCTAATTGGCATCTAATCTCCATAATCTACAAAATGTCAACAAGAAAATGAAAACAATGGGCAAGTGCTGTGGACAGACACTTTACCAAAGAAGACATCCAGGCAGCCAAAAGACACGTGAGGAAATGCTCACCATCATTAACCATTAGAGAAATCGAAATCAAATCTGCAGTGAGAAACCACCTCACTCCAACAAGGATGGCATTAATCCAAAAAATACAAATGTTTCAGAGGCTGTGAAGAGATTGAAAGGAACTCTTCTGCACTGCTGGTGGGAATGTAAAATAGTACAACCTCTTTGGAAAGCAATTGGGTGCTTTTTAAAAAATCTAGACTTATAAACAGCATATGATCCAGCAATCCCACTGCTTGGAATACACCGTAGAGAAATAAGGGCCATCACACAAACAGATACATGCACACAAATGTTCATTTGAGCACTGTTAACAAGATCAAAAAGATGGAATTAATCTAAGTGCCTATCAACAGACGAATGGATAAACAAACTATGGTATACTTACACAATGGAGTACTATGCAATCATAAAGAGCAACGATGATTTTAGGAAACATCTCATAACCTGAAATCATCTGGAAGACAATATGCTGAGTTAAATCAGTCAGCTGCAAAAGATCAAATGTTGTCTGAGACCACTCGTAAGGACTTAAAAGGTTTAGGCACAGAAGAAAATAATCTTTGATAAATTTTCTAAACATAACCCAACATTTCAAAGTACAAAGCAGCAGAGACAAGGGTCTGGGGACTGTGGTTTCAAGGTACATTGAGGTCAATTAGTATAACTAGGTTTTTTTCTAAGAAAATGTTCTTCATCCCATACTGGTGAGTGGTGCCTGGGGTCCTAAAAGCCAGAAAGCTGCCATCTAAGGAACATCAGTTGGTCCCAACCCACCTGGAGGAGATGCAAACCAAGAACATCATGAGGAAAATGTGAGCCCAGGAAACAGAATGACTGGAAAAATACACCAGCATGAGATCAGAAGAACTAGATGGTACCCAGGCGGCACCAAAGACTGCCCTGACAGGGAATACAATGTAGAGTCCCTGATGGAGCATGAGAAAAATGGGAGTGCAGATCTAGAAGTCTATTAAAACATCAGACTTGATTGCCTAACATTGTGAAGAGTCCACTGAGAACATGGCCCCTAGACCCGCTGCTAGCCTAGAGCTGAAACGAGTACTGAAGCCAACTTATTGGGCAAAAATTAGGCTGGACTATAAGACATAGAATTATGCAAGTGATGTATGTATTTCTGTGCTTAAATATATATATATTAAGCTGTCTGACCAGCTCCTCTCTAGAGGAAGAAGGGAGGCTGGAGAGGAGGGGACAGGTGTTGGCTGAAGGAATATCAGAAGTACAGAGTAGAAAGGAGTAGTGTGCTGTCACAGGGTGCAGAGAGCAGATAGAGTGCCATAGAGGCATATGTTTGGTGTTTTGTATGGCAAATTGACTTGGACTGTAAACTTTCATTTAATCACCGTAAAAAAAAAAAAACAACAACAACAGGAGTAGGAAGAAATGATTCTCCAACACTAATTTGAATTATTAGATTTATTTTATTTTTGCATCTAGACCACTAAATTCTAACCTCTTTATATGACTAGTAGAAGTAGTATACCATTTTATATGATTCCATAATTACAGTAAGCCAGCAACTAGACTTCTTAAATGTTACACTAGCTCGTGACAAACCAGAAAAAACAATCGCTTCAAAATCATATTTTCATACTAGGTGATGTTAGCTACATTTACTTACAGAATTGTATATACATTTCCATCCAATATCTGTCAAACACATTCATTCACTCATCTTTCCATCTTTAAAAGGGAAGTAAATATTCTTAAGAACAGAACATTTTGATGTTTTATATATATATTTGACAATATTATATGTATGTATAATTAAAAACTATCATTTCCCTACAGCTCTGGTGGTCTTACAGTATACAGAATTGAGAGTATGCTCGAGGAAAAAAAAAGAGAGAAAAAAAATTATTACCAACTCATTTCCAGCCAAAGAGGGGAAAAATGGCTTTGAAAGCTATTAACCAGAAAGGAAACAGACCCACTGTCATCCAAGTTATGAGGGATGACACAGAATGCAATAAAATAGATTTACAATGAGACACATTAAAATAGGAGCATTTGAATTATCAAGCTGAAACCAACAGACTTTAATATTTCACTTTATGAATAGGAAAATATGTCAGTACAATAAAACTAGGGCTTATATATTCCAAGTCTGTGCTGTGGCTGACCTGAGAGCTCAAAAAAAAAAAAAAAAAAATTCTTTGTTGTGTGTTTTTAGTAGAGAACCTTTTGTTTATCACATGCTAATCCATAACTTAAAACTTCACTAATACCTACCAACCAAAACAAAAACCACACCTATTCGCCATCGCTTGGCATTCACCATCATGTCAATTCCCACTTGTAATGACTCCTTATGACAAAGTAGAACTGCCCCCTTAGCGCTTCCAAGACGCAGCTGGTGACTTTGAACAGCTGACCTTTTGGTTAGCAGTTGAGCTCTTAACCTCTGGGCCATCAGTGCCCCAAGTACCAACTAGAATGACTAAAATGAGAATGACTAGTAGTACCAGTGTCGATGAGGATGTACAGCTACTTAAACTCTCATGCATTGTTAGTGGAGTGCAAAACAGTACAGCCACTTTGGAAAACAATTTGGCAGTGTCTTACCTACTACACTGTCATATAACCTTAAATGCCTATCTTACAATCCAACAATTCCACTCCTAGATATCTACCCTCAAGAAACATAAAAAGCATGTCCACAAAAAAAGACTTGTATCAGAATGTTATAGCAGCATTGTTCAAAATAGCTAAAATGGTGATCTAAACCTATCAGAATAAATTTGAACTTTGAAGTCAGAAAACCTGTGTTTCAACCCCAACATTAACTTATCAATCTGTGATGCTGTCATGAATTTGAATTGTGTTCTCCAAAAAATCTGTTTCACAATTTAGCTAAACTGTGATTCCCTGTATTGTGTGATATCCCCAATGTTGTAAACCCTGTCTCTACAATGTTAATGAGGGTGGATAACCAGCAGTTGTATTGATAGGGCAGGACTCAGTGTGTAACACTGTTGTGTGCCTTGAGGCAGTCTCTTGAGATATAAAGGAAAGAAGTTAGCAAAGACATTGGGGGAACCTCATACTGTCAAGAAAGCAGCACTGAGAGGAGAGCACATCCTTCAGATCTGAGGCTCCTGTGCCAATATGGTGCCTGACCGAAGACTGATACAGCACAAGGACATTTCTCCAGAGCTAACAAAGGAGGAAAAGCCTTTCCCCTAGGGTGGACATCGTGAATTCAGACTTGTAGCCTGCTGCCTGTATAATCTAACTTCCCTTTATTAAAGCCATCCACTTGACATGTCTGTTAAAGCAGCCCTAGCTGACTAAAACAGATGCTAATCAAGTTACTCAAAGTTTTCTGAACATCAATGTCTTCATATTTAAAATGGACATAAGCAAATCTGTCTCCATGATAAGTAATACCACATTTAAAAAGTTTTGGCATGTACCATAACATGAGAAACCAACTCCACCAATACAACAAACTTTCCTGCCTCTGTACCGCCTCAACAGCACACTGCCCAACAATTCCTGCCAGGTCCTTGACAGCCTTCTTCCCTAGATGCCGATCAAAACAATCTTATGAGGCCACTGTGCACATACGCAGTTACAGATGCTGTAGAGTCCATAACAACTCATGACAACCCCATGTGTCAGAATAAAACTGTACTCCATAGGGTTTTTAATGGCTGAATTTTTGAAAATACAGCCTCAGGTCTGTCTTTCATGCCACCTCTGGGTAAACTTGATCCTCCAACCTTTTGGTTAGCAGCTGAGTACATTAAACTTTTATACTACCCAGGAAACCCCTGAGTACATATAGTAAATACCTGTAAGCATTAATACACTTTTCAATATATATGCACAAAATATACATATACTTTATATTGCATATATATATATATATACACATCCAACTTAAGTATATACACATATATGTATACTTTAGGTATGCGCAACTACCTAAAGTGTGTATGTATGTGTGGTGTGTGTGTGTGTATTTAGGTAGTGGGATATGTACATATATTAATACAAAGTATATACAATATGTGTACACATACTTTAGGTAGTTGGATGCTGTATAAGGATCTCTAGGTGCCACCATGGTTAAGTGCTCAGCTGCTAATGAAAAGGTCAGCAGTTTGATGCTTGCAACTTCTCCACCAGGGAAACATGTGGCCATCTGGTTCCGTAAAAATTACAGCCTTGGAAACCCTATGGGGCTGCTCTCTTCTCTCCTAGAGGGTTACTATGAGTAAGAATTTACTCAACAGCAGTAGATTTGTTTTTTGTTTGGTTTTAGGTGACACCATTTGCCCTCTGATACTAAACTAAAGGTTTTCAGTTGGAATCCACCCAATGCTACCACAGAAGTAAAAGTCCTGTTAAGATTACAGTCACAAAAACCCAATGGAGCAGTTGTACTCTCTAACACATGAAATTACTGTGAGTTGGAATCAACTTGAGAACAACTGTTTCGATATAACTTACAAGTGTCTTTTTTTAACTACTGAAACATGAGGAGTAAATTCATGTACACTGATGCAGAATTACAAATGTACTATATCACCTTTACTTAGAAAAATATGAAGTCTTTCCTCAATATTTTGTAATTGTGTGCCTATTAAACTGAAAAGAAAAATTAAGCCACAATTTGTTGTATATTCCATGTTCATTAGCCATATGTAAGCAATATTCAAGAAACAAAAACATCCCTCTTAATTTCAGAGAGAAATTAATTTACAGAACAAGATAAAAATGATTTTCTTTTGTCTTTAATCAAAGCACATGGAAGTATGACTGGAAAGTTCAGTTTAAAACAATTAATCAACCAGCATGACTTGACAATGGCTTTGCTTTTATTTCCTTATTGGGTTGTCCTAAGAGCCTCACATTCACTAGCTGGTGATGGGACCCATCGCATCTTTTCAGTTGTGTGAGCATGGCCACAAATGTACCCAAGATAAACCTGAAGCCTTTTTAGGACTCAATAAAGAAAATAAGATCTGTAAAGAAATGGCATTTGGACAGTAAATTCCTTCTTTTATTTGACAGGGTAATAAGAAGGCTGGATTCCTCAAAAATTCTCAAGTGTGAATGTATTAGCAATTTCTTACACAGACAATCTTCATTATAAATACAACTGTATAATTATCACACTCACCCTTTGCATCTCGTTTATAGTTCACACCATTAACAAGGACCCATTTCAGTGCTGTTGGCTACTAAGCAGTCTGTGAGCTAAGCAAAACTACATTTCATTCCAAGAACAGGATGGCTCTGCTCTAAGTCTCTTGGCAAAGTACAGGATTTTAATGACCTTCAAGCCAGCAGGGCAGGCAGTCAGATTGCCTGAGAACTCCAGAGCTTTTGCACAGTTTATTCTCGTTGAAGCAAGCTGCGGTAAAAACCTTGCCAGCCATCTGAACACAGGGGTAAAGGGCTTCAAGTGGTTCTTTTTCTGCATGTAACTCTTGATGGCTGGGTGAGAAAGGAGGGTGTTTACAGAATGCTCTGCTCTCTGCTCAGGGACATTCTCAGGTCTGTTTCTCTGGATGTGGTACAAAGGAAGGAGTCCTCAGCTTATATTTGCTTTCCCTAATTTGTAACTAAGTCCTTATTAGAATGTGAAGAGAAGACAGATACATGTTGGATGGAGGGTATAACCTCTTCTGGAAAGCTGATAGTCTGTGTTTTTCTCATGGGATTGCTTTTAGAAGTTAGAAGAGGGGCCTGGGAAAGAATTTCTGCCCACCTTCACCCTTCCACCCATTGAAATAAGGTCTTGTACAAATGGGAATAATTAATGCAAATACTCTGGGTTGTCAAACTGTGTATTAAGTTGCAAGATGATGCTTAAATGATCAAACAGCAGTAAGCTAAAGGCAGTAACAAAGCTGTTGATGTGAGACCACATTGGGGCTGAGAGGGGGAAAATTCACCTAAGTATTAAAATGGCTTCAACCAGCTCTCTCTCACAGTGTTGGTGGAAAAAGGAATGCTAGCATGTGGTGCTTTCAGTGGCAATCCTCCTACAGACAAGGACAATAGGTATAAATGCCGAAATCTGATCTTAAATTCTTAGTGGAAAGCCTGATGAAAATGTATGTGCATTTAAAGGGGTAGAGATTTCAAAATAATCGTACCACAATTCAACCTAGAATTAATCAAAATATTAAAATTTCCAGTAGGGGCCAAAATAAGATTTTTTTTCAAAGGAGAAGAATAAAAATATCAAAAAAATTATGCACCACAATTTTAGTAGATACTTCCTATATATCTCAGGCTAGACACTGAGGATAAAACACTGAACAGAAATGAAACACAATTCCTAACTTCACAAAATCTTTCAACTGTATTATCAGTTTGACTACCTTAACATCCTTTTATAATTAACAAAAATGACACAACCAGTTGTGCAATTCTGATAATTTAAATTAACATCCTAACATCCAAGGCAGAGTTCTTATCTTGAAGGAAGTTTGAGATTATTAGGAGACATATGCCCAAGTGATAAAAAGGAAATTCAACCTATTAGTAAAATCATGTGAAATCTGTAACATAGTTAAATTATACACAAAAGTGGGAGCAAGTGTCTACAACCTGAATATCAGAAAGATTTTCAGGTAGTAATTTTTACTTTAAATGGGTCTTAGAAAAGGCATGAAATTCTGCATAAGAGCAAAGTATATATTATAAACAGAAGCTGGAATGCAGGAAAAATAAAGTCCACTAACACTGACCAAGCTTACCCACAACAGAACTCTCATTCTGAGACAAGACCCTTCTACAGATGGGTATGTCAGGATCCTTCAATCCTGTCAACTGGTTGAAATACGTCTCCCTCTTAAGATAATCTTTCTATGTCTTCCAGTGTGCTACTCTCTCTTGTTTTGTTCTGTAATGAATCTGGTGGCTCATTCTCAGACCACTTTATCAGCTTTTCCTTTGCTCATCTATTAAATGCTGAGATTCTTCAGAAAACAGTCCTCAGTGCTTCCAACTTCCTGCCTTACACATGTTCCCAAAGCAATCTCAGCATTCCATGACGTTAATCTCTCAAAAACTCCAAGATTTGTGATTTCAAGTCATATCTCCCATAATGAGCTCCAAACATGTATCTCTTACTCCATCTCCATACCTTTTTTGTTGTCATTAGCTGTCCTGGAGTCAAACCCAACTCATGGTGGCCCCATGTGTGCACAGCAGAAATCCCCATAGGATTTTCAAGACTGTGACTTTTCAGAAGCAGACTACCAGATCAGTCTTCCAAGATGCCCTGGGTGCATTCCAACTGCCATCCTCTAGTTTAACAGTCAAGCATTTAACCAGCTTTGCCAAATGGAGATTCACTATATCTTTACTTATAGCAAAAGTCCTTCAAGTGCAACCCAAAAGTGAGGCTGCCTTTTTTCTCTTAAAGTGTGTGCTTTTTCTCTAGCATTCCCAATCTTACAAAATAATATCTTCCCAATCCCAAAACCTTGTTGTCATCATTAACCTCTTTGTCTTCTATATTCCTGTTACATCCAAATAATCATAAAACTCGAAGTGATCTACTTCTGTCCGTTTCCACTGCCACCACTTTCACTCACAGTATCATCACATTTCACCTGAGCAATTGCAAAAGCAGATCTTGAAGTTCTTCTCTACCCTGCTGGTGATACAATAATACTGAAATGTAAAATTGCTTGTGTCATTCCCCTCCATAAAATCCATCCGTGTTTGTTTCCATTTCATTTAGCATTATGCTTGTCTTGGTTAATATAGCATACGAAGCCTTCTGTGATTGCTCCTTCATTCTCACCATTCTCTTTCTCAGATCTAAGATCAAGCAACATTGAAAGTTCTCCACTTTCTCACTGGCATTTGATGCTCCACTTTGCATATGACTCTCTTGTTCCATCCTTTCCCTCACACCTACCACACACCCTCTGATCATCTCCCTCTCTTTCTTCAAATTTCAGCTCAAACATCAAGTCTTCAGTGTTAACAATGATTTCTGAACTAGGTAATAGTCTCTGTTATTTTATTATCTTTTATAAAATTTTGTCACAATTACACTAACTTATAAACATCTGCCGGCCCTATGAGGCTACAAGCTCTTGTAAGGCAGTTTCCATGTTTAATTTGATCAAAACTAAATTCTCAGAGTCTGGGCATATTCAGGCACATAGTAGGCATTCTATGCATGTAATATTCAAGGAATAAAGGACAAATCCTCCAGTTAGATAGGAAGCACAGCACTGAGGGAAAATACAGAAAGAAACATACAAGAAAGGTAAGAAGAGGACAAATCACAAAGGACTACTAATGCTGTGTTAAAAAATGTAGACCCCGTTTGTAAAACACGAGAATCTATTTACTCTGCAGCTAAGTTCTAATGGGACAGGAGACTGTGACAATTTGAAGCAATCTTCCAAAAAGAATCTTGGAAAGCTTGAGTTGAGTTTTTAAAGTAATATTCATGAAAAGTTTTTCAAAAAGTGTTGCTTATATTTCCTTTAAAGATGCCAAGCTGTAAAGTTAAAACATGGCTTAAGGACAAAAATTCGCTATTAAGGTTGACTATGTCTTTTCCGAAGACAGAACTAACTTGTGAGCAAGTTAGATGGCAATTCTGATCAAGACTATTTAGCTGTGTGGGAGTGGGTGTGTTGTTTTGGTTAATGTTTGTCCGCCATCTCTGCTGCACAAAAATCATGACATGCTTGCTTATATGTACTACAGGACCTAAACTACTTAAGCCTGCTCCCTTTCTAGTTCTATCTCTGAGGTGTAATGGATCACTTTTATACGGCCTTGCTAGCCATGGTCTTTTAACTCCACAAAATGATTGGCTAGGGCTATGCAAATTGAGTGACTTATGGTCTTTCCACAGGATTGGTCAGTTTGAGGTTCATGTGGGAGGACCATGTCTTGCAATTGATAAGGAGTAGGCTTATATAAGGAAATCTAGTGGTGTAATGGTTAAGTGCAATAGATGCTAACCATATGGCCAGTTGTTCAAATCTACCAGGTACTCCTTGGAAACCATGTGGGGCAGTTCTACTCTGTCCTATAGAGTCACTATGAGTTACAAGTGACTCAGTGGCAACCTTTTTTTTTTTTTTTAATGCTTATATAAAGGCCAGTCTTACAGAAGTTGGAGAGGGAACCTAACTACCATCAGGAAGAGTTTAGAGCACAGCAAATCTTCTGAACCAAGAGAAAATCCCAGAATCCATAAGTAAACTACTGAAACTAATAGAAGAGTTCAGCAAAGTATTGGGATATAAGGTAAATCTAAGTAAATCAGACAGATTCCTTTATACCGACAAAGAAATCATTAACAAAGAAATCACCAAATCCCTACCATTTACTACAGCCCCCAAGAAGGTAAAATACCTAGGAATAAATCTGAGAAATAAGAGACCTGTACAAAGAGAACAAGACCATACTGAAAGAAAAGAAGAGAGACTCACACAAATGGAGAAACGTACTCCACTCATGGATAGGAAGACTTAACATTGTGAAAATGTCTACTTTACCCAAGGTGATCTAAATATACAAGGCAATCCCAATACATATTCCAGTGACATTTTTTATGAGATGGAGGAACAAATTATCAACTTTGTTTGAAAGGAAGGAACCCCAGATAAGTAAAGCACTGTTTTACACTACTCAACCTTAGAACATATTATACTGCCACAGTAGGCGAAACAGCCTGGTACTGGTACAAAAAGAGACATATAAACTAATGGCACAGAGTTGAGACCCCAGAGATGCCATCATCATCTTACAAACAGTTGATACTCAACAAAGGCACTAAGACTATAAACTGGGTAAAAATACTCTATTTAACAAATGGAGAAAATCCTGGCTTCAGAAGAAAGAGGATTCTGTGCAGGGTCATCTTAAAACAGGGCAGACCTACAGACTCTGGGCAGGAGGCTTCCCAGTAGAATTAAAAGAGCTTTGAGATTTACTTGTGCAAGGCAAGAGAGGCCTGAGTGCACCCTGACCAGAGTTCCACACCTTCCCCTTCCAGGCAGCTCGGGCCTGGAAGATAGGATAGTGGTAAGAGAGTCTTGCAGTCTCAGATAGTGGGGTGGAAGCTGATAGCAGAGGCTAGAGAGGTCCAGTAGCAGAACAGAGGCCTTGGGAATCTGGCCAGCCCTCACCCCTCAGCAGCATGGTGGTAGCCAGAGGCATCGGTGACCTAAATCACAGCCTGCTTGCCTGTCAACATAAGGATGGATTTGGATAATTTAGGGAAGAGTAAACATTTCCGCTTTGAGGATGCATTATTATTATTTACTATTTGCTTTCTATAAATAATAACAATGCATTTCACTTTACCAACATGGTGTGTCTTTTGTGTCCAGCTTAATCACAGGTGGACATGTCACCTATGAAACAGTTGACACCAGTGTGCATATATGTTTCATTCCTAGCAGTCTATGGCTGCCTGAAAGTTTGAGGCAAAGCTTGCCGGCACATACAATGCAAGTGGAGACAAAGAGAATGCAATCTCAAGCCCTTTTTTTGTATGCACCCCAAGTCCCAGCCACACGGACCCATGAAATATCATGAATTCTGACATGCATTCTTTCCGTCTAGAATATTATCTGTGCCTGCTAAAATAACCACCAGTTGCTGTTGAGTTGACTTTTACTCATAGAGACCTTACATGTGTCATAGCAGAACTGTGCTCCATAGGGTATTCAATGGCGAACTATTTAGAAATAGATCACTGGGCTTTTCTTCCAAGGTACCTCTGGGTAGACTCAAACCTTCAATCTTTTGATTAGCAGTCAAGCATGTTAATTATTCACAGCTTTGCATTTTTCCTAGGTGCACTTTAAGTCTTTTCTTCTATGGAACTTTCCTGTGCTTCTCCTACTCTCCAAAAAAAAAAAAATGAATCTTCCCTCCTCTGTATTCTAATAACATATATGTATTATGTGTTAAAATTACTTAATACTTGCCTTTGATGTGTCTAATTTTCCCAATTATATCACAGGTACTTTAATAAAGAGAATCTCTAAGAACCTTGGTACTCAGAGTATGGTCCCCAGACCAGCAGACCTGTGACCTTATTAGAAATGAAAACTTTCATATCCCACCCTTGACTTCAAAATCTGCATTGTAACATATCCCTTTTATTCTTTTTATCACAGCAGAGTCTGAAAAGTGCTGCCATAGAGTACCTAATATATTTCTTGATACACAGAAGATGCTCAGTACAGGCTTTCTTGGTCAACGAATGTAAGAATGGATACATAAGGAATAGAAAATCAGGGAGAGGTATTTAATGTACTGATACATCAACCTGGTTTAGAAACTGATCTCAGAATAATGTTAGATAACTAGAATGATGTGTTAAATTTATGGCCCACAAAACACTACAGAGAGCCATAACATGGCAAAAGACACTGTTGCATACCTGGAGATTTGGACAAAGAATGTAATGAAGCATTCTGCAAATGCAAGAATCTTTTGAAATATCACTATAATTTGACATATTCTGAATTAGAACCATTAGGCTGCATTCAAGTATTTGTTTTCACCCTTGCATATTTCCTTTTTTCTTCTTCTTCCTGTATAAATTTTTATATGGAACTTAGTTAGCTCAGACTGTCAGCTGGTAAGACAGTCTTCAGAGAGAAATGTGAAAGTATCTGGAATCCAAGGACAGAAATTTGTAGGACTGGTGGATCATTGGTGCATCACACTCAGAAACAAATTAAGCATCGTAACTCCAGCAGGACTTGAAACAAGGTAATAAGGACTGCAGAAAGCAAAGAGAAGAATAGAGCTCAACCTTCTAAACGTCTGTGATTCTTCCACTAGTAGAAATATAATAAAATTATTTCAGTTATTTTCAGCTACTGAAGCCAAGACAGACTTACTAAATTCCAAAATTATGTCTCACCCCTTGTGGAAATCAAAATATAGAGGCAAGTGAGGCCATCTCAAAGGACAACTGAGGACATCTTAAAGGACAAGAGATGCACACAAAGGGAGCCTGAGACAGAGACAGAGATAAGGAAAGAAATGATGGGTTTGTTTTCTCTCTCTGTGGAAGTTTTAATTCCCACATTTCCATTACTTAATGTGTCATTATTTTACTTTTCAGCAGCTGGCAGGGCAAAAACATTCCACCATTTATTTTAAAATGGGTAGTCAACACACAATACATCAGATTTTATATTGCCTCAAAGAAAAAATTCTCAAAAGAATTAAACTAAAGCTTTACTATAAATTTCCCTTGAGATGCTGATCTTGTAGCCCTTAGACATCAATATATGCTTCTGACAAAAGATTTAAACCTGGAGATTATGATGACACAGACTGATAAATATCTAGCTGTGTATTGGAGCTGCAAATTGTGTATCAACACTGATGGATAACAGTTTTCATCGCCTATTAAATAAAGACCAAAATCCTCATGTTGGCATTAAAAGTCCTTAATAATATGGACCCTTGCCTCTGTACTCTAGCCAAGTAGAATTATTGTGCTCCGCATGCAGCCTTTAATTTCTGTCTTTGTGACTATGGTTACAGTCCTTTTTATTTGTAATTCTCTTTCGTCTCATATCTGTGGATTCAGTCCTATCAAAGAACCATGAGTGGGAAAGTAATCTCATAAGTGATGCTCATACACCTAGTACATAGATGGGATTCTCACCCTAAATTTCTTTCATTGGCTATATTCAATTTATTCATTTTAAGGGAAGTAAGGAAGACTTTTGAGACTTTATTTACACTTTCTCAGATTCTTTCCAACAACTCACAGTGTCTACTTGCACCAATAGCTGTTGAAATATCTTAAACAGGCAAATATGTGATTAGGTAATAAGATTAAAATCTGTTGAATCTTCTATATAAGGGAAGGTATAAGAACTTTAAATGCTTAAGTATCAAAAGAAAAACTAGAGCTATCTCTCTAATTTGTGTCTAACAGAAAGCAAATCTAGTAACATTAAAAGTAAAATTTCAGAAAAAAGAAAGAACTCACTAGTCAAATACAATAAATTTTGCTTTCCATTTATTCTCCTATCACAAACTATTGTTCTTGTAACTAATAATAGTCTCCTAGGATTTGTTACACATAGATCAAGAAGCAGCCCTTTGAACAAAACAAAGGGATAGCACTTGGCTTAAAATCAGGAAAAGGTTGTATCTTTTCACCATACTTATTCTATCCATGTGCTGAGCAACTAATACAAAAAGCTGGATATATGAAGAACAATGTGGCATCAGGATTGCCAGTTTTCAATATACAGCTGACACAACACCGTCTATTGAACGTGAAGAGAACTTGAAGTACTTACTGATGAAGATCAAAGACTACAGTTCAGTATGGATTACATCTCAACATAAAGGAAACAAAATCCTCACAAATGGACCAATAAGCAACATCAGGATAAAAGGAGAAAATTCTGATGTTGTAAAGGATTTCATTTTACTTGGATACACAATCAATGCCCACAGAATCACCAGTAAAGAAATCAAATGACGTATTGCATTGGGCAAATCTTCTGCAAAAAACCTCCTTGAAGTCAAAAATATCATCTTGAGGACTGAGATGTGCCTGTTCCAGAAATAAATAAGTAACCAAATCTATTGCTGCTGTCAAATCAATTCTTATTCATTCTAACCCTCTATGACAAAGTAGAAGGGCTCCATGACATTTCCAAGGAGCAGCTAGTTGATTCAAACTGCCAACTTTTGGGTTAGCAGCCTAAGTCTCAATCACTGTACCACAAGGCTTCCTCATGTGTATGTAAAAGCTGGACAGTCAACAAGGATGACCAAGGAAGAATTAATTTCTTTGCATTACAGTGTTGGTGAAGGATATTGGGTAAGCCACGGCCTGCAAAAATGAGCAAATCTGACTTGGAAGAAGTATAGCCGTAGTGCTGCTTGGAAACATAAATAGTGAGAGTACCTTGCTTACCTTGGACATGTTACCAGGAGGGCTCAGTGCCTGGAGAAGGTCATTATGTCTGGTAAAGTAGAGACTCAGCAAAAAAAGAAGGTCCTCAAAGAGGTGGATTGACTCAGCTGCTGAAACCATGGGCTCAAACACAACAACAATCGTGAGGATGGTGCAGGGTTTTCTCCAGACGTGCATGGGGACTCTAGCAGTCAAAACCAACTTGAAGGCACTTAATAACAAATTTGTTTCTGGAAAACTAGAAGTAGGTGCATATTTGATTTCCCTCCTCCTCTATTGTAGTTAGTTGTGATCCAACCAGCTTTTATTCATGATGATCTGTGTACAACAGAATGAAATGCTGCCCGGTCCTGTACCATCTTGATCATCGGTAAAATGTCTGCAGCTGACCAGATGGGAATGGCTACTGGTAAGCTGGGCCTGACCAGCCCACCAGACAACAAAATCCATGGTTTTTTTTTTTTTTTTTTGGAACCCCCAGCTGATGTGAGCATGGACTCTGGTGTTATACCTTAGATGATCATTTCACTATCCTCAAATTACTCTAATATTAAGAGCTTCTTCTTTATTACCAATAACAATTCAGAAATCCTGACATGTGGTAAATGAAGGAGCATACTTTACCCTCCATTACACTTAAGTATTGAAAAAAGAACATATGACTAAGTAGCTAAGATTTGGAACAAGTTACTGAAACTCTGAGCCCTAGCTTCCTCTTCTTGAAAATGAGGAGAGTGATACAGTCGATCTGATGATCAACAGTAGCTGATGTATAAAAATCAAAACCAAACTTACTGCCCTCAACTTGAGTGCAACTCAGTGATCCTATAGGGCAGAGCAGAACTGCTCCATAGTGTTTCCAAGAAGTTCCTGGAAGATTCAAATTGCTGACCTTTTGGTTAGTGGACATAGCAGTTACCCACTATGTCACTGGGGTTTCCATGTTTGGAAGACACTAAATAATGATTCCTTAACATTTTCTACTTATCTTATTTGTGAAGTGTTAAGAGCACAAAATAGGACAGACTGCTAAGCTGTGCAGATGGCATGATAAACCTTTTGTGGTTCATGACCAGGAGTTTTCAAATGACTTTTTCTTTTGTTCTTCTGGAGGGCTTACTTAGGAAAGTTAAGTCCTGTGTTTTCTCTAACAATATATTCTTGGGAAATTCCTTATCATCAAAGACTTTTAAGCACAAGCTCCTTTTGTTTTTCCTGAAAAACCATTTTCTTTGTTTTTTATTATGATTGAATGAAAATGTATGTTCCCTTATAAATTTGCATGCTTAGCTATATGCAGCTCCCACTGCTCTCCCTGCCTGCTGACAGCACACTCTTCCTCTCTGCTCCATACATGTCCTGTCCTCCCAACAGTCTCCTATCTCCTCCACTCCACCCACTCACCTTCCTCTAGCAAGAGTTCAGCAGGATGACATCCTATAGATGCATAGAACCATAAAATTCCCACAAGATATGGTCACTCTGCATCACCAAGTCAAATCTACTGCTGTCTAAAAAGATGGACTTCATTATGATATATGGTCAGAGGCAGCACCAGGGCCAGAGACCATGCTCCCCGGGGAACCCCAAAGCCCCTGGACCATCAATTGCAGTCTTTTAGTGGAGATCTCAGGGTGCACCCTTATTTATTCCTGTGTTTCCAGTGAGACTCAGCTTTGTAAGCTCCATCACTGCTATCACTGGTGGTGATTGGTCACCACCCGGTTCTTTCAGTCACAAGTCAATGTAGTCACCCACTGATGCGGCTCTCTCTCTCTTCTGGGTCTCTTTTACCCATGTCATTTTGGTCCATGGTGATCATCCGTTCCTGCTGAGTTAGGACCATTTGCTGTACCCTCGATGGCAGCTTAGTAGCTGTTAAGACCCCAGATGCCACTCACCAAAGTGGGGTGCAGAGAACTCTCATCAGCAAAATGCTAATTGTGCCAACTGGCCTCTATTTCACCTGTCACCATGGTCCCTGGCCCATCTCCCCAGCTACTCTGTTCTTGCAATATTGGGTTAAGATGGGAGGAGTACTCAAGTTGTGTTGAAGTCCAGTTAATATTGATCTTGTTTCTAACATGTGCTGTCGCTGATTTCATCCAACCAAATTTCTATCAGCTATCTAATCTAAACCCTCCACCCCCGGCCTCCCTTCCTCCTCACCCTTGCAGACATCAGGAGTCTTTTTTCCTATGCATGAGTATGCTTTTAAGTTCTTATGGTAGGTGTCTCATACAATATTTGTCCTTTTGTTGCTGACTGTTTTCACTCAACAAAATGTCCTCCAGTTGAAACCAGGTTATGAGATGTTTCCTAAAATTATCATTGTTCTTTATCATTGCATAGTGTTCCATAAGGTAGATATACTGTATTTTACCTACCCATTCCTCTGTTGACTGTACTTTCTCTGTTGACAGTCCTCTGTGGACTGTGCTTCAATGAATATTCGTGTGCATGCATCAGTTGGTGTGTATGGCCTTGATTCTGTAGGATATATTCCAAGCAGTGGAATTACTGTGTCAAATGGTGTATCTAGATCCAGTTTTTTAAGGAGACACCAGATTGTTTTCCAAAGAGGTTGCATCATTTTGCAATCCCACCAACAGTGTAGGAGAGTTTCAACCTCCCCACAACCTCTCCAGCATTTGTTGTTTTGTGTTTTTTGGATCCTGGCCAACCTTGCTGGGGTGAGATGGTATCTCATTGTCATTTTGATTTGAAATTCTTTATTAGCTAATGATCGTTTTCTGACTGCCTGGAGGTCCTCTTTTAGAGAAGTGTCTGTGCATCTCCTTCGCCCTTTGCTTAATTGGATGATTTATCTTTTTCTTATTGACATTTTGTAGTACCTGGTAAATTATGGAGACCAGGAGTCAGTCTGACATATAGTTGCCAAATATTGCTTCTCATTCTGTAGGTGACCTTTTAATTCTATTAATAAAGTCTTTGGATGAGCAAAAGTGCTTGATTCTTAATAGTTCCCATTTATGTATTTTCTCTTCGATGATTGTGGTTTGTTTGGCAGATTTTGAAGTCTGCCTGCATTGTGTATTAAAACTTCCATTGTGGTTCCTACTTTTTCTTGGATGAGCTTTATCATTTTTAATTCGATATTTAGGTCTTTTATCCAGTTGGAGTTGGGTTTTGTGTAAGGTGTAAGATAAGGGTCTTGTTTCAATTTATTGCAGATGGATATCGAATTTTGCCAACACAATTTGTTGAAAAGATTGTCTTTACCCCAGTTTAATGTCTTAAGACCTTTCTCAAATATCAACTGTTCATAGGTAGATGGTGTCATCTCTGGGGTCTCAATTCTGTTCCATTGATCTAACTGTCCATTTTTGTACCAGTACTAGGCTGTTTTGACTACTGGGGCAGTATAATACGTTCTAAAGTGAGGTAAGGAGAGGCCTCCCAGTATGTTCTTCTGCTTTAGTAATGCTTTACTTATCTGGGGCTTCTTCCCTTGCTAGACAAAGTTGGTAATTTGTTTCTCCATCTCATGAAAAACTGTCACTGGAAATTGTATCAGGATTGCATTATATAAGTAGATTGCTTTGGGCAAAAGAGACATTTTTCACAAGGTTAAGTCTTCCTATCCATGAGCAGGGTAGGTTTCTCTGTTTATGTAACTCTCTCTTAGTTTCTTGTAGTAACGGCTAGTAGTTCTCTTTGTAAAAGTCTGCTATTTCTTTGGTTAGATTTATTCCTAGGTCCTTTATCTTCTCAGGGGCTATAGCAAGTGGCATTGACTTTGTGATTTCTTCCTTAATAATCTTGTTGTTGGTATAAAGGAATCCAACTGATTTACTTATGTTTATCTTGAATCCTGAGACTTTGCTGAACTCTTCTATCTGTTTGAGTAGTTTACTTACGGATTCTTTGGGATTCTCCACATATACAGTCATCTCATCTGCAAATAGGGAGATTTTTACTTCTTCATTGCTGATGTAGATGCCCTTTATTTCTTCATTTATCTGGCTAGAACTTCTAGTACAATGTTCAGTAGGAGGGGTGAGAATGGGCATCCTTGTCTAGTGCCTGTTCTCAAGGGAAACTGTTTCAGTTCCTCTCCATTCAGGATGATGCAGGCAGTTGGCTTTGGATAAATGGCCCTTATTGCATTGAGGAACTGGCTGTCTATCCCTATTTTGCTGAGAGTTTTGAGCATGAATGGGTGTTGGGCTTATTAAATGCCTTTTCTGCATCAATAGACACGATCAGGAGAGTTTTGTCTTTTGTGATATTTATGTGGTTGATCACAATAATTGTTTTTCTGATGCTGAACCAGCCTTGCATCTCTAGTATGAATCCAACTTGGTCATGATGGGTTATTTTTGTAATGCATTGTTGTATTCTATTGGCAAGAATTTTGTTGAATATTTTAGCATCTAGATTGATGAGTGATATCAATCTATAGTTCTTTTGTTTTGTGGGGTCTTTCCCTGGCTTTTGCATCATGGTTATGCTGGCTTCACAGAATGAATTTGAGAGTATTTCGTCCCTTTCTATATTGTAAAATAGGCTCGGTAGTATTGAAGATAACTCTACTCTAAAAGCTCGGTAAAATTCTGTGGTGAAGCCATCTGGGCCTGGACTCTATTTGGTTGGGAGTTTTTTTTATGGCTTTTTCAATCTTTTCCTTTCTGATGGGTTTATAAAGCTGTTCTGCTTCACCTTGTGATAATATTGGTAGGTGATACGAATCAAGGAATTTGTCCATTTCCTCTAGGTTTTCAAATTTGTTAGAGCACAGTCTTTCATAGTATTCTGTTATGACATTCTTGATTTCTGTTGGATCTGTTATGAAAACTCCCCGCTCATTTCTTATTTGGGTTATTTGTTTCCTTTCCTGTTTTTATTTAATAAGTTTAGCCAATGGTTTGTCAATTTGGTTGATTTATTCCAAAAACCAGTTTTTGATCATTCCAATTTTTTCAATTAGTCTTCTATTCTCTAGTTCATTTAGTTCTGCTCTAATCTTTAGGATCTGTTTTCTTCTGGTGTCTGCGGGGTTCCTCTGTTGTTCTCTCTCCGCCTGTTAAAGCTGTAGGGTTAATTCTTTGATTTGGTTTCTTTCTTCCTACCAGATGTGTGCACTTATGGAGATAAACTGATCTCTGAGTGCTGCTTTGGCTGTACCCCATAGGTTCTTGTAGGAAGTGTTTTCATTCTCATTGAAATCCGTCAATTTCTTTATTTCATCCTTGATCTCTTCTATAACCTATGGCTTTTTAAGCAAGGTGTTGTTCAGTTTCCATGAGTTCCACTTTGTATCTATGCTCTTTCTGCTTCTGATTTCAAATTTTATGGCTTTATAATCTGAGAAGATGCTTTGCATTAATTCAGTGGTATTGTTTTTGTTGAGAATTGCTTTCTGTGCTAACACATGGTCTATTCTGGAGAATGTTCCATGTGCACTGGAGAAGAAGGTGTAGTTGTCTGCTGATGGATAGAAAGTTCTGTGTATATCTATGAAGTCTAGTTGGTTGGTTCATTATGGCAATAAGGTCTTCTATGTCTTTAGTGAGCTTTTTTCTAGACAATCTGTCCAGTATTGAGAGTGGAGTGTTGAAGTCTCCTACTATTATTGTGGAGTGATTTATCTCCTTTTTGAGAGTAGTCAGTGTTTCTTCCACATATTTAGGTGCTCTAATATTAGGTGCATAAATATTTAATATTGTTAAATTGTGTCCATCCTTGTCCACGGTGGTGGACTTTACATTAAAATCGATTTTATCTGAGAGTAGAATTGACAGGTCTGCTTTTCTTTGTTCATTGTTAGCTTAATAAATACACTTCCATTCTTTAATTTTCAGTGTGTTCCTATCTTTAACACTAAGTTGAGTTTCTTGTAGGCAACATAGGGATGGGTCATGTCTTTTGATCCAAGATGCCACTTGATGTCTCTTTACTGGAGCATTCAGTCCATTCCCAGTCAATGTAATTATTGATAGGTTTGTGTTCAGTGCTGCCATTGTGATTTGTTTATTGTTGTGTTGATGTTTTCTCTGTTATTCTTATTAATCTGTTCTGGGACATTCTTCTTTGTGGGTTGATTTTTCACCCTTTTCAGGGTTGGTTTTGCAGTTGCTGAGACTCCTGTATCACATTTCTTGATATGGTATGATGTATCTTTATAGTACTTTACGGCTGCTGGTATGATCCTGCTTAATAAAATATGTATAAACCCAGTTTTAATTACCACCAGTCTTGTCAATTTCCTCTTCACCTGGAAGGACTATGACAACTGTAGTACATCCCTCTTTTTAATGTAATGACATCACAGTTTTCATGATATGATCACTGGATTATTGCTTTCACTATTATATCTTTGATTGAGTTTGGAGCCTTCCCTGAGTAGGATTTTGGATGATGTATCCTTCTACAGTATAAAGTTAGTGGTTTTATTCTTCTAAGCCAAAGCCAAGAGATTCTTTCAGTATTTCTTGTAGCTTTGGTTTGGTTTTTACAAAGTCTCTGAGTTTCTGCTTATCTGTGAATGTCTTAGTTTCACTTTCACATTTGAAAGATAGTTTTGCAGGATATATAATTCTTGGTTGAAAGTTCTCCTTCATGGCTTTCAAAATGTCATACCACTATCTCTGTGCCTTCATGGTTTCTGCTGAGAAATATGACAGAAGCCTACAGGGCTTCCCTCTGAATGTTAGCTTTGCTTTGAGTGTTGCTGCCTTTGAGAGTTTCTGCTTATGTTTCATTTTGTTAAGCTTGATTAGAATATGTCTTGGGGTCTTTCTTTTGAGATCTATATTGAGTGGCATTCAATATGCGTCTTGGGTATCTATATTCTCTTCCTTCATGATTTCCGAGAAGTTCTCTGTGTTCTCAGGTGTCTCACCCTGTTCACTGACTCCAATTAATTATAAATTGTTCCTCTTAATAGAGTCCCGTGTGCTTCTTAATGCTTCTTCATTTTTCTTGTTTCTTTTTTCTGATTTCTTCTCACAGATGCTGGAGTCAGTAGCTATGTCTACCAAATTGGAAAGGCTATTTTCCATTTGTTTCATTCTGTTTTCTTGGCTTTGAATTGAAGTCTCTATGTCTTTGATTTTGTTCTTGATCTGTTGAATTTCAGAGTACTGGTATTCCATCAGATCAAATAGCTTGCTTAATTTTTTGTTTTGCTAGGCTGCATTTTGTGTAAGGTCTAGGAGGGCTGTATATATAATCCTTTTGTATTCACCTTCCAATAATTTCAGGAAAGTTTCTTCATCCCGAAAGCTCTTTGATTGCTTCATTTGGGGGCCTATGGAAACTATGGGTGATTTACTAGTTACGGATTTCTCCAGAGTCTGTTGCTTTTGGGGCTTCATGGGAGTCAATAGAGGCTGGGAGAGATGCTGTGAGGGTGGACCTCAGTTGTTTCTCTAGGCCATCTTAAAATTAAAGGTAAAAAGTATCTGACCAATTCCCAAGTCAGACAGGCCTTCAGGTGTACAGGTCCCTCTTTCCAACTGGCAAAATAAGCAACTCTATATAAAACCCCAGATGTTATGAACTAGTTCAAAATATGGCCAGGCTACTGCCCTGTTGCCCTCTGCTGGCAGGCCCCAGCAGTAGGCAACTCTGTGCAAAATGCTGCTTTTCTGCCAGCAAAGCATTCTCCTATTGGCAGGCGCTGTCTCTCAGACTAGGAATTAGGTCTCACTGAGGCTTCCATATTCAGGATGGCATCCCCCACATGCCCATCACCACTTCTGTACAACCTATACTATGGAAGAGGTGGAGAGAGAGGCCAAAGGTGCTGAGACGCATAGAGTCCATAGCCTCTGTTGCCGGGCCCCAGCCACAGGCGACACCATGTAAGCTACTGCTTGTCTGCCAGAGAAGTGCTCTCCTGTGGGCTGGCGTTGCCTCCCCAGCTAAGAATTAGGTCCAGTTGAGGCTTCTGCATCCAAGATGGCATCCCGCACAAGCTTGCTGTAACTTCCATACAAACTACAGTATGGCAGAGGCAGATAGAGAGGATAAAGATGGTGAGATGGACAGAGTCCTAAGCCAGGCTCTCAAAATGTGGCAATTTGACCTGCCGATGCTACCAGCAGTACATCTGAGACTAGCCACTAGTCAAGACCTAGCCCCCAGCTGGTCAAGACAGGTGAAAAGAAGATAAAAATGGTGAGTTACCTTCAGTCTGTGCAAGCCTGCGCTGGCTGAGAGTGGGGTCAGCGAAAGAGAGGAGGCTTTGCATTCAGTGGTAGGAAGTTCAAATTAACGGCCCTATATCGTGTCCTAGGGCTCATTAGGTGACCATAAGGCTCCGTGTAATTATCAGTTCATGTCTTCATTTCCAGAGGGATTTTGGGAGATGTGTGCCTAGTCTGTCATCTTGACTCCACCCCAAGAAGTCATTTACTACTTATGTCTTTCAACATTCTTCTTTCTTCTTTCTTCTTCCCTCTTTCTTGAGAACTAGTCTTGCCCAAGTGTCCTTTTGAATCATTATCTTACAGCTTCCTCTTCTCTGTGATTGGACAGAAGAGGACATATTTGCATGTATCGTGGCACCCTTCTTCCATTCCCACCACTCAGAACATCATCAAGGGGGAACTAGCTCTTTAGTCAATTGATTAAATGTGTCAGATATTCTCTCTTAAAGCAAAACTGGTAAAGAAGGAGTTCTTGGGAGCTTACTTAGAGTGTCTATTTCAAGGTATCCCCAAAAAACTGTCTTCACTTAGAGAACAAAATAACCAATATGTTTAGCACTATTATCTGATTCAACTATCACATTTTCACCTGGTTATTGCCCTGAGGAAATTTGAACTCCCCTAGGATATGTGTTTTTTGCCCTAGCTTGTCCTGATTTTACCATGCCTTTGAACAACTATTTGCCCTACCTGTAATGCAAAGTGGTTAAGAGCTCAGCGGCTAACCAAAAGGTTGGCAGTTCAGATCAACCAGGCACTCCTTATAACTCTGCCTTATAGGGTCACTATAAGCCTGAATTGACTCAACAGCAAATGTGTTATGATATAAACTCATTGTCCTAGCTTATCCCCACTTTACCATGACTATATTTTTCCTATTTATTCAACCAGGAAATACATAGCGCATTTATATAATCAACAAAACTTCACTCAGGAAAATGTCTGCTGGATGTAGGAATGTGAGCATCCTCAGTAAATCAGAAGGTGGTAATGAGTGCAGATAAGCAGCACTAGATATTGCCTAGGGAGAGCATGTCAATTGTAAGCACCAGGTCCAGGATGTTTTCTGGGAAACAGCCATAGTCAAGCTTCTTGAACAAGTGATCCAAATTTTGATATCTCTATTACTTATTTCCCAGTCAACGCTTGTGGTTGATAGATGCTGTTTTGGTACACCCCCTACTTCCTCTCTGCCAAGCCAGCATCCATCTCCTAGCTTCTGTGAGTATTGGCTACTAAAGGCTCATAACTGCTCCCTTCTTCCAAAGAACTGCCTTAGGCTGGCAGGAGTCATCACATTCTCTGGATATTACACTCACATCCTTCAAGGAAAGGCCTACAGCCAACGACTGATACTACACTAAGTGCAAGAGACTGGCCTCCTTGCTGTTAGGTTCCCAGACCCTAGCTTATTGTTCTTCCCACTTATACCAACATCAGCACTCCCCCATCCTGTTTGTGTGCTAGCCTTTATTTCTCTTCCAAGCCATACTCAGAAACTTACTGTCTTAATCAGAGTTTTCTGGAGAAACAGGCTAGTGAAATAAGTGTATATACAATGAGAAATAGATTTACTTCAAGGAATTGTCTTAACAATTGCGAAGACCAGCAAGTCCAAAATCTATAGGTCAGGAAATAGTCTGGAAACCTCTACGGGTTCATAGGATTGTAGGGTATTGGCAAGTCAAAACTCCATAGGTCAGATAGTAGGCTGTTGACTTCTACAGGCTTGTGTTGCAAGAGCCACACGTCAGGTGACAGAAAGATTGTAGAGTAGGGTGACACAGTAAGTTCTACCAAAATATCTACTTGTAGTCTGAAGGTACAATATACCTTAAGAAAACTTCCTTTTCAGCTGGTTGATAGCACTGTGGTAGATTACATTATAGAAAGTAATTACATTACACTACAGTAGGCTACATTACATCACATCCGATAACACTACATTAATGTTGCATTATATCATAAAAGCCAACTAGTCTAGTATTTTTCAAAGTACTGGGAACTAGTCAAGTTAACACAAAACATTAGCTGTCATGTGATCTGCAGATATAATGCTAGCCTGGTCAGAATTCCAACAGCATTATTTTACAGAAATGGAAAAACTAATTCTCACTTTTATACAGACAAATAGCCAAAGCAATTTTGAAGACCAACAAAACGAGAAACTTCACACTTCCTGACACAAAAAGATATTACACAGCTGCAGTTATCAAAATAACCTGGTACTGGTTTAATGATAGACACATAGCCCATTGAGACAGAATTGAAAATCCAGAAATAAATCCAAACAGCTACAGTCAATTGATTTTCAGCAAGACTGCCAAGCCCATTCACTGGAGAAAAGAACAGTCTCTTCAAAAAATGGTCCTGGCAAAACTGGATTTCCAATGCAGACAGATACAACAAGATTCATACCTCATACCACACACAAAAATTAACTGAAGGTTGATTAAGGACCTGACTGTTAAATCTAAAATCATAAAGTCCTTGAAAAAACATAAAAGCAAACCTTTGGGATCTAATTTCTTTTCAATGATAGCTTATCAAACACAATAACAAATCCATAAGCAACACAAAACAAAATAAATAGCTGGGACCGCATAAAAGTTATGTCTATCAGAAGACCATCAAAAGAGTAAAGAGACAACTTATAGACTAGAAAAAGATGTTGGGGAATAATACAACCAATAAAGGTCTAATATGTAAACTAAATACAAAACTTCCACAACTTAACATAAAGACAAATAACTAAATTAAAAACTGGGCAAAAGATACCAACACACTTCCAAAGAGAATGTTTACAAGGTCAATACACATTCAAAAAGACATTCAAGGTTATTACTCATTGGAAAAAAATGTAGATTAAACTGCAATGAGATACCATGTCACTCCCACCAAGATGGCTAAGATTAAAAAAAAAATCAGAAAATAACAACTGTTAGAAGGTATGTGGAGAAATTGGAACACTCATCCACTGCTGGTAGGAAAACGAAATGATATGGCCATTGTGGAAAATAGGTTGCAGTTTACTCAAAAACTAGAGGTAGAGCTGCCGTATGATCCAGCCATTCCACTCTTAGGTACATACCCCAGTGATCTGATAGAAGGGATATGAACAGACATGTGTATACCTACATTCATCATAGTACAATTAGCAACAGTAAAGAGATGGAAACAAGCTAATTGTGCATCAACAGATGAGTAGATACATAAGATGTCGTTCATACACACAATGGACAACTACTCATTAATAAAGGAAAATTAGTTTCCAGAACATCTTGGAACATGAATAAACCTAGAGGACTTTACTTTGAGCAAGATAAATCAATCACAAAAAATAAATACTGTATCATCTCACTTTTGTAAAATGACACGAACAAGTAAATATTCTGAAGATAATGGAAACCCAGGTGGTGTAGATGTTAAGTGCTGTGGCTGCTAACAAAAAGGTCAGCAGTTCAAATCTGCCAGCTGTTCCTTGGAAATTCTATGGGGCAGTTCTACTCTGTCCTGTAAGGTTGATATGAGTGAGAATTGACTCAACGCCAGTGGTAATGATCATTAGTGGTTATAGGAGTAGGGGTGAGGGAAAATTCATTCTCTAAGTCCTAGACACTTTTTTATTTTGGTGATGGGAAAGGTAACATCAAATGAAGATGAAGTATACATAGCTTGACAAAGGTAAACAATGTCTCCAAATATGTTCACAAGGAAAAAGGACTTGTTGGTAATTGCTATGGCCTGTATAATTTTGAAACACTAGCAGAAACAACCAAAAAACATACATGCAGGTATATATGTTGGCAATTATGTTTATAGGTGTGTGTGTGTATATGTACATATAGATGTATGCCTATGTATGTATATATATGTACACATATTTATATATATAATAATATACAAACATATGTAATAAACCATATGGGGGCACAGTTGTGGATACTTATAAGACACAACCAGTTATCTTGTAGAATTAGATTTCTAGGTTTGAAAGATTAGGACCATAGTCTTGTGGGACATCTCAGTCAACTAGCATAATAGTTCATAAAGTTATATTCTACATCCTAGTTAGTTCAATAGTGTCTGTGGTCTTAAAAGCTTGCAAAAAGTCATCTAAAATACAACTATTGATCTCTACTCATCTGAAGCAAAAGAGAAAGAAGGATTCCAAAGACTCAAAGAAGAAATGAGTCTACAGTACAAATACATGGCCTCATCTACTCTGAGACTAGAAGAACTGGATGGTGCCCTGCTACTACTAATGACCATTTTAATCAGAGCCACTATAGATGGACCCTAACAGGATGGGATTAAAATGTAGAACAGAACCTCAAAGTCCTAAATAAATAAACTTACTGGACAAGTTAAAACTGGGAGACTCCAAGACTATTGCCCTGAGATAATCTTTAAAACTTAATCAAAGCGAACTCCTGAAGTCATCTTGTAGCTAAAAAATAAATCAGCTGAAAAAATATTGATTATCACCCGTAAGTACTGTGCTCCTTTAAAAAAAACATGTCTATGAGACCAAACAGTCAACAATTGCTTTAAAACAAGGATGAGACTGTAATGGGGCTGAAAAACTAGACTAATAGAAATGAACAATCTAACTACTAACTAAAGGGTCAGCAGTTCAAATCCACTAGGAGCTCCTTGGATACTCTATGGGGCAGTTCTACTCTGACCTCTAGGGTTGCCATGAGTCAAACCCGACTCGACAGCACTGGGTTTGGGTAATGCATTGTGAAGAATGTAACAAATATAATTAAACTGCTGTGGAAACCTTAACTGAAAACACAAGAAAATATTATTTAAAAAAGAATTCAACCATCACATCTACTGCTGAAAATCTTCCTGAAAATAATCTCCGCAAGCCAGGCTAAATATCCTCTGCTGTACTTCTTTAGGGTTTTCTCCTCTCTTCCATCACTGCGCTAAGTTGAAAATGATTTTTTTTTCTCTACTAGACTGAATACTTTTTAACGAAAGAAAAAACATTTGAGTTACCTTGGCATTCCTGATATCCAGAACACCAGTAGCTCATAATATAATATTGGTTCAATAAATAGTTGGTGAAATTAGTAATGAATGAGAGAATGAACAGCTGCTAGGTACTATATATGTATTTAACAGTTTACCTTGAACTGCAAGGTAGAGAGTCTCTGGCATCAAATAAATTACGTGACATTTTAACATCTAAAAAATGTTTTGTGGTATTTAAACTTAAAAGCATAAGACATAAAATCAATTCCATGAAAAAAAAATATATTGAAATTCATGTATCTACATACTGGTTGGTATAATCAAAACACAAACGCACTGCCATCGAATCAATTCTGACTCATAGTAGCCCTACAGAGTAGAACTGCTCTGTAGTTTCCAAGGACGACCAGGTGGATTTGAAATGCCAGCCTTAAGGTTAGCAGACATAGCACTTAAACCACCAGGCTGCCAGGGTTTCTGCTGGTATAATAGGAACTTAGCAAATGTCAGGTGAATAAATCACTGCCCTGGGCGGGGTTTACGGGGGGAGGGTGACACTGTTCTATTTGCCACAGTGCTTCATGTTTTCCCAATTGCAATTCTATTAAGCATCTTCCTTATCCCAACACTGAACCACTAGGAAGCAAGGTTTAGCTTTTCATACAGCTAATAACCCTTAATTATCACCCAAGATTCATAAGCACCTTCTAAGTAAACTGGAGTCTGAATTGTGGAGATGACCAATGAGAAGTCTCTCCCACCAAGTACTCCCATTTTCTGGTTTGTTAATACCAAACATCTATCACATTAAGATAGCCACAAAAATAGAAACCAGTTAACATAGGCTTCACCCTAAGTGTTGCTTTGAGAAACCAGTTGGCCACAAAATCACAGTGTTATTTCAATTTTCCACAGCTACTTTGTTGTTCAGTGTCCATAAGTCGGCTCCGAAGCATAACAACTCTGTGTACAACAGAATGACACATGGCCAGGTCCTGAATCGTCCTCAAAATTGCTTTTCTGTTTAAGCCTGTTATTGCACCCACTATGTCAGTCAGCCTCATGGAGGTGTCTTCTTCTTTTCAATGACCGTTTACTTGATTAGCATTTTTTCTTCCCTAACTATTAGCTTCTGGCAAATATTTTTCTTCTATCTGAGCCACATGGCCAAGTATTTAGATTTTAACGTTGATTCCACAATTACCATAGTTTCTCTTCCTCCCATTTCTCAAGGTAATTGTGTTTTATTGCTTTTGGCCTTCCAAACACTTAAACAAATGCTTAGTTTTTAGCCTTCACACAAAGGGTTTTGTCAAAAGACTTCCTGGGTTCCCCGGATGCCTTCTTTCCTTTGGTTTTCTATTTCCTCCATCTACCTTTTATCACTCTCCAGTGCCCCAAGGCCAAGTGCTTTGCAACGTAAATTTTTCTAATTTTTACCTGGTCTTTAGTTCAGTCAAACATGAGTTACTCCCTCTTCCTCCTGACTTTGCTAGCAACCAGAATAAGCAAAATCAGGCAATCGGAAGGAAGCATTCCGACTTGCCCCCTAAACTGGATGGTTATTAACCTTGATGTATTTTGAACTGAAAAGATTTTCAAATCCATATATATATGACTGATCATGTTAATATGTAAAAAGATCATTAACGAAGTAGAAATTAAATGACTTTATCAACTATTTAAAGGAAAAAAGGTTTATTCAGTGTTTTAATTGCATTCACACTCCAAGGTTGATTTCCAGCATATTTGGGTAGGTGTAAAACAGCAGAACACAAACATATGTCCATGTAGACATCAAACAACCACACCCATTGCCATGGACTCAATTCCAACTGATAGTAACCTTACAGAACAGAGTAGAACTGGCCCATAGAGTTTCCCAGGAACACCTAGTGGATGTGAGCTGCTGACCTTTTTGGTTAGAAGCAGTAGCACTTAACCACTACACTGCCAGCGTTTTCCACACAGACACATACAATGTTAAATCATAAACCAACACGATTACTCAGTAATACAGAACAAAAGTTATTTTTGCTCCTGCCAGTCACCGCATTGCTGTGTGTGCCATCAACTCATAGTCTACAGGAGAGAGGAGGACTGCCCCACGGGGCAGCTAAAGATTTTACAGAAGCAGCTCACCAGTTCTTCCTCCCAGAAATAAATAGTGGATTCAAGCCACCAACCTTTCATCTAGCAGCCAAGTGTTTTAATTATTATACACCAGGGCTCATTACCACTTAGCTCGTGTAGAAATGGAATGTGACTTCTTTTCTTAAGGCTGTGATCTGAATTAGCCAGATAATAGTTTCAATTTCCTATTTTTCTTTCACTCTAGACCAAAAATAGAAAGCTATTGCCTGAGGTTTTTCAAATAAGTGTTAACTATGTATCTCATTCCACTGAAATCACTTTTCTCTTTTTTTCAGGTTGCTTCTCTAGTAATAATTCATACAATAATTCAAATTTGGTGGAATTTCTATGAAGCAAAATTTTTAGTTATTCAATTACATTGACCTGCCAGTTGTCAGGCACTTACTAAAGACCAGCTGTGGAGATAGAATGATGCACAAAAGACAAGCTTCTTGTTGTCAGGCAGTTTACAGTAGAGTATAGGAGACAGAATTAACCAGATGGTCACACGTGAATGTACAAATTTAAATTGTAAGAAGATTCCTAGAAACAGCATATGATTTCATAAAAATATAAAAAAGGGCATCTTAACTAAACTGGAAATTTTTCTAAGATGGCATTTGTGCTGATATTTGAAGCGTGAACGAGCATCAAGAAGACTATGGAAGACATGGGAGGTAAGGAGGAAGTAGATCTTATTTGAAGGAGTAAACAATTCACTTTGGCTATCAACCAATGAGCAAGAAAGAGAGTAGAATTTGCTAAGGGTGGAGAGTTAAGTAGAAGCTAACACACAAGGTCTAAAGCCATGTTAAGGATTTTTGGTCTCTTTCCTAAGTAAAATGAAGAGACATTAAAAATTTTAAGCAGTCCGTGATACACTCAAATCTGGATTTGTAAAAGATCAGGCTGACTACTAATAGAATGTATCAGGGATGGCATTAATATGCAGAATTATACGTGGGGTACCCAAGTGTGAAATGATGGTGGTCTTCATCTTGTCAGGAATACCTGAAAATGTTGTTATGTGCCATCAAGTGAGTTCTGACTCATAGTGACTGTACATGCAACAGAATGAAACACTGCTTGGTCCTATGCCATGCCCATAATTATTATCACGCTTGAGCCCATTGTTGCAGCCATTGTGTCAATCCATCTTGTTGAGGATCTTTCTTTTTTTCTGCTGACTCTCTATTTTACCAAGCACAATGTCCTTCTCCAGAGATTTATACTTGCTAATAGTATGTCCAAAGTATGGAAGACATAGTCTGGCCATCCTTGCTTCTAAGGAAAACACTGATTGTACTTCTTCCAGGACAGATTTGTTCATTATTTTGGCAACCCATGGTATATTCAATATTTTTCTCCAACACCACAATTCAAAGACATCAATTCTTCTTCTATCTTCCTTATTCATCATCCAGCTTTCCTTCACATCATATAAAACAATTGAAAAAACCATGGCTTGGATCAGTCACACTTTAGTCTTCAAGGTGACTTCTTCGCTTTTCAGCACTTTAAAGAGATCTCTTGCAGCACATTTTCCCAGTGCAATACATCTTTTGATTTCTTACTGCTGCTTACATGGGTGTTGACTGTGGATCCAAGTACAATGAAATCTTTGACAAGCTCAGTCTTTTCTTCAGTCATCATGATCTTGCTTATTGGTCCAGTTGTGAGGATTCTTGTTTTCTTGGTGTTGAGGTGCAATCCATACTGAAGGCTTTGGTCTTCGATCTTTATCAGTAAGTGTTTCCAGTTCTCTTCAAGAATCCTTTGACTACAAAAAATATTATCTGAGGATCTTAGGAGGGCACCCAAGAAGAGTGGGCTCTGAAGGGGTTCCCATGTTTCCTATTGGTAGAAAAATGAGAGGGGATGCGGTCAAGATGGCAGACTAAGCACACGTCTCCTTATATCCCTCTGGAAACCAGCACCTGAATTGATAATCAAACGGAGCCTTCTGATCACCTAATCAGCCCCAGGACACGGCACAGGGCTGTTACTTTGGATTTCATACCACTGAGCAAAAAACCTCCTCTCTTTCACTGACTCCCGTTCCTGGCTAGCCCTGGCTCTCATGGACTGAAGGTAAATGCATCATTTTGACTTTTTCTTTTTCCTCTGTCTTGGCCGAAGGGCGGAGCTGGGTCTTGCCTAGCGGCGAGACTCAGACATGCTGCTGGGGGGATAGGCAGGCGAAATTCCCACATTTTGAGAGCCAGGCTTAGGCCTCTGTTAATCTAGCCACTTTGAGCCTGTCATTTTATATCTGCCTCGGTGGCGTTTGTACGGAATTTCGCAGTCAGTGTGCGGGACGCCATGTTGGGTACGCAGATTCTAGAGGGACCTCATTCTTAGCCTAGGACCCAGCGCCTGCAAACAGGACAGTGCTTCTCTGACAGAAAAGCAGTAATTTACCCAGTGCCACCTACGTTGGGAACCCTACAACAGAATCAGAGGAATTACTACCTCTCGGCACCTTTAGCCCTTCTGTTTGCTGCCTGTGTGGAGGGCACCATCTTGGATATGGTGGGTGCAGCTGGACCTAATTCTTAGCTTGGGAGCCAGAGCCTGCCCACAGGAGAGCACTTTTCTACCAGAAAAGCAGTATTCTATGCATGTCACCTAAGGCTAGGCCCTGTCAGCAGAAGCCAACAGGGCAGCAGCATTGCTGTATTCTGAACTAGTTTGTATCATCTGGGGTTGGATATAGTGGTGCTTACTTTGCCAGTTGAGAAGACGGACCTCTACACCTGAAAACCTAACTGACTTGGGAAGTGGTCAGATACCTTTTGCTTTACATTTTAAGACAGCCTAGAGAAACATCTGCAGTCCATCCTCACAGTACCTCTTCCAGCCTCTACATACTCACATAGGACCCAAAAAGCAACAGACACTTGTAGCATACAAGAAATCAGCCATGGCTTCAGAAGGCTCCCAAACAAAGAACCAAGGAGTTTTCCAGATGAAGAAACTTTAGGAAAGCATCAGGAAGTGAATACAAAATGATTATATACAGAGCCCTTCTAGACCTTATACAAAATGCAGCAGAACAAAATGAAAAATCAAGCAAGCTGTTCGATCTGATGGAATACCAGTACTCTGAAATCCAACAGATCAAGAACAAAATCAAAGACATAGAAACTTCAATGCAAAGCCAAGAAAATGGAATGGAACAAATAGAAAAATGAATTTCTGACTTGGAAGACAGAGCTACTGATGCCAGCATCCATGAGCAGAACAAGAAATAAAGGGCATCTGCATTGGCAAAGAGGAAGTTAAAATCTCCTTTTTGCAGATGATATGATTGTATATGCAGAGAATCTGAAGGAATCTATAAGTAAACTACTCAAACTGATAGAAGAGTTCAGCAAAGTCTCAGGATACCAGATAAACCTAAGTAAATCAGTAGGATTCCTTTATACCAACAACGAGACTGTTAAGGAAGAAATTATCAAATCAATACCATTTACGATAGCCCCTAAGAAGATAAAGTACCTAGGAAGTAATCTAACCAGAGAAACAACAGACCTTTACAAAGAGAACTACAAGCCCTTACTACAAGAAACTAAGAGAGACTTAGATAAATGGAAAAACCTACCCCGCTCATGGATAGGAAGACTTAACATTGTGAAAATGTCTATTTTACCTTAAGCAATCTATTTATATAATGCAATCCCAATACAAGTTCCAGCATCATTTTTTAATGAGATGGAGAAACAAATCACCAATTTTGTTTGGAAAGGGAAAAAGCCCTGAATAAGTAAGGTACTACTAAAGAAGATGAACACACTGGGAGGCCTCTCATTACCTGACCTTAGAACATACTACACTGCCACAGTGGTCAAAACAGCCTGGTACTGGTACAACAACAAACAGATCAATCAATGGAACAGAATTGAGACCCCAGAGATGACACCATCTGCCTATGAACAGTTGATATTCGACAAAGGCCCTAAGCCATTAAACTCGGGTAAAAACAGTATCGTCAACAAATGGTGCTGGCAAAATTGATTATCCATCTGCAATAAATTGAATCAAGATTGATGTTTTACACCTTATACAAAAACCAACTCCAAGTGGATAAAAGACCTAAATATCAAACCTAAAATGATAAAGCTCATCCAAGAAAAGGTAGGAACAACAATGGAAGTTTTAATACACAATGAGGACAGACTCCAAAATCTGTCAAAGAAACCTCAATCAACAGAAGAGAAAATAGATAAATGGGATCTACTAAGAATCAAACACTTTTGCTCATCCAAAGACTTTATTAGTAGAATTAAATGAACACCCATAGAATGGGAAAAAATATTTGGAAACTCTATGTCAGACTGATGCCTGATCTCTATAATCTATAAGATACTACAAAATATCAATAAAAAGAAGATAAATCACCCAATTAAGCGATGGGCAAAGGAGATGGACAGACATTTCACGAAAGAGGAGATCCAGGCAGCCAAAAAACACATGTGGACATGTTCACGATCTTCACTTATTAAAGAAATTCAAATCAAGACAACAATGAGATACCATCTCACCCCAGCAAGATTGGCCATGATCCAGAAAACACAAAACAACAAATGCTGGAGAGGCTGTGGAGAAAGTGGAACCCTCCTACACTGTTGGAGGGGTTGCAAAATGGTCCAGCCTCTTTGGAAATCAATCTGGCGCTTCCTTAAAAAAATGGATATTGATATACAACTTGACCCAGTAATTCCACTACTTGGAATATATCCTACAGAATCAAGGCCTTTCACACCAACGGACACATGCACCAGAATGTTTACTGCAGCACAGTCCACAATAGCAAAAAGATGGAATCAACCCAGATGCCCAACAATAGAAGAATGGATAGGTAAACTATGGCACATATACTCAATGGAGCACTACGCAATGATAAAGAATAACGATGATTCCAGGAAACATCTCCTAACCTGGTTTCAATTGGAAGACATTATGTTGAGTGAAAGTAGTCAGTGACAAAAGGACAAATATTATATGAGACCTCTACGATAAGATCTCAAAAACAGACTTGTGTATAGAAGAAAAGACTCTTTGACAGCTGCAAGGGAGGGCAGGAAGGGAGGGAGGCGGGGAGGGCTTAGATTAGATAGTTGCTAGAAATCTGGTTGGGAGAAAGCGGTGATAGCACACATTAGAAACAAGAACAACATTAAGTGGACTTCAGCGTAACTTGAGTACTCCTTCCATCTTAACCCAATATTGCAAGGATAGAGTAGCTGGGGCAAGGGGCAAGGGACCATGCTCTTAGGTGAAATCGAGGCCTATTGGCACAAGTAGCATTTTGCTAGGAGGACTCTCTGCACCCCACGTTGGTGAGTGGCATCTGGGGTCTTAAAAGCTGCCACGCTGCCATCCGAGGCCCCAACTCAGCAGGAACAGATACTCACCGAGGACCAAAACGACATGGAGTAAAGACAACCTAAAAGATAGAGAGACCCACATAAGTGGGTGCCTGCATCGACTTGGGACTGGAAGAACTGATGGTGCCTGGCCACCACTAGCGATAGCCACGATGGAGCTCACTAGGTTGAGTCTCACAGGCAACACAAAAATAAAAAGGGGTGCATCCTGAGATTTCCACTAAAAGACCTCAATTGATGGTCCAGTGGTTTGGGGGTTCCCCTGAGAGCATGGCCCCTTTCCCTGATGCTGCCCTTTCCCATAAATCATAATGAAGGTCCACTCTTTGGACACGAGTGGATTAGACTTGGCAATGCAGAGTGACCATATATTGGATGCACTTTATGGTTCTATACATCTATAGGATATCATCCTGCTGACCTCTGGCTGGAAGAAGGAGCGTGGGTGGAGAGGAGGGGAAAGAACGCTGTTGGGAGGATGAGACATGTATGGAGCAGAGAGGAATAATGTGCTGTCACCGGACAGGGAGAGCAGTGGAAGGTGCATATAGGTGGGCATGTAAATTTATACGGGAATGTACATTTTCACTCAGTTATATTAAATTAAAAAAGAAAAAAGAAAAATCTGAGCAAAATCCAATACTTGCTGCTTTTCTCTAAGGGTCTGAATAAGCCAAAGTGGTATGCTGTTATCTTTCAACCTACTTCAACAAACAGCTTCCACTTGCTGCCATTGTGGACAAGGGGCCTTAAAACTTCTTGAAAAGTTCCTGTTTTAAGTGACAAAGCAGTATGCCATAAAGCCCTATGAGTAGCTACTCTCAGAAGTCCCTATTATGCTCCTGTCAATCATGGTTATAAGTCGTGGTCCCAAATATTTATCTTTGATTTTTTTTTTTTAAATAGTTAATGGTATCCAATGTGGCTATAGGCTGATTGCTGTTATAATGTACAGGTGTTCTGCAAATTGTAGATTTATCATTAATTTGAAGCACTTACTACATAAAAAGGTCAACTGGATCCCAATTCAATTTGCATCATTACAAGAATCTTAAAATTATACTTGTCAATAAAAAGAGCTAGAATGGAATTTCAACTGTTGGAAAATTTTAAATGGTTGTGAAATAAATGTTTTTAAAAATTCATTACCTGAAGAGGTTCTAGCCAGAGCAATTAGATGAGACAGAGAAATAAAGGGCCTCTGCATCAGCAAAGAAGTAAAAATCTCTATATTTGCAGATGATATAAGTGAATATACAGATAATCCTAAAGAATCTGTAAGTGAAATACTGTGACTAATAGTAGAGTTCAGTAAAGTATCAGCAGTAGGATTTCCTTATACTGACAAACAGGTCATCAAAGAAGAAATCACCAAATCAATACCATTTATGATAGCCCCCAAGAAGATAAAATACCTAGGAATAAATCTGACTAGAGAAATAAGAGACCTATACAGAGAGAACTGCAAGAGTTTACTGTAAGAAACCAAAAGAGACTTACATAAATGGAGAAACCTACCCTGCTCTTGGATAGAAAGACTTAACATTGTGAAAATGTCTGTTTCACCCAAAGTGATCTACATATAATATGCAACCCCAATACAAATTCCAGTGTCATTTTTTAATGAGATGGAAAAACAATTCACCAAGTTTGTCTGGAAAGGGTAGAAACCCCAGATAAGTAAGGCACTACTGAAGAACAGGAACAGTGAGAGGCCTCACACATTCTGACCTTAGAACCTATTACACTGCCCCAGTAGTCAAAACAGCCTGGTACTGGTACAAAAGGAGACATAGAGACCAACGGAACAAAGTCGAGACCCCAGAAATGCCACTATCCTCTTATGAACAGTTGATATTCGACAAAGGCCCTAAGATTGTAAACTGGGGTAAAAACAGTCTCTTTAACAAACAGTGTTGGCAAAATGGGATATCCATCTTCAAAAAATCAAAACAAGACCCATATCTAACGCCTTACACAAAAACAAACTCAAAATAGATCAGAGACCTAAGTATCAAACCTCAAACAATAAAGATCATACAAGAAAAACTAGGGTCAACAATGGAAATTCTAATACACAGCTTAGAGAGACTTCAAAACCTGACCAAAGCACAATCAATAGAAGAGACAACAGATAAATGGGAACTACTAAGAATCAAGCACTTTTCTCATCCAAAGACTTTATCAAAAGAGTTAAAAGGCTACCTACAAAATAGGAAAAATATTTGGCAACTATATGTCAGACTGATGTCTGATCTCTGTAATCTATAAGGTACTGCAAAATATCAACAAGATAAATAACCCAACTAAGTGATGGGCATTGGAGAAGGACAGACACTTCACCAGGCAGCCAAAAGACACATGAGGAAGGCCCACAATCATCAGCTATCAGAGAAATCCTAATCAAAACCACAATGAGATACCACCTCACCCCGACAAGACTGACCAGGATCCAAAAAACACAAAACAACAAATACTAGAGAGGCTGTGGAGAGACTGAACTCTCCTACACTGCTGGTGGGAATGTAAAATGGTACAACCTCTCTGGAAAGCAATCTGGTGCTTCCTTAAAAAGCTGGAAACAGATACACTGTTTGAACAAGTAATCCCACTGCTCACAATTTATCCTACAGAAACAAAACCTGTCACACAAACAGACACGTGAACACAATTTTACTGCAGCCTAGTCCACAACAGCAAAAAGAGGTAACCAACCTAGATTCCCATCAACAGATGAAAAGATTAAAAAACTATGGTTCATATACTCAATGGAATACTATGTGGTTCATATACTCAATGGCATACCATGCAATGATAACAAACAAAAAAATGATGATTTTAGGAAACATCTAATACCCTAGCTTAAGTTGGAAGACATTATGCTGAGTGAAATCCATCAGTGGCAAAAGGACAAACATTGTATGAGACCCCAGTTATAAAAACTTAAAAATAGACTTATGTACTGAAGAAAGTACTGTTTGACAGCTATAAGGGAAGGGAGGGGTTGGTCATAGAGAAAACACTTGATAGAAGTTTGGTTAGGTGAAAGCAGTGACAGCACACAGTGGAAAGTAGATCAACTGAATGGGACATCACCATAAACTAAAAGCTTTTCTAATCTCAACTCAATATTGCAAAGATAGAGTAGTAGGGCAGTTTCTGGGTGCTATGCTCTCAGGGGACATCAAGGTCAAATGGCGTAATTAGTCTACTGCTAAGAGAGTCTTCTGCACCCCTTATTGGTGAGTGGCATCTGGGGTCTTGAAAGCTAGCAAGCTACCATATGGGATACATCAAATGGTCCCAACTTAGCTGGAACAGATGATCACTGAGAACAAAAAAGACATGAGGGAAAAAGAGCCCAGGAGATGGAAGAACCCATGTGAATGGGAGACTATAACAACATGTGACCAAAAGAACCAGATGGTGCCCAGCTACCATCAAAGACAGCCATGATGGGCATACAATATTGAGTCCCTGTGGCAACATGATAAAAAGAGGGATGCAGTTCAAGAATTCTACTAACAGACCACAACTGATAGCCCGACAGCCAGGGGAGCAGAGCCACTAGGCCCACTGCTGCCCCTGTCTAGAAAACACTACTGAGGTCAATTCTTTGGCCAAAAACAGACCAGAATCTGGGGGACAATGTGACCATATGGTGTGTGTACTTTATGGTTCTGTGTATATGTAGGAGGCTGTCCTACTGGTCTCTTTCTAGATGGGAGAGAAGAGGGTGTAGAGGAGGGGGCAGGAGCTTCTTAAGAGAATATGACAAGTATAGATTGAGAGGCAGGTGTGTGTTGTCATGGGGCAAGGAAAGCTGAGGGCTCTGAGAAGTGTCTGTCCATTTCCTTCACCCATCACTTAATTGGATGATTTATCTTTTTCTTATTAATATTTTGTAGTACCTTACAGATTATGGAGATCATGCATCAGTCTGACCTATAGTTATCATGTATTTTTTTCTCATTCTGTAGGTGGCCTTTTAATTCTATTAATGAAGACTTTGGATGAGCAAAAGTGTTTGATTCTTAGTAGTTCCCATTTATCTATTTTCTCTTGTGTTGATTGTGGTTTGTTTGACAGATTTTGAAGTCCGTCTATGTTGTGTATTAAACTTTCATTGTGGTTCCTTTTTCTTGGATGAGCTTTATCATTTCAGATTTCAAATTTAGGTCTTTTATCTAGTCTGAGTTGGTTTTTGTATAAGGTGTAAGACGTGGGTCTTGTTTCAATTTATGGCAGATGGATATCCAATTTTGCCAGCACCATTTGTGGAAGAGATTGTTTTTACCCGAGTTTAATGTCTTAGAGCGTTTGTTGAATATCAACTGTTCTTAGGCAGATGGGGTCATCTCTGGAGTCTCAATTCTGTTCCATTGATCGATCTGTTTTTCTTCTACCAGTACCAGGCTGTTTTGACTACTGTGGCAGTGTAATAGGTTCTAAAGTGAGGTAATGAGAGGCCTCCTAGAGTGTTCTTCTTCTTTAGTAGCGATTTACATATGCGGGGCTTCTTCCCTTTCCAAATAAAGTTGGCAATTTGTTTCTCCACCTCATTAAAAAATGTCACTGGAACTTGTACTGGGATTGCATTATATATTTAGATTGCTTTGGGTAAAATAGACGTTTTCACAATTTTAAGTCTTCCTATCCATGAGCAGGATAGGTTTCTCCACTTATGTAAGTCTCTCTTAGTTTCTTGTAGTAAAAGCTTGTAGTTCTCTTTGTAAAAGTCTGCTATTTCTTTGGTTAGATTTATTCCTAGGTCCTTTATCTTCCTAGGGGCTATAGCAAATGATATTGACTGTGATTTCTTCCTTAATAATCTTGTTGTTGGAATAAAGGAATCCAACTGATTTACTTACATTTATCTTGAATCCTGAGACTTCGCTGAACTCTTCTATCAGTTTGAGTAGTTTTCTATGGATTCTTTGGGATTCTCTGCAGATACAATCATCTCATCTGCAATAGGGAGATTTTTACTTCTTCATTGCTGATGTAGATGCCCTTTGTTTCTTTGTCTTGTCCAATTGCTCTGGCTAGAACTTCTAGTACAATGTTCAGTAGGAGGGGTGAGAGTGGGCATCCTTGTCTAGTTCCTGTTCTCAAGGGAAACTGTTTCAGTTCCTCTGCATTCAGGATGATGCAGGCAGTTGGCTTTATATAAATGGCCCTTATTGCATTGAGGAATTGGCTGTCTATCCCTATTTTGCTGAGAGTTTTGAGCATGAATGGGTACTGGACTTATCAAATGCCTTTTCTGCATCAATAGACAAGATCAGGTGATTCTTGTCTTTTGTGGTATTTATGTGGTTGATCATATTAATTGTTTTTCTGTTGCTGAACCAGCCTTGCATCCCTAGCATTAATCCAACTTGATCATTTTTTTAATTTTTAATTTCTTAATAATTTTATTTTTTAATGCATTGTTGTATTCTATCGGCAAGAATTTTGGTGAAGATTTTAGCATCTAGATTCGTGAGTGATACCAATCTATAGTTCTCCTTTTATGTTAGGTCTTTCCCTGGCCTTGGTGTCAGGGTTATGCTGGCTTCATAGAATGAATTTGGAAGTATTCCATCCCTTTCTATACTGTGAAATAGTCTCAGTGATATTGAACATAAGTCTTCTCTAAAAGCTTGGCAGAATTCTGCTGTGAAGCCATCAGGACCCAGGCTCTTTTTGGTTGGCAGCTTTTTGATGGCTTTTTCAATCTCTTCCTTTCTGATGGGTTTATAAAGCTGTTCTGCTTCACCTTGTGATAATTTTGGTAGGTGATATGAATCAAGGGATTTGTCTGTTTCCTCTAGGTTTTCAAATTTGTTAGAGTACAGTCTTTCATAGTATTCTGTTATGATATTCTTGATTTCTGCTGGATCTGTGACAACTCCCCTCTCATTTCTTATTTGGGTTATTTGTTTCCTTTCCTGTTTTTCTTTAGTAAGTTTTGCCAATGGCTCGTCAATTTGGTTTCGATGGCACTTGGCTTGGCTTGGCTTCCAAAAAATCAGTTTTTGGTCTTTTCAATTTTTTTCAATTGTTCTTCTATTCTCTAATTGGTTTATTTCTGCTCTAATCTTTATAATCTGTTTTCTTCTGCTGCCTGAGGGGTTACCCTATTGTTTTCTCTCTACTTGTTCAAGCTATAGGGTTAGTTCTTTGATTTGGTTTCTTTCTTCCTTCCAGATGTGTGCACTTATGGAGATAAACTGACCTGTGAGCATTGCTTTGGCTGTATCCCATAGGTTCTGGTAGGAAGTGTTTTCTTTCTCATCGGAATCCAAAAATGTCTTTATTTCACCCCTGATTTCTTCTATAACTGATGACTTTTTGATAAAGATGTTGTTCAATTTCCATGAGCTCCACTCTCTGTCCATGTTTTTTCTGCTATTGATTTCAACTTTCATGGCTTTATGATCTGAGAAGATGCTTTGCATTAATTCAATGGTATGGCTGTTGTCGAGAATTGCTTTCTGTCCTAACACATGGTCTATTCTGGAGAATGTTCCATGTGTACTGGAGAAGAAGGTGTAGTTGTCTGCTGATAGATAGAAAATTCTGTGTATGTGGATGAGGTATAGTTGGTTAATTGTGGTGATAAGCTCTTCTGTGTCTTCATTGAGCTGTTTCCTAGACAATCTGTCCAATATTGAGAGTGGAGTGTTGAAGTCTCCTACTATTATTGTGGAGTGTTCTATCTCCTTTTTGAGAATAATCAATGTTTCTTAGATGCATTTATGTGCTCTAATATTAGATGCATAAATATTTAATATTGTTAAGTCCTGCTTGTATATTGAACCTTTCAGCAATAAATAGTATCTATCCTTGTCCACAATGGTGGATTTTACATTAAAATCAATTTTATCTGAGATTAGAATAGCCACATCTGCTCTTCTTTGTTCATTGTTAGCTTGATATATATTCCTCCATCCTTTAATTTTTAGTTTGTTCATATCTTTAAGTCTAAGGTAAGTTTTTTGTAGGCAACATATAGATGGGTCATGTCTTTTGATCCAAGATGTCACTCAATGTCTCTTTACTGGATCATTCAGTCCATTCACGTTCAATGTGATTATTGATAGGTATGTGTTCAGTGCTGCCATTGTGATTTGTTTATTTTTATGTTGATGTTTTCTGTTGTTCTTATTAATCTGTTCTGAGACATTCTTCTTCGTGAGCTGATTTCTCACCTTTTTCAGGGTTGGTTTTGCAGTTGCTGAGACTCCTGTATTACATTTCTTGATATGGTATGTTACATCTTATTGTGTTTTATGGCTGTCCCTATGATCCTGCTTAACAAACTATGTATAAACTGAATTTCAATTACTACCAATCTTGTCAACTTCCTCTCCTTCTGGAAGGACTATAGCAACTGTAGTAAATCCCTCTTTTTAATGTAATGACATCATAGTTTTCATGATAAGATCACTGGATTATTGCTTTCACTATTATAGCTTTGATTGAGTTTGAAGCCTTCCCTAACTGAGTAGGATTCTGGATGATGTGTCCTTCTGCAGTATAAAGCTAGTGGTTTTGTTCTACTAAGCCAAAGCCAAGAGGTTCTTTCAACATTTCTTATAGCTTTGGTTTGGTTTTTACAAAGTCTCTGAGTTTCTGTTTATCTGGGAATGTCTTCATTTCATTTTCATGTTTTAAAGACAGTTTTGAGGGATATATGATTCTTGGTTGGAAGTTCTTCTCCTTCAAGGCTTTGAATATGTCATGCCACTGTCTCCATGCCAGCACTTTTTCTGCTGAGAAATCTGACAGAAGCCTACAGGGCTTCCCTCTGAATGTTAGCTTTGCTTTGAGTGTCACTGCCTTTGAGAGTTTCTGCTTATGATTCATTTTGTTAAGCTTGATTAGAATATGTCTTGGGGTCTTTCTTTTGAGATCTATATTGAGTGGCATTTGATATGCATCTTGGAAATCTATATTCTCTTCCTTCAAGATTTCTGGGAAGTTCTCTGTCAGCATTTCAGCAACAATACTCTCTGTATTCTCAGGTGCCTCACCCTGTTGAGGGACTCCAATTAATCATAGATTGTTCCTCCTAATAAAGTCTGATGTGCTTCTTAATGCTTCTTCATTTTTCTTATTTCTTTTTTATGATTTTTCCACATAGATGCTGGAGTCAGTAGCTCTGTCTTCCAAGTCAGAAAGTCTTGTTCCATTCTGTTTTCTTGGCTTTGAATTGAAGTCTCTGTGTCTTTGATTTTGTTCTTGATCTGTTGGATTTCAGAGTACTAATGTTCCATCAGATCAGACTGCTTGCTTAATCTTTCATTTTGTTCTACTGCATTTTGTATAAAGTCTAGGAGGGCTCTATATATAATCCTTTCGTATTCTCCTTCTGATAATTTCAGAAAAGTTTCTTCATCTGGAAAGCTCTTTGATTGTTTCATTGGGGGCCTTCTGAAACCATGGATGATTTTCTGGTTACTGCCTTCTCCAAAGTCTGTTGCTTTTGGGACTGTATGTGAGTCAATAAAGGCTGGGAAAGACACTGTGAGGATGGACCACAGTTATTTCTCTCTCAGTCGTCTTAGAATAAAAAATGAAAGATATCTGAGTACTTCCCAGGTCAGTCAGGTTTTCAGGAGTACAGGGCCCTCTTCCCAACTGGCAAAATAAGTACCTCTATATGCAACCCCAGATGTTATGAACTAGTACAAAATGCAGCAGGGCTACTGCCCTGTTGGCCTCTGCTGACAGGTCCCAGCTGTAGCTGCCATTTTGTAAAATACTGCTTTTCTGCCTGCATAGTGCTCTGCTGCGGGCAAGCACTGGCTCTGAGCCTAGGAATTAGGTCTCACTGAGGTTCCATACTCAAGATGGCATCCCCCACAAGCTTTCTGCCTGGCACCTCTGTACAAACTGCACCACTGCAGAGGTGGAAAGAGAGGCCAGAGGTGCTGAGATGTACAGAGTCCACAGTCTCTGCTGCCAGGCCCCAGCCATAGGTGATACTGTGTAAACTAGTGCTTTTATGCTGGAAAAGCACTCTTCTGCAGGCAGGCACTGACTCCAAGACAAAGAGTTAGATCCAGCTTAGGCCTCTGTTTCCAAGGTGGCATCTTGCACAAGCTCGCTGCCCAGCATCTCTGTACAAACTGCATCATGGCAGAAGTGGAAAGAGAGGCCAAAAGTGACAAAACAGACAGAGTCCCAAGCTGGGCCCCCAAAATACAGAAATTTCACCTGCAAATCCCACCAGCAGTGCACCCGAGACTAGCCACTAGTTAAGACCCAGATCGGCCAGTCAGCCAAGACAGAGAAAAAGGAAAAACAAAGTGAAAATGGTTGGTTACCTTCGGTCCACTAAAGCAAGGACTGATCAGGAGCAGGAGTCAGCTAAAGAGAGAGGGTTTTCTGTTCAGTGATATGAAGTCCAAATTAATAACCCTATGCCGTGTCCTAGGGTTACTAGGTGATCAGAAGGCTCCATTTAATTATCATTTCAGGTCTCGGTTTCCAGAGGGATTTAGGGAGACAGGAGCTTCATCCACCATCTTGACTCCATCCCCATCCCCCAAGGCTGTAACCTTACAGAAGCAGATTGCCACACTTTTTTCCCACAAAACTAATGGTGGATTTCAGTTATCAGCCAGAAAGTTAATTACTGCACCAGCAGTCCTTGCTCTATAAGTAGTATCATTTTTATTCAGTTCAAAAAGCATGTTGACGATCCACAAAAACAGAATTCAAGACCCAAAATATATACCAAACTAAATTCACTTCACTTAAGTCTGCTCTGACTCATAGTGACCCCACAGGTCAGAGTAGAACTGCCTTGTATGGTTTTTCAAAATGCTATATAGAATCTATAGGATTGCAAACAGTCACATCTTTCCCCTATAGAGCAGCTGGTGGATTCAAACTACTAACCTTTTGTTTAGTTGCCTAGTGGTTTAACCACTGTACTATCGGGGCTCTTTTAATGCTGGACTCACATGATCTGGGGTTATAGCTGCTTCATCCTTTCTAGCATTTCCCTGTCCCTCACTCAACTTTCTTTATCTTCTTCCACGTTATTTAGCAACTAAATCACATTTCTTTCTTCCCTCATGTTACTGGTTGAGTCATTTAAGAGACTCAAAGAGAAAAATGTATATAGACTTTCTATAGGCAGTTATGATCAGAAAGAACAATATTCACAGTATATAAATGTTAAGAGTATGTAACAGCAACCTAAATACAAAAGCACCATGATAGCAGCAAAGAAAATAATAAGGGACAATGCTGCAATACCGCAAGTTTAAAAATGGAAATAGCAGCAGCTCAATCAAATACATTTAGAAACATTTTTGTGAATCAGTAAATAATACTTTTCAACACAACAAATACACAAACCCCAGAAAATTCCTCACTCTCAGAGAAGGTCAGGTAGAAAGTAGCTGGGAATATGTGTTTTAAAAAAAGACTAAGTGAAGAGCCAGTGTGTGCTTAATGAAGTAAGAGCGTGACTAGCAGCAAATACTTCATTTCAATAACAGGCTCAGGTTCCACAGAAATCCCCCAGTACACTGGGGGATTTTTTTTTTTTACAGTGAGACAATATAATCCCACACTAGTCACCCAGAAGACAGATCAAGAACGTGCTTGAAGTATAATCAGTCCCTCTCGGAACTTTGGGCAAAGTGACATAAGTCCAAGAATTTGGCTGTGGCATCATTGATGTTGTAAACAATGATATGCTTCCAATTTGAAGAGAATCTCTTGGTCATTGGGTGGTTCTCTAGAAGCCATACAACATAATTGTGGCTAATTGTTTCCAGAACAAAATGGAAAATCAATCGGACCGAAGTGCCTATGGTTGCCATCTTTGCCAAAGCAAGAATATGTATTAGTTCTCTCCAAAACATTACCTATTAGTCACAACCTGGCTCTTTTCAAAGATACTGAAAATAGTTTTTGGAAAGGTACAGCAGCCAGAATGCCAAATATAATGGGAATGTAAGCAGAGCAGGCAGTACTCGGCCCCAGCACTGTGATGGATAAAAGGATGCTTTTCTAATCTTTTTAGGCCAATAATCTTAAACAAGATATCTCTTTTGTTGGTCTGATCAGTAATCAATTATCTTTACAAAATATATCACCAGTGGTTTATTTTGAGACCCTGGATATAAAACCAGAAAAACCAAACCCATTGCTGTCAAGTCAATAATTGACTCATAGTAACCCTGTAGGACAGAGCAGAACTGCCTCATAGCATTTCCAAGGAGCACCTATTGATTTTGAATTGCCAGTGTTTTTGTTAGCAACCGTAGCACTTAACCACTACACCACCAGATGGTTTGTAAACCCAGTCCTTTCCTGTCATATCCTTGTGATATGAATTAAATCCCTGACTTTGTCTAGTCTTTGATTACTTGACATATTTAGAGTATGAGGACAACAGCTCTAGAGAGACAAGCCTTATGTCAGTGTCTAATTTCATGAGTGTTGTATATTGAGTCCTGAAAGATGTGAAAGCTCATGAGCTACAGAGACACAGAGAAAAAGTATTCCTGAAGAAACAAGCTCTAAAACATGTGACTATGGATTATGAAAAGAGAATCAGTAGCCTTAGTTCTGTTGAATTAGAAGAGAAGCCTTTAGAAAGCCAACACTAAGAAGTGAATCTGGAAAAGTAAGATAAAACTAGACCGGAATAAGCCCTAAAATCAGGAAGATAATGAATTTGATCCTCATTTTATAAATGGTGATAATCAAGTATTTTTACACTGAAAAATAACAATGATCAAAAGTATATTTTAGAAAAACTAAGCTGGCAGTAGTATACAAGATAGACAAAGGAATAAACTAAAAGTAGGAATATAAGTTAAGATATACTCTTGAAAAAAATCTTAATGTGACATAATAAAAGCCTAAAATAGAGTATTAGCAGTGAGATCCAAGAAAAAAGATGGATTAGGTGCAAGAGAGATTGGAAAGAAAAGAATCAATCAATAAAACATGGTGACTAATGGAATGAAAGGGAGGGACAAAGAAAGAAGAAAAGTTAAGAGGTTGCCGGTCTAAGTGGCTGATGAGCTGGTAAACCATTACTGAGAAAAACGAAAGTCAAGGGATCTGTTTTGGTGAATAATATGACTTTTTTGAGATTCTCAGTTAAAGCTATTGATGCAATATGGAGATGCATAATAGCTATAGAAAAACTTGAACCAGTGACTTGAACAAGTGGTTAATATAAGAAATGGAATATTGGGAATCTGCAGTATTGAGGTGATGATGGTAGTCATGGATGAGATCACTGAAAGACACATCATAGGAAACAAAGTGCAGGTTCAAGAACACACCTTGAGCTACCTACTTGTGTCAGGAAAAGAGTAAGGCTATAGAACATAACAGAGAAACAAAAATCAGAGTGACAGGAAAGAAAAGTAGAAGGAATTATAGCAGCACCCCCAAATTCCCTAGTGGAAATAAACTAAGTCAAATATACCTTTATTTTGCTATAAGCCTGTGCCTTCTGGTGCTTATTGTTATTCTTTGATTCATTCAACAAGTATTGAATATTTGAAGGTATATTATGTATATAAATATATATTATGTGCTAGGCACAATATAACAGTACACAAAACTAATTCCCTCTCCTCATGGAGCTTTTATTCTGATAGGACGAGGAAAGTAACACCAGCCAAGTGCCGTTGACAGCCAAATAAATACACAACAGCAGATAGTGTAAAGAGGAAGGAAATAGTGCAAGAACACAGAGAATGATGGGCAGGTACAATCTTGAATAGAGTGGTGAAAGACTACCTGTAGATGAAAACACCTGAGATAAAAGAGCCCTGGGGGAAGAGTTAAGTGGGCCAGGTTATAGGTGGTATTTAAAGCATTGGGACTGCCTCAGGAATGACTGCAGATAGAGAAATAGAGAAGCCCAAAGACTAAGGCATCCTGTGCTCCAATACTTAGAAGCTGAGAAGACAAGTCTAAAGCAACAAATGAGACAGAGAGCCAGAAAGGTAGTAGAATCAAAAGATATAGAGGTATTACAAATCAAATCCACTGCCACCAAGTCAATTCCATCTGTTAGTGACCCTACTGGACAGAAGCAGAACTTCCCTATAGGGTTTCCAAGGCTGTAAATCTTTATGGATGAAAATTTATCCTTTAATAAATTTGAGAAGCTAGAGAGAATGAAAAAAATTCTAGAAACAAAAAAAAAAAACTTTCTAGAAACACACTACCTGAACTAACACAAGCTGAGATATAAAATTAGAACAGATCCATAGCAAATAAAGAGACTGAAAAGCCAATTAACAAAAGAAAAAAAAAAAAAACTCTGGCCCAGAAAGCTTCAACAGAATTCCACCAGGAAAAGACGCCACAAGAAAAGAAAATTATAGACCAATATCCCTCATGAATATACATGTAAAAATTCTTAATAGAACTCTAACCAATAGAATTCAGCTTGATGTCAAAAAAATAATCGTAACTTTGTAGGATTCATACCAGGTAGGTAAGAATGATTCATTTTTAGAAAATCAATCAACCTGATGTATCACATGAAGAGAACAAAACAATATTATCATCTCAATCAACACAGGAAAGGACTTCTGTAAAGTCCAATATCAATTCCCAATTTAAAAAAAAAAAAAAACTGTCAAAAATTGGAATAAAAGTAAAGTTCCTTAATATAGCAAAGGACATGTTTACAAACCAACAGTGAAACTCACTCTCATTGGAGAAACACTGAAAGCATTCCCCCTGAAAAAGGTGAACAAAACAGGGATGCACTTTATCACCACATGGTGCTAGAAGTCCTGTTGTTAAGAGTGAATTGGCCACAGATCTGATATCCTACCACCATTTCAGCCTTTCCCAACTACTTCACTGTTAAGTGCCATTGAGTCGTTTCCTACTCATAGCCACCCAGGGTCCACAGTACATAATATTACGCAATGGGAATAGCACAAGACTGGATCCTATTCCCAGAGAGTCATTAACGAAGTGTGTGATTTTGAAATATGCTTTCTTCCAGATACTAGTTTTCCTTGTCTGCAAAATGGCATTAGGTACAAGTGGATTCAGTTGTCTTCCAGTGGTAATAATCTTGATTCTGTGAGAATTCATGTGCAAAGATGAACTGTCTCCAGAAAAAACTAATGCTAGAGTTGTAAGTGTGAGTATTATTAGCAAGGAAGGTAATAGTTGAAGTTCAGAGATCATTTAAGTTTGGAGAGAAAAGCAGAGGTTGGTGGATTAAGCTCCATGTGTCATTAACAGGCTCCATACGGAGATCCAACACACACCCTTGGCTTCCTTAACACTTGTCTGGCCTATTCTCCCAGCCAGTGATGACAACAAAGCAGCACACGATTAGAAAACAGCTGTTCTCAGGACAGTGGGAAGGAGAGAAGCCACAATAACTGATTAAAGAAAATAATGACCTACGGAAATGGATAATATACCTGAAGCAAAGCAAAATAAAAAACAACTCTACCTTCAGTGTTTTAGTCTACAGAGGAACTTTGTTAGGAAAACTTAATAACAAGATGTAATAAGATTTTGCCAAGCTCGTCTGTTCAAAAAGAGCTCAAAATACTTTCTTTACATGAATGCCACACTGACATATCCATAGAGTTTTCTGTTCTAGAAGACCTGTGGAACTGGTCTTTTTAGCATTTATATGACTGAAAGAAATGCACGTAGATATGTGTTAAACGTAGAAATGGAATAGAAACTTCTTCAAGTTGTTCCAGCTTGGTTGGTCAACAATAATTAAAATCTATCTGCTCCATTATAGCTGAATGGCAAAATGACCAGAGGAAACGAGAACAGTAAGATGGAGGAAAAGGGAGAATGGGAAATACACCACACAAGTAGATCTAGAATAACTGGGAATCATTTCAGAGGGAAGGCAAATATGGTAGAGAAGGTGGCCTGTATTGATATGGTAACACCTAGCCTCAGTCTAGTTGTTAGACTGTAGTCTAGCTTTAGATTGTAACCCTGGCTGTACTTGTATTCAGTTAAATATATGAATGTCATCACTAGTGATAATAGTGTCAAGAAATAGTCACTGTCATGTATTGAATTCTGTCCCCCCAAAAATATGTGTAGCAATTTGCTTAGACCATGATTCCCCGTACTGTGTGATATTGCTGTGTGTTGTAAATCCTGCCTCTATGATGTTAATGACAAAGCATGGGCAATGATTGTGTTAGTGAGGCAAGACTCAAGCTATAAGGTTGTATTGTAACTTGAGGCAATCTCTTGGGATATAAAGGAAAGGGGAGCAAGTAGGGTTGGGGACCTCATACCACCAAGAAGCAGTGCCAGGAGCACAGCATGTCTTTTGGAAAGGACCTGGGGTTCCTACACCTCAGAAGCTCCTGGTCTAGGGGAATATTGATGACAGGACCATCTTATAATGCCAATAGAGACAGAATAAAATTTCCCTTTGTTAAGCCATCCACTTATGCTATTTCTGTTAGAGCAATATCAGATGACTAAGACACTCACCCACACTGTATCAGAATAGTAGTTGGTTTTGAGATTTCCCATTGTTAAAATAAGCTAGATTAAAAGAATTGGCATATACTTTTTAAAAGGAGAAGAAAGGAGAGATAGGAGTAAAAAAAGAAAATGGAATAGAAGTAAAGGGAAGAGTTACAATTAAAAAAAATCTGAAGGAAAGTTGTCAAAGGAATACAGGGCAGCTTTGAAAAGTTCAAGTTATAAAATAATAAGAATATGAATTCAATAAACTTATAACTCAAATATACAATTTTAAAAATGACGAGATGTAAAACTGAGGACCTAAAAATTCTATTATAGATCAAAAAATAAATTAGAAAAGCAAAGAACAAAATACACATCATCAAAAATAAAATTACTGAATTGGTTAACAGTGAATGCAGAGAAAAAAACAAAAAGATAATAGCAATTAGACTGACTAATATTGTTGGTGTTTTTAAAGCACAAAGCCAAATAATGGGATCAGAAAAAAGACTCAGCTGTATAATACCTACTTTTCTGGGAAGTCATCTCATACTACGTCTCCAAGACAATGAGGAGTGAACAATACAAATAGCTTTCAGTGTTAGGTAATTTAGCAAAAGCGCAACATTTAAATCATCTGGACAACTATTTCAATGCTTTATTTTACCTTCAGAAAGATATAAAATTACTTATTGATAGTTCTTAAATTATAGGAAAAAGACCCTGATAAAGATTCAGAGGAATAATTGTGTTTCCAAAATGATAATCTCCACTAGCTAAACTCATGTAAATATATAAATTTAATTCATAACCAGTATATACTTAATTTACACCAATGCCTTCCGGCTAGATTTGGCCAGTTTTCTATTTTAAATCAAGTCCTGTTAATGGCTTTAAAGTCAAATTTCTTATGCCCAGTCTCTTAAGCCTGAAATCCCTTCAATAAGACAGCTGTTATTGTCTCCTTCTCAGCTTAGTGTCTCATACAAATGAGACAAGCAGTCATTGCCACTGATATAGAAAGCATGGTCAGTGGTATAGACATTTTGAACTTAAAAAAGCAATAGCAATAATACAATCAATCATGATTTTATGCCTTGCAACTCTTGAAAACTAAACTGAGATAAGTGGTTCTCTGAAATATTATATGACATTCATTTAAAAAAAAATCTGTCGTAGAGTCAGTTCCACCTCATGGTGAGTTCACACGTTACAGAGTAGAATTGCTCGATGGGCTTTTCTCAGCCACAATCTTTATGCAAGCAGATTGCCAAAAGCAGGTCACCAGCCAGGCCTTCCCTCAGAGGCACTGCTGGTTGCCTTCAAATTATCAGTCTTTTGCTTGTTAGCTGAACACAAACTGTGACACTCAAGAATCCTGATGTTTACACAGTACTAGGCAGTGTAAAGGAGCTCACGTATATTTTCAGTACCACGAGAAACCTAACTGCTGTATTTGTAGCTACTAGCCACCAATCAGGGGCCCTTGTCCACAGTAGTGAAGTACTCGGCTGCTATCCCAAAGGGCAACTGTTTAATCCCACCAAGTAGCTTCATGGAAGAAGAGATCCGGTGATCTGCTCACATGAAGATTACAGCCTAAGAAACCCTGTAGGGCCATTCTACTCCATCCTACAGTGTCACTGTGAATCACAGTTGACTTAATGACACAACAACAACAGCCACCAACCCTTCAAACTTCAAACAAGAAATTTTTATCTTAGTTTTTACAATCTCTGGTGATAGTTAATGTTCGGTGTCAGCATGAGGTTGCCATGATCATCAGTATTATGTAATTTTCCTCTATTCTGTGATTGAATATAAAGACAGTGCTCTTGGGGTTATGTCCTGTATCCAGTGTCTACAGATATTCTGGCAAAGCTCTCTTACTCTCAATTCTGCATTCAGCTCATCTTCATCTGACCTCTGCATCTTGGGACATGAGTCAGTAGCCTGAGCCTGGCTGTACGTTTTGGGATTCACAAGCTCCCACAGGCCCATGAACAAGCAGTTTGCCACCTAACCTGCCAGTTTTGAGTGTGTGAGCCCTTGAAACCATGTGATTCTGGAGAGGCCTCTAGCCGGCCTCCTGATCCAGATTTGCCAGCAATGGCATCCTAAGGGTATTACACCAGTCCTGGGCATGTGGCACTACACAGAATTTTTATTAGTATACCTCAATGTCCTTCCTCAAGCATGGTAAAAAAAAAAAAAAAAAAATTAATGAGCCTAATTTATTTTTTTTTTAACTGGTATTATGGTAAAATTATCTAAAAGAGGGGTGTCAGATGTTTTGGCAGGGGCACAATTTCATCGCTTGCCATAGGTACCATTTCCATAGATAATACTACTGGTCATACCAGGTTAATAGGAACTACTTAGTGGTGCCACACACCCAGGGCCAGTGAAATATCTGCCATACCTGCCATACTCTGGTTATGCCTCTGCTTGCCAACCTCCACAAATGCATGAGCCATTTCTTTGAAATATATGTGTGTGTATATGTACACACACAAACACACACACACACACACACACATGCTTCACTGGTTTTGCTCCTCTAGAGAACACAGTCTAAGACACCTCTGAACTGAGCCTCCACCAATGTACATGGAGTCATGGCCTCTTCCATCAATAATGAGCTCCTTTTTTCTCTCTTTTTAGAGGTTTCATTGTCTGATTTGAGCAGCTGTCTGTCTTTGATGAAGACGCATCTTCCCACACAATGCACAGCTATGCTCACAGGACTTTCCAACCTTCTGCCCCAGCTCTCCAATCTTTCTTTTGGCTCTCTACTTATTCTAAAATCTCCACCTGTGTCTCTGGACTTTGTAATCAAATTCTCACAGGAACTACAGATAAATGTTTTATTTTAAATAGATATATCTTAGCTTAGTTTCCTACTTCTCTTACTCCACTCACATTAAGAAAAAAAATAACTAAGGTATATTAAAGGAAATATACTTTAACATGATAAAATGACTTAAAAGACTTAGATAGAACTAAAAATTAGGTTATTTAGGAAACTTTCCCGTTTTCTAAACTTTCTAATTTGCATAACAGTTAAAAGTACTCTTCTTTGTTTCCATGACTAGTCAAAGTATAACTCATGATTACAACAGCATCTTGCTTTTTCCATATGGAACATGTAAACTACCCATTAGTGAATGTGGCTCATGTCCAAGCAGAAGGGAACCAGGGTGGAATGTTCAAATGTCCTTCTACAACCATTCACCCAACTCAAAATAATCAGTAAACCTGTTCCTATTGAGTCTATTCTAACCCATAGTGACTCTATAGCACAGAGTAGAACTGTTCCGCATGGTTTCCAAGCCTGATTCGATGGCATTTGGCTAATCATTACAGAAACAGGTTGCTACGTCTTTATTCTGAGAAACAGAGGTCTTTACAAGTCTGTCTTGGAAGAAGTACAGACAGAATGTTCCACAGAAGCAACAACAACAAGACTTAGTCTCATATACTTTGGATATGCAATAAGGAGGGACCAGTAGCTGGAGAAGGACATCACACTTGGTAAAGTAGAGAAGTGAGCAAAAAAGAGGAAGACCCTCAATGACATGAATGAACACAGTGGCTGCAACAATGAGATCAAGTATAGGGAGGATTGTAAGGATGGCACAGGTCCAGGAAGTGGTTCATTGTGTTTTACATAGGGTTGTTATGAGTCAGAACACATGCAACATCACCAAATAACAAAAGATGAGAGTACTAAAGTTCTTTTTCTTATGCATAGAGCTATCCAGTTTCCCAGCAATACTTGCTGAAAATAAAATCACATTGTGCACTGAATTGCCTTTTCATCTTTGTAAAATATCAATTAACTTTTTGGTGGGCAGCCAGGTTCTGAGCTGCTGCTACATCAGCGCATCCATTCGGAAACTGTTCCCACAAAAACAACAATCCAAATTTTTTTTCTTATTTTTTATTATGATTGAATGAAAATGTACATTTCCGTATAAATTTGCTTGCCCACCTATATGCAGCTCCCACTGCTCTCCCTGCCCGGTGACAGCACACTCTTCCTGTCTGCTCCACACATGTCCTATCCTCCCAACAATCTCCTATCCCCTCCTCACCACCCATTCTCCTTCCTCCAGTAAGAGATCTGCAGGACAACATACTATAGATGCACAGAACCATAAAGTACACGCATGATATGGTCACTCTGTGTCATCAAGTCCAATCCATTCCTGTCTGAAGAGTTGACCTCCATTATGATTTATGGACAGGGGCAGCATCAGGGCCAGAGGCCATGCTCCCAGGGGAACTCCAAGGCCCATAGACCATCAGTTGCAGTCTTTTAATGGAGATCTCAGGGTGCACCCCTTTCTATTCTTGTGTTGCCAGTGAGGCTCAACTTTGTGATCTTCATCATTGCTATCACCAGTAGTGGATGGACACTGTAGGATTCTTCCAGTCACAAGTCGATGTAGTCACCCACTGATGAAGCTCTCTCTGTCTTCCAGGTTCTCTTTCACCTATGTCATTTTGGTCCTTGGTGATCATCTGTTCCTGTTGAGTTAGGACCATTTGCTGTACCCTCAGATGGCAGCTTGGCAGTTTTTAAGCCTCCAGATGCCACTCACCAATGTGGGGTGCAGAAGGCTCTCTTAGAAAAATGCTAATTGTGCCAACTGGCCTTCATTTCCCCTGAGAGCATGTCTCTGACCCACCACCCCAGCTACTCTGTCCTTGCAATATTGCATTAAGATGTAAGGAGTAATCACGTTATGTTGAAGTCCAGTTAACACTGATCTTCTTTCTAGTGTGTACTGTCACAGATTTGACCCAACCAAATTTCTATCAACTATCCAATCTAAAGCATCCTCTCCTCACCCTCACTCCCTACCCTTGCAGCCATCAAAGAGTCTTTTCTTCTATGCATGAGCTTCTTTTTAAGTTCTTAATCATAGGGGTCTCATACAATATTTGCCCTTTGTAGCTGACTACTTCCAGTCAACAGAATGTCCTCCAAATGAAACCAGGTTATGAGATGTTTCCTGCTATCATCGTTGTTCTTTATCATTGCATAGTGTTCCATTGAGTAGATGTACCATAGTTTACCTATCCATTCCTCTGTTGTTGGGCATTTGGGTTGACTCCATCTTTTTGCTGTCATGGACTGTGCTGCAATAAACATTCATGTGCATGTATCAGTTGGTGTGAATGGCCTGGATTCTGTAGCATATATTCTGAGCAGTGGAATTACAGAGTCCAATGGTATATCTAAATCCAGCTTTTTAAGGAACTGCCCGATTTCTTGCCAAAGAGGTTGCACCATTTTGCAATCCCACCAACAGTGTAGGAGAGTCTCAATTTCTCCACAGTCTCTCCAGCATTTGTTGTTTTGTGCTCTTTGGATCGTGGCCAACCTTGTTGGGGTGAGATGGTATCTCATTGTAGTTTTGATTTGAATTTAATAGTTAATGATCATGAGCATGTCCACATGCTACTACCCTCCTGGCCTCTTGCTGTCGGCCCCAGCTGTAGGCAACACTGTGCAGAATAGTACTTTTCTGCCAGAAAATTGCTCTCCTCTGGTCAGGTGCTATCCCCAGCCCAGGAATTAGGTCCAGCTGAAGCTTCCGTGTGGCTATATCCACCTCCCAGTGGAACAAGATGGCATCCTGCACAAGCTCACAATGTGGCCAAGACCAAAAGAGAGGCCAAAGTTTCCACAGAGCCCACAGCGTCTGTTGCCAGGCCCCAGCCATAGGCGACACTGTGTAAAGTAATGCTTTTCTGACAGAAAAACGCTCTCCCACAGGCAGGTGCTGTCTCCCAGCCTAGGAACTAAGGCCAGCTCAAGCCTCCCTATGGGTGTCTCTGCCTCCCAGTGAAACAAGATGGCATCCTGCACAAGCTTGCCACCACCTTGGTACCATCCACTATACGGCAGAGGCAGAAAGAGTTGCCAAAGGTGCCGAGATGCACAGAGTCCAAAGCCAGGCTCTTAAACTATGGCAATTTTGCTTGCTGATACCACTATCACTGTGCCTGAGATCAGTGGCTAGTCAAGTCCCAGCTCCACCTGCCAGCCAAGGCAGAAGAAATAAACCTAAAATGGTGAGTTACCTTCAGTCCGTGCAAGTCCATGCTCATTGAGAGTGAGGTCAGCAAAAGAGAGGAGGTTTTGCATTCACTGGTATGAAGTCTAAATTACCAGACCTATGCCACGTCCTAAGACTCACTAGGTGTCTGGAGGACACCATTTAATTATCAGTTCAGGTCTTGGTTTCCAGAGGGATTTAGGGAGACATGCTTTTAGTCTGCCATCTTGACTCCAACTCAACAATCCAAAATTTAAAGTGGAAAAAAAAGGTAATAAAATGATCTGAGTTTGACAAAAAGTGGTAAAACACATAAAATCACAAGAGAAAAAGAACTAATCAAAAGCAAAACATGAAAAGAGAAAATTTCTCCAAGAGGCCAGGTTAATGCAATTAATTGATAGTTTTCAGACCATGGTGATAAATATACTTAAAGAAAATAAAATGCAGAAAATAAAATAATGGAGATCACTGAAAAAATCGAGGAACACAGTAGCAGACTCAACAAGGTAATTGAAATATTTAAAAAAAAGTCAAAGATAACAACTGGAACTAAAGAATAAAACAACTGAACAAGCACAAACAAGAGCAACATTCAATAAAAGACAGAAGACACAATACATGCACTAGAAGACAAAAAATTGAGCCAATCAGATCTCAAGCGAAAAGAAAAGAAGAAAAGTGAAAGAATCAAAAGGAGATGTAGGATTCAATTAAGAAATCTACATCAAAATTACTGGAATCCCAGAGTACCATGGCAACAATAAAAGCTCAGAAACCATTTTGCAAGAGATAATCAGAAAATTTCCCAGACTTAAAAAAGAAACAAGCCTGCAAATACATGAAGCTGCACAAACCCTGACACGAAGAAGAAAAAAAATAACTCCTTGCCTTATTCTAACAAAATTCCTTCAAACAATAGAAAAGGACAGAATTCTGAAAGCAGCAAGAAAAAAAATACAACATAAGAATCAAAAAGTCTTTCTTAAGAATCAGTGTGGATTTCTTTCTAGCAACTCTACAGGCCAGAAGATGATGGAGTAACATACAAGGTCTGACAATTAAGTCTGCAAACTTCATTTTCCTAAGTGCTATATGCTTCATTGTTGAATACCACTACAGTCACCTTTGAAGTACTCTCCTTGGGCGTACTTCTGTGCACAGACACCAGTGCCTAGCCCACTCTTTAAAACAATTTTGGAACTCTTTCTAGAATAACCATTGCACACATTTGCACTGTGGCAAATTTGCAAACTAAATTGTGTAGTTGTCCGTGAGGGACTTTTAAACCAGTAAACAAAAGACTGTGTTGGGACACCCTCCCTTCTCACCTGATCTGGCTCCCAGTGACTTTTTTTTATACCCAAAGATAAAGGAAATATTGAAAGGAAGACATTTTGATGACATTGAGGCCAGTAAGGGTAATATGACAACAGTGTTGATGATCATTCCAGAAAAAGGGTTTCAAAATTGCTTTGAAGGGTGGACTAGGCACTGGTATCAGTGCACAGCTTCCCAAGACAAGTACTTACAAGTTGATCTCAGTGAAAGTCAACAATGAGGTATGTAGCACTTTTTTCTAGGATAAGTTCATGAGCTTAATTGTCAGACCTTGTATATAAAATATTGAATGACAACAATTGCCAATCAAGAATTCATAACCCAGTAAAGTTTTCTTTTTTTTTAAACTGAAAAGCAAAGGGGAAATCAAGACATACCTAAATAAACAGAAGCTCTGGGAATTTGTCACTGCCAGATCAACTTAGCAAGTACTGCTCAAAGGAGTACTCCAAATGGGAAGGCAAGAGCACTAAATAAATTCTTGTATCTGTATACAAGGAAATAAGTAAATAATAAGAGAGAGATCATGCAGACACAAAAAAGAAAGAAACAGCACACAATGAGGAATAAGTATATGGTATTTTCAAGGAATAAACAATAATTAAATCTCATAAAAAAAACAATATCATATTTGTAAGAAATAAGCCCAAAGTAAATTTATTGAATATAGGTTGTATGTTGATGAGACACACCAACAGAAATGGAGGAGAGAGTAGCATATCGAGAATAGATTTATGTAAAAGTTATATGTTAACTATTGTTCATATGACAAAGATTATTGCAATTGTAAGCTCTACAATAAAATATATGTGGTACCACTAAGAAATTACCAACTAAAAAACATTCAGAAGAAGGAAGAACGCAAAAAGGTTTAGCACAAGAAAGTAACCAAATACAAACAGAAACAGAAAAATATGAATAAAAAAGAAGATACAAAACATTCAAAAACCAATACCAAAATGAGTCACACATTCTCAGTATTAACCTTAAACGTAAAAAGTCTAAATGATCCATTCAAAAGGCAGAGTGGCAGAATGGATTTTTAAAAAGATCATCTATCTTTTTGTTGTCTACAAGAAACATGCCTTAGACATAAGGGCATAAAACAGACTGAAAATCAAAAGACAAAAATGTTCTGTGAAACCAATAAGCAAAAAAGAACAGTTGTGTCCTTTCAGATGTCAGATAAAATGGAGTTTAAATTCAAATCTATTATAAGCAATAAGGACCAAAACCAAACTCATTGCCATCGGGTCAATTCAACTCATAATGACCCCGATGGGGTTTCCAAGGCCATGAACCTCTATCCCTGCATTTCCTTCTCCTATGGAACCAATGGTGATTGCAAACCACGGACCTTTTAGTTATCAGTGGATCCTTTTAACTACTGAACCAGCAGGGCTCCTTATAAAGAAGGACAATACGTAACAATAAAAGGGTCAATCCAGCAAGAAGACATAACAATTATTAATATATATGTACCTAACAGTGATAAATCAAAATATATGACAAATATATAGAGAGAGAGAGAAATATGAAACGAGAAATAGATAACTCTACAATAATAACTTTCAACTATAAGCAGAGCATACCAAAAGAACACTAAGGAAAATGAGAACTCAATTAAAACCATAAGCCAACTGGGCCTAATGGATACATATAAAACATTCTATCCAACATAAGAACAACAGAATTCTTCTTCACTGCACATGGATTATTTTACAGAACAGACTTTATGCTGGACACTAAACAAGTTCCAAGAAATTTCAAAAGATTGAAATCAAACAAATCATCTTCTCTGACCATAACAGTATGAACTTACAAATCAACAGAAAAGGTAAATAAATAAGTGAAAGCTAAACAATACAGTACTTAAAAAACTATTGGCTCAAGGAAGCAACCAAAAATGAAATTAAAAATAAATTCCTAGAATGGATTGGACTTGGTGACACAGACTGACCACATCGTATGTGCATTTAATGGTTTTAGGCATCTATAGGATGCCATTCTGCTGACTTTTTACAGGAGGAAGGGGAATGGGTGGAAAGGAGGGGATAGGAGATTGTTGGGAGAATAAGACATGTACGGAGCAAAGAGAAAGAATGTGCTGTCACCAGGCAGGGAGAGCAGTGGGAGCTGCATATAGGTGGGCATGAAGATTTATATGGGAACGTACATTTTCATTCAGTCATAATAAAAAAAAAAATCCTAAAGGCAAACAAACATGAAAACAAAACATATCAAAAACTTTGGGCACAAGAAAAAGTAGTACTCATAGGGAAATTCAGACAATAAATGCCAGCATCAAAGAAGAAAAAAGATAAAAAATCACAAACTTAAACTCACAACTTGCACAAATAAAAAAGGAAGAACAAAAGCAGTTAAAAGATACAGGAGAAAAGTAAATGATAAAAAATTAGGACAGAAATAAGCAAAATAGAAAAAAACAAAAACAAATGTTGGTTTCTTCAAAGGATCAATAAAATAGACAAATCACTGGCTAGAGTGAGAAAAGAAAAAGTCAAAATAGGCCAGCCAAGTGCCATCGAGTTGCATCCGACTCATGGCAACCCTAGCAAACAAGCAAATTAATAAATAATTAGTGATATTACAATCAATCCAACAGAGATAAATAATATCATAGCTGATAACTATTAAAAAAAAAACTATTAAAAAAAAATTTTACCCCAAGATATTTGAAAAGCTAGACAAAACAGGTAAATTCCTAGAAACACAAACCTACTCAACTAATACAAAGATAAAAAATTTAAACTGAGCCATTTCAAAAGAAGAGATTGCCCATGTCATCAAAAAACTGCCAACAGAATTAAAAAAAAACAAAAACATTATCATCACTTCTATTTAACTTTAACAAGAAAGAGAAACAAATATTATCCAAATTGGAAAAAAAAAAGAAGCAAAACTATCTCCATTTGCAGACGACATGATCCTACACATAAGAATCCATAAACATTCCACTAGAGAACTGCTGAAACTAATAGAAGAATTTAACAATGTTGCATGGTACAAGATGAACACCCAAGAATCAGGTGAGTGCGTCTAAACTAACAAAGACTACTTCAAAAAAGAAATCAAGAGAACAATTTATAATACCCCACAAATTAATGATTAACCTAAGGACACAAAATATTTATACAGTGAAAATTATGAGACACTATAAAACCTAAAACAGACCTACAAAAATGGAAAACCATCCTCTGTTCAAGGATTGGAAAGCTTAATACAGCGAAAAAGTCAATTCAATCTAAAACAATCTAGACATGAAATGAAATCCCAACAGAAACCCAACAACATGCTTTACTGAAACTGACAAATTAATTGCCATCTTCATACAGAAAGAAGAAACACCAAAAAGCAAAAGTAATATGAAGAAAAAGAACAAAGCAAGAGGCTCCACACTCCCAATATCAAAACATAATATAAAGTCATTGTAACCAAAACACTATAATCGAAAGTGGTTCAGCAATAGACAGATAGATCAGTGGAATAGAACTGAAAACTCTAGATTAAACTCAGCCACCTATGGACAACAGGTCATCAACACAGGATCAAAGTCCATTCAGTAAAGCAGAAACAGTCTCTTTAATAAACTATACTGGTAAAATTAGATATTCAACTGAAGAAAAATTAAACAGTATCCATACCTCAAGCCATACACAAAAACTATCTAAAATGGATCCAAGACTTAAACGTTAAAACAACAAAATTCCTGGAAGGAAACATATGGAGAAAACTATAAGACCTAATTTTTTGTAAAAACAGGAGAACAAACACAACAACAAACACACGAATAGAAGAAAACAAAATAGAAAAATAGGATCTTGTAAAAATAAAACATGTAAGCACATCAAAAGACTTTATTAAAGGAGTAAATAGAGAACCCATAGACTGGGGGAGAAAAATCCACAAACAACTTATCCACCAAGGGTGTAATCTCTAAAATCCATAGGAAATTGCAACAAATCAATAGCAAAAAGGCAACCCAAACACAAAACAGGCAAAAGACAGAACAGAAGCGTCACTAAAGAGGTCTTCCCCAAAGCAAACAAATGTATGAAACATTATGTTCACAACTGAAGAACATAGCACCTAGACAGACATATCATGCTGAGTGAAACACATATAAAGATCAATCCTAGAACCCTAAGGATCTAGATCAAACACCAAATAAAAGAAGAAACTAAAGGAAAACAGACAATGAGGAGAGATATGGAGCAGAGGTCTCTGCCAACACAGAAAGCATCACTATCTTGAAGCATATCCAGCAATGACATTGGGAGTAAGGCAAGGCAACTTCACAAAGCTCCCGGTAAGAAACAGAGCACTCAGTAACCAAGAAACATGTTTTCCTGCCATTCACCCTCTACCACATATGCCATTCCCACCCCAGGACTGTCTCATCAACCCTCACTTATCAAAACAAAACAAAGGAGCTGAATGAAATAAACAAATGTACAATCTATAAATCAAGAAGTAATCCCTTTACGTCTCAGAGACAACAGACAATATCAAAACAAATTTTAAAAGCAGGACAAGATGGCTCCCACAAACGACAAAATAAAGAATCACACGACTTTCCAGTAGATTTAAAAATAGGAGAACCACCTGATATGGAATTTTAAAGACTGGTACAAGGTCTGATAATTAAGTCCACAACTTAATTGTTGTAAATGCTACATATCACCTTGCTGAATATTACTACAGTCATAGATTGAGTTGTCTACCCCTCAAAATGTGTATAGCAGTTTGGCTAGATCACGAATCTTGACATCTTGCGAAGTTTCTCCATGTGGTAAATCCTACCACTATGATGTTAATGAAGGAGGATGGGAGGCAGTTCTGTTGATGGAGCAGGACTCAGTGTGTAAGATGCACTATGCCTTGAGGCAATACTTTGGGATATAAAGGAAAAGAAAGCGAGAAGGGAATTGAGGACCACACAACACCAAGAAGCAATGCTAGGAACTGAGCACATCCTTTGGAAAGTACCTGGGGTCCCTGCACATCAGAAGCTCCCAGTCCAGAGGAAGATTGATGACAAAGACATTCCCCCAGAGACATCAGAGAAAGCCTTCCCCTAGACTGAATTTGGACTTGTAGCCTACTGGACCGTGACAAAACAGATTTTCTTTTTAAAGCTATCCACTTGTATCATTTCTGTTAATTCAGCACTACATAACTAAGACAGAGAGCAAGGAAAGCACAGACAAAGCCAACAAAAACATAGCCACAATCAAGAGAAACACAAAATAACAGAGGAATTCAGGAAACAATATCAAAACAAAATGTCAAATAAACAATTAGAAACGATACCAAAAAAAGCAACCAGAATCCAAAAGACAAATAACAAATTTCAGCAATTGGCAACTTAATAGAAAATTTTAGGAGCAACTGTGAAACAACAGACATAGAATCTGCAAGATAAAGACAAACCCATGGGTGTCATTTTGAGGAAAAAAATCAGAGATTAAAAAACTAAGAAAATCTAAGAACAATGCAGGATACAATCAAGAGCAATAACTACACATGTGATCAGAGTTCTAGAACAAGAAAAGATTGTTGAAGATTTCTGGCAGAAATCCTCTCAAACATATGAAACACAGAAAGTTGATCATTCAAGAAGGTCAATTAGCCCCATATAAGAGATACTATAAAACAAAGTTACCAGGACATATCATAATCACATTTCTCAAAACCAAAGAAAGAGGGGAAAGAAAGAATTCTGACAGCAGCTCAAAAAAAAGGAAAACTCACTTACAAAGATGAAACTATTTTGTTGAAGATTTTTGCATCTAGATTCATGAGTGATATTGGTCTGTAGTTCTCCTTCTTTGTTGGGTCTTTCCCTGGCTTAGGTATCAGGGTTATGCTGGCTTCATAGAATGAGTTTGGGAGTACTCCATCCCTTTCTGTACTGTGAAATAGTCTCAGTAGTATTGGAGATAACTCTTCTCTAAATGGTAGAATTCTGCAGTGAAGCCATCTGGGCCCCGGCTTTTTTTGGTTGGTAGTGTTTGATGACATTTTCAATCTCGTCCTTTGTGATGAGTTTATTAAGTTGTTCTGCTTCACATTGTGATAATTTGGGTAGATGGTATGAGTCAAGGAATCTGTCCATTTCCCCTAGGTTTTCAAATCTGTTAGAATACAATCTTTCATAGTATTCTGTTATGATATTTTTGATTTCTGTTGCATCTGTGGTGACAACTCCCCTCTCATTTCTAATTTGGGTTATTTGTTTCCCTTCTTGCTTTTCTTTAGTAAGTTTAGCCAGTGGTTTGTCAATTTTGTTGATCTTTTCAAAAAACCAGCTTTTGGTCTTTTCAATTTTTTCAGTTGTTTTTCTATTCTCTAATTCATTTAGCTCTGCTCTAATTCTTATGATCTCGTTTCTTCTGGTGCCTGAGGGGTTCCTCTGTTGTTCTCTTTCTACTTGTTCAAGCTTTAGAGTTAGTTCCTTGATTTGGTTTCTTTCTTCCTTCCAGATGTGTGCATTTGTGGAGATAAACAGACTTCTGAGCACTGCTTTGGCTGTATCTCCATAGGTTCTGGTAGGAAGTGTTTTCATTCTCATTGTAATCCATCGATTTCTTTATTTCATCCTTGATTTCCCGCAAGTTTTTTTGAGCAAAATGTTGTTCAGTTTCCAAGAGTTCCACTTTCTATGTTTTTTCTGCTATTGATTTCAACTTTGATGGCTTTATGATCTGAGAAGATGCTTTGCAGTAATCCAATGGTATGGATTTTGTTGAGTATTGCATTATGGCCTAACACATGGTCAATTCTGGAGAATGTTCCATGTGCACTGGAGAAGAAGGTGCAGTTGTCTGCTGATGGGTGGAAAGTTATGTATATATCAATGAAGTTTAGTTGGTTAATTGTGTCAATGAAGTATTCTGTATCTCTACTGAGCTTTTTTCTAGATGATCTGTCAAGTATTGAGAGTGGAGTGTTGAAGTCTCCCACTATTATGGTGGAGTCACCTAACTGTCTTTTGAGTGTAGTCAATGTTTCTTCAACGTATTTAGGTGCTCTGATATTAGGTGCATAAATATTTAATATAGTTAAGTCTTGCTTGTGTACTGAACCTTTCGGCAATAAATAGTGTCCATGTTTGTCCACGATGGTGGATTTGACATTAAAATTGATTTTGTCTGAGATTAGAATTGCCACCCCTACTCTTCGTTGTTCATTGTTAGCTTGATATATATTCTTCCATCCTTTAATTTTCAGTTTGTTCCTATCCTTAGGTCTCAAGTGAGTTTCTTGTAGGCAACATATGGATGGGTCATGTCTTTTGATCCAAGATGTCACTCAATGTCTCTTTACTAGAGCATTCAGTCCATTCACATTCAATGTAATTATTGATAGATATGTGTTCAGTGCTGCCATTGTGATGTGCTTATTTTTATGTTGATGTTTTCTCTGTTCTTCTTACTAGTTTCTTCTGGGACATTCTTTTTTGTGAGTTGATTTTTCACCTTTTTCAGAGCTGGTTTTGTAGTTGTTAAGACTCCTGTGTTACATTTCTTGAAATGATATGACATATCTTTGTTGTGCTTTACAGCTGCCCCTAATGATCCCCTTTAATAAACTATATATAAACCCAATTTTAATTACTACCAGTCTTGTCATCTTCCTCTCTATCTGGAAGGACTATAACAACTGTAGCACATCCCTCTTTTTAATATGATGGCACCATAGTTTTCATGATGATCACTGGGTTGCTTGTTTCCGTATTGAAGCTGTGATTGACTTTGGAGCCTTCCCTAACTGAGTAGAGTTTTGTGCAGTGTGTCTTTCTAAAATATAAAGTTAGTGGTTTCATTCTTCTAAGTCAGAGCCAAGAATTTCTTTCAGTATTTCTTGTAGTTTTGGTTTGGTTTTTACAAAGTCTCTGAGTTTCTGTTTATCTGGAAATGTCTTAATTTCATTTTCGTATTTGAAAGATAGTTTTGCAGGATATATAATTCTTCGTTGGAAGTTCTTCTCCTTCAAGGCTTTGAATGTGTCATGCCACTGTCTCTGTGCCAGCATGGTTTCTGCTGAGAAATCTGAAGAGAGTCTACAGAGTTTCCCCCTGAATGTTAGCTTTGCTTTGAATCTTGCTGCCTTTAAGAGTTGCTGTTTATGTTTCATTTTGTTAAGCTTCATTATAATATGTCTTGGAGTCTTTCTTTTGAGATCTATATTGGGTGGTGTACGATATGCATCTAAGATGTCTATATTCTCTCCCTTCATGATTTCTGGGACGTTTTCTGTCAGCAGCTCAGCAACAATACTCTCTGTGTTCTCAGATGTCTCACCCTGTTCAGGGACTCCAATTAATCGAAGGTTGTTCCTCTTAATAGAGTCCCACATTCTTCTTAATGTTTCTTCATTTTTCTTGTTTCTTTTTTCTGATTTCTGCTCATAGACACTGGCATCAGTAGCTCTGTCTTCCAAGTCAGAAATTCTTTTTTCTATTTGTTCCATTCTGTTTTCTTGGCTTTGCATTGAAGTTTCTATGTCTTTGATTTTGTTCTTGATCTGCTGGATTTCAAAGTACTGGTGTTCCATCAGATCGAACAGCTTGCTTAATTTTTCATTTTGTTCTGCTGCATTTTGTATAAGGTCTAGAAGGGCTCTGTATATAATTATTTTGTATTCACTTTCTGATGCTTTCATAAAAGTGTCTTCATCTGGAAAACTCCTTGGTTTCTTTATTTGGGAGCCTTCTGAAGCCATGGGTGATTTCTTGTATGCCACAAGTGTCTGTTGCTTTTTGGGTCCCATGTGAGTAAGTAGAGGCTGAAAGAGATACTGTGAGGATGGACTGCAGATGTTTCTCTAGGCTGTGTTAAAATGTAAAGCAAAAGGTATCTGACCACTTCACAAGTCAGTCAGCTTTTCAGGTGTAGAGGTTCCTCTTCTCAACTGGCAAAGTAAGCACCACTATACCCAACCCCAGATGATACAAACTAGCTCAGAATACAGCAATGCTACTGCCCTGTTGGCTTCTGCTGACAAGGCCTAGCCTTAGGCGACACTGTGTAGAGTACTGCTTTTCTGGTAGAAAAGCGCTCTCCTGTGGGCAGGCTCTGGCTCCCGAGCTAAGAATTAGGTCCAGCTGCGGCCACCGTATCCCAGATGGCGTCCTCCACACAGGCAGCAGATAAAGAGACTAAAGGTGCCAAGAGGTAGTGATTCCTCTGCCTCTGTTCCATGGTCCCCAACGTGGGCAGCACTGTGTAAAATTACTGATTTTCTGTCAGACAAGTGCTGTCCTGTTTGCAGGCGCTGGCTCTCAGGCTAAGAATTAGGTCCCACTAAAATCTCCCTACCAACATGGCGTCCTGCACACTGACTGCGAAATTCCGTAAAAACCCGCTGTGGCAAAGATAAAAGGACAGGCTAAAAGAGAGGTGGTTTTTCGCTCAGTGGTATGAAGTCCAAAGTAACAGCCTTGTGCCGTGTCCTGGTGTTGATTAGGTGATCAGAAGTCTCCGTTTGACTATCAATTCAGGTCTTGGTTTCCGGATATAAGGAGACGTGTGCTTAGTCCACCATCTTGACTCCACCCCGAAGATGAAACTATAAGACTAAATTCTGATAACTTGACAAAAACTATAAAAGCAAGAAGGCAATGCGATGGCATATGTAGAAACCTTAAAAGGAAAAAACAACTGCAAGAATAATATATCCTACAAAAGCTTCTATCAAATGAGAGTGCAATTAGGCCATTTCCAGACAAGCAGAAATTAAGCAAATTTTTGAAAATCAAACCAAACTTACAAGGAATACTAAAGAGAGTGCTAGGGTTACAAAACCATCAACATGTGAGGACAATCTGAGTCTAGGACACAGGGCAGTATCAGCCACATACCAACTTAGATAAAGGCTTTTCAAAAATAAAACAAAGCTAAATGACTTAAAACAGAGAAATACAGATGTTAATCTATAAATTATCATAACAACAAAACAATAAAAGGAAGAATAAACAGTGCAGGTAAAAAAGTTTCAAGCAGAGACAAAGTCAAGACAATACCAAGTAATAAAAGCCTAGCTCAAACTTAGAAAGATAAGAGTATATTTCAAGGTAAAACGAAAGAAAGTTAACAAATGCAGCAGGAGGGAACAGGTTGAAGCAGAGAAGTAGAAACTGTATTCAATAGAAGTTGAATGGCGTTTCTGTTGGCTAGGTTGGAGGACTCAGCGAAGAGCCATGAGTAGTGAGAAATATAGGTTAAAAGAAAATTTGAGACCAAATTATAAGAGAAACCCAAAGACCCTGAAATCTATTCTTTTGAATCCTCAAGTTACAAAAGAGGGCAAAATCAGATTTACTAAATAAAGATTACATGCAGAGATTTAAAAAAAAAAAATTGAACATCAAAAATTTGAGAGACTTCTAGGCAGCGTAGCATCATAGACATGAGCACCACACCATCTCTCCATATTAAAGAAGAACTGAAAAACTGAGTAAAACAGAGACAAGCCTTAATCTTGGAATCCAAAGTGTCAAATAAAGAAATAAAGAACTCAACAAATGGAATAAGAAACTGACACAAAACAGAGATACAAGCAGATGTCCTCTATCAGCTAATGCAACATGGATTCACCATCCTGGACTCTTGTCTGAGATCAACAAATAGGGAGCATGGGCAAGTAGCTTCACAGAAATCTCAGGAGGAGACTGATCACCTGGTAAACAGCAAAATATGCTTTGCCAACACCCATCTTCTCACTGCGGCTTTATATACAACACTTCTTGCCAGTTGTGGCTCAGCCATTCAGGAGCTGCAACATTCATGGCACTTGGCTCTACCCCACTCACGTCAGAGACTGGCTGACAGGGAGTATGGGAAAGCAGCTTTACGGAGTTCCTAGTAGAAGACAAATTACCCACTGGACCTGGCCTGCTGCACCATAGCTGAGTGACTGGCCATGCCTATCACATAAGGAGATGAAAAATATCACAACCACAGAGGAGCAAACAACAAAGAATGCACACCCTACCGGCTGTGACAAAACCAAATAAAGCAAAGAAGTAGGGAGAAACAAACACATCTACAATCGATAAATGAAGAAAAGAACTACTGAATGCTCTGAAGACAGTAGACAATATTAAAAAAAAAAAAACTAGGGCAGGATGGTTCCAGTAGGCATCCAAAGTTAAACAACAGATAACTTTTTAGTAGATGAAAGACACTAGAACAACCTGACAGGAAATTCAAATCTGTAATATTCAGAGCTATCCAAGAGTTGAAACAAAAAGCAGAGAAAAATGAAGAAAAAAATAGAAAAATTTATGGAAAAAGCAAATTCATGGGAAGTACAGACAAAAAAAAAAAAGAAGAATTCAGGAAAACAATACAGGAATAAAGACACAGAAAAAATCATGAGAGCAGCTTCAGAAAAAAAAAATGACATACAGAGACGAAACAGTAAGATTAATCTCTGATTATTCAGGCAAGAAGGCAATGGAATGGCATATATAAAATCCTGAAAGGAAAAAATTGCAAACCAAATCCAAAATGGTCATTTCCAGATACACAGAAATTAAGGGAATATGTAAAAATCAAACCAAATCTACAAGAACTATTAAAGTGAACCCTTTGTTCTGAGACCAAGCAACATCAGATTCCTCCCTGAATCTTTGACACAATATTGTGTCAGCCACATTCAAGTCTAAGAAATGACCTCTCAAGGACTATACAAAACAAAAGGAATTACAGCAGAAAACCAGAGATGTTAATCTGCAAATGACAACAATGTCAGAACAATAAAAGAGTGACAAAACAGTATAGTTGCAGAACTTTCTAATGGAGTGGAAGGAAAAGCAATACCAAGCAATAATAAATTGATTCAAATCTAGGAAAATAATAGTAAATTTCAAGGTAACCACATAGAAAGTTAATAAACCTACTCAGCAAAATATAGAAGAATAATATAGCCCCAATAAAAACAAAATCTACCAAAAAAAGAAAAAATTCACGAAAAGAATTCAGCAAATGAGAGGACGAATAAAGAAAATGCTAGTACTACAAAAAAAAAAAACTACAAAATGAGAGCAATAAATTCATAAATGGACTAAATATACCCATAAAGACACAGAGAGTAACAGCATGGATTAAAAAAATAGAATCCAACAGTATTTTGTCTACAAGAGACATACTTAGAAACAAAGACAAATTTACTAAAAATCAAAGGATGGAAAAAAATACATCAACCAAATAGCTACTAGAAAAGGACAGGAACAGCAAACTAATCTCAGATAAAATAGACTTTAAAACAAAATCCATCATAAAAGACAAAGAAGGGTACTATATAATAACTAAAAAGATGATCTATCATGAAGAGTAAACTATAATAAACATCTATGTACTCTATCACAGGGCTCCAAAATATATTGTTTAAATAAGTCTAGAAACACTGAAAAGAGAACCTGACAGTTTCACAAATACAGTAGGAGACTGCAACACACCACTCTCGGTAAAGGACAGAACATCAAGAAAGTAGCTCAACAAAGATACAAAACAGATACAGGGCACAATCAGCCAACCTGATCTCATAGACATACATAGAACACTCCACCCAACAGCTGCAAAGTATGCATTTTTTCCAATGCACATGGAACATTCTCCAGAATAGACCACATCTTAGGCCACAGAACAAACCTCAAAAAATCCTGAAACACTGAGATACTACAAAATATCTTCCCTGACAACAATGCTTTCAAAGTGGAAATTAACAATAGGAAGAAAAAGGGGAAAAAAAAAATCATTTACATGGACACTGAATAGTACCTTGCTTAAACTACAGTAGGTAATAGAAGAAATCAAAGATGGGATTAAAAATTTCCTAGAACCAAAAGAGAATGAAAACATACCATACCAAAACCTTTGAGACAGAGCAAAAGCAATCTTCAGAGATCAATTTACAACAATAAATGCACACATCAAAACAGAACAAAGGGACAAAGATAAAACATAAGTTACACAACTTGAACAATACAGAACAACAAAAGAAGCCCATAGCCACGGAAGAAAGGAAATATTAAAAATCAGAGCAAAAATAAAATAGAGAAGAGAAAAACAATAGAAAGGATCAATAAAACCAAAAGTTGTTTCTTTCAAAAGACCACTGGCCAAACTGAAAAAAAAAAAAAAAAAAACCAATAAGAAATGACAAGGTGGGTATTACAGCAGACCTAAACAGAAAATAACATATGTTGGAGAGGTTATTGGAAGATCAGAACCTTTATACACTGCTAATGAGAATGCAAAATGATGTGCAACCATTGTGGAAAATAATACAGTACTATGGCACTTAGAAAGCTAGAAACAGAAACACCACTGATCTAGCAATCTCACTCTTAGGAATATATCCTGAAGAAATAAGAGTCATGGCACAAACAGCTATAGACATACCTGTTTCATTGCAGCATTGTTCACAATAGGAAAAAGACAGAAACAACCTAGATGTCCTTCAACAGATGAATGAATAAACAAACTCGTACATACACACACTGGAGTACTATGCAACACTGAAGAACAATGATAAATCTACGAAGTATCTCATAACATGGAGGAAATTGGGGACATTATGCTGAGCGAAATAAGTCATGCACAAAAGGCCAAGTATTATATGAGATCACAATTGTAAAAGTTGATGAAAAGGTTTACACAAAAGTGACAATCTTTGATGGTTATGAGGGAAGGTAGAGGTTGGGATTGTAAAACACTAGATAGACAGCAGAGAAATGCTAACTTTGGTGAAGGGTAAGAGAGTACACAATACTGAGGAAGCCAGCACAGCTTCTGCAAGACAAGGTAATTGATACTCCATAGATACAACCAAACTCCCTCAGGGACTGAACTGCAGGGACCATGATTTCGGGGGACATCTGGCTCAACTGGAATAGCATAGCTTATAAAGAAAATATTCTACATTCTACTTCAGTGAGTAGTGCCAGGTAAACCCTGTTGAGTGGCAATCTAGAATATACCTCTGATCTCACCCCTTAAGGAGCAAGAAGAATGAAGAGAACTAAAGAGACGAGAGAAAGATTAGTCTGAAGGACGAATAGGCCACATCTACAGCAGCTTCCGCCACAGTGGATATGGTACAACTAGAGAGTATCTGGCTACTACTACTGATTGCTCTGACGGGGATCACAGCAAAAGGTTCAGACAGCTAGAGAAAAATGTAGAATAAAATTCTAACACAGAAAAAAAGACTAGATTTGCTGGCGTGACAGGAACCAGAGAAACCTTGAGAGCAAGGCCTCAGGACACCCTTGTAGCTCAGAAATGGAGTCACTCTTATGGTTTGACCTTCAGCGGAAGATTGGGCAGGCCCATAAAGTAAAATGAGACTAAAGGGGCACACCAGCCCAGGGGCAGGGACTAAAAGTCAGAAGGGGATAGGAAAGCTGGTAATAAAGAACCCAAGTTTAAGAAGTGAAAGTGTTGACATGTTGTGGGATTATTAACCAACGTCATAAAACAGTGTGTACTAACTGTTTAATGAGAAAATAGTCTGTTCTTCAAACCCTCATCTAAAGCACAATTTTAAAAAATGTATCCCTTACAAATGCAATGGTAATGTCTTAAAAATAAACTTGAGAATCTAGAGAAAATGGAAAGTTTTCTAGAGACATACCACCTACTTAAACACAAACTAAGATAGAAAATTTGAACAGATCCTTAACAATAACAGCAACTGCAGAGATAATAAAAAGGAAATCTCACAGAGGGCTTGAGAATTCTACCAGACATTCAGTAAAGAGCTAACACCACTATTGCTCAGACTATTTCAGAGCATAGAAAAGAAAGAAATATTCTCAAATTCATTCTATGAAGCCAGCATAACCCTGATACCAAAGCCAGGAAAATACACCACAATTAAAAAAAAGTGACAGACCAGTATCTCTCAGGAATGTTATTGTTGTTGTTAAGTGTCATCAAATGTGTTCTGACTTATAGAAACCCTATGAACAACAAAAGGAAACACTGCTTGTTTCTGCACTACGCCCACAATTGTAATGCTTGAGCTCATTGTTGCAGCCACTGTGTCAATTTGTCTCCTTAAGGAGGTCCCTCTTTTTCACTGTCTGTCTGCTTTACTATGATGTTCTTCTCCAGAAACTGTTGGCCCTGACGTGCCTGAAGTACGTAAGATGCAGTCTTACCATCTTTGCTAAGGAACACTCTGATTCTACCTCTTCCAAGACGTCTCTTTCAGCTGTCTGTGGTTTATTCAATATTCTTCACCAAAAACCACAATTCAAAGGCATCAGGAATACAGAAGCAAAATTTCTTAATAAAGTTCAAGACAACAGAATTCAGCATCATATCAAAAATATAATACATTACAACCATGTGGTGTGAAGTCCACATGGTTGTGGTTTATTATATACAAGCATAGTTCAACATTAGAAAATTAGTGTAATCCACCATGTAAATAGAACAAAACAAAAGAATCATGTGATTATTTCAATCGACGCCAAAAAAATTTGATAAAGTCCAACACAGATTCCTAATTAAAAAAAAAAAAAACCGATGAAATAAGAATAGAAGGTAAATTTCTCAACACAGTAAAGGATATGTATGCGTATACAAAGACAACCGCCAACACCATTCTCAATGGAAAGATGCTGAAAGTATTCTCCCTGAGAATGGGAACAAAACAAGAATGACTTTTATCCCCACTCCTATATAACGTGAGTCTTCTTTCAATCCTGCTCTCACATTCTTCCTTAGATAGTCCAGTTTCTTGGATTATTTTGATCACCACAGAGATTTGAATAAGTAAAAGAATACAACCTTGATGCAAACTTCTCCTAATTTTAAACTACGTAATATCTGTCCAAATGAGTACCTCTTGGTCTATATACAGGTTACTCATGTGTTCAATTAAGTGTTCTGGATTTCCATTCTTGCAAATGCTACAGATTGCTTGCTGAAAGCAGAAAAACTTAAAGAATTTACTGATGAAGATCAAGGACCACAGACATCAAACACATCCAGACTCCCTGATGGATTGGAGTTACTGAGCTGAGATCTGGAAACTGTGGTCCCAGGGGATATCTGGCTCAGTTAACACAACATAACTTACAAAGAAAACAAAATTTATCACAAGTGGACCAATAAATACATCATGGTAAATCAAGAAAAAATTGAAGTTACCAAAGATTTCACTTTATTTGATCCACAGTCAACGTTCAGGGAAGCAGACATCGAGAAATCAAATGAGATACTGCATTGGGCAAATCTGCTGCAAAAGATTTATTTAAAGTGTTAAAAAGCAAAGAAGTCACTTTAAGGACTAAGATGAGCCTGATTCAAGCCAGGATGTTTTCAACTGCCTCATATGCATATGAACATTGGACAGAAAATAAGGAAAACCAAGAAGAATTGACATCTTTAAATTATGGTGTTGGCAAAAAATACTGACTATATCATGGACTGCCAAAAGAATGAACAGATCTGTCTTGAAAGAAATACAGCCAGGATGCTCCATAAAAGCAAGGAAGATAAGATTGTCTCTCATTCTTTGGACATGTTATCAGGAGGTAACATTTCCTGGTAGCATGTCCCTGAAAAATGACATGATGCTTGGTAGAGGGTCAGCAAAAAACAAGACCCTCACTGAGATGGATTGACACAATGTCTGTGATTGTGAGGATGACACAGGGTCAGACAGTGTTTCATTCTATTGTACGTAGAGTCATTATGAGTCGGAACAGATTCAATGGCACCTAACAACAGAAACACTTAACATAGTGCTGGAAGTCCTAGCTAAAGCGATAAGGCAAGATGAAGAAATAAGAGGCATTCAAACTGGAAAGGAAAAGCCGTAAGTATCCCTATTTGCAGATGATCTAATCTTATACACAGAGAACCCAAAAGATTCCACAAGAAAACTATTGAAAATAATAGAAAGATTCATCAGAGTATCTGGTAAAATAAACTTACAAAAATCTGTTGGCTTCTTATACACCTGTAAAGAGAACTTAAAAAGGAAATAAAGATAACAATATCAATTATACCTTCTAAAATGACAAAATACTTAGGAATAAATCTAATGAGGGATATAAAAGACTTACCCAAAGAAACCTACAAAGCACTAGTGCAAGAAACTAAATTACATAATGGAAAAACGTGCTCATGAATAAGCAGATTCAACACTGTGAAAATGTAAATTCTTCCCCAAACAATCTACAGATATAACTCCTGTTATTATTTAACGAGATGTAAAAACTAATCACCAACTTTACATGAAAAGGATAGACCCCCCACACACCCGCATAAGCAAAACCATGGAAGAAAAAGAACAAAGAGGCCTCACAGTACCTACTACTAGAACCTACCACACAGCCAAGGTAGTCAAAACAGTTTGGTACAGATAGAACAGCAGACACATAGACCAATGGAGTAGAATTGAGAGCACAGATGTAAATCACTCACCTGTGGTCAGCTGACCATTTATAAATAACTGAAGACCATTAGATGGAGAAAAGACTGGCTTTTCAACAAATAGTGACCACAAAACTGGATGTTCGTCTGTTAAAATAAAAAAATAAATAAAACTAGCTCAAAATGGACCATAGATCTAAATATAAGACCTAAAATTATGAAGATCATGGTAGAAAAACTAAGACCAACACTAGGACCCCAATACATAGCACAAAGAGAATATAAACCGTAACTAACAATGCGCAAACAACAGAAGATAAACTAGATAACTGAGAGTTGTTAAGAATTAAATATGCTCGTCAAAAGACTTCACCAAAATAATAAAAAGAGAACCTATAGACTTGGAAAATTTCTTTGGCTACGATATATCTGATAAGTATGTAATATCTAGAATCTACAGAAGACTTGAACACCTCAATCACAAAAAAAAGACATAATCTAATTTAAAAATGGTCAAAGAATATGGACAGACACTTTACCAAAGATACTCAGGCAATGTTTGTGATCATTAGCAAACAGAAAAATGTCCTACTACCTCCAGTGACTACTCTGACCAATGTTACTGTAAATGGTCCCATATAGAATGGGAGAAAACATGGAGCAGAATGCAATCTTTTTTTAAATTTGTGTATATTAAAAAAACAGACAAATTAGAATAGTAAAGAATGGAGGACTCCCTAGGGCTATCTCCTTACAACACTCTTAAACCCAGTACCAAACATATTCCCTGAGATTATTCTTTGGCAAAACAGCAGTGTGGTACACAACATAAAGATTGTTATCCTTTATTTAATATCAGTGGGAATACTATGCAGTCATAAAGAACAATGATGAATCTGTGAAATTTCTCACCAAAAATGGGTGAATCCAGAGGGCATTATGCCAAGTAAAACAAGTCAATCACAAAAGGACAAACACTAAGGCCACCGTTACAAAAACTCATGGAAAGGTTTATACACAGAAAGAAAAAATCTTTGATGATTACAAGGGCAGGGAAGAATGGGGAGAGAAAAACACTAGATGGCAGATGTCTTAGCTATTTAGTGCTGCTATAACAGTAAGACCGCAGACAGATGGCTTTAACCATCAGAAATTTGTTTTCTCATAGTTTAGAAAGCTAGAAGTCCAAATTCAGGGTGCCATCTCCAGGGCAATGATTTCTCTCTGTCATCTCTGGAGGAAGGCCTTTGGCTTTTCTGAGCTTCTGCTCTTTGGCACTCTTCATGTTCTTGGCATTTCTTTTTGCTATCTTTATTTCTCTTGCTTTCTTTTAAAATATATTTTATATCTCAAAAGAGACTGACTCAAAGCACACTCTACATGTATTCTGCCTCATCAACACAACAATCTGTTTCCAAATGGGATTATAACCACAGGCACAGAGACCAGGATTTATTTGGGGGACACAGTTCAATCCATAACATCCACCTATTTTTCTTTTTTTCCTGGAGAAAACACTAATTTCAGTTAGGTACATAAAGACCTACTTTAAGGAAATGCTTGTTTTTCTATCATAGAGGTATATTTCTACCCAGTGATTTTTTAAGGGGTAATATCAGATGACCATATTATTTACATCTCACAATTAAGTTTGCAAACATGCCCCCATGTACTTATGTTGGCAGTACTGTACAAGCTTTCATAACCTTGGTATATCAGTGACCCACAGCTGTGTTTGGGTTGACATGTGGCAGTATCTTACTGAGTGGCATTCATTATTGTTGTTGCATGTTTTTGTGCATCATTGCAAGAATGTTGGAGTTTAAATTAGAGCAAGGAACAAAGATTACATTTCTTATTAAACTAGGCAAGAGAGGAAGTGAAATCTGGGACATGTTAGTCCAAGTTTAGGGGGATAATGACGTGAAGAAAACAGCAATGTACAAAAGGATAAAACATTTTTCCGAAAAGAGAGAAAGTGTCACTAATGAAGGGAGCTCAGGGTGGCCAGTAAGGAGGAGAACTGATGAGAACATCACAAAAATTCATTGAGTTGTGTGTCAAAATCATTGACTAACTGCGAGAAGTACGGCCAACCAAGTACACATAGCTAGAGAAACAGTAGGAAAATCTGAACTGAAAATCTTGGCCTGAGAAAGGTGTGTGCAAAAATGGTCCCAAAGGAGCTCATCCATGAACAAAAGCAGGAGAGTGGAAGTTTGCCAAGACCATTTGGAGAGGCATGGTGATATTTGTGGCTGTGTTATCACTGGTGATGAAACATGAGTATACCAGTAAAACCCTGAAACAAAGTGTCAAAATGCACAGTGGAAGTCAGCCAATTTTCCACAACCAAAAATATTCCATCAGTCCAAATCAAGAGTCATAAAAATATTGATAACTTTTTTTGGTATCAGAGGGATTGTTCATTATGAATTTGTACTAACTGGACGGTTAACCAAGTTTACTATTTGAAAGTGCTTAAAAGACTGCATGAAAAAGTTAGAAGAAAACAACCTGAACTTTTTGCCAGCAATTCATGGCTCTTGCATCACAATAATGGACCAGTTCACTTAGCACTGTCTGTGAGAGAGTTTTTGGCCAGTAAACAAACAACTGTATTGAACATCCTACCTACTCATCTGATCTGGCCCTCAATAACTTTTTTCTTTACCTGAAGATAAAGGAAATTATTGAAAAGAAGACATTTTGATGACATTCAAGACATCAAGATTAATACGATGACTGCTCTGATGGCCACTCCAGAGAAAGAGTTCCAAAGTTGCTTTGAAGGGTGTACTAGGCAGACATAGCTGCATAGCTTCCCAAGGGGAGTACTTCAAAGGTAACCATAGTGACATTCAACAATGAAGTATGTAACACTTTTTCTAGGATGAGTTCATGAACTTGGCAGTCCTCATTTGTTGGTGTGCTTTTAAGACAGAAAACTAACTCGAGAAGTAAAAGAACCGCTTCTTAATATCATGATAAATCTAAGCTCAGTTATCTAACAGATATTTATTCAAACTTACTCTGTGCCAGGAACTGTTTCAAGACCTAAGATTACAGCAGTTAACAAAACAGAAACCCCTGGAATTTACAGGACACTATATGCAATTCAGAGTAAGTAGTCTTAGTTTTTCTATGTTATCTTTATCACATGTTCTTAGGACTTTGATCGCTACATCTTACAGTCAGACCATATCCCACACTACATGAACTGTAAATAAGTTATAATCCAGTAGACTAATAAGCCCACCAAAAGAAAACTTTCTATTCTACTTTAATAAATTGTAATGCAGATATAGACGGACAACTGTGAGTCAGACGTATTATCAGACGTATTATTATAAGTTGTTAGTTTTCATAAAATTAAAACTAAATTATGAATCTTAAAAGAATAGTGTACTAATGTAAGAAAATAAGTATTGACAGTATTCTGTAGTTGATTTACTTTATAAATAGATATATAATATTTGTAAAACAATAATTGCTCCACTAGCATAACACACAATTAAAAAGATAGATTCCAACACTATTATAGTAGCAAAAGAAAATGTCAATCCATATTGTGAACAGGCTTTGAGTAATGGAAGCCATGCTACTACAATGTAAAAATAGTATAGGCCAAACTTATAGCTTATTTTACTTGTAATTAATTATTACAACCACTATTTTTTAAACACTGACATTGCAGATCCTATGTATTCCATGCATCTTAGTCTGGGTTCTCTAGAGAAGCAAAACCAGAAAAGAATATAAGTATATACAGTGAGAGATTTGTATCAAGGAAATGGCTCTCACAGCTATAAAGCCTGTGTCTGGATACTGATATCAACTAATTCATGTAGCCACAGGGGCTAGTGAATCTAAGATGGGTAGATCAAAGAACAGGCCTCTCGCTAATGTTGTTAGGTTCCATCAAGTCAGTTCCAGGCCAACTCACAGTGGCCTACTGCATGACAAAATATGCCCACAGTTGTTACTATACTTAAGCCCATCATTGCAGTCACTGTGGAAATTCATCTCATCCAGGGTCTTCCTCTTTTTTACTGACCCTCTGCTCTACCAAGCATGATGTCCTTTTCCAGGCACTGATCTCTTCTGACAACATGTTCAAAATGTGTAAGATGCAGTCTTGCCATCTTTGTTTCCAAGGAGCACTCTAGTTCTACTTCTTCCATAACATATCTGTTGGTTCTATTGGTAGTCCGTGGTACATTCAATATTCTTCTCCACCATCACAATTCAAAGACATCAATTCTTCTTCTGTCATCTTTGTTCACTGTCCAGCTTTTGCATGCATATGATGTGATTGAAAGTACCATAGCTTGGGTCAGGCACACCTTAGTACTCAAGATGACGTCTTTACTTTCAGTACTTTAAAGAGATCCTTTGCAGTAGATTTTCCCAACTCAATAAGTCTTTTGATTTCTTGACTCTTGCTTCCGTGGGCATTGAATGTGGAACCAGTAAAACGAAATCCTCAACAACCTCAATCCTTTCTCCATTTATCATGATATTGCTTACTGGTACAATGTAAAAATTTTTTGTTTTCTTGATGTTGAGGTGCATTCCCTACTAAAGGCTATGCTCTTTGATCTTCATCAGTAAGTGTTTCAGATCTTTCTTACTTCCAGTAAGTGGTGTCATCTGAGTAACAAAGTTTTTTAATGAGTCTCCCTCCAATCCTGATGCCTCCTTCTTCTTCATATAATCCAGCTTTTCAGATTATTTGCTCTGTATACAGATGGAAAAGGTACAGTGAAAGGATACAACACTCACACACACCTTTCCAGGGTCCCCTTGTTCTGTTCCCAAGACTGCCTCTTGATCAATACACACATTCCTCGTGAGCACAATTAAATGTTCTGCAAGATTATCCAGTGACAACTTCTTGCTAATAGTCTTTGAAAATCAAAGAATGCCAAGGCCAGAAGACAAGACTGCAAGTAAGCTGAGAGCTCAAGTCCTAAGAACTAGAGGTCAGATGAACAGAAGGCAGATGAAGGATTCAGAGGCAGCAAAAAGCCACAGCTTTGCCTGAAGGTCCACCTATATTCTATGCAAGGCATATATCCACGGAAACTTCCTTTCGCCGATTAGCTGCTCACAGCTGCCCCATAATGGAGGTGATTATATTATATCAAATCTCTTCATGGAAGTGATTGCATCATATGATTGCCCAACCAGTGACAATCATTGCCCAGCCAAGTTGACACACATTTTTAACTATCACAGTAGATAAGTAGTAATTTTGCAATGAGTAAGACAGTACATAATACTGGGCAAACCTGCACATCTTGACCAAGGCAAAGTTATAGATGTTCAAAAACACATCCAAACTTTCTGAGGGACTGAGCTACTGAGCTGAGGTCTGGGGACTATGGTCTCAGAGGACATCTAGTTCAATTAACATAACATAGTTTATAAAGAATATATTCTACATCCAACTGTAATGAGTAGCATCTGGGGCCTTAAAAGTCTGCAAGCAGCCATTTAAGATACATCTGCTGGTACCATCCCAGCTGGAGCAAGAGAAAAAGAAGAAGAGCAAAGACACAGCAAAATGTTAGTCCAAAGTATTAATAGGCCACAGCTACCACAACCTCCACCAGGCTGAGCCTAGGACACAGAGATGGTGCCTGGTTGACACCATTGACTGTTCCGACAGAAATCATAAGAAAGGTTCCTGGACACAGTAGGAGAAACAAATATACAAAACATTCAAATTCATAAAAACAAACAAATAAATAAATAAATAAGACCCATCTTGCTGGTCTGACAGAGACTGCAGAAATCCCAGTAGAATGGCCTCTGGACACCCTTTAACTCAGTACTGAAGCCACTTGTGAGGTTCATCCTTCAGCCAAAGTTTAGACAGGTCTACAGGGCAAATAACAACCATTGTGAGGTAAGGCTTTCATAGTTCCGTCATGTATACAAGACTAAACAGACACACTAACCCGAAAGAAAGACAAGAAGGCAGGAAGGGACAGCAAAACTGGATGAAAGGAAACAGGGAATCTGAGGTAGAGAAAGAGAGGGTATTGACACATCGTGGAGTTGGCAAACAATGTCGTGAAACAGTTTGTGAATTAAATGTTTGACAAGAAATTAATTTGCTCTGTAAACTTTCACAAGGGTTGCCATGAGTCAGATCCAACTAGACGGCACTTGGCCTGGCAATGCAGAATTAAATAAATTAAATAAATAAATGAAAGATCAGTTCTCTGCCTAAACACAGTATAAGGTCAACAATTACTCAGAAGCAAAGATGAGAAGACAAGAGGTCAGGAGAACTAGAGTACTGAGAAGGGAATGGCAGAGCATAATTAAAGAAAATGTTCACACACTGTGATAAATGTAACTAATGCCTGAACAATTTTGTGTAATATGGCCAATGGGAACCTAACTTGCTATTTAAGCTTTCAAAAAAACTCAGTTAAAGAAAAAGAAGAAGAAGAAGAACCAACATTCTGACAGTATCTTTTATTCCTTCCCCTCTGGCTTTATACATATATTATAAGCCCTACAATGCATTGATGGTATCATTTCTTTAAACTGTTTTAAAAAATAGACAGTCAAGAGCTTTATGTTTTGTTGCTATCATTTCCCAAGCTCGTCATTCCTTTGTGTTGTTTAAGTTTGTGATTTATTCAGATGTGTATTCTTTGGCTATCAAAAATAATATGTTCCTTATTAGTACAAATTACCTAATCATTTATAAAGTGCTAAAATTTCCTTTCAAAGTCATATTGCTGTTATTTTTCTCATCACAGCTCCCCAAAATAGTCAACATTTTCAAAATATCCCATCTCCAAGTATTTACTTATCATCTATCCCTACTTTAGATTTCCTTTTAATACATATGAAAGAGCACATAACGTAAAATTAGAGGGAAACTGTCAAATAGGAAACATAAAAGGCTATTTCCAGTTCCTTCCTAAATGTCATAAGACCACAATGAATGGGGAACTTTTCAATGATTTGTTGTGAAAAGAATGCCCTAAGGAATCAAATGAGTGAACAGTGATGTAATATGTTCTCTTACTTAGCTCCAGGTTGACTCCCATCTTCTTCCTGGATCTCCATGTTTTTGAGCTGAAGTACTTGGTTGTGATTACAAGGCCCTTCCCAAGGCAGAGTGTGCTACGTTTGTGTTGTATCACAGCTAATCAACACTGAGTTTCTGTTTACTTGTTTATTCCTTCATTATTTAAAAATGGTATCTAAATGATGGTAACATGAAGTTCATTCAACTTTTTGATACGAAGATGAGGCACCCTAGGCAGCTCAAAAAGAGCACCTATCCCAGCACTCTGAGCAACTCAAAAAGAATGAGTATCTCTAGAGCAAAGAAATTATGATGCAACAAGGGGCCTATGTGAGGATAATCAGAATGAACAGAAGAGGCAGAGCTAAGATGGCAGAATAGTTAGACAGTTCCTGTGATTCTTCTAAAGACAAAGATCAAAAAAAAAAGAAAAGAAAGAGGGTATCCAGGCAGCCAAAAGACACATGCAGAATTGCTCACGACATTAGCTATTAAAGAAATTCAAATCAAAACGACAATGAGATACCATCTCACCCCAACAAGGTTGGCCATGATCCAAAAAACACAAAACAACAAATGCTGTAGAGACTGTGGAGAAATTGGAACTCTCCTACACTACTGGCGGGATTGAAAAATGGTGCAACCTCTTTGGAAAACAATCTGGTGCTTCCCTAAAAAGCTGGAAATAGATATACCATTTGATCCTGTAATTCTACTGTTTGGAATTTATCCTTCAGAAACACAATTTGTCACACAAACAGACACATGTACATGAATGTTTGTTGCAGCACAGCCCACAATAGCAAAAAGATGGAATCAACCTCAGTGCCCATCAACAGATGAATGGATAAGCAAACTATGGTACATATACTCAATGGAACACTATGCTATGATTAAAAAAAAAAAATGACAGTCTTAGGAAACACTTCATAACATGATCTCATTTGGAAGAGATCATGCTGAGTGAAATCAATCAATGACAAAAGGACAAATTTTGTATGAGACCCCTATTATAAGGACTTAACAAGAGAATTATCCACAGAAAAAAATGACCGTGTTGGCTACATGTGTAGGTGGGAGGCTGAGGGTTTATCATAGATGAGATAATTGATAGGTGTTAGAAATTTTATTCTTTTACTGTAATTAATAAAAAATAAAAATTTTTAAAAGCCAAGTGAATCTATTATATATGACATTCTAGGATTCCTGAACATTAAAGAGAAAGCTGAGAAATCAGACTCAGCAACAGAAAGAGTAGATTCAGAAGTACCCAGCACTGGCCAGACCTGACCTGGTAGGAATACACATCCCATTTGGAGACTATCTTCCTCAACAAGAGAAGCTGAGATGCTGAAAGCCCATTTCTATGCCTCCACAAACAGTGAAAACTGGCATTCCATCACCAAAAAAGAAATGGCTTGCATCTCACCTGCCCTCAAAGATCTAAAACTTTCCTTCAGGCTAAATTCCTCTCCCTTTTCTTAGCAGTTCTCTCTCCCTTTTGTTAGCACTTCCTCTCCCTTCTCTGCATTGCACTGGGCTCCACATTCTGATGCACTACCTGGAATGGAAGCAGGACACTTACACAAGCCTTGAGCCATTCTTCCAGACTTGTAGAGGGAACAATTTAACAAATAGGAAAAAATATATATAAAACAAAGAAACAAAAAATCTACCAATTCCCTAAGCCGGGAACTTAGGGCAGAAACAGGTCCTTTGCTTAGGCATAGGCATAAGTAATCCACAGAACTTGAAAGCATTTCAGCACTTCATATAGCATCCAGTGCAACCATTATTTTGCAGCAAAAGCTATCCACCTACTTGCGTTAAGGAAGGGGACAAGCCTTTCTCATAGACACTCATGGACAGCTGTCAGCCTCCTACCTTCTTCAGCATGTGGAGCCAGTTACACGTGCCTACATCAAACACCTCTGCCCATTTAGGACTGTAGAAGAGAACTTGTACCACACACTTGCTGACTGAGTACCTGGGATCCTGAGCTGAATATATACAAGAAAAGTAAACAGACACCTAATAATAGGTCTAACCACCTGGTAATAGGATGTTAGAACCTCTAAGTTAATGTTTTAGTCAGCTAGTGCTGCTGTAACAGAAATGCCATGAATCGGATGTTTTTAACAAAGCAAAGTTTATTCTTACACAGTCCAGTAGGCTACAAGTCCAAGTTCAGGACGTCCACTCCAGGGGAAGGTTTTCCCCCTTGTCGGCTCTGGAGGAAAGTCCTTGTGTTGTATCACTCTTGTCCAGCTTACATCTTGGTGCAGGAACCTCAGGTCTGAAGGACACGTTCTTCATCTGGTGCAGCTTTCTTGATGGTGTGAGATTCCCAATTCTCTGCTTGCTTCCCTCTCCTTTGAGTTGGATCCGAATAAATGGCACTTGGCTTGACAGGATGAAAGAATTAGGGTTGGGCAAGCCACACTCCAGAGAAACTCCCTTTACAGTGGAGCAAGGAGGTGATCTTATGAAGGGACTTAAAGTCCCATCCTAGTCCTTTAACATACAGCATAGGAAAAATCACAAAATGGAAGATGATCACAAAATATTGCATGGCCCAGCCACATGGCTACATAAATTTTGGGGAGGAAACAATTCAATCTGTGATAGTTACCAATAATCAAACTAATTCACATGACCACCCTACTGGGTGGTTTCAAAACAAAACAAAAAAGAAGTTAGAACACAGTAAGCAAAGACAAATATATATAACTTACTGATGGCTTAAAGACACTACTTAATACCAAGTCACTTAAAGAGGAAGATGACGGCTTTGGAAAGGTCCCAAAACAAAGAAGCAAGAAATTTTCCAGATGAAGAGACCTTCCTGAAATTATCAGAGGGAGACCATAAAACATTAATATTAACATCTCTTCAAGAAATCAGGAAGGATGTCAGGCAAAATGCAGCAGAATATGATGACAAAATGAACAGGCTTCCAAAAATCCTTGAACGACAGCAATCAGAAATTCAGCAGATTGATAACAAACTTACAGAATTAGACAACTTAATAGAAAGTTGAAGAGTCAGAACTAAGGTAGTGGAATGTGGAATTAATGAGATTGAAGATAAAGCAACTGACACCAATATATCTTAGGAAAAATCAGGTAAGAGAATTTTAAAACATGAAGAAACACTAAGAGTTACATGGGATTCTATTAAGGGGAATAATTTACAAATTATTGGAGTAATAGAAGAAACAGAAAATAGAGAGAGAACTGTTCAAGGTTTGATGACAGAAAATTTCCCTGATATCATGAAAGATATCTAACCAAGATGGTCATCAAACCACACTAGGTAGATCCCAAAAGAAAGACATTAAGACAAATTGCAATAAAAATTACCGCAACCAAAGAGAGAATTTCAAAAGCTGCTAGGGATAAACTAAAGGTAATCTACAAAGAAGAATCAATAAGACTGAGCTTGAGCTACCCAGCAGAAACCACGCAGGCAAGACAAGAATGACATGACATATAGAAAGCCTTTAAGGAAAAAAATATATATAGCCAGACAAAAATTATACAAATAAGCAAAGCTGTCTCTCAAACATGATGATGAAATTAGGACTTTCCAGATTAACAGACATTTAGGGTAGTTGCAAAAATCGAACCAAAACTGCAAGAAATAGTAAAGGGAGTTCTTCCACTAGAAAATGAATAAACTGAATAATAACCTTACTAGAACACAAGACAAAGCAAACAGTTATCAACACTGATAGCAAAATTACAAAAATAAATTAAAGCTAAAGCACTGAAAATAGAGAGAAGCGTGAATATGTACAAGATGACAACGTTATAACCAAAAAGAGGGAGCCATAGATCTTTCATATGAAGAGGAAGTCAAAGTGATGTCAAGGAATTAAAGACTGGTTTAAATTTAGAAAAACAAGGGTAATTATCAAGGTGACCACAAAGAAATTAACAATCCTACACCTTAAAATAAAAAATAAGAAAAGATAAAGTCTCAACAAATATCAAACCAAAAACAGTGAAAAACAGTAAAAGAAAGCACATGGAGAGAAATGACTCAGTGCAGAAAATTAAATGAAAAAAAAAGCAACTGTCAATAATACACAAAAAAAAACACTAAAATAACAGCACTAAATTAATAGTTGTCAATAATTATGCTGAATGTGAATGGATTAAATGCATCAATAAAGTTATAGAGAGTGGTAGAATGGATAAAAAACACTGTCTACACGCTGCCTATAAGAGACACATCAAGCAAACAACATATAAAAAAGAGAAGGAATAGCAATATTAATTTCTGATAAAATAGACTTTAAAGTAAAATCCACCTCAGTGGACAAAGAAGGGCACTCTATAATGATTAAAAGGTCAATATATCAGAAAGATGTAACCATATTAAATATTTACACACCCAGTGCTAGGCCTCCTAAAATACATTAAACAAACTCTACTTGCATTGAAAAGAGACATAGACAACTCCACATTAATAGTAGGAAATGTCAACACACCACTTTCAGTGCAGGACAGAACATCCAAAAAGAAGCTCAGTAAAGACACAGAGGATCTAAATGCCACAATCAGCCAAAGTGACTTCACAGAGATATACAAAACACTCCACCCAACAATAATCAAGTATATTTTCTCTTCCAACTCACATGGAACAGTCTCCAGAACAGAGCACATATGAGGCAATAAAGCAAGCCTTATCAAAATCCAAAGCATCAAAATATTGTAAACCATCTTTTAAGACCATAAAGTCATAAAGGGAAAAATCTATCACAGAATAAGCAAGGGTAAAAAAAAAAAATCAAACTCGTGGAAACTGAACAGCCCTTTGCTCAAAAAATACTGGGTTATAGAAGAAATCAAGGATGGAATAAAGAAACTCACAGAAATAAATGAGAATGAACGCACATCCTACCAGAATCTTTGGGACACAGCAAAAGCAGTACTCAGGGGTCAATTTGTAGCAATCAGTGCACACAACCATAAATAGGAATGAGCCAAAACCAAAGCATTACCTCTACAACTCAAATGAATAGAAAGAGAACAGCAAAAGAACACATCAGGCATCAGAAGAAAGCAAATAATAAAAATTAGGGCACAAGTAAATGAATTAGAGAAAGAAAAATGATTGCAAGAATTAACTAGACCCAAGCTGGTTCTTTGAAAAGATCACCAAAATCAATAAACCTCTAGCCAAACTCACAAAAGAAAAACAGGAGAGGAGGCAAATAACCTGAATAAGAAACGAGATGGGTGATATCACAACAGACTTAACCGAAATTTAAGAAATCATAGCAACATACTGTGAAAGGTTATACTCTAATAAATTTGAAAACCTAGAGGAAATGGACAAACTTCTAGAAACACACTACCAACCCAGACTAACACAGAGTTAGAACAACTAAATAAACCCATAACAAAAGAAGAGATTTAACAGTTAATTCAAAAACTGCCCCACCACCACCACAACCAAAAAAAAAAAAAAAAAAACTCTAGCTGAGATGGCTTCACTGGAGAAGTCTACCAAACTTTCAGAGAAGTATTAACATAAGTATTATTAAAGATATTTCAGAGGATAGGAAAGGATGAAATACTCCCAAACTCATTCTCTGAAGCCAACATAACCCTGGCACCAAAGCCAAGTAAAGATGTATTTTTTTAAAAAAAGGCAAATTACAACAAAATTCTAGCCAATAAATTCAACAACATATCAAAGAAGTAATTTACCACGACCATATCAGGGATTCATATCAGGGATGCAGACATGGTTCAACATTAGAAAAAATAATTGGTGTTATCAACCACATAAATAAATCGCCTGATTTTAACAACTGATGCAAAAGGGGCATTTGACAAATTCCAACACCAGTTCATGTTAAAAAAATAAAAATGAAAAGAACTTTCAGCAAAATAGGAATAGAAGTGAAATTTCTCAACATAATAAAGTGCATTTATACAAAGCCGACAGCAAACATCCTAAATGAGAAGAGTCTGAAAGAATTCCCTTTAAGATCAGGAGCCAGAAAATGATACTCTTTGTCACCATTTTTGTTCAACATTGTGCTGTAAGTTCTAGCCAGAGCAATCAGGCTAGAAAAAGAAATAAAAGTGCATCCTAATTAATAAGGAAGTTGTAGAAGCATTTCTATTTGCAGATGATATAATCCTATACACAGAAAATAATAAAGAATCCATACCAAAAAAGAAAGGAAACTACTAGAATTAATAGAAAAGTTCAGCAAAGTATCAGGATACGACATAAACCAACCACTGTCAAGTTGATTCCAACTCATTATGACCCTATGGGATAGAAGAGAACTGCTCAATAGCATTTCCAAGCACCTGGTGGATTCAAACTGCCAATCTTTTCGTTAGCAGATATAACACTTAACTGCTACACCACTAGAATTTCCAGATATAAGATAATTACACAAAAATCAGTTGGATTCTTCTAAACCAATGAAGAGAACATCAAAGAGGAAATCAGCAAATCCATACCATTTAGAGTATTTTTACCATTTACAGTATTATGTTGAGTGAAATTAGTCAATTGCAATTTTAACCCTCTTGGTAAAAATGCTGAGGAATAAATCTAACCAGATATGTAAAAGACCTATACAAAAAAAAACAAAAAAACAAAAAACCTACAACACCCTACTGCAAGAAACGTAAGTGGAGAACCTGTCTTGTTCCTAGATAGTAAAAATCAACATCATGAAAATGTCTATTCTACCCAAAATAATCTATAAATACAATGTGATCTTGATCCAAATTCTACTGGCATTTTTAATAGGATGGAGAAGCAAATTACCAACTTCATATGGAAAATGAAGGGACCCTGGATAAGTAAAGCTTTAGTATTGATGAACAAAATGAGAGGTCTCACACTACCTGTCAGAATCTATTACACTACCATGGTAGTCAAAACAGCCTGGTATTGGTACAACAATAAACACATAGACCGATGTAACAGAATTGAAAATCCAGACAATCAGCCACCTTTAAGCAGCTAATATTTTACAAAAGCCCAAAGTGCATAAACTGGGGAAAAGATAGTCTCTTTACCACATGGTGCTAGCATAGCTGAATATCCAAGTGCATAAAAATGAAACAAAACCCATATCATTCCATGCACAATAACTAATTCAAAATGGATCAAAGAACTACATATAAAATCTAAAAAGATAAAGATCGTGGAAGAAAAAAATAAGGACACTACTAGAAGCCCTAATACAAGCATGAACAGAATACAAAACATTAATAAGAATGCACAAATACAAGAAAAGAAAATAGATAACTAAGAACCTCTAAACTCAAACTCATCCAAGACTTTACCAAAAAAAAGTAAAAGACAACCTACAGACTGGGGAAAAAATTTGGCTATGACAAATCTGACCTGTGTCTAAGCTCTAATATTTACAAGATACGGTAAAATTTCAACGCCAAAAAAGACAAATAATCCAGTTTGAAAAATGGGCAAAAGATATGAACAAGTACTTCACCAAAGAAGACATTCTTATAGACATATAAGAAAATGCTCAGGATCATTAGCCATTAGATAAATGCAGATTAAAACTACAAAGAGATGTCATCTTATCCCAACAAGGCTGACATTAATCCAGAAACACAAAATAAGAAATTTTAGATAGGGTGTGGAGAGACTGAAACACTTATGCACTACTGGTGGGACTGTAAAATGGTACAATCACTTCAAAAATCAGTTTGGTACTTTCTTAAAGAGCTAGAAATATAAATACCATACAATCCAGCAATCCCGTTTCTTGGAATATATCCTGGAGAACTAAGAGCTGTCACACAAATAGATAAATGCATACTAATGTTCACCACAGCACTGTTCACAACAGCAAAATGATGAAATCAACTTAGGTGCCAATCAACAGAATGGATAAATAAACTATGGTACATTCACACAACAGAATATTATGCAATGATAAAGAACAAGGATGTGGGAAACAGCTCACAACTTGGAAGAATCTGGGAGATATTATGTTGAGTGAAATTTGTCAATGCAAAAGGGCAAATATTGTATGAGACCACTATTACAAGGACTCAAGAATAGGTTTAAACACAGAAGAAAACATTCTTTGATGGTTAAAAATATGGGGTGCAAATAATCCAAATAAGAAATGAGACAGGAGATATTCCAGCAGACCCAGCCGAAATCAGAAGTATCATAACAGAATACTGCAAAAAACTGTACTCTAACAGAGTTGAAAACCTAGAGCATATGGGCAAATTTCTAGATTCACATCACCTACCAAAATGATCACAAGGAAAAGCAGAACAACTAATAAACCCATCACAAATAAGACAAAACTACCAACCAAAAAAAGGCTTGGCCTAGATGACTTCACCGGAGAATTCTACCAAACATTTAGAGAGGAGTTATTCCAATACTACTGAGGCTATTTCACAGCATAGAAAGGATGGAATATTCCCAATTTCATTCTATAAAGCCAGCATAACCCTTATACCAAAGTCAGGGAAAGATCCCACAAAAAAAGAAGATTACAGACCAAAATCACTCATGAACTTAGATGCAAAAATCTTCAACAAAATTCTAATCAATAGAATTGAACAACATATCAAAAAAAAATAATTCATCATGACTGAGTTGGATTCATACCAGGGGTGCAAAGCTGATTCAACATCAGAAAAACAGTTAATATGGTCAACCACATAAATAGCACAAAGGATATGAATCACCTGATTTTGTCAATTGATGCAGAAAAGGCATTTGACAAAGTCCAACACCCATTCATATTAAAAACTCTCAGCAAAATAGGAATTGAAGGGAAATTCCTCAATGCAATAAGGAGCATCTCAGACCCCACTGGATGGCAGAGGGTTTTTTGGTACGCAAAGCCAATCACCTACATCAACCTGAATGAAGACAGACTGAAAGAATTCCTTCTGAGGATGGGAAGTAGACAAGGATACCCACTCTCACCACATCTATTCATCATTGTGCTAGAGGTTCTGGACAGTGCAATCAGACAAGACAAAGAAATAGAGGGCATCCACACCAATAAAGATGTAAAAATATACCTATTTGTAGATGATAAGATCATATACAGAGAGAACCCTAAGGAATCCATAAATAAACTACTGGAACAAATAGAAGAGCTCAGCAAAGTAACAGGATATAAGACAAACATAAGCAAATCAGTAGGATTCCTTTATACCAACAAAGAAATCATCAAAGAGGAAATTACCAAATCAATGCCATTTATGATAGCCCTCAAGGAGATAAAATATCTAGGAATAAATCTAACCAGAGAAGTAAAAGACCTATACAGAGAAAATTACAAAGTCCTACTGCAAGAAACCAAGAGAGACTTACGTAAGTGGAGAAGTCTACCTTTCTTGTGAATAGGAAGACTTAATATTGTGAAAACATCTATTTTTCCAAGCAATCTACATATACAATGCAATCCCAACACTAACTCTGGTGTCCGTTTTTAATAAGAAGGAGAAATAAATCACCTACTTTGTTTGGAAAGGAAAGAACACCCAGATAAGTAAAGCACTACTGAAGAAGAGGAACACAGTGGGAGGCCTCACACTATCGGACCTAAGAACCTACCATACCACAACGGTAGTCAAAACAGCCTGGTACTGTTACAAAAAGAGACAGATGGACCAATGGAACAGAACAGAGACCTCAGAAATATCATGATCCTCTTATGAACAGTTGGTATTTGACAAAAGCCCAAAGATTCTAAACTGGGGTAAAAACAGTCACTTTAACAAATAGTGTTGGTAAAATTGGATATACATCTCCAAAAAAACTGCAACAAGATCCATATCTCACACCTTATACAAAACTAACTCAAAATGGATCAAAGACCTAAATATCAAACATAAAACGACAAAGATAATGCAAGAAAAAATAGGGACAACAATGGAAGTTCTAACACACAACTTAGACAGATGACAAATCTGACCAACAATGCACAAACAACAGGAGAGAAAATAGATAAATGGGAACTACTAAAAATCAAACACTTATGCTCATCCAAAGACTTTATCAAGAGAGTTAAAAGACTACCTACAGAACCGGAAAAAATATTTGGCAACTGCATGTTGGACTGATGTCTGATTTCAATAATCTACAAAGTACTGCAAAATATCAACAAGGAAAAGGTAAATAACCCAATTAAGTAATGGGCAAAGGAGATGGACAGACACTTCACCAAAGAAGACATCCAGGCAGCCAAAAGACACATGAGGAAAGGCTCGTGATCACTAGCTATCAGAGAAATCCAAACCAAAACTACAACAAGCTACCATCTCACCCCAACAGAGTTAGCCATAATCTGAAAAACACAAAACAACAAATGCTGGAGAAGCTGTAGAGAGATTGGAACTCTCTTATAGAGCTGGAAGGAATGGAAAATGGTGCAACCTCTTTGGAAAACAATTTGGCACTTTCTTAAAAAGCTAAAAACAGAAATACCATATGATCCAGCAATCCCACTGCTCAGAATATATCCTACAGAAACAAAGGTTATCACATGAGCAGATACATGCACACAAATATTTGTTGCAGCACTGTCAACAATAGCAAAAAGATGAAAACAACCTAGGAGCCCATCAACAGATAAATGCATAAACACACTATTGTACATATACACAATGGAACACTATACAATGACAAAGAACAATGATGATTTTAGGAAACATTTGCCTAGGAAGCATCTCATAACCTGGTTTCAATTAGAAGACATCTGAATGAAACCAGTTAGCTGCAAAAGAACAAGTATTGTATGAGAACTCAGCCATAAGGACTTAAAAATAAAGTTATGTACAGAAGAAAAGACTCTTTGATGGCCATAAGAGTGAGGAGGGAGGGAGAGGATTGCTTATAGATCAGAGAGTCAACAGGAATTTGGTTAGGTGAAAGGACTGACAGCATGCTGTAGAGAGCAGATCAGCATAACTGGACTATGCCATGAACTGAAAGGTTTTCTAAACTCAACTCAATATTTGAAAGGATAGAGTAGCAGGGACAGGGGACTCAGGACCATGTCTTCAGGGGACATTAAGGTCAACTGGCATAGCCAGTCTTTAGCTAAGAGAGTCTTTTGCATCCCACATAGGTTGAGTGGTGTCTGGGATCTTAAAAGCTAGCAAGCTGCCATCTGAGGTACACCCAAGTTGTACCAATCCATCTGGCATAGATGATGACTGAGAACAACAAAGACATGAAAAACAGACCAAGAGACAGAAGAACCTATATGAGCATGAAACTATTTTAACATGAGACCAGAAGAACAGTTATTGCCTGACCACCACCAAAGACAGCCATGATAAGGGGACACAATGTAGAGTCCCTGAAGCAACATGAGAAAAAAAGGTGTGTAGATCAAGAACTCCATGAAAAGACCAGAAATGATGGTCCAACAGCCTGGGAAGTCCCCTGGGAACATTGTCCCTGGACACACTGCTGGCCCTGACCAGAAACCAATACTGAGGTCAACTCCTCAGACAAGAATGGGCTGGACTTTGGGGATACAGTTTGACCATATGGTGTGTGTACTTTATGGTTTTATACATTTAAAGGAAGCCATCCTACCGGTTTCTTTTTAGATGGTAGAGAACAGAGTGGAGAGCAGGGAACAGGTACTCATTAAGATGACACATGTAGTATGGAGTGAAAAGGAGGAATGTGCTGTCATTGGGTAGGAAGAGCAGACTGAGCTACAGATAGGCAGGAATGCAAAGTTGATCTGAATTGTTTACCTTCACTTAATCACAATAAAAAATTAATAATTTTTTTCTTTTTTTTTAAGTAAAGCTAGCAAGCTGCCATCTGAGGTACATCAAATGGTCCCAATCCATCTGGAACAGATGATGACCAAGAATACCAAAGATATAAGGGAAAATGAGCCCTGGAGACAGAAGGACCCATATGAATTGGAGACTGCATCAGCATGAGACTGGAAGAACCAGGTGGTGCCCAGCCAGCACCAAAGGCAGCCATGATGGGGCATACAATATAGAGTCCCAAAGGCAACATGAGAAAAAACAATTTAAGAACTCTTCTAAAAGACCAGAACTGATTGTCTGACAGCCTGGAGGGTCCCTGGGAACATGGCCCCTAGACTTGCTGCTGGCCCTGACCTGAAACCTGTACTGAGTCAGCTCTTCATACAAGAATGGACTGGACTCAGGGACACAGTGTGACCATATGGTGTGTGTACTTCATGGTTTTACACATTTATAGAAGGCTGTCCCACTGGTTTCTTTCTGGACAGGAGAGAAGAGGATGGAGAGGAGGGGACAGGTGCTCTTTAAGACAATATTGGAAGTATAGAGTGAAAAGGAGGAGATTGCTGCCACAGGGTGAAGAGCTATAGAGAGCTATAGAGAGGCAGGCATGAAGAATTGATTTGGATTGTATACTTTCACTTAGTCACAAGAGAAAAGAAAAGTTGATAACACCTAGATGAATTAAGCATTCTAGCCTCTACTGTGTGGCAGTTTGTGTAAATACAAATACCCAGAAATAAACTGAGAAAATAAGACAAATTGGCAGAGTGCCTAGCCAACTTCATTAGATTCAAATCTCTCAAAAGTTTCATTATGAATCTATTTTTTTATAATCTAGTGCTATAGTCAAATGACAACTGTCTTGAAACAAATTTCAGAATATCATTCTAGATCTTGAAAAATAGCAAAGAATATTGTAGGAGGAAGATAGGTTTATGGTCAATCATACCTATGTCCCTGGTTTCACTCTGGTTTCACACCTGCACTTCATGGAATTATTAAAGATTAAATAAAACAAAATATATAAAGAGCTTATCACACGGTAGTCACTCAGCAATTTTTTATTCTATAACCCCAATTCTATTTTTATTGTTTCCTATAACTTTTTAAGTAATGTATTAAAACTGAAATGATTAAATATGTGTTAATCACTTTATTTTCAGTTTTCTCAATTTCCATTTTATCCAAGATGAAATAATAGGAATTGAAATTAACTTCTCAAGTGAAACAATTGAAAATACCAGACAAAATATACGAGAGAGAAGTGTTTAAGCCATAGGACAAAAGATTATGAAAGACAGGAAACAACAAGATCTGTCTTGTGGTGCCCCAGCAAACTGCCTACAGAGAGTGTCCAGGATACTGCACAGGGTAGAGAAAGCAGAGCTGAGAGTGTGGAGAAATCTAAGTAGCTAGAGTTCACAGAACTAAGTGCTGGAGAAGAAAGTTGTGCAGAGAGAGAATGCTGGATAACTCAAGTAATTAATACAGCATTTATCAATATTTGTACTAAACATTGCATCCATGTTAAAAAGATTCCTCAAACTGGAAAATGAACTATCTGAAAACATTAGAGGGAAACAGACATTCACTCAGGGCTGGGAACAGCGCTCATTTCTGCCAATAGAAGTGCAAAAAAATTTACAGTTCACTGCATAGTGGCTACAGAACTCAAAAGATTCAGTAATGGAGGGTAATTTGCCATAGACTAAACACTGCATTTCTCCTACCCACCAAATTTTAAAAACAAAACCCCCAAAGACCAAATCATTTCTAAGCAGCTGAATCACAGACTAAAACAAATCACAAACATCTAAAAGAGTTCAAAAATATCCAGCACCTAGCAACGTAAAATTTACTGATGGAATAAAGTCAAATATTATAGATATGAAAAGGAGCAAGACAATATGACACATAATGAAAAGAAAAATTAATCACTTGAAACTGAACTAAAATAGGCACATGTCAAAGTTAGCAGACAAGGGCAATGAAAGTTATTCTATTCAGTTTTCTGGGTTTCTTTATCCTATTTTCGTCCAAGAAACAAGTTAGTTATTTCACACAGATTTACTACTGAGACATTTACGACAATCCAATGCAACAAAGTAGTATCAATTTCACAATAACAGAAAAATCTTGTATCTAAAAAGTTTTGAGTACAACTGTTATTTTTTTAAACAATTATTATTCACAAAGCATTTTGTTTTATGCCGACTTTCTTTTAAAAATATGTTTGAGGTCTTAAGTTTTTCTGCAATTAATGACAGTTTTTGCTTCGCAATTCTCATTTCTCTTTCTCTTTAGAACGTCATTCCTCACCCAATACCATAGTTCCCAAACTGGGCGGCATGAGAGAATCACCTGGGAAACTTTAGAAGCTATGTGATATTCAGGCTCTAACTGATTGGTGTCGGGTTGATTCTGACTCCTAAAAATCCTATAGGACAGCATAGAACTGTCCCATAGAGTTTCCAAGAAGCACCCGGTGGATTCAAACTGCTGACCTTTCAGTTAACAGCCATAGCATTTGACCACTGTGCCACCAGAATTATCATTCAGGCTCCATTCCAGAACAACTGGGAGTAAAGCCTAATTACCACATTTTTTTATAAGCTGACAGGATGATGTTCAGTCCAAGTTAAGATGCATTGGGCCCTAGCATCTCTGGTGCCAAATTTAGAATAACAGACATGATAATACTTTATTCACTTATCAAAGAGTGTTGCTTTAAGCTTCAAAAGAGAGAACACAGATAGTCACTATTATTGTGGAAAGGTTCAATACACAAGCAGGACTTAAGGATACTAAATATTTATGCACCCAATACCAGAGCATCTAAATATATCCAATAAACACTGACTACACTGAAAAACGAGATAGATCACTCCACAATAATAGTGGGAGACTTCAAAACTCCACTTTCATTATCAGACAGATCTTCTAGAAAAAACTCAGTAAGGACACAGAAAATATTGTTACCACAATTAACCAACTAGGCCTCATAAACATACACAAAACTTTTTATCGATCAACAGATAGGTACACCTTCTCCAGTGCACATGGAATATCTTCCAGAATAGACGATGTGTTAGCACATGAAGCAAATCTCAACAAAATCCATCTTCTCAGACCATAAAGCCATGAAAGTCTAAATCAATAGCAGAAAAACATAGAAATTGGAACTCATGGAAACTGAACAATACCTTACTCAAAAAGCCATGGGTTATAGAAGAAATCAAGAATGAAATAAAGAAATTTATAGATTCAAATGAGAATGAAAACACTTCCTACCAGAACCTATGGGATATAACCAAAGCAGGGCTCAGAGGTCAATTTATCTCTATAAATGCACATATCCGGAAGGAAGAAAGGACCTAAACCAGAGAATTAACCCTACAGCTTGAACAAGCAGAAAGACAGCAACAGAGGAACCTGTCAGGCACCAGAAGAAAACAGATAACATGCTGTCACCCGGCAGGGAGAGCAGTGGAAGCTGAACATAGGTGGGCATGTAAATTTATACGGGAATGTACATTTTCACTCAGTCATAATAAAAAAAAAAAAAAGAATAGAGTAAAACTAAATGAATTAGAGAATAGAAGAACAGCTGACAAAATTGATAAGACCAAAACTATCTTTTCAAAAAGAACGACAAAAATGACAAACCATTGGCTAAACTTACAAAACAAAACCAGGAAAGGAAACAAACAACCCAAATAAGAAATGAGAGGGGAGATGTCACAGGAGATCCAACAGAAATCAAAAATATCATAATAGAATACTATGAAAGACTGTACTTTAACAGACTTGAAAACCTAGAGGAACCAGTCAAATTCCTAGAGCCATATCACCTACCAAAATTATCACAAGGAGAAGTAGAACAACTCAATAAACCCATCACAAAGGAAGAGACTGAAAAAGTTATCAAAGAACTGTTATTGTTGTTGTTGTTAGGTACCGTCAAGTCAGTTCCGATGCACAGTGACACTATGAACCACAGAACAAAACACTGCCTGGTCTTGAGCCATTTTCACAATCATTTTTACGCTTAAGCCCATTGTTGCAGCGACTGTGTCAGTCCTTCTCGTTGAAGGTCTTCCTCTTTTTCACTGACCCTCCACTCTACTAAGCATGATGTCCTTCTTCAGGGACTGATCTTTTCTGACAACATGTCCAAAGTATGTAAGATGGAATCTTGCCATCTTTGCTTCCTAGTAGCACTCTGACTGTACTTCTTCTAGAACAGATCTGTTGGTTCTTTGGGCAGTCCATGGTAACATTATTCTCCAACACCACAATTCAAAGGCATCAATCCTTCTTCCATTTCTTTGTTCATGGTCCAGCTTTTGCATGCATATGAGGCAACTGAAAATACCATGGTTTAGGTCAGGTGCACTTTAGTCTTCAAGGTGACATCCTTACTTTTTAATACTTTGAAGAGGTCTTTTACAGCAAATGTTCCCAATGTAATGTTTTGATTTCTTGACTACTACTTCCAAGGGCATTGATTGTGGACTCAAATAAAATGAAATCTTTGACAAACTCAATCCTTTATCCATTTACGACAATGTTGCTTACAGGTCCAGTTTTGAGGATTTTTGTTTTTCTGATGTTGAGGTACAATATCCATTCCGAAGGCTGTGGTCTTTGATCTTCGTGAGTAGGTGTCTCAAATCTTCTTAACTTCCAGCAAGTAAACTGGTGTCATTTGTATAATGCAGGTTGTTAGTGAGTCATCCTCCAATCCTGATGCCTCGTTCTTCTTTGTGTAATCCAGCTTCTCAGATTATTTGCTCAGCATACAGATCAAAAAGACATGGTGAAACAATACAACCCAGGCGCACACCTTTCCTGACTTTAAAGCATGCAATGTCTCCTTGTTCTGTCTGCATGACTGCCACTTGATCCATATACAGATTCCTTAAGAGCACAATTAGATGCTCTGGAATTCCCATTCTCCACAAAAACTACCAACCAAAAAGCCCTATCCCAGATGGCTTCACTGGAGAAGTCTACCAAGCTCTTATCTCCGACACTACTGAGATTATTTCACAGCATAGAAAGGAATGGAATATTCACAGTTTCACTCTATGAAACCAGCACAACCCTGATACCAAAGCCAGGTAAAGATTCAACAAAAAAAGAACTACAGATCAGTATCACTCATGAACCTAGAAGGAAAAATCTTCAACAAAATCCTTGCTAATAGAATTCAACAACATATCAAAAAAAAATAATTCATCACAACCAAGGTGGATTCATACCAGGGATTCAAGGCTGGTTCAACATCAGAAAAACAATTAATGTGATCAACTACATGAATAACACAAAAGATAAGAATCACTTGATCTTATCAATTGACCCAGGAAAGGCATTTGACAAAGTCCGACACCAATTCGTGCTAAAAGTTCTCAGCAAAATAGGAATAGAAGGTAAATTCCTTAGTGCAGTAAGGGCCGTCTGTGCAAAGCCAGTCACCAACATCATCCTGAATGGAGAGAGACCGAAAGAATTTCCCCTGATAATGTGCACTAGACAAGGATGCTCACCCTCACCTCTCCTATTCAACATTGTGCTAGAAGGTCTGGCCAGAGTAATTAGACAAGACAAAGAAATAAAGGGCATCCACATCAGCAAAGAAAAACTAAAAATCTCCCTATTTGCAGACTGAAGGTAATAGAAGAGTTCAGCAAAGTATCAGGATACAAGATAAAAATGTAAGTAAATCAGTATAAGAGCCCCCAAGAAGGTAAAATACACGGTAATAAATCTAACTAGAGAAATAAGAGACCTATACAAAGAGAACTCAAGACCTTACTGCAAGAAACTAAGAGAGGCTTACATAAATGAAGAAACTGACCCTGATCATGGATAGGAAGACTTAATACTGTGAAAATGTCTATTTTACCCAAAATGATCTGCATAGATAATGCAATCCAAGTACAATTCCAGTGTCATTTTTTTAATGAGATGAAGAAACAAATCATCAAATTTGTTTGAAAAGGGAAGAAACTCCGAATAAGCAAAGCACTACTGAAGAAGGAGAACACACTAAGAGACCACTTACTATTTGACTTTAGAAACTACTGTACTACCACAGTAGTCAAAACAGCCTGGTACTGGTACAAAAAGAGGCATACAGACCATTGGAACAGAGTTGAGATCCCAGAGATGCCCCCATCCTCCTATGAATCACTGAAATTCAGCAAAGGCCCTAAGATTATAAACTGGAGTCAAAACAGTCTCTTTAAGAAATGTTGCTGGCAAAATTGGATATCCATTGGCAAAAAAATCAAAACAAGACCCCTATCTCACACCTTACGCAAAAATGAATTCCAACTGGATAAAAAACCTAAATATCAAACCTAAAATGATAAAGATCATGCAAGAAAAAATATGAACAACAGAAATTTTAATACACAACTTAGACAGATTTCAAAATCTGACAAAGAATTGTCAATAAAAAAGAAAACAGATAAATGGGAACTACTAAGAATCAAATACTTTTGCTCATTCAAAGACTTTATCAAAAGAATCAAAAGTCCACCTACAGAATGGGAAAAAATATTTGGCAACTATATGCCAGACTGACATCTGATCTCCATAATCCACAATGTACAGCAAAATATCAGCAAGAAAAGGATAAATAACCCAGTTAAGCATTGGGCAAAGGAGATTGACAGATACTTCACTAAAGAGGATATCCAGGCAACCAAAAGACACATGCAGAAATGCTCACAATCATTAGCTATCAGAGAAATCTGTATCAAAACGACAGTGAGATACCATCTCACCCCAACAAGGTTGACCATGTTTCTAAAAACACAAAACAACAAAAGCTGGAGAGGCTGTGGAGCAATTGCAACTCTCCTACACTGCTGGTGGGATTGCAAAATGGTACAACCTCTTTGGAAAACAATCTGGCACATCCTTAAAAAGCTGGAAATAGATACATCATTGGACTCAGTAATTCCACAGCTTTGAATATATCTTACTGAATCAAGGACAGTCACAAGACCAGAAACATGCACACCAATGTTTGTTGCAACACAGTCCACAACAGCAAAAAGATGGAATCAACCAAGATGCCCAACAACAGATGAATAGATAAACAAATTCTGGTACATCTACTCAATGTAACACTATGCAATGATAAAGAACAATGATAACTTTAGGAAGAATTTCATAACCTGGTTTCAACTGGAAGACATTATGCTGAGTGAAAGTGGTCAGCAACAAAAGGACAAATATTGTATGAGACCCCTACAATAAGAACTTAGAAACAGACTCATGTACAGAAGAAAAGACTGTTTGATGGCTTCAAGGGAGGGGAGGCAGAGAGGGAGAGGGTTGGCTATAGATTAGATAGTTGATAGAAATTTGGTTGGGTGAAATTAGTGACAGCACACGTTAGAAAGAAGATCAGTTTAACTGGACTTCAACATAACCTGAACACTCTTCCAACCTTAACCCAATATTGCAAGGACAGAGTAGCAGGGGTGGGGAGTCTGGGAACCATGCTCTCACAGGACATCGAGGCCAATTGGTATAAGTAGCCTATTGCTAAGAGTCTTCTGCACCCCATATTGGTGAGTGTTCTCTGGGGTCTTAAAAGCTAGCAGGCTGCCATCTGAGGTACAACAAATGGTCCCAACTCAGCTGGAATAAATGATCACCAAGGAAAACAACCACACGAGGGAAAAAGAGCCTAGAAGACAGAAGGACCCTGGTGAATGGGTGACAGTATCAACATGTGACCAGAAGAACCAGCCACCACCAATGACAGCCATGATGGGGCTCGCAATGTTGAGTCCCAGTGCCAACACAAGATAAAATGGAATGTACTCTAAGAACTCCACTAAAAGACTGCAATTGGCGGTCTGAAGGCCTGGGAGTCCGCTGGGAGCGTGGACCCTAGACCTGATGTTACCCCTGATCATAGAAAATTACTGAGGTCAACTCTTCAGATAGTAATAGATTGGACTTACGGACACAGAGTGACCATACCATGTGTGCACTTTACGGTTCTATGCATCTATAGGATGTTGCCCCCTGGCCTCTTACTAGCGAGGAGTGGAGATGGTGGAGAGGAGGGGACAGGGGATCGTTAAGAAGATATGACATATGTAGAACTGGAGGGAGCAGTGTGCTGTCACCAGGCAAGGAGAGCAGAAGGAGCTGCAGTTAGGCAAACATGCAATTTAAATTGTATTGTAAACTTTCACTTAATCACAGTGAAAAAAAAGAGAGAGAGAGAGAGAGAACACAAGAAAAATAGGTGTGCAGATCAAGAACTCCACTAAAAGACCAGAAATGATGGTCCAACAACCTGGAGGGTCCTCTAGGAACATGGCCTCCGTTCTTGCTTGCTGCTGTCCCAGACCTGAAACCAGTACTGAGGTCAACACTTCAGACTAAGAATGAACAAGGGGACACAGAGTGAGATTCTGCTGCATGTACTTCATGGTTTTATGCATTTATAGAAGGCTGTCCTACTGGTTTCTTTCTAGTGCAAAGAGAAGACGGTGGAGAGGAAGGGACCAGTGTTCCCTGAGAAGATACTAGTAGTAAAGAGTGAAAAGGAGAGTGTGCTATCACAGAGTAGAGAGAGCAGATAGAGTTGTAGTGAAAGGCAGGCAAGCAAAACTGAATTGGACTGTATACTTTCAAGTAATCATAATTAAAAAGAGAGAGAGAGAACACATGAATGTATATAAACTTCAAAACATTTAAAAGCCTCTCTCATATCTAGTCTTTAAATGACCTCAGGCAATAAGTCAACTCCTTTTGATAAAGGGACATGAATCTCCTCCTATCTGTTAAACATATTCAAGTATATCCAAAAACCAGTTGTGGTCACGTTGACTGGGACTCATGGCAATCTCATGTATGTCAGAGTAGAACTGTGCTCAGTAGAGTTTTCAGTAGCTGATTTTCCAGAACTAAATCAGTAAGGCTTTATTACTAGTTGCCTCTGCACTGACTCGAATCTCCAACCAAGCTTTGTAACCATTTCTACCATCGAGGAATGATGAAACCAGTGATTCTTAGCCTTTCAGAGCACCAGGTTAAGTGGGCATAAGACTGTGCAGAGACACCTTGGCTAGTCTGACAAAATGTATAGATCACTTTCCAGTAGAGTATGTGGTCACATACAACAAGCTTTGGCCTGTGTTTTCAGAGGGTCTACACACGTGCAGAAGGAGCCCTCATGACATAATGGTTAAGTGCTTGGCTGCTAACTGAAAGGCTGGCCATTTCAATCTGTCAGCTGCTGCATGGAACACAGATGTAGCAGTCTGCTTCTGCAAAGATTTACAGCCTTGGAAATCCTATGGGGCAGTGCTACTCTGTTTTGTAGGGTCACCACGAGTAGGAATCAACTAGAAGGCAATGAGTTTGGTTTCGACTTGCCAGATACCCTGAAGCCCAGGTCAAAAATCTCCACCCTAGATTCCAAAGTAGTGATAGCAGTTCTTGTTTTGGTTCTTTTGTTTCTTGAAGGTCTGAAAGCCTGAAGCCAATTGTTACAGCTTCAGGAAATTTTTTCTTGCCTAATTTTACTCTTACTGGGATGTCACTCAAACTGACAAATTCATAGATTGTCTTCTGTCCTGTAAACACGCTCATTCCTGATGAAAACATTAATAAAAATGTTCCTTCACACAAGACGGGAGGAACAGAAAGCAATCTATGGAGCACAGAGCTTGGCTTCTAGAGATTCTTTCAAAACTCCACGGTCTGTGATCTGAGCTGTGTGTACATAAAATTCTAATCTGCGTAGAGAGAAAGCAATTTATCATGCAGAAGCCTACCCTCTGCCCTGCTCCACAGTCATCAGGGAATAAGAACACTATGTAAGCAGTGTTTTTAGTTATTACTGGGAAGGAACAGCTGACAGTAGCTCATTCCCTCCCTCCCCAGCCTCGCAGCCATGTGAACCCCGTGCTGGCAAGCCTATAGGCTTTTATGACTAGATGTTTACACACAGCAATAATTCTTTGCACATGGTTAAAACTTGGTACTTTCTCATACATATATAAGTAGTTTAACTCAACGTCCAATCTTTTATCACATGCATAAGTCTTAGGCTACTGATACAAAGTGATCCTGTTTCCCACCTTGGAATTGTTTAGTAGAAGATACCACTAGGGTTTTTAACACACTAAAGCAAATGCTCCTATTTTCAAGCAATTCTGATACACTTAACTTTTGTTTATTCCTAATCAACGTAATTTTCTCTTTAAATGTGTTCATTTTAAAACAGTAAATTGTATACCAATACCAAATGTCACGAAATTAATTACAGGGAGGATCTGGCATTCCAGTCTCTGTCATGGGGAACCAGTGGTGCGGATAATGGTAAATGTTTAACATCCAGCTCAGCCATCTTAACTGATTTCAAGACAGCAAAGTAACGGCAACTAATTAACAAAATTTCTGAAACTAATATATTCATGAACATGGCATCTGGCAAATCCAGCACACCACTGTACTGATGTATTCAAACTTTCCACCTTGTTTTTCACATCTTGTTTTATGTATTTTGTGCCTAAAAATCTTTTTCATTCTTTCCTGTGGAATCCCATTCCTTTACTCATTCTACCTGCTCTTCTGGAAAACATTTGACTCATCTCCACACTATCCCATCAAAACACTAACTACCCTTCAAAGACAAGGGCATATGTGATAACTTCCAGGCAAACTGAAATTCTGATACTCCCACCCAACACTTAATAACATATATAACATCTCACCCAGACTTCGTGTCCCAGTGGTTAAAACCTCAGCTACTAACCAAAAGGTTTTCAGTTCGAATCAGCCAGCTGTAAGTCAGAATCACTTCAACAGCAACAGGTTTATAACATCTACTCTGGTCACTAGGGTCGCCGTCAGTCGGATCCAACTTGACGATTCTGGATTTTTACTGGTGCATTAACTTTACACTAGTCTTATTTTTCTCAAAATATTTTGTATACTTTGAGAACATGGTCCATGTCTAACTTATCTTTTATACCCTACACCTACATTTGCTGCCACTGAAGTCAACTCCAACTCATAACAACCCTACAGGACAGAATACAACTGCCCTGAAGAGTTTCTAAAGAGTGCCTAGTAGATTTTTGGTTTCGGCTCAGCTCTCAACCACTGCACCACCACGATTTATCTTTAAAAGAAGGGAGGAAATAAATTGCTGTCCAGTCAATTCAGACTCATAGTAACACTATAGGTCAAATGAGAACTGCTCCATGAAATTCCCAAAGAGCACCAAGTGGATTAGAGTTGCCAATCTTTTGATGAATAGATGTTAAACACTAGCCACTAGGGTTTCTCTTTAGAGCTTAAAATTCTTAGCAAAGTGCCTTGCTAACAATAGATCCAACAGAGATATTTATTAACTAAGCATGATTCAGTATACAAAATCTTAACTACTACAAATATGCAAGAAAATACAAACACCATGCTAATTCTAAGTTTCAAATATAGGCTAAAGGATTTTAATTAACTAACATATAATGCACTAATAAGTCTGCAACTCAAGGCAAATGAATCCTAAGTAATATAATAAGCTAAATGATAAAACTACAACTTTTTTGCTACACTATCTGGCTAAGTAGAAACATGACAAACTTACTTCAATTAAAGCCAAGCCAAGTGCCGTCGAGTCGGATCCAACTCATGGCGACCCTAGGGGCCAGGATAGAACTGACCCCCAGAGTATGCAAGGAGCGCCTGGTGGATTTGAACTTCAATTAAAAAATATAAAATATTATAACATATAACCCTGAAATAAAGAATAAAATCAATGTAAAAACAGAAACACCAAAACAAAAGCCATTATTATACACAAAATAAATATTCTGAAAAACTCTTAAACAATGGGTCTCTTACATTTTCTTTTGTTATTATTATGTATAAAGTAATACCTAAAAATTGGTATGTATAAATGTTTATATAAAGTATGCATTTCCTTAAATTTTCTGTTTTAACAATTAAGACCCCTAACATATTTGGTGGAAACCATAGTGGCATAGTGGTTAAGTGCTACAGCCATTAACCAAAGGTCTGCAGTTCAAATCCACCAGGCATTCCTTGGAAACACTATAGGACAGTTCTACTCCTTCCTATATCATTGTTATGAATAATAATTTACTCAACAGCAATGGATGACATATTTGGTGGAGAGGGTCTGTAATTTAACTGAAGATTTGAAATCAAATTTAGTTGAATTTTTAAAAAGTGATTTTACGTTAAAAACTCTTATGCCTTTGGAAATAGGTCATTGATATAAAAGTCAATCTATTTTGCTTCTGTTCTTTTGCTGTTTTATTCATTTGTTTGTTTGCTTGTTTGTTTGTCATGGAACCACTTTTTTCCACCATAATGTGTCATATTTCTGATGCAATTTCATAGGTCCGTCATAAAAAAATACCACAAAGTGGGTGGCTTTAAAGAACAGAAATGTATTGTCTGGAGGCTAGAAGTTCAAATCAGACTGTCAGGTTTGAGAGACAGCTTTGAGAGAACTAGTTCATATTTCTGCCTTCTCTAGGGGGAGAACTTCCTTACGTCTCTTATCTTCTGGTGGTCCTGGGCATTTCTTGGCCTTCCTTCCTAGTATGTTTATCTACATGGTGTCTTCCCCTGTGCATGACTCTACATGTCTGTCTGTCCTCTTTTTTTATAAGACACTAGTCATATAGGATTTGAATCTACCCTACTTTTCTATGACCTATAGGAAATCCTGGTGGTGCAGTGCTTAAGTTAAGTTACAGCTGCTAACCAAAAGATTGGCAGTTCGAATTCATCAGGCATCCCTTGGAAACTCTATGGGGCAGTTCTTCTCTGCTCTATAGGGTCTGAATGAGCGGGAATCAGCACGATGACAATGGATTTGGCTTGGCTTTCTATGACCCATTAGCTTACCTGATAATATCTTCAATGAAAAAAAAAAAAAAAAAACAGTTTCCCCAAACAAAGTTACATTTACAGGTACAGAGATTAGAACTTCAGCATGACTTTGGGGGGATAAAACTTAATCACAATAGTTTCCTAAGGCCAAAGCTAAAACTCCTACTAAAGTCAGGTCGAATTAAATTTACTTCCTTGTTCTGACACTCTGTAGACTGAAATTAGTTGATGGCACTGGCTAAAATGGAAAATAATTTTCAACTATAACAAGCATCAATTTTTATTGAGAAGGAAAAGGAAGAAACCTTACAAAGCAGCAAAGATGTTCATTCACAAGTAAAGTTCATTTGGCCAATGATGACAATTCTTTGAAGTTATGCAAGTTTTTCTGGGATCTCACAATGATACCTTGTCAGTAAAGGGCTCGGTTCCAAGAAAACAATCCCAGAAGCTCCTCTTATGACTTACACTTGAAGCTTCTCAGAATAGGTTATTTGTTTTATCTATCTTTATAGGAGAAAAAAATCTTATTTACATTTTTGGCATTTCCTAGAATCTCTTTTGCATACTAAAAACCAAATCCACAGTCATCAAGTCAATTCCAACTCTTGGCCACCCTGTAGGACAGAATAGAACTGACCCATCGAAATGACCATGTGCGTGTGGGTGGGTGGGTGGGGAGGTGGGTGGATGGGTGTGGGTGTGGGTGAGTGTATATATATATCTCTCTCTATATATATATAGATAGATATAGATATATAGATATAGAATATATAGTAGAGTCTTGTCATAAATGTAAGTTAAAATCAGCTAAACTATTAAAACACAAGATGGCTGTGCTTGAGCCAAGTAAGATGGTGAGAAAATGCAAAGTCATGGTGAAAAAGCGAAAGTGAGAAAAACAATTGATGGACGTGGCCACAGATGGTCAGAGACATAGTAGAGACAATAGGCAATCAGAAAGAAGTCGACAACCTGAGGTACCAGAAGATAAGACCTACTGACTAGATGACAGCAACCAAAACCAAGTGAACAACTTGGATAACACTCCCGCACTGGGGCTGTGGAGTGCGCGGCCTCCTCCTGACAGTTAGTGCCTGCTGGTCTGCTGTGCTGTGACTTGATAATGATACCTCATCTGCTTCATCCTCAAAGGCCTGATTTGAGTCACTCTGACTGTGAATGTTGGTGATGGAGCCTCCTGTGCTGTCCCTGCAGGCTTCACCTCTGAGATGTCCTGTCATCATAAAGGTCTACTTCAAATTCTCCTGACATCAGAACAGTGAGAGCACAGTCAATCCTTCAATTTCTTAGAGTAAAACCCTTTTTAAGAAAGTGAGTGAGTTGACATACTAATGTTATGACTTCACCAATGCAGTCCCAGTGGGACCCCCTAGAACACTGCCAGGGGTCTTAACTAATGCAAATGAGAGTTCCTAGCCAATGTAAATGCAGATAAGAGTTCTTAAGTAATGTAAGTTAAGAGTATTTTGTGTCCTGGTGCTAGTACCTCTGTACTCACTCCTGCTCCCCACCTCACACTTAATGGTGAGTGTGTGGTTTGATTAAATAAAGCTTGTTACTTACCCTAAACTTTATTAGCTACTTATTTTCCTCTCTCCACTCTCAACATTTCCTGGGTGCTCCCAATACCCATAGAGTTTCCAAGAAATACCTGGCAGATTTGAACTGATGACTATTTTTTTTATTAGCGGATACAACATGTAACCACTACACCAGCCAAGTTTCTAGCTTAGTAAAAGGACATTTTAGCAGTCTAACAGATATTAGGGCATCCTAAACATTTTAATAGTATGCGTTTATCAGGTAAAATTTTTTAAATGCTCAGCTAATTAAAAACTAATCAAAACACTAACCTTCTAAGTGAACTCTACTCTCACCAAGGCTAAGTTGGTTAGTGTTTCCAAACCAGCTCATCATAGTTTGATAATGTTCTCATTTTATAAGTTTGCCATCACCTGTATTTAAAAGTTGTCCAAGCCTATTTTCCACTGTACTCCTGCTTATGAAACTTTCCCTTCCATATCGTCACTCCAAAATATCTATAAATCTTTATTATTGGAATTGTTTCACTGGTATCATAATTAGCTTCTGTTGCATTTCTGTCACAGGAGGTCATTAAGGGAAGGGGCAGACATTTTCTGTTATGTACACAGATAACTCATGGATGCTAATCTGAGGGACAAAAGAAGACTGAGGCAAAAAATCAGAAAAAAGCAGCAACAAGAAATCATGTCACACAGAGAGTAACCAACTCATAATCTTCCAGTTCTTGATTCCCACTGCCTTGGGAAACGGGGATAATCCTAAATATGATGACGTAGATCTCTTTGATAAATCTCATCCTAAATCGCCCAATTAAAAAGAAAAAACAATCATAAAGTAACTTGGTGAATTTCTGTGGTTTGTAAATAGGGAAACTTCAGTGCAGTAACTACATTAAAGTGATACATATTTTTAATATAATCTGGGAAAATATCCAAAAACAGGTGGAAAGCAGTAGAAATAAAACTTTGTAAAAATATTAGTAGAACTGTAATTATCACTTCCTATACAGTCTTCATTTACGAAGAGTACCTCTCCCCATCTTTATCCCCAAAAGGTTACCAAAATAGGAAAACAGAAAACAGAATTTAGAAGACTTTAAATACAATGGGAAAGCTTTTTTAGAATGACATACTTCTTCCAATTAATCTTTCTAATGACAGTTCTTTTCAACATGATATTTAAGAGAAGGAAGTAACTCAGTGACTCAGTTGTAAGTGACCAAGTTCCAAGTTAGATAAAAACCAGGAACATGACGAAGTGACCCAAATAAGTAGAAAAGCCATGGGAAAGAACCAGAAGGGTCAACTTAGAGGAACAGCAATAACAGAAAGGAAGTATAAGGAGGTGGATATGTCGTCATAAGGATAGGGTAGAGAATTCTTGGAGAATTCTGAAGGTACAAGAGCAAACTAAAATGAGTATTTTTCTGGAGAAAAAGATCAGAAACACAGACGGTAGGCATGTTTCCATGAGATGTGGATCCTTGTTTTAATACACAGAATCCCCTGAGACTTAGAAAATGTCTCAGAAAACAAAATACAGTGGTCAGCCTGAAAGAAGTTTTAAGTAAAACTACTCACTTCCTGTTAGAGAGGTAAGGTAATTAAATGAGACTTCCTAGGCCATTTCTTCACAGATTCAGGAAAGACATTCTACACAGAGTATTTCACAAGAGCCACCATGACCAACTGTGCAACTAGGAGAAAACATTCATCCAGGAAAGACATTCTACATGGAGTATTTCACAGGAACCACCATGACCAACTGTGCAACTAGGAGAAAGCATTCATTACAGAAGTTTCATTGTATTTTTTGTTAATTTGAGGGCCTTATTAAATCTAAAAATTTTATTTTTTTCTCAAATATATATTTGTAGTAAATATGTGTTCTTTCTAAATACATCTTCTCTTCCATACAAAGGCAACAAATTATTTCTTTTACGCACCATAGTATTTATGAGAGCCATCTCATGACTTCTTATTACCACCATGAAATCTATTTCAAATTTCACTCTTGCCATTTAGAATATATCTGGAGAAGTTTGCTATGAAAGATAGTATATTTAAAGAAAGTCCCTCAGTGAAATAAATTGACAGAGTGGTTGCAACAATGGGTTGTAACATAGCAATGACTAGGGGGATGGCCTAGACCGTGTTTCACTCTCTTGCACATAGGGCTGCTATGAATCGGAACTAGTTTGATGACGCGTGACAGCAACAATATTTTCTATAAGCTTATAAAGAACTCTTCACCCTCGGTTTTATTGGTATATGACTCAGCATCATCACTATATCTGTTAACACATCTGACCCAAATTAGTAAAGAACAGAGGGCAGAGACAATTTACTATTTATCTTTGTTTATGTTAAAGCCATTAATTGTGTTGTTAGTGGCGGTGGGCTGAGTCAGTTCCAATTCATGGAAACCCTGTATGTGTAGAATCGAACATCTCCATGAAGTTTTCAGGGTGGTTCCCTTTCAGAAGCAGATCGCCCAGCCTTTCTTCCAAAATACCTCTGGATGGGTTCAAACTGCCAGACTTTCAGCTAGTAGTCAAGCACATAACCATTTGTACCTGTTAGGAACACCTATTAATCCTAGCACAGTACTTGTAATAGATTTTCTATAAATGTTGATGGGTAAGTGAATACATTAAACTTATAGTTTATAAACTTCACACATTTATCATATTTTGACCTTTCTACGTCCAAGGTACTTAAGAAAGATGTCATGTATCCCATTACAGTGAAAGAAATGAAGACCCAACTAGTGTAAGTCTCTTGTAGAAGGTCCCAGAGCTAACAGGGAACAGATTTCACAAGTCTTGCCCCCAGGGCTCTTACGCAGCAACAAACTGCTTGTTTTTGTAATCTACCTCTCTTTTAATAGTCAAATACACTTTTTAAACAAAAATTGTAATTTGAAATCTACAAATAGTTTTGGTACAGCTAGGTATGTATTATCTGTAATATCTATTTGGATCTCAAAATACTTTTTTGTATTCTGCATTTAAAATAAACCTTGCCAGATTCCACCAGTTCCATAAACCTGGATTAATCTCAGCATAGCATTGTGTATTACATTATCTCACATATGGAATGGATGAACACTTCAACCCAAAACACCTCATCTAGTTTGCTTTGCCTTTTGGATCGTGAAGGATTTTCAACAGATGGTTTCATTCTCCCTTCCTCCTCTAAATGAATTCTAAATTCTTTGTAGGAAGAAGGTGATAGCAGTATGAGGGGGCCAAATCTACCTACAGACACAACATAAAGAGATAAAGGGATTCATGTTTCTGAATCAGAGCTTAAACTTTGCCAAAAGCCTTGTCGTAAGTCATGGAAACTGGTCTTACCCAAGCAACATTCCAAAAACGATTATCTCCAGAAAAGGAAGCCATTTGATTATGGAAGGAGTAGCAACACTATGCTTCACTTAAACAATTTGGTACCTTGGTTGCCTTTATTAACTATGCTCTCACAAAGTGGGAGAAGTGTTAGCAACAATTATCTGTGACTCTTACCACCTTGCAACCTGCTGTTATTTTTGTCCCAGCAGAATCAGCTAAAGAATTAAACACAAATCTTGGAGTTGCTCGTCCCAGCAATGTATGGTAGACCTCTGATGAATCCAAGTGCCCAGCTAACATATGGAGAGCTAGGGCTGCTAACCAAAAGGTCGGTCTAATTCTGTTATCACTTATTCCCATGGTCTTTCATCTAGTCTCTCTGTCAGCTTCTTGTCCTGTACTTGAGGCTGATGAAAGTCTCCTATACACAAATAATGAGAAAACCCTTCCCTAAACCATGATTCGTTCTCACAGTTGCTGCACTGTCTTCAACAACTATTGTGTTTTCTTCTTATCTTTATTCAGACATCTGCAAATCTTGCCCAAGAAGCCAAACTCCACCTTCCATCTGTTTTTGTAAATAAACTTTTATTGGAACACAGAGATGGCCCCTTGTTTACATATTATCCATGGCTGCTTTTGTTCACAACGGCTGGGTTGAGTAGTTACAGTTGAGACTGTATGACCCACAAAACCTCAAATATTCCCTGTCTGGTTCTTTACAGAAAAGGTTTGTGACTCCTGCATCAAATGTGCTGAAAGTCTACAGCCACCATTCCTTCCTCATATCTTATCACTTTTCAGTCTACAGTGTCCTGGCTGCCATCATGAGCTTTCTGAAACAACACTAACGACATTACCAATGCCCTCCTTGAAAATCACCACAATACCAAATTCTTGCTTGTCAACTGAAATTTTGATCACTCTTTTGTCTCTGGCTTCTCTTGCTCTTCTCAATTATTTTTGTTTTGGTTTGGTTGATTGTCTTTCCTGTTAATCTCCTTGCTCCAAGTGTTAGACTTTTAGGCAATTTAATCCACCTTAATGACTCCAGTGAGTAACTTTATGTGAACACTGTACAGATTACTGCCAGCATTCACCAATCTTCCAAGCCGTACATTTCTAACTACTGCAGGACACTAAACGTTTTGTGGAAAATTCCAAATGTCAAAACCTTATCATCTTATTCTTTTGTAATCCCTGGTTTTAATAATGGTATTACTAATCTCCTAGTCCTCAAGGCCTGAAATTTCAGAAATGTCATGTTCTTTCATCCGAGCCATCTACATACTTAAGCAAGTGCTAGGAAATCTAGCCATTCCACAACTACAATAGTGTCTGTACCCCCTACTCCTTTCCATTTCCACAGGCCTCCGTGCAGTGTAGCCTTCACACCTTTTCACCCGGACAGTTGTGAGTCTCCTCTGTGGTTTCTTGCCTGCTGCTCTCTTGCCTGCTCTGATACACGCTATAGCTGGCTTCCACATTAACCCCCCCACCGAAGAGTTCAGTTCTTAGGCTTTCCCACTTTCTTTTTTCTCACTGCATTCCGAATGAAGTCTAAGTTCTTAAATTGTATTAGTCAGAGTCCCAGCGGGAAACAGATGACACAAACCAGGCTACTAAGGATAGTTTAACAAAAGTTTACTAATTAGTGGCTGAGTTTAAGGAAACCACACAGGTATGGTGCAGGCTCCTAGAGCTGGGGATAATGGGAAACCTCAACATTCTTAGGCTGGAAGAGGCAAGAGGAAGGACAACTTACAGAAAACTTTGGGAGGCAGCATATAGAGAAGATCTATGGCCAGCAGTAGAATCACTCAGCCAACTTGTGTCACTTACAGAAAGGGACCCTGGAGAATAAACCTGGATTTCACTGTTTTCTCCTGTGCTCATCACCAGCAAATGTCTTCCAGTGGCTGCACCCAATTAGACCCCAGAGATCAAGGGCGAGCATAGGTACAATCCATACAAAGCTGTGTTGTAAAGAAGAGAAGAACACAAGTGACTCTGGAGGGAAGATATCCAGCACATTCTCTTTATATTAAAATATCTCTCTTCTGTATCCTCAAATGACCTTTCCATTTTATCTACCATAAATCCCCTTCAAACTTTCTTTAATCAAGACAAACTTACAACTCCTTCAACGACCCAGCATTTTTTTTTTATTTTGTGCCTTTTTGCCTTGTGTTCAAATTTAAAAATTCAAACTTCATAATCTTCTTACATCACACACAAAAAAGTAGGTGTTACCAAGTGTAAATTTTACCAGTTTTGACAGTTCTGCTTTCAAACTTGCCAGTCATTTTGGTAGATTGTGTGAATCACCTCGATTCTCCACTGACCCTTCATCTTCGTGGCAGTCGTGCACCCTGACACTAAGCTTCCGCATGTAAGTAGCTTTGACCAATAGAATGAGGCAGAGACCACAATGTGCCAGTACCTGGGCCTCAAGAAGTTGGGTTCATCTGCTTGTGCTCCTGCACCCCTGCCATCACCACCAGAAGAACATGCCAAGAGCCAAATGAGTGAACCATGGAGCAGAGCCAACATACAGAGACATCGCTGAGCCAGCTGAGCCTCAGATACACGAAGTCATTTGATCCACCTAGATGCATGAGAAGCAGTCGGATATTTTCATATGCCACTGCTTTCAGATTACTTGTTAAAAGGCAAATACAATGTTATATAACGTAATCTCCTTTCCACTGGATCAGAGATGTCCCTAACTTTCCACCTTGTTCCATATCCAACTATGTCCTCAATCCCAAGTATAACCAATTCATTTCAAGATGTTACATTAGGAAGAAAAAGAAAAAACCTTCTTTTATCTGTTATCTTATTTTTTCCTTCTTCACTAGCTGTTTTCCTTCTACCTGCAAACGCACCGGTTTAACCTCTATGAAATTTCTTTTTTTTATGGTTTTTTTTCTTTAATAATAAATAATTTTTTATTAAATAAAAAATGAAAGTGTACATAGTCTGTGCTTACAATACTGCGTTAAGAGAGGAGGACTGCACAAGTTGTGTCGAAGTCCCATTAATATTTATCTCCTTACTAATGTGTATTGTCACCAATTTCACCCAACCAAATTTCTAATAACTATCTCATCTAAACCGTCGCCCCTTGCTCTTCCACCATCTCACCCTCCCCACCCTTGTAGCCATCAAAGAGTCTTTTCTATTATGTATGAGTCTGCTTTTAAGATTTTATCGTAGGGGTCTCATATAATAATTGTCCTTCTGTCACTGACTAGTTTCACTCAACATAATGTCCTCCAGTTGAGACCAAATTGAGAGATGCTTCCTGCTATCATCGTTATTCTTTATCAGTATACAGTACTCCATGGAGTATATATACCAAAGTTTACCCATCCATTCTTCTGTTGTTGGGCATCTGGGTTGATTCCAACTTTTTGCTATCGTGGACTGTGCTGCAATGAACATTCGTGTGCATGTAGCAGTTGGTGAGAATGGCCTTGATTTTGTAGGATATATTCTGGGCAGAGGAATTACTGGGTAAAATGGTATGTCTATATTCGTTATTTTAAGGTAACTCCAAATTGCTTTCCAAAGAGGTTGCACCATTCTGCAATCCCACCAACAGTGAAGGAGAGTTCCAATCTCTTCACAGCCTCTCCAACATTTATTGTTTTGCATTTTTTGGATCATGGCCAATCTTGTTGGGGTGAGATAGTATCTCATTGTTGTTTTGATTTGAATTTCTTTAATAATTAATGATCGTGAACATGTCCACATGTGTTTTTTGGCTGCCTGGATCTCCTCTTTAGAGAAGTGTCTGTCCATCTCCTTTGCCCATCACTTAATTGGATGATGTGTCTTTTTCTTATTGATATTTTGTAGAACCTTATAGATTATGGAGATCAGGCATCAGTCTGACACAGAGTTGCCAAATATTTTTTCCCATTCTGTAGGTGGTCTTTTAATTCTTTTGCTGAAGTCTTTGGATGAACAGAAGTGTTTGATTCTTATTAATTCCCATTTATCTATTTTCTCTTCTGATGAATGTGCTTTGTTTGTCAGAAATTTCTTTCTACACTGTGGTGCAACTGAATTCTAAAACGAGCCCTAATGGCCTACACCTCTATATAACCTTCTCCACCTGAGTGTGGGAGAGACCTGTAAAGGTAAAAGGATATCTTTTATCTGATTATGCGATACAGCATGGTGGCTTTTAAGACAGGACTATCAATTTCCCTGAGTGGGCCTAATCTAATCCGATGAAGTTTAAAAGGAAAAAAATTCTCCCCAAAAATGAGCTTTGAAGTGGGAGCTATCCAATGCAGGAGAAATTGTCTATCACTGGCTTCGAGAATGGCTAGAGAGTCATGGCAAGAATGAGGGCAACCTCGAAGAGCTGAGACTCACCTTATCCAACTGCTAACAGAGAAAACAGAGACCTCAGTCCTATCACTACAAGGCAGTGAGTTCTTACAACAATCTTAACAAACTTGGAAGCAGATTCTTGCCCAGGGCATCCAGAAAGGAACATATTCCAGCCAAGCCCCTGATTTTGTGCTTGGAAGAAACTTAGAAGAGAACCCAGTTGAGCTCTGTCCAGACTCCTAACATCCAGACTGTGCGATAACAAGATGGGTATATTTTAAGCCTTGGAGTTCATGGTAGTTTGTTATGTGCCAATAGAAAACTAATACTATACAACTCTCTACTTCTCAGGAATTTTTTTTCAAACCCAGTAGTGATAACTACTCACACTTCTACAGCTAGCATTTACAGTAAACTCACTGCCATCAAATTGGTTCCAACGAATAGTGACCCTATCAGTCATAGCAGAACTGCCCAGTGGGATTTCCCAGGAGAACTCAGTGGATTTGAACTGCTGATCTTTTAATTAGCAGCCATAGTTCTTAAATACAGCACCACCAGGGCTCTAGCACTTACCACAGGCCAGGCATAATTTCATATAATTCACATATATAATCACACAGTTCTCTCAGACTTTATTATTCCTGTTTTTCAAGGTGAACCTTGATGCAGAGACAGATGAATAGCTCACCCAAAATCACAGCTGGCAAACAGCAAAGCAGCAAAGGATGGATTCATACCTGGTCACTTCAGTCGACTGAGCCACCCTCTTAACTAGGACATCACACTTCTTCACTTCCTCAGTCACTGTCAGCCCTTCAACCATCTGAGTGTGGATTCTGCCTCAAAACTCTACTGAAACTTCTCTGGCAGAAACACCAGGGCCTCACTAACTTTTAAATCCAGATAATACTTCTCAGCCATCATCGTGTTTAAGTCCTCTATAGTATGTACAGCATTTACCATTTTCCTGTCTTGGAACTTTCTCCTTTACCAATTGTCTTCCTACTCATGGAAATGCTTTGTCTCTGATACCTCTTCCTGTGCTCAACTCATACATGTTACTGTTTCCCATGATTGGTCCTTGGCTTTCTCATGGCGTAAAATTCCTGAATGATCTTAGCATCCTTCCTGACTTTCGCTGCCATCTGTGTGTTTGTGGCACTGTTTGTGCTCTACTGCTAACCTAAAGGCTGGTGACTTGAACTTACTTAGTGCTATAGAAGAAAGGCCTGGCAAACTGCTTCAACAAAGATTACATCTAAGAAAACCCTATGGAGTAGTTCCACTCTCTAATACATGGGTGTGCCATGAGTCAGAACTGACTCCATGATTTCCTGGGTTTTCATGATTCTTAGTTTTTTGCAGAACTTGTATTGATCTTTGGGAGTCCATGGGTGGGGCAAAACACTTTTTGTCTCAGAAGAAACATCTGACAATTCATTTCTGAAAGTTCAGCCATTGAAAACTCTATGCACAGTTTGACTTTGACGTACCTGAAATCATTGTGACTCGAAGTCAACACAAGGGCCACAAGTTCAGTTTTGATTTGGATCCTGCTCTGCTCCTCAAATGACAGCTCACTTCAAAACTTCTTAGTCTCTGCTACGTGTCTGGGCAACAATCAGGTAAATTGATTCCTTCAAAAAATGTCAGCTAACTACCATTTCACAGATAAGAGCAACATTGAGAAAATAAAAATCCAGGCTTTCCTATAAAAAAAGTCCCACAGAACGGGGAAAAAAATGATGCTAAGCTTGAATAAGCCAAGCCACATCCACTCTGGATGTGTTATCAGGAGGGGTCTTTTCCTGGAGAAGGGCATCATGTTTGATAAAGTAGAGGATCAATGAAGAAGAGGAAGACCCTCAATTAGATAGCTTGACACAGTGGCAGCCATAATGGGCTCAAGGACAGCAACAATTTTGAGGATGGCCCAGGACCAAGCAGTGTTTCACTCTGTTTTATATAGGGTCACCTTGATTCAGAATCGACTCAGCAGCACCAAGAACTACAGGCTGAGTGTTTTGATGGTGTCTGCTCCATATTACAGATTCTTTTTCTATGCGTTTACTATAAACAGGGCAAAATACAGTCATGGAGTTTACTTTAAAACTGAAAACAATACATTTTTCTTGTTATAATGGAAATGATGTATAAGATTCTAATTCTTGAACTGTTACTTCTTAGCTTTGTCACTCCCTTGCCTTTATTTCTTCAGCTATTAAGTTGGGGTGATAATAATAGCTCATAAAATTACTAGGAGTAAAGGAAATAATTTTGGTAAGAACATTTTATCCTCTGTCACAAACTCTATAAATCAATGACATTATCATTGTTTAATCCAAAGGCAGTGTTGTCTGCATACTTGTCAAAAATCAAGGTATGCAAAACCAAGAGCAACACACTACTAAAACAATCACAGCTGTGCAAGTTTGTTTTTTCACATCGATGGAAAAGGTTCCTAACTAGGGACTTCTCATTCACAGTCTTGTTCTCAGCTTCAGAGTATAGCCAAATCGAATGGCAACGGAGTAATGGCCATTCCAGTCAGTACGTTTTTTGTGAATTGCTGTCTCCACTGAGGTCAGCAGTGATGACAATCTTGAGTATGCCAGGTTTTTAAAAAATCATTTCCGAGTTTTCAAAAAGTCATTTCCATACCTTCTTTCCATCTCCATTCTTGCCCAAGCCACACAAACTTCGTGAGTATTAGACAAGCCTAGAATCAGTAGCACCTTCTATATTCATAGCATCAACACAAAGCCACTTTGCTCTTCTGGCACCTTCCTCGTTCTGAGCTTATTACTCATATTCCCTTCAGAATTTCACCTCCAACTTGACCTTCAGCCCTCCTGGAAACCCTGATTATGCTTCAGGGACTTTTTCCTATTTTGTACTTTACACCATCCATCTGGTTTGACTTTGGCCTCAGGATCCACCCACATTGTGTGTGCCATTAGCAGCTGCCCTCCTTCCAGGTTCAACATAGACTTCAGTATCTCCCCTGAGAAGGAAAGCCAAGTCACATGGGCTGCGTGGCTAAGTGATGCTCATGGACATCCTGAGCAGACTCATCCTGTTCTGTTTCACTTCCTCCAACTGTGGCTTTCCTGTGCTTTCCCTAGGCTTGTACGCACTTGTTCCATACGTACTATTTCAGCCAAAGTTCACAGGTGGTCACAGTGTTTCCCTCCGTTGACGTGAGCTTTCTGAAATCTCAACCCCAAGGCCAAAGTCTATCTGCCAAGGCATTGTAGAGCCTCCAAGTGTCAGATGAGGTCATTAACTTTCTTCTGTTTCCTTTATGAGATAAACCACATCAAGCCTTTCCTGACCCAGGAGTTTGGCCCACACTTCTAAATTACAGCCGTGCTTCTTACTGCCAGAAAGATTGGTGTCACATGCTGGCTTGGGAAAGATCATTCAAACTTGTCTCATCAAGAGGTTTGAGAAAGCCAAATAGGTACTTGCTGCTAGCTTGTTTCTCGTAATTATAGTCCTCTTGAGATCATCCAAAATTTCAGCCTCAGAGATAAGGACATTACTCTAGGCTGATAATTCTAGGGAAAGCAGAGAACAGGGAAGGTATTCCCTCCCATATCCAAGTCACTAGAGGCAGCATGACAAGTGATGTAAAATGTCTGAAAAATCTCAGACCTCATCCTTACTTTAGTTATAAAAATGCAGAAGTCACCAACTATTTTCCTACATTTGTGTCTCTGGACTTTTAAATTTATTTCCTAACCCCATTAAAGCAGATGGCTTGCTATACAAGGCATCACATTATATCCTTACTTAAAGTGCTGTTTTCTTAAATTACAGTTTTAAAATTCTCAAGTCATAAACATGTGTAACTTGCTTCCTGTGCAGAAATGTGACATAGGATTTCACCAAACAGTATAACTGCCTTCAATCAATGAATTTCTCTCTGTCCCTCTCTCTCTTTTTCTCTGTTTTTCTCTCCTTTTGTCCCTTTTCCTCCTCCTCATTCTTTCCCATGTTTAGATAGATACCCAGGGTCAAATTTTACACTGTCATTCAAGCAAAGGGAATCCTCGGGTGATGTAAACAGTTAAAACCTGGTGATCTACTTCCAAAAACTCAGCCATCAAAGACTCTATGGGTCATAGCGCTACTCTGACACACATGGGCTCGTCATGAGTCAGAGTCTAATCAGTGGCAACTAGAAATCCTAGAGCAGTCCTAAAGAAAACAGTATCATATCATGATCCAAATACTATTGGAGAACCTAAAGGAAAAGAGTATGATAGATTAGATAATAGAGATGACAGATAGATTGCTAGACAGACAAATATTTACATGTGATGTATACATATACAGCAGCAGAAGTAGGAATGAAATAACAGTCACAAAATAACAGCCAAATCATTAAACTCTGTATGTCGCGTATCCTATACCTCTAGCTATTTCTTCTCTTTCCCACTAACCTCAAGCAGGGACCTTGCATGTTGAGGTCATCACTGACCACTCAAGCCAAGCACAGTATCCAGCACCTAACAGGTGCTCAGTAAATATGCAGTCACTGACTAGCAACAAATGGATGCGTAATAGCTGTCAAAGAACTGGATATAAAAATTCAAGTGATGATAATTATGATTATTTTCAAGTGGAAAAAAATGCTTCTGTTCCCTACTTCTGCTTTACTCTAGTCTGAAAATAAACTATTTGCAACTTTTGAAATGCAGAATTACAGTAAAGGAAGTATCCAATCTGACTAAAAAAGAAGACTGTTCATCTTTGAAGCAGCCATTCACGTGAGCAAGGAAATGGTTAGTACTGAGTATGCAGGAGACACAATGAAATTGTGACATTTGTGTACAACTTTATTTTATGAGGGAATCCTTGTTATAGTCTAAGCCAAAAAAATAAAATAAAACTTTCCTTGTGTTTACTTGTTAAGTAGATTCATTGTGTTGACTGCCCATTACAAATAACAATTTTAGAAATATTCTGAGTTTGCTGTTACATGTAATGTATTTCTCCTGAAAGGTCTGATGGTTGCTGCTTCTGGAGATAGATTGGAAACCCTGGTCGCACAGTGGTTAAGGTCTGGGTCTTAATCGAAAGATCAGTGGTTCAAGTCTTATGGTGCTGTTCTACTCTGTCCCGTAGGGTCACTGTGAGTCAGAATGGACTCAACAGCAATGGGTGGAGATATATTAACAAGGATGATTCATCAAATGAACAGAGGAGAACAAGCAAATGGTTCCTCCGAAAACTTCAGATGAAAAGTATCTGTTTTGTTTACTTTGATTTATTAGTCGATTATAGTTTTTCATGCAGTTGTGCCAGGTCATCATTTCCAGCATTCACACAGTAAATGAAAACTAAATTATCTCAGCAATTTAGGGTCTTACACTATGAAGCCCAGCTTAAGTTTATTGTCTTAAATCTTGTTACTGGGTTTTAATTTTGGTTTTTTGGTTTCCTCTCCCCCTTAAATTAATTAAAACCAACTTGGAAAGAAGAACTCCAGAGTAACTTTTTGGCTCAGCAGCATAAGGACAATCTAGGGCCCACTGGCAAAAAAAAAAAAAAAAATGTCATAAGAAGTTTATAGTCATTGTTCTGCAATCTGGATCAATTAAATAGAACACAGAGGCTTTTGTCAATGATAGCTGAATGCTCTAGGCAATCTCTTGGATGGGATTTGAGGGTTTATGCTTACTGTGTGCAAAAGAGAATAATCTCTCAGAGTTGAAAATAGTGCAAATAATAAGATCCTTAAAGTGCAAAGAGGTGAAAGTCTTCTGTCAGTACCATGCAGTTTCCTCCCCTGAAAGTAAGTGACATGACCTAAAGCCTGCAACTTTTGAAGCTATTAGTAATGAAATATCTCTCTCTTTCTTAACTCATCCCAAGAAAACAGCCCTAAGAAAGTATGAGGAATGAAGCGGGTGCTGAGAGTCAGTAAAGACGATGTAACAGAAGGGAGAACCCAGGTCAGACAAACTTTCTCTCCCATCAGAATTTCTGTCAGTCCCATCCTTGGCTATGAATTTTTTTAACTTGTTCTGTGAACCTTAAAAAGGAATTTTGAACCCTCCCACAAGAAGCTAAAAGAAATTTATGCAAGTAGAGAAGACTACCTTGCTCATGGATAGCAAGACTTAACATTATGAAAATATCTATTCTATCGAATGTGATCTACATACACAATGCAATCCTAATACAAATTCTAGTGTCATTTTTTAACGACCTGGGGGGAAAAAATCACCTACTTTGTTTGGAAAGGTTTGGAAGAAACTCTGGATAAGTAAAGCACTAGTGAAGAAGAGGAAAAGTTTGGAAGAAACTCTGGATAAGTAAAGCACTAGTGAAGAAGAGGAACACAGAGGGAAGCCTCACACTACCTGACCTTAGAACCTATTACATTGTCAAGCTAGTCAAAACAGTCTGGTACTGGTACAAAAACAGATAAGTAGACCAGTGGAACAGAATAGGGAATCCAGAAATAACACTCTCCACCAATGAACCGCTGATATTTGACAAAGACTGAAAAGTCATGAGCTGGGGAAAAAACAGTCCCTTTAACAAGTGATGTTAGTAAAACTGGATATCCATCTGCAAAAAACTGAAACATGACCCATATATTATACCTTACACAAAAACTAGCTCAAAATGGATAAAAGGCCTAAATATCAAATTGAAAGTGATAAACATTATGGAAGAAACAATATGGACAGCACTAGAAGCCCTAATACATGGCTTAGATAGACTATAAAATATTATTAACAATGCACAAACAGCAGAAGAGAGAATAGATAAATGGGAACTACTAAAAATTAAACATTCGTGCTCAACCAAAGACTTTATCAAGAGAGTAAAAAGACTGCCTACAGACTGGGAAAAATTACTCAGCAGCCATGTATCTGATCAATGTTTAATTTCCATAATCCACAAGGTACTGCAAAATGTCAACAAGAAAAAGATAAATAACTCAATTAAACAGTGGGCAAAGGAGATGGACAGACACTTCTTCAAAGAAGATATTCAGGCAGCCAAAAAACACATGAGAAAATGCTTGAGGTCATTTGCCATTAGAGAAATTGAAAATCAAGACCACAATGAGATACCATCTCACCTTAACAAGGCTGGCACTGATCAAAAAAAATAGAAAATAACAAATATTGAAGAGGCTGTGGAGAGATTGGAACTCTTCTACGGTGTTGGTGGGACTGTAGTAAGGTAAAACCTCTTTAGAAAGCAATTTGGTGCTTTCTTTAAAAGCTAGAAATAAAAATGCCATATGATCCAGCAATCTTACTATTTAGAAGATATCCTAGAAAAGCAACAGGTGTCACACGAAGAGATACATGCATACAACTGTTTATTGTAGCATTGTCCATAAAGCAAAAAGATGGAATCAACCTAGGTGCCCACCAACAGATGAATGAATAAACAAACTATGGTATATTTACACAATGGAAAACTATGCAATGATAAAGAACAATGATGATTTTAGGAAACATCTCATAACCTGGAATAAACTAGAAGACATTATGCTGAGTGAAATCAGTCAGCTGCAAAAGGACAAATGTTTCTGAGACCACTATTATAAAGACTTGGAAAACCTGGTGGGCTATGTGCCACATCTGCTAATAAAAAGTTGGCAGTGCAAATCTTCCAGGTGCTCCTTGGAAACTCTATGGTGCAGTTCTGCTCTGACCTCTGGGGTTGCTATGAGTTGGACCCAACTCAACGGCAGTGGGTTTGGTTTTGGTTTTATTGTAAGGACTTAAAAAAGGACTTATGCACAGAAGAAAATATTGATGGCTACAAGGGTGAGGAAAGAGGGAGAGAGTTATTCATAGATTAGACAGCTGATCAGAATTTGGTTAGGTGAAGGGAGTGACAACATGCAGTAGAAACCAGTTCAGCGTAATTGGACTGCACCATAAATTAACAGGTTTTCTAAACTCAACATTTCAAAGGACAGAGTATCAGGGACAGGGGTCTGGGGACTATTTTCAAGGAAACATCAAAGTCCGTTGGTATAACTTGTCCTTTTCTAAGGGAGTCTTCTGCACTACATGTTGGTGAGTGGCATCTGGGGTCTCAAAAGCCAGCAAGCTGCCATCTGAGGACAAGTAATTGGTCTCAGGCCACTTAGAACAGATGACAACAAAAAGCATAGCAGACACTAAGAAAAATGTGCCCAGGAGACAGAAGGGTCCATATAACCGGGAGTCTACATTAGCAAGAGAGCAGAAGCACTAGATGATGCCCAGCCACCAATAAAGACAGCCCTGTCAGGGAACACTATGTAGAGTCCCTGACATAGCATGAGAAAAAGGAGGTACAGATCTCAAATGCTATTGAAAGACCAGAACTGATGGTCTGACAACCTCAAGAGTCTCTTGAGAACATGACCCCTGGACTTGCTGCTAGCCCAAAAGGGAAACAAGTACCGAAGCCAATGCTTCAAAGATTGGGCTGCACTAAAGGACACAGAGTGATGCAGGTGGTGTGTGTACCTTTATGGTTTAATATACATATTAGGATGTCTACTGGTTTCTTTTTAGTTGGGAGAGGACAGAGTGGAGAGGATGAGACAAGTGTTGGTTGAGTGGATACTAGAATTAAAGAGTGGAAATAAAGACTGTCCTGTCACAGGGTGAGGAGAGCAGGTAGAGGTGGGTGCTCAGGGTTTTATATGGCAAAATGACTTGGATTATAAACTTTTACTTAATCATAATGAGATTTTTTTTAAAAAAAAAAAAAAAGCAGAATTCTCACCCCAGTAGAAATGTTTACTTTGCCTACTAGCTTAGGAAGCATTGAAACTAAGCTAAACCAAGTTTGGTGATCAGTTGATCATCTCAATTTTGATGTAACAGTGACAAATCAGAAAGGAATAGAAGAAATATGTTTATGAACAGGTATAAATACATATGCAACTTTTTAATAAGTCTAGATGGTATAGAATTTAAACTGTCTGGAGGTATCAAGATAATGGACCACAGTGTAAACAGAATATGGAAATCCCAGGGCCTAGCTCTGAGAAAAATGAAGTATATCTATGTCTACTCACTCTAACAAGGCAGAGTATAAACATATATTTTCATAAAGTCAGGACCTTAAACCACTGCCATTAACTCAATTCCCACTTACAGTGATCCTACTGAACAGAATAGAACCACCTCATAGGGTTTCCAAGCTTATACATCTTCACAAAAGCAGACTGACCATTTTTCTTCAGTGCAGCAGCTGGTAGGCTCCAACTGCCAGTCTTGGAGTTAGTAGTCAAGTGCATAACCACTGCAGAGATCCTTTTGTGAGGCTCTTACATTTAGTGAAAGAATGTCTCTGTCATTTTACAGACCAAGGAAGAGGTGTTCAGGTACACATTGGCTATTTCTCTGGTACCTTAGCTCCTCACACAAACATATTAGCTTAAAAATATGAGAACTCCCAATTAAGTTAATGGACTCATCCTAGAAAAAGTGCTACTTTTGTTGAATAGCACTAAGGTCACCTTCAAGTATCCTCCTTGGGAAGCTATGCACTGATGCCAGCACCAAGTCCTCCCTTCAAAGCAATCCTGGGACTCTATTTCTGGACTGGCCATCAGAGCTGTCATCTTATTACCCTTGATGTCCTCAATGCCATCAAAATGTCTTTGTTTCAATATATCCTTTATCTCTAGATAGTGAAAAAAGTTATTGGGGGCCAGATCTGGTGAGTAGGGAGGGTGTTCCAAAACAGTTATTTGTTTGCTGGCTAAAAACTCCCTCACAGACAATTATACAATTAATTCTGTGAACTTGCCCCCATGCCACCATGTGCAATGGTTATTCTAGAAAGAGCTTCAAAATTGCTTGAAGGGTGGGCTAGGTGCTGGCATTGGTGCATTGCTTCCCAACGGGAGAACTTCAAAGATGACCGTAGTGACATTCAGTAATGAAGTATGTGGAACTTAGAACAATTAAGTTCATGTACTTAATTGTCAGGCCTGGTACTAAACATACATAGGAAGGATAATTTTCTGTTTCTTTTTGGTCTCCATTTGGATTTGGTGAACAGCTATGGACAGTTCAAATGAATAATGAAGTTTCAGTTTTTCTGTAAGTTATTTACAGAATAACAGAAGTGAAAGGACAAACATAAGTATGGACGTTTTCCTGTAATTAACCAAACACCTATAAACAGAGTTATCCACATAAAGAAAGCCATAATGGTGTGACCCAACTGCAAAAAGACAGATGGAAACTAAATTGCAGAAAACTATCTCGAGATGGGAGGAAAAGAGAGAAGATGAAATTGTTTGAGTCTTGATTAAGTTACTAATGGTGTAACTATATAAAATGAATATTATAGAGTCTTCCACCTAGTAGGTACTCCATAAATGATACATAATATTAATGTTATACTGTCAACTTCTCTATTACTCATCACATCACTCTGATATCCTCAGCCTGTGATGACTGGTAGTCCATAGTGCCATCCACTACAGCATAATCTCCCCTTAGCTCTCATGCTGGTTTCTAGCTCTGCTTCCAGGAGTCATGCAAAATCTGTCTGTCTTCTACTATGTAGCATGCTGGATTGCTCTTTTATGGCCTTTCTTGTCATACCCTTGTAATTCCCACTGAAGAGATAGGGTGGGACTATGCAAATAAGATAACTGTGGCCCACCAAAAAGATTAGACAGGTTGCTAATAACGCGATAAATTTTATACACTCATGTAGGTGGTGGAACCATATAAATAAGGTCTACTCAATACAAACAAAGAGATTGGTCAGGTTTGCCATCCTACTAGGCTTAAAACAAACCATTCAGGATGCAAGAAAAGAGGATCTCACCACCAACAAGGAAGAAGAGCAAGGAGTGGAGCAGCCACTGGACCTGGGAACCCTGCACTGAGAACTACCAAAGATGGCAAGATGGTGAGAAGCAGTAACAGAGAAACAACAGCAGGGTAGGAGACCAACAGGAGAAGGGCCAGCCCACAGAGAACACTCAGTATCTTCCAACAGAGGTCTTGCTGGCAGAGTAGGGTGTCCTTGGGTAATTGGTGGAGCTACAGCTACAGTTGACTGCCTTTGGGCCAAAGTTTACTGGTGAAGTAGGGAGTCTCTGGGTACTTGGTGGAGCTACACTTGCTGACTCAGAGAGCTAGAGCCTTCAGGCCAAGACTTACTGGTTGAACAGAATGCCTCTAGGCACTTGATCAGCAGAGCTAAAAGGACTTTGTAACACTTGCCCATGCTGGGGACAGGCTGATAGCCAGAAAGAGACAAATCTGCAGGCATGGCTGAGAAAAGGCAGCCTGATGAAATAACTATCCTGAGCAATCTTGAATCTGAATGATAAACCTCATAATCCCGAATACGTTCTGTGAGTTCTGTGTCACCATTGCAACAAACCATCAAACTAAGCACAGAAGCACAGAGAGTGCAATGGGAAGGGTGGTTAGTATCAGAATTGGTAATAAGTTTGGAGGGTGAAGACCTATATGATTTCTGCCTCATGGGAATCAGCCTTTGGCTATTGATCTTGATTCTCCTTCCTCCTTGTGAAGTTAAAGAAGATCAGATCCCAACTCCATTCATTTTTAAACACTATATGATAATAAAACCAAAACAAATCCATTGCTGTCAAGTTGATTCTGACTCATAGCAACCCTATAGGACAGAGTAGAGCTCCCAAGTAGAGTTTCCAAGGAGCACCTCATAAGATTCAAGTTCCAGTTAGAATCTGTCAAGTGCTCCTTGGGAACTCTATGGAGCAGTTATACTTTGTCCTATAGGGTCACCATGAGTCACGAGCAACCCAACAGCAATGGGCTTGGTTTGGTTTGGTTTTTATGATGATAATTCCATTATGTGAAAAGAATCCTCGTTACCACCCTTGGTGCTTCAAAATGCCCTTTTTTTTTTTTTCAATTTTACAGGCCAAGAAGCTAAAGCTCTGAGAAGTAATTTAGCTAAACAACACCACAAGTTACTGATAGGTGGAGCAAGACTTTGAAGCCAGGTGCATTTTAAAGCCCATGGTCTTTGTGCAACTGAGTGTTATCCTTGACTTTCATGTCTTTTGTTGTCAACAGCCTAGGCTGTCTCCCACCTTGGAGACTTTGTGCTCTATTTCCTCTGCTAGGACTGTTCTTCTTCCAGTTAGTTGGGAGTCTATTCATGCATGACCTTCAAACTTTGGCTAAAAGTCACTTTCTTAATGAGCTCAGTCCTAACCACACTATTGAAAGTTGCAACTCTCCACCGTGTGCTATTGATCCTCCTCTTTCTGCTTTCTTTCCTTCCATAGCATTTAGTACCCTCTAATGCACTATTTAATCATGCCTTTATTATCCATCATTGATTCCTTTGTTCACTGGTATGTCCTTAGTGCCTAGAACAGTGACTGGAAACCATGGCTCTCAGCCAGTGTACCAGGCTTAGCCAATGGAGCAACCCATTTTAGCCAGGCTCTCTTGTAAAGGGACAGCCTGAACAATCAAGTATGTAGTGACTATGTGTGTTAAATAAAAATATTTACACAATTTGGGCAAAGGAGATGGACAGACATTTCTCTAAAGAGGAGATCCAGGCAGGCAAAACAGACATGCAGACACGCTCATGATCATTAATTATGAAATAAATTCAAATCAAAATGATAGCGAGATACTATCTCACCCCAACAAGGTTGACCATCATCCAAAAAACACAAAACAACAAATGCTGGAGAGGCTGTGGAGAAATTGGGACTCTCCTACACTGTTGGTGGGATTGCAAAATGGTGCAACCTCTTTGGAAAGCAATCTGGTGCTTCCTTAAAAAGCTGAATACAGATATACCATTGGACCCAGTAATTCCACTGCTTGGAATATATCCTACAGAATCAAGGCCATTCACACTAACTGATACGTGCACACAAATGTTTATTGCAGTACAGTCCACAATAGGAAAAAGATGGAATCAACCCAGACGCCCAACAACAGAGGAATGGATAGCTAAACTATGGTATATATACTCAATGGAACACTACTCAATGATAAAGAACAACAATGATTTTAGGAAGCATCTCATAACCTGGTTTCAACTGAAAGACATTATGCTGAGTGTGTTTTTTGGGTGACACAAATATTGTATAAGACCCCTATGATAAGAACTTAAAAACAGACTCATGCACAGAAGAAAAGACTCTTTGATGCCAGCAAGGGTGGGGAAGGAGGGGGGGGCATTTAGATTAGACAGCTGATAGAAATTTGGTTGGGTGAAATCTGGGACAGCATACATTAGAAAGAAGATCAATATTAACCTGACTTCAACATAACATGATTACTCCTCCCATCTTAACCCAATATTGCAAGGACAGAGTAGCTGGGGCAGGGGGCCGGGGACTATGCTCTCAGGGGAAATTGAGGCCAGTTGGCACAACTAGCATTTTGCTAAGAGAGCCTTCTGCATCCCATATTGGTGAGTGACATCTGTGGTCTTAAAAGCTGTCAAGTTACCATCTGAGAGTACAGCAAATGGTTTCAACTCAGCAGGAATGGATGATCACCAAAGACCAAAATGACATGGGGGAAAGAGAACCCAGAAGACTAAAGATCTATGTGAGTGGGTGACTATGTCAACTTGTGATGGGAAGAACCAGATGATGCCCTGTCACTGCCAGTAATAGCCGTGATGGAGCTCACAAAGTTGAGTCTCACTGCCAATACAAGAATAAAAAGGGGTGCACCCTTAGTTCTCCACTAAAAGACTGCATCTGATGGTCCATGGGCCTCGGCATTCCCCTGGGAGCATGGCCCCTGGCCCTGATGCTGCCCCATCCATAAATCATAATGGAGGTCGACTCTTCAGACAGGAATGGATTGGACTTGGGGACCCAGAGTGACTATATCTTGTGTGCACTTTATGGTTCTTTGCATCTATAGGATGTTGTCCTGCTGACCTCCTACTGGAGGTGAGGGAGTGGGTGGAGAGAGGAGGATAGGAAATTGTTGGGAGGATAAGACATGTATGGAGCAGAGAGGAAGAGTGTGCTGTCACCGAGCAGGGAGAGCAGTGGGAGCTGCATATAGGTGGGCATGCAAATTTATATGGGAATGTACATTTTTATACAATCATAACAAAAAATATTTAAACAGTTAACATAAATGGGCACTCATGACTATCATCATCTCAATTAATTGGCCTAACATGTGTTTAATACTTCTGTTCTTTCTTCCAGTTTATTGTCATAGTACTTGGGGTCTGAAAAACTTGCAACTGGCCTTGAAAGTCACAACAATTGATCTCTATTCACCTGGAGAAACAGAAGAAAAACAGTCAGGAATAGGAAAAACTTATGGAATGTGTGACTTCACGACCAGAAGAACTAAATTGCGCCTAGCTACCAGTACTGAACATTTTGATTGAAGATTCTGTAGAAGAATCCTTATCAAAATGTGGAAAATGCAGAAAATTTCAAACTCTCTTGGAAGAACCAAAGGACAAATATTGTATAATTCAGAGCCGTGGAGAGAGGCTGAACCACTGAAACTACTGCCCTGAGATAACCTTTAAACCTTAAATGAAAAATATCACCTGAAGTCTTCTTAAGACAAGGCTATAATTTAGTTTAACTAGCAAAGAAGGTCTGTCTCGAGTATTACACTCTTTTAAGAACTATCTATATGAGATCAGATTGACTACAGCAATTCTAATGATCAGATAAGAATCCAAGTGGGAAAGTGAGTTTGTGTTAACGGGAGAGGATCAACTCAGAAAAGGAAGATGAAAATGATTGCACAACTCAAATGTGATCAATGTCAGCAAATTGTTCTTGTAGAAACTGTTAAATTGGTATGTTTTGCTGTGTATATTTTCAGCAACAATAACAAATAATTTTTTTTGAGCTGTTGCTGAAACTTAGAGGCAAAAAGTATCTATCACTTTCAATACATATCGGATTCTTCCAGTGGGCAAAACAAACCAAAATAAATAAATTTATAAAGTGTCATCTGTCACCTTAAGTAATCCCAACACATGCTAGGCACATAAGGGCTACAACTTCATTCAATTTGCTATTTGACAATTCTGAGTCATAGCTACCCTATAAGACAGAATATTACCACCCCATCAGGTTTCTGAGGAACAGCTAGTAGATTCAGACTGCCAAACTTTTGGTTAGCAGCTGTAGCATTTAACCACTATGTCACCAGGGTTTCCAATTAAAACAGAGCGGCATTTAAATCCTAAATTCCTCCAAACCACTGTTGCTGCAGGATAGCCCCTCTGTTCCTGGAAGATACCACGCCCTTTCATGCTTCCAGACCTTGGCCAGGCTATGGCCTCTACCTAGATCTCCCCTCCCCACCACTCCACCTCAAGTCATTCCCTCTTTATAGGTAAATGCTACTCTGCATTTAGGTCTCAGCATGGTCCTCTTTTCTCCTAAGAGCCTTCCTGTCCACACCTGTCTGGATTTAATGATCCACTTCTGAGTTTCTAGGACATCCCACACTTCTACTACCAATGGCATTCTTTATTCCAAGAGGAGAAAAGCTATCTCTGTTTCAACACTGAATCTATACAGCCTAGCAATGAACTAAGTAAATATGCACTGAGAAAATAACACATGATCAAAAAAAAAAAAAAAATTCAGGTTCACATAATTCACAAAGTGCCCTGCCTTTCAAATTCAGATTTGTTTGTTGCAAAGTCTACACTCTTTTCAACATATCATACACTAAAATAAATAAATACATTGGATTAGGACTATTGGGTAGACACATCTTCAGGCACTAGAAGAAGAAAATCCATAGAGCAAGAAATGAGAAGTACAGTAACTGAAGCAGATGGTTATATCTGAGTTTTCACTACATGTTTGTTGGTGGTGAGTATCACCATCTCAGTTCTGAACACATAGTAACCCTATGCACAACACTGTCCAGCCCTTCCCATTCTCACAATCACTACTATATATGAGCCCATTGTTGCAGCCTCCGAGTTAATCCACCTAAATAAAGAGCCTTCCTTTTTTTTACTGACAGTTTTACCAGGCATGATATCCTTCTCCAGGGACTGGTTCCTTTTCATAACATGTCCAAAGTAGGTGAGACAAAACCTCACCATTTCTGTTTCTAAGGAGCACTCTGGCTGTATTTCTTCCAAGACAGGTTCATCCTTCTGACAGTCCATGGTGTATTCAGTATTCTTCATCAACATCATAATTCTATCTTTAACCATTCAATTCCATTTCAAAATGGCCAGTACTAGTTCATTTCAGCTCATTAATTCCTAGAATATCCACATTTATATGTTCTATTTCATTCTGAAAACTTCCATTTTTGCTAGGTTCATACTTTGTACATTCGACACTAGAGTTATTAATGGTTGTTTGCAACAGTCTCTTCTCGCTTTGAGTCATGCCATCTCAGCAAACTGAGGTCCTGAAAGCTTTACTCTATCCATGTCATTAAGGTCACTTCTACTTTGAAGAGGCAACTCTTCTCTGTCATATTTTGAGTGCTTTCCAGCCTGCAGAGTTCATTTGTGGACATTACATTAGAAAACTTACCACATGTGCTTATAAGGATGTCACTGGCCAGTTTTTAAGCAGTAGACTTTCAGGTCCTTCTTCCTTGTCTGACTTAGTCAGGAAGCTCTGCTACAATTTGTTTACTGTGTGTGAGCCTGCTGATATTTGAAATAACTATGGCATAGCTTTCTAGCATGATAACATGTAAATCACCACAGTACCATGAACTGACAACTAATGGTGATTCAGCATGAGAGAAAAGACAAGGACCAAAGCCAGGAAGTAGAATTTGAGGATTTTCAATAGGCAGAGGTTCAGCCAGGAGGTTATATTTAGAAATACCTGGAAATATCTGGATAGAGATAGCTACCGTGTTGGGGTTCAGAACCACGATGCAAAAACTTGGTTGCTGTTTTTGTTAGGTGCCATTCAACTTGGTTCTGACTCATAGTAACTCCATGCATAACAGAAGGAAACACTGACCAGTCCTGCACCATTCTTACAGTCGTCATTATGACTGAGACCCTTGTTGCAGCCACTGTATCAATGCTTCTTATTGAGAATCTATCCCTTTTTTGCAGACCCTCTACTTTGCCAAGCATGATATCCTTTTCTAGGGACTAGTCCCTCCTGATAACATGTCTAAAGTATATGAGATGTAGTTTCACCATCCTTGCCTCTAAGGAATATTCTGGTTTCACTTCTTCCAAGACCAAGTTTAGCAGGTAGTGATGCAGACGTCTAGTGTTAGAGAAGCTGGGGCCATAGGCACCTGTCAAAGTAGGATTTGAGAACAGAGGAGCAGTGCAGAGACCTAGGGACTAAGACTGGTGAGGAAAGTAAGGATGATGACTAGAGTAACACATTTCTTTTCTTCTACTCATAGATATATTTCTGCACTGTAATCCTATGGAGTACTGTTTGTATACTTGTATTAGAGTACATTGTTTCATCATAAACAATGGTCGTAATTCTTTTTATTTATAAGTTTCACACATGTTCAATGTTTGAAAACAAATGTATATACATAAACAAACATATCTGGAAAGTTAAAAGTCCTACCAATTCCACCACCACCACCATCACCCTCTCTGAGGTAAAGACCACTAAACTGTTTACCAGAAATTTCCCCACAATTTACATATGCATGTATTAATATACAAAATATTTTAAGTGAATCCATACATTAAATACTATTTGCACTTATTGTTTCACCAAAAATGTAACTTGAATATCTTTCTATGCCTGTCCAAAACACAAAAATAAACTATGTCTTTTTAAAAGTCTCCAAAGCTTACATTATATTTGAATAAAGCTAAATTCCACAATACAAACTCTGTTTCTTATTGGTCTCATCAGTTCCTTGCAGAACATTTGCTACATAGGAACAGCTAAATGATAAGAATAATTTCTACCATTTTCTGTGGTGTGAACATGGCCTGGGTACTAGAACGTGAACAGTACCTGAAGATGATACTATACACACCTAAAGATGGTTATAACTGGCTCTACTTTCAAGTAACCAAACTGAGACTGAAAGGCTTAACCCACTTTCCCAGTGTTACAGAGCCAGACAGTGGTGAAGCCAGTATTAGACCCAAGTCTGACTTCAAACGCCAGCCATACTCTCAAGCCGCATGTCACACTGCCTCAAGCCATAGTAAATATGAATTAATAAATCAATTAATCTTCACTTGCTCAAACTGATGTTTAAAGCCAAGTATTTCAACCTTTATGATGCCTTCACAAAAGAAAAAAGTCATTGCAGGAAGAAGAAAAAGACAAAAATCAAATACAGAACTGAGAAAATACCAAAAAGGCAGGTAGTGACCAGAGAAAAGGGAAAACGGACGGGCTAAGGGAAAACAGGAAACCATGGTGGTGTAGTGGATAAGTGCTACATCTGCTAACCAAAAGGCTGGCAGTTCAAATCTGTCAGGTGCACCTCTATGGAAACTCTATGGAGCAGTTCTACTGTGTCCAGTAGGGTTGCTATGAGTCAGAATAGACTCAACAACAGTGAGTTTGGACTTCTGAGAAGGGAAAACAGGACTGGAAAGGTAGCCTCTACTCACATCACGGGGGAGGGAGTTTGTGTGTTAGCCTAAGAAATAGTCATTGTCAGTGGACAATCCTTAATGGTCTTTGATTATAAGCACGGCTCACTCAGAATAGTGCTTCAAGAAGGAGGAGCAATAAAATAGAACAAATTTTAGATGTAGGATCCAAGCAAAAGGAAATGAAGACCTGAATAAGGATAGCAACACCAAAAACAAAGGTGAATGTGTTGGTGTGGGAGATGTTGATAGAGCTGAAGAACACGGATGCTGGTTCAATGTGGGAAATAGCAGAGAGGAGTTCAAAATGTAGCTAAGTGTTTGAATCTGGCTGTCAGAGAGCATGGAGGGCCATGAAACACCAAAACAAAGCCAGAAAGAAAAGGAATGAAAGAACAAGCTGAGTCCAATTTTGAACATTTTTTGTTTAAAGGATAAAGAGCATCCAAGTCAATTACAAAGGAGAAGAGAAGGCTGAATTGTTCAGTAATATACCATCTCTTATTTCAGCAGGAGATAAAGGAGTAATAAGAGTGAACAGTGCTGCAAATATTTATTTTAATGCCTACTACATGCCAATCCTCTGTTAGGCACTTATTGCCTAAGAGGAAAACTGGCACTGCAACTGGTCAATATGCTCCAATATGATAATTGCTAAAGGCTGCAATGAAAGGAATAAACATGTCCAACTTTCTTAGTAACTCAGTAGGGAAATCTGTAAACGATATTACCAAAGAACAGGCAACGGGCTCAGGGTCACCCAGCTTTCTCTAGTCTTCTGTGTCGAGTCAGAATACCCTGACCTCCTCTCCTACCTGTTCAGCTGGGCTGCTGTGTAGGATACCGAACACCCTGCCGCTGAGTTGATTCCAACTCACAGTACCCTATAGAACAGAGCAGAGCTGCTCTATTAAGTTTTTAAGGAGTGCCTGGAAGATTCAGAGTGTCAGCCTTTTGATTAGCAGATGCAGCACTTAGCCACGACTCCACCAGGATAGAACAGAGGCAAGAAAAACTGCTTACCAAAAATGGAGCTGTTCCCCCAGACAAAGACTGAACTGGACAATACGAAACACAGGGTGAGGCTGGCAGCCAACAAACATTGAAGGACCTACACGGAGTTCTCTGAGAGGCTGTTGATGGAGCTAGAGCTGAGATGATGGCCTGAAGGGGGCCACACTTCGGTCCAAAGGTCACAGGAAGTTCCTGATAAAAGGGGAAAAGTGGTGTCATCGCGGGGTGGAGTAGGGGAGGGGGCTGTGTTGGAGAGTGGGGAGACAGCTAGAATAGAATAGCAGTGAAAGTTGTAGGGTTCTATGGCAAAACGATATACACTAAAATTGTTCTTAAATCACAATAAAATACGCTAAAGAACAAAGAAAAAAATGAAGCTGTTCCTTAGTTTGGCAGGGTGTAGAAGGGCTAGCAAATCAGAATTGAAAATTTTCTTAGGCAGCTGAAATAATAGAAGCCCAAGAGGTATTTTTAAATGATAAATACTTAGAAACCTGGCTTGGTAATATTTTTCAAACAAAAAATAGACCTCAGGTTGTTGTTGAACTTAAAGCTCACTAAAAGCCCAAATGTAAACCTGGGGCACATTAAGAAAAGTTAAATACTAAAATCTTGGCCAAAAAAAAATCCATTAAAGTCTTTACTGGTCAGGACACATCTGAGTACCATATTTTTACACAAATAACGTGCACCGTCTATGTTTGTTTGCCAAACTTGCTCTTCCCTGACAGGGTATTTTTGTAAGCATGTTGCGCTAATTTTTTACAACAACTTGTAAAACACTGACATAGCAGCCCTTACAAAAACACTTGCGGCAGGAGGACACAGCTGACAAACAATAGTGGAAGATATACATTATTTGCATCAGAACGCAGTAGTCTACTAAATTATGAACACCGGATTTTAAAGGTAAACTGACAGAATAAAGTGCTATAGGAAGAAAAGAAAGAACAACGAGGATTATAACATATTTAATTAAAAAAAAAGAAAAGAAAAGAATCAAAGGACTAAGAAGTTTTATTCCAGCAAAGGCTAAAGGGGTAAAGGATACTGTTTTAGTCAGCTAATGCTGCTCTAACAGAAATACCACACAGTGGATGGCTTTAACAAAGGAAAGTTTATTCTTATACAGTCTGGTACGCTACAAGTCCAAATTCACAGTGTCCGTTCCAGGGGAAGGAGGTTTTCCCCTTATGGGCTCCACAGGAAAGCCCGGTATTGCATCAGTCTTTGTCCAGGGAGGTCTTGGCACAGGAACCTCGGGTCTAAAGGACACGCTCTTTTCCCAGTGCTGCTTGCATGGTGGTGTGAGATTCCCAGTTCTTCTTGCTTCTCTTTCCTTTCATCTCTTGTAGGATGCAAGGATTTAGGGTGGAACAAGCCACACTCCAGGGGAACTCCCTTTACAGTGGAGCAGGGAGGTGATCTTCTGACGGGATTTACAGTCCCACCCTAATCCATTAACAAACAACACAGTAAAATCACAAAAGGGAGGACAATCGTAGAACACAGAGAATCATGGTCACATGACTACACCTATTTTGGGGGGACATAATTGAATACATGACAGATACTATATTGCCTTTACATATTTAAAGAACCCTGGTGGCATGGTGGTTAAGGTTGGCAGTTCAAATCTACTAGGCACTCTTTGGAAACCCTATGAGGCAGTTCTATGCTGTCCTGTAGTATTGCTAAGAGTTGCAATCAATTCGATGGCACTGGATTTGGTCTGGTTTTGAAATCTGAGGTTGGCAGTTCAAAACTACCCATCAGGACCTTAGAAGAAAGACCTAATGATCAGCTTCAGACAGGTACAAAAACCCTAGGGAGCAGTTCTCCTCTGTAACACAGGCTTGTCACGAGTCAGAAGACAACAGAGGTAGAAACTGGAGTAATGCATCTACAAGCCAAGCAACCACTGTAAGCCAGGAGAAAGTCACAGAGCAGATTCTCCTCAGAGCCTCCAAAAGGAACCAACCTTCCAGGCACTTTCATTTTGGATTTCAGGCCTCTACAACAGTGAGAAAATTAGTTTCTTTTGCTTTTACAGAGACCAAAGCTTATTAGTGTTACCAGATGTGAAACAGAAAGTAAGAGACAGTGGTTGAATTGACAAATTTTTGTTGTATGTCTTTTTAACTGCAATAAAAAAAAAATTCTGTTGGAAAAAAAATTAGTCTCAAATCTCTGAACCAAAGAACTGAAACTTCTCTACCTCCTTTAAACTTACATTTCCAGGGGAAATTGATTTCTTTTACTTAGTGCAGCATTTTAAAACATCAAGTAACATGATTTTAGGTATTAATTAAAACCTCATGTAATTACTTTTTCTTTCTTTTTTTTGCTATAAATCGTTCAGGATCCATTGACCTTGCCTACTGCTATATAAAATATTTAACCATAAGTCACCAAGTACTATTTAAAAAGGAACTACCTTTGAATAGCATGGGATGTGTAAAAAGTTTATATTGTAGAATTTATTTTTCTAAAACAATGAAGCTCCACATTTTTCCAGTTGTTTCCATTTTGGCTTTGATGTTTTAGAATGTGCTTGTAAAAATCAAATCCCAGACACAGTGCTGACTTGAGATTATTCTACTTCTTGCCCTTTTTCTTAGAATTATCTTGCTTCTGTAATGCTTTCCAGGCTGGAGTAGCTTTTCAGAAAAGGGAGAAGGTGCTGGGTCCTTATACTTCTTGTAGCTGAAAACTCATGCTAAGACAGACTGTTAGAACCTACCCTCTGAGGCAGTACAAGGATGCAAATCTCTGTACACACTTTCTGCAACAAATGCCAGCTCCTTTCCTCCTGTTTTCCAAGTTCAAGCTACTTGCCAATTATTTCTAGATAATGCTGTGTGGTTATTTGTGAATTGGAGAAACAGCCGTATTTTAGCCTTTCAGACAAAGGGTAGTTCCAAATCACAAAGTTGCAAGATGTGGAATAAAACGCAAATATCAGAGTATATTGTGTGTTGATATCAACCAAAGAAAAGATACGTGTGATGTGACTATACTCTTTTGTATATCTGGCAATAATTTTTCCAAAGTGTAATTTAGTATAATACAATATACCAAAGGTTTTTTCTGCTTTGGGGATTTCACTTGTTTTAATGATAAAAGGATGAATTAAAAACCTATGCACCTGGATTTGAAACCCTAGTGGCACAGTGGTTTCAGAGTTTGCCTCCTAACCAAAGGTTGGCGGTTTAAATCCACCGGGTGCTTCTTGGAAACTACGTGAGACGGTTCTGCTCTATCCTACAGGGTCACTAAGTCAGAATTTTCTCAGCACCAGTGGGTTTGTTTGGGGGGATCTGGCGCATCTGGATTTTACTCAGAACTGAGTGTTGTTATTATTTAGGTGTCACTGAAATGGTTCTGACTCACAGAAACCCTGTGAACAACAAAACCAAACACTGACTTGTCCTGGGCCATACCCACAATTGTTTTCATTGTTGCAGCCATTGTTTCAATCCGTCTTGTGTTTCTTCCTCTTTTTGCTGACCTTCTACTTTACCAAGCATGATGTCTTTTTCCAGGGATTGATCCCTCCTGACAATGTGACCAAAATATGTAAGATACAGTCTTGTCATCTTTGCTTCCAAGGAGCACTCTTGGTGTACTTTTTCTAGGAAAGATGTGTTTATTCTTTTGACAATCCATGGTACGTTCAATATTCTTATTCAATACCACAATTCGAAGGTTTCAATTCTTCAATCTTGTTTATTCATTGTCCAGTTTTTGCTCGCATACAATGTGACTGAAAATACCACGGCTTAGGTCAGATGCACCTCAGTTTTCAAACTGACATCTTTGAGTAACTACGTGAACTTATGTAAGTTAGCTTGACCCTTCTACAACTCATGTGTGTCATTTGTATCATAAGTAAGTAGAATATGTAATTAAAAATTCTCCACCAACTCAGATTTCTAGAATTTGCTCCATTGAGGTTAATTGACATCCTGTCAAAGACAAAAGTTTAGTAATTATCTCAGGTTAATAACTGTTCTTTGAATAAACCAGGTTTGGAAGGACAAAAACTAACAGAGAATGGTTTGGGGATTAGCATAGGTCAAAATGAAGTTGCATAGAGTGAGTTTGAACTGTGTAGGCAAAAAATTAAATAATTGGTCTCTAGTGTATCGCAGAAGATTATTTGTCTACCTCAATTTCCCCAAGGGAATGAGATGATATACAAAGTATGACTTTTCCTGAAAGACTTAGGTTCATAATGGAGATGATCATAATATTTACATTAAGTGGTATTTTAAAACATGCCTGCAAAACATGTCCTCTACAGTTTTAGTGCACATATAAAACTAAGTTACTACTAAGACTTTCTCAGATGGCATTACTTTATTGTTTACATCTTATTTCTGAATAGAATGTTTTGTTTTACAAAGGATTTTTCTGCATGTTATCTAATTAACCCAGACAACTGGGTTATTTTACAATTCCCATTTGTTACTTGATGAAACTTCAGAGAACTTGAAAACATTGCAGGTCAGATAGAGCTACAGCTTAAAGAATCCAAGGTTTCAGTCTTTCTTGTTAATCTGTTCCTCTCTCTCTCTCTCTCTCTCTCAACATTTCAACAAATATTTGCCTTATGTCTTGAAGCCAGGAGTTATATTAAGGAATGGGTTGGTTTAAAAAAAAAAAAAAACCAATGACTGCCCTAACAGGGAATACAACATAAAATCCTGACGTAGCAGGAGAAAAATGAATGTGCAGAACTAGAACTCTATTAAGAGCACACTTGATTGGTCAGTCTGGGGGTCCCCTGAGGACATAGTCCCCAGACTCTCCTTTGGCCCAGAGCTGAAATCAGTATCAAATCCAGACCTTCAGACAAAGATTGGACTGGACTATAAAGACAGTAAATTCATGCTGACCAAAAATATGCTTCTCTACTTAAGTACATGTGGTTTGACAATTAGGTTCACAAACTCATCCTAGAAAAAGTGCTACATACCTCATTGCTGAATATCACTACAGTCACCTTTGAAGTACTCTTTTACAGAAGCTATGCACTGATGCCAGCAACTAGTCCACCCTTCAAAGCAATTTTGGAACTCTTTCTACAATGGTCATCAGAGCTGTCATTGTATTACCCTTGATGTCCTGAATGTCATCCAAATGTCTTCCTTTCAATATTTCCTTTATCGTCACATAAAGAAAAAGTCATTGGGAGCCAGAGGAGGTTAGCAGGGTAGGTGCTCCAACACAATTAGTTGTTTACTGGCTAAAAACTCCCTAAGAGACAATTACACAACTAAGTTCGAGAACTTGACACCATGCTACTGTGTGCAATGGTCATTTCAGAAAGAGTCCCAAAACTGCTTTGAAGGGAGGACTAGGCTCTGGCATCAGCGCCCAGCTTTCCAAGGGGCGTACTTTGAAGGTGACCTTAGTGATACTCAGCAACGAGGTACGTAGTACTTAGGACAATTAAGTTCACAGACTTAATTTTGGGACCTCGCAAATTATCTTGCACGCTTGACATCTTCTTTTGACTCTTCTAATACACACACACACACACACACACACACACACACACACACACACGTTTACATTTTCTATCAAAGAGACATTATTATTGTTGTAAAAAAAAACTTTAAACAACTTTCCTATGTGTGGGAAATAACTTGTTTGACGCTGGTGTACTGATGAAAGAAATTATTTTTAGTAATTCTATTTGCTGTGGATAGCTTCAAAATCTGTGTGTTCTTGGCCTTGGGTTATGTAAGGACTTTGACTCTAGGCCAACACAAATAGGAGAAATAATCTGTTTCTCTAGCCTAGCAAGAGACTCACAGGGTAGAAGGTTGACTCCCATAGAAGTGGCAAAAAGTCCAAATCGTGACATGCACGAGACCACAGCAAGCTCAGGTATGAACAGGGCTGACACTGATGGTCACCGACTGGTCCTATATTGGTTTAGAGGACTAACGTTCTGAGCTGTTAACACCGTCTTATCTCCAGGTAATTTTCTCTGTGTAAAAGCAGGAATAGCTGGTGACTTAGGGGAAAAGTAAGCAACAGAATTCATCGTACGGAAGGGAAGGGGATACTTAAGAGTGAAATGATAGAAAGTATGAAGGTCATTAGCATTGTTCCCTTTCCCCACTTCTTTGCTAAGGCAAATCACAGATTAGGACAGGCCTCCAACCCTAGAGTGAAGAGCAGCCCGGAGTTTTGACAAACACTCAGATGGGGAAAAGATATGCAATTGGAAAGCCTTAGGAGATGGAAGCTAACCTTGGGACAGGGGACAGCAGAACACCAATGGGCAGACCAGAAGTCTAGCTAAAAGGATGCAGTCAGGTTGCCAAACAGGAGAGTACCATATCAATTCAACTTAAAAATCACTTCATAAGAAATTCTAATGTCACAAGGTCATATTTTATCTAGTTTTCTTTTGCTCAGAATTGTGGACTCTTCTATATGTATATAAATATAAGTATGTATATATATATGTATATATAATATTTTATTGTGTTTTAAGTGAAAGTTTACAATCCAGGTCAATTTGTCGTACAAAACTCCCCACACATACTGCTATGCAACTCTAGCTTCTCTGCCCCCTCTGTAACAGCACACTCCTCCCTTCTACCTTGTTATTCCCATGTCCAGTCAACTAGCTCCTGTCCCCCTCACTCTCTCATCTTGCTTCTGGACAGGAATTGCTCAGTTATTCTCATGAATAACATACTTAAGCCAACAGCACACTCTTCACCAGGATCATTTTATGTGTTATAGTCTAATCCAAACTTTGTCTTGAGAGTTGGCGTGGGCACTGGTTTCAGCTCTGGGCTAACAGAGAGTCCAGGAGCCACGTCTTCAGGGGACCCTCCAGTCCGTAGGACCGTGAAGTCTGGTCTATATTTAATAGAGTGCTAGTTCTGCACACCTATTTTTCTCCAGCTACATCAAGAACTCCAAGTTGTAATCCCCGTCAGGACTGCCATTGGTGGTGGCCAGGTACCATCTAGTTCTTCTGGTCTCATACTGATGTGGTCTCTGCATTATATGGGCCTTTCTCTTTCTTGGGTTCATATTTTCCTCTTGTCTTTGATGTCCTTCATTCTCTTCTACTCCAGGGGAGTTCAAACCAATTGATGCTACTTAGATAGCTGCTTGCACTTTTAAGACCCCAAATGGTACTCACCAAAGCAGGATGCAGAACATTTTCTTTCTTTCTCTCCCTCTTTTTTTCTTTGTGATTAAGTGGAAGTACACAATCCAAATCAATTTTACATTCCCACCTATCTATAGCTCTTCTGCTCTCCTTGCCCCATGACAGCACTTCTCCTTTTCATTTTATACTTGTTGTATCATCTTAACAAACTTCTTCCCCCTGCTCTCTACCCTTTTCTCTCCCATCTGGAAAAAGACCAGGAGGATAGCCTCCTATAAATGCATAGAACCATGAAGTACACTAACCATATGCCATATGCCAATTGACCTAGATGTCCACTAAAACCATGGGGCCCAGACCATTGCCCCTGCTACTCTGTCCTTTGAAATGTTGGGTTATATTAAGGAAACCTCTTAGCTTTTGATATAGTCCAGCTGTGCTGACCTCTCTTCTATGGCATGCTGTCACTCTCTTCATCTTACTCAATTCCTGTCTACTATCTAATCTATAAGTACCCCCCTCCTCACCCTTGTAACCATCAAAAATTGTTTTATTCTGCACTTAAACCTGTTCTTGAGTCCCTCTAACAGTAGTCTCATGCAATATTTACTATTTTGCAACTGACTAATTTTACTCAGCATAATGCCTTCAGGTTCCTCTATGTTATGAGATGTTTCTGAAGATCACAGCTGTTCTTCATCAATGCATAGTATCCCATTGTGTGAAAATGCCACAGTTTGTTTATCCATTCGTTGATGGGCACCTATGTTGATTCCATGTTTTTGCTGTTGTGTAAAGTGCTAAAATAAACATTGATGTGCATGTATCTATTCACATGACAGCCCTTATTTCTCTAGGATATATTTCAAGAATTGGGATTGCTGGATTGTGTTTCTATTTCTAGCTTTTTAAGAAAGTGCCAAATCGATTTCCAAATTGGCTGTACCATTTTGCATTCCTTCCAGCAGTGTAGACATGTTCCAGTGTCTCCACAATCTCTTCAACATTTACTGTTTTGTGGTTTTTTGTATTAATGCCAGCCTTGTTGGTATGAGATGGTATCTCACTGTAATGTTGATATGAATTTCTCTAATGGCTAATGATTGTGAGCATTTCGTCAAGTATCTGTTAGCTGCCTGAATGTCTTTTTTGGCGAAGTGCCTATTCATATCCTTTGCCTATTTTTTAACTGGCTTATTTGTCTTTTTCTTGTTGAGATTTTGCAGTATTTTATAGATTATAGATTTTATAGATTACATATAGATTATAGATTATGATCAGAATTGTCCTAGTCAAAAATTTTTACCCTGAGTGTAAATTGTCTTTTTACTCCTTTGGTGAAGTCTGTGGATGAGCATAAGTGTTTGACATTACGAGTTCCCAGTTATTTGTTTTCTCTTCTGGTGTTCATGCATTCTAGCAATGTTTTGGATTCTGTTTATGCTGTGTATTAGGGATCTCAGTGTTGTCCTTATTTTTTCTTCCATGATCTTTATTGTTTTAGATTTGACATTTAGGTCTTTGATCCTTTTTGAGTTGGTTTTTGTGCATGGTGTGAGAAATTCATCCTGTTTCTTTCTTATTTACTTATCTATTTATTTACTTATTTATTTATTTTTGCAGATGCATATCCAGCTATACCAAAACCATTTGTTAAAGAGACTATCTTTTCTCCAGTTTATGGACTTAGGGCCTTTGTCAACTATCAGCAGCTCATCAGCAGTGCTGCTATTTCTGGATTCTCAAATCTGTTCCATTGGTCTTGTATCTGTTTTCATACCAGTAGCAGGTTGTTATGACTACCATAGCTATGTAATAGGTTCCAAAGTCAGGTGATGTGAAGCCTCCCACTTTGTTCTTCTTCAGTAATGCCTTACTTATCCAGGGCTTCCTCCCTTTCCATATGAAGTTGGTGATTTGTTTCTCCATCTCATAAAAAAAAAAAAAAAAGAAAAATGCCATTGAAATTTGTATTGGGATTCCATTGTATCTATAGATCACTTCAGGTAGAATAAATATTTTCATAATATTAAGTCATCCTATCCAGGAAAAATTAGGTTTCTCTACTTGCGTAGGTCTGTTGGTTTCTTTCAGCAGTGTCTTGTACTTTTCCTTGTATAGATCTTTTACATCCCTAGGTAGTACGTTATCTTCTTAGGGGCTACTGTAAATGTATTGATTTAGTGATTTCCTCTTTGATATTCTCTTTGTTGGTGTAAAGGAATCCAGCTGAGTTTTGTGTGTTTGTCTTCTATCCTGATAACTTCCTGAACGTCTCTATTACTTCTAGTAGTGCTTTGTGTGTGTGTGTCGATTCTTTAGGGTTTTTTGTGTATAAGACCACAACATCTGTAAATAGCGACACTTTTATTTCTTCCTTAGCAATTTGGATGCCTTTTTTTCCTTCATCTTGCCTGATGGCTCTGGCTAGAACTTCTAGCACAATGTTGACTATAGGTGGTAACAACAGGCATCCTTGTCTGGTTCCTATTCTCTAGGGGAAAGCTTTTAGATTCTCCCCATTTAGAATATTGTTGGCTGCTGGCTTTGCATAAATGCCCTTTACTATGGTAAGGAATTTATCTTCTGTTCCTATTTTGAGTTTTTCACATGAATGGGTGTTGGACTTTGTCAAATGCCTTTTTGCGTCAAGTGATAAAATCAAATGGTTCTGGTCTTTTGTTTTATTTATGTGGTTGATTATACTGATTGTTTTTCTAATGTTGAACCCTATTTTCATCCTTGGTATGAATCTCAGTTGGTCATGGTGAGTTATTTTTTGGATATGTTGTTGAATTTTATTGGCTAGAAGTTTGTTCAAGATTGTTGCATAAAAATTCATGAAAGATACTATTCTGTAATCTTCCTTTTTTTGATGTCTTTACAAGGTTTTGTTAGAGTTCTACTGGTTTCATAGAATGAATTTGGGAGTATTTCATCCTTTTCTATGCTAGGAAATACCTTCAGTAATAGTGGTGTTAACTCTTCTCTAAAAGTTTGGTTGAACTCTTCAGTGAAGTCATCAGGGCCAGGGCTTTTTTCGGTTGGAATTTTTCTAACTACCTTTCAATCTCTTCTTTCATGATGGATTAATTTAATTGTTTTACTTCTGTTCGTATTGGTTTAGGTAGGTGGTATTTTTCTAGAAATTTGTCCATTTCCTCTGGGCTTTCAAATTTATTTGAGCACAATTTTTCCTAGTATTCTGTAATGATATTTTTAATTTCAGTTGGTTCTGCTGTGGTAACACCCATGCCATTTCTTAGTCGAGTTATTTGCTTCCTCTCCTGTTTTTCTTTTGTCAGTTTGGCCAGTGGTTTATCAATTTCATTGATTTTTCAAAAAGAAAAAAATGGTTGGTCTTAACTCTTTCAATCATTTTGCTGCTCTCTAATTCATTTAGTTCTAATTTTTATTATTTGCTTTCTTTTGGCGCTCAGGGGATTCTTTTTCTGCTTTCTGTCTACTTGTTCAAATTGTAGTTAATTGATTTCAGCTCTTTATTCTTTTCAGATGCATGCATTTATTGAGATAAATTGGCCGTGAGGACCACTTTTGCTGTGTCCCAAAGATTCTGATAGGATATATTTTCATTCTCATTTGATTCTCTGAATTTCTTTATTCCATTGTTAATTTTTTTATAACCCAGTAGTTTTTGAGCAAGGTGTTGTTCAGTGTCCCTGTGTTTGATTTTTTTGCCTTACTTTTTTGGTTATGGATTAATAATATCTTTAATCAGAAAAGATGCTTTGTAATATTCTGATGCATTGGTAGCTCACTTTATGGCCTAATATGTGCTCTATTCTGGAGAATGTTCCATGTGCATTGGAAAAGAAAGTGTACTTGGCTGTTGTTGGCTAGAGTGGTCTGTATAAGCCAAGAGGTCAATTGGTTGATTGACGCATTTAGATATTCTTGTCGTCACTGAGTTTCTGGATGTTCTGTTTTTTACCACAAGTGGTGTGTGAAGTCTCCTGCTGCTTTTCTCTTTTTTAATACTTTTAGTTCTTTCTCTGTACTTAGAAGCCCTGCCACTGGGTGTGTAAATATTTAATATGATTATGTCCTCCTGGAGCACTGGCCCTTTAAGCATTATGTAGTGTCTGTCCATATCCAGTGTCCAGAACTGACTAGATGTCAGTGGGTTTGGTTTATTTTTTAATCCAATGTGGCGGACTTTCTTAGAAGTCAGTTATATTAGAAGTTGAGAGTGCCATTCCTGTTCTTTTTTGAATGGTGTTAGCTTGATGTATTATTTTTTTCCATCCTTTGAATTTTATTTATTTAGTTTGTGTCTTTAAGTCTGAAGCATGTCTCCTATATGAAGCATATAGATGGGTTGTAGTTTTTTTTTTCCCTCCAATCTGACACTTTAGTTTCCTTTATTAGTGCATTTAATTCATTTACATTCAGCATGATTATCGATAATGTAGAGTTTAGTGCTGTCATTTTAATGTCTCTTTTTGTGTATTATAGACAATTCCGTTGTTACATTTAATTTTTTGTGTGAGTCTTCACGCATGTTCTTTTAAACTTTTTCAGTGTTGCTTGGTTTTGTATTTGCTGAAACTTATTGTTTTTCATATTGATGCAAGCCAAGCCAAGTGCCTAGGATTGATAATTTCCTTTGTGGTTACCTTAATATTTTCCCCTATTTTTCTAAATTTAAACCAGCCTTTAATTTTCTATATCTCCTTGCCTTTCTCTCCATGTGAAAGATCTATGACTATATTTTCTTTTAAGTATCTTCTTTTTGTTACAATGTTTACATGATTACATCTCTATTTCCTTACTTTCAGTTTTACCTTTGATTTATTTTTGCAATTTCCATATTTGCACTGATATCCAGTTGCTCTGTCCTATATTCTAGTTTGGGGTTGTTACCAGATGTTTTTGGTTTCCTAACCAAAGAGCTTCTTTTAGTATTTTTTGTAATTTGGTTTGTTTTTTTGCAAATTCATTTAATATCTCTTTATCTAGGAATGTCCTAATTTCACCATCATATTTGAGAGACAGTTTTACTGGATATACAATTTTTGGCTGGCAATTATTTTCCTTCAAGTCTTCGTGTATGTCATCCCATTGCCTTCTTGCCTACATGGTTTCTGCTGAGTAGGCCAAGCTTAGTCTTGTTGATTCTCCTTTGTAGGTTATTTTTCATTTATCCCTACTCATTTTTAAAACTGTCTCTTTATCTTTAGTTTTAGTTATAAAATGCCTTAGTATCTTTCTTTTGAGCTCTACCTTGTGTAGAGTTCAAAGCGTGTCTTAGGTATCTTCTCATCTTTTATGATATCAAGGAAGTTTTCTATCAACAAATCCACAATTCCCTCTGTATTTCTTGTTATCCCTCTACACACCCTCCACCCCCCCATCCCCCGTTTGGTGGTCCAATCCTCTTGATAGAGTTTCACATAATTCTCTTAGTCTTTCTTGATTTTTTTTAAGTTCTTCTATCTGATTTTTCCTCAAATATATTGGTGTCACATCTTTGTTTTCAGTCTCACTAACTTGGTCTTTCTTTGCCTCAATTCTGCTCCTTTGATTTTCTGTTGAGCTGTCTAATTCTGTAATTTTATTATTAATTATCTGAATTTCTAAATCTTGCTGTTGTATGCTTTTTTGCAGCCTGTTCAGTTTATCATTATTCCTTGCTGCATTTTGCCTGATCTCTTGAAGAGTTCTAAATACTAGTTTTTTGTATACTACCTCTGATAATTCCAAGATGTTCTCTGGAAAATTTCTTAATTCTTTGTTTTGGGAGCTTTCTGAAGCCATCATGGTCTGCCTCTTTAAGTAATCTGAAATTTACCATTGTCTCTGAGCCATCAGTAAGTTTTAATATTTATCTTATGTTTGCCTACTATGTTCTAGATTCTTGTTTTATTTTGTTCTAAAATGTTGAAACAAGCTGGTAGTATGTTCTTGTCTGTTTATTGGTAGCTTTGAAGCTCAAATGTCCAGTCAGCAGGTTATTAGAGTTGTTACTAGATCTATGAAAGTCCATTTACTATTCTGGCATAGATTTAGCTCAGGCATACGGGTAGTCAGTTATTAAGTGTGCAGTGCAGGCTCTCCCCTACTGTCATAGATGGGCAGGGGTGATTGGTATAGGTACAGGTTTCTTGCTGTAGCCTCTGAGAAAGGCACAGGGTTAACAGTTGTCCCTCATAGGAGGATGGCATGCCCCCTTATGTCTGCATCTAGGTGAAAGAACTCTTTCTGTCCTGAGTTTCCAGCTCAGGGGAGTTGGAGTATTTTTTTTTTACCATTCCCTAGTTTGTTAAACTGTCCCTCTCTGGGTCTAGGAGAATGCTTCAGGGTAGGCTTAAGGAATACTACTTCCAGGCTCAGTTAGGTACATCAAATGTAACTAACCATCTTGGGCCACCCAAAATTGTGGGTTCTGATGTCAGTGGTTATTCTTTGGCTTTATTAGTTTATTTTTTGTTAAAAAAATAAAATCCATAAAATAGGTAAAATACATTTTAAAGATCATTTGACTAGCTGAGGCAAGTCACTTAATAGTTGCGAGCCTTCGTTTCTTATCTAAAAGAGGGTAGCAATATCTATTTTCAGTACTTCACAAAAAAGTTGTGAGAGAAAAGAGAAATCACATTTAGAAAAGCTATTTGATGACAGTAAATCATAATAAATATAAAATTGTCATAATCTGTCCCCTCACTGAAAGAACATGAACGAATTGTTATTTCAAGAGAGAAGACATGATATTTACTTTTTCTGTATTTCTGACCCCAGAAACAGCTTATGCTTGGGTGGTGAACAAGCGTTGATGACTTGAATTCATCCAGAAACACCACAAAAGAAAAACCCTGGTGATCTGCTTCCATAAAGATCACAACAAAGAAAATCCAAAGAAACAGTCCTACTCTGCAAAACATGGGCTTACCATGAGTCAGAATTGACCCAATGGTACAAAACTGTTGATTCCCTAAGAAATGTTGCCAAAGTGACTGGGGAGGGAAAGGAAAAAACAAAGCTATTGTTTATTTAGTTTTAATTTTTTTAAATGAGCTATCTTGTAGAGGAATAAAAGCCACAAGTTTACGCAGCTTGCTTCATTAGCTCCCTATCTAGATTATGGTGACTTTTGCTAATTAGTGAATCATGGTCTATTTATAGCGGAATGGTGCTACCCACTCTTCAACAGCTCTTCCAAGTCAGTGCTCCAAGGTTCAGTAAGAGGTGTGAATCTCTGGCTTACAGTGATCACAGCACATATGTTTCTCCGGCATATGTATTAATAAGGATCAGTGGGCAGGGGAAGAGGCTAAAGTACTGAAAAGATGTTTCTAATAAGTGAATCAGAACTCTAGCCAGCTTTTCTATAGAGATATACGCAAATAATTGGCTAGTTAGAAACAACCCTTTGCCCAAAGTGACAGCTTATAATTATGAAAATGTGGCTAAAACATGAAACATTAAAAGCACATGAGAAAAATGATTTTCACAGATTTTTGCTGAGTTCAGTTGCGCTTCACTTTGGCCCTTCCATATTCCAAATGTTATCCACCCTCCGCAGCATTTTGGCTATGAAACCAGCTGATGAAGAACGAATTGACTGAATTCAAAATAACCCTTCAGATGCCTGGAATAATTCCATATTTTCAGTTTTAATAACTAAGTGAGATACAGTGTATATAACAATTCACACAGCCTAGTACTGGTACAAAAAGAGACAGAAAGGTCAATGGAACAGAATTGAGACCCCAGAGGTGACACCATCTTGCTATGAACAGTTGATATTTGACAAAGGCCCTAAGACATTAAACTGGGGAAAAACAATCTCTTCAACAAATGTTGCTGGAAAAATTGGATATCCATCTGCAAAAAACTGAAACAAGATGCATATCTTACACCTTATACAAAAACCAACTTAAATAGGATAGCCAAGCCAAGCCAAGTGTCATCAAGTCAGATCCAAATCATGGAGACTCAAACTGGATAAAAGATCTAAATATCAAATCTAAAACAATAAAGCTCATCCAAGAAAAAGTAGGAACCACAATGGAAGTTTTAATTCACAACACAGACAGATTTCAAAATCTGTCAAACAAACCACAAACAGCAGATGAGAAAATAGACAATTGGGAACTATTAAGAATCAAACACTTTTGCTCATCCAAAGGCTTTATTAATAGAATTAAATGGTCACTACAGAATGCGAAAACATATTGGCAAATGTATGTCACACCAATATCTGATCTACATAATCTATAAGGTACTATAAAATGTCAATAAGAAAAATATAAATCATCCGATTAAGCAATGGGCAAAGGAGATAAGACAGACGCTTCTGTAAAGAGGAGATCCAGGCAGCCAAAAAACATATGCGGACATGTTCACGATCATTAGCTATTAAAGAAATTCAAATCAAAACGACAATGAGATACCATCTCACCCCAACAAGGTTGGCCATGATCCAAAAAACACAAAACAACAAATGCTGGAGAGGCTGTGGAGAAACTGGAACTCTCCATGGCCCCTAGGGTCGCCATGAGTTGGATCTGACTCAATGGCACTTGACAGGCCTACACTTTTAGTGGGATTGTAAAATGGTGCAATCTCTTTGGAAAGAAATCTGGCATTTCCTTAAAAAGCTGGATATAGATATACCTTTGGACGCAGTAAATCCACTGTTTGGAATATATCCTACAGAATCGAGGCCATTCACACCAACTGATACATGCACATGAATGTTTATCACAGCACAGTCCATGATAGCAAAAAGATGGAATCAACCCAGATGTTCAACAACAGAGGAATGGATAGCTAAACTATGGTATATATACTCAATGAAACCCTATGCAGTGATAAAGAACAACGATGATTTTAGGAAATATCTCATATCCTGGCTTCAATTGGAGGACATTATGTTGAGTGAAAGTAGTCAGCGACAAAAGGACAAATATTGAATGAGACCCCGAAGATAAGAACTTATAAACAGAACAGACTCATGCATAGAAGCAAAGACTCTTTGATGGCTGCAAATGTGGGGAGGGAGAGATGGTGGTGGGGGAGGGTTTAGAGTAGATGGCTGATAGAAAGTTGGTTGGGTGAAATCGGGGACAGCACACATTAGAAAGAAGATCAATATTAACTGGACTTCAACATAACATGGTTACTCTTTCCATCTTAATCCAATATTACAAGGACAGTGGGGTGTGGGGGGCCAGAGACCATGCTCTCAGGGGAAATTGAGGCCAATTGGCACAACTACCATTTTGCTAAGAGAGTCCTCTGCCCCTCACATTGGTGAGTGGCATCTGGGGTCTTAAAAGCTGCCAAGCTTCCTTCTGAGGCTACAGCAAATCGTTCCAACTTAGCACGAATGGATGATCACCAAGGACCAAAATGACATGGGAGAAAGAGAATCCAGAAGACAGAGAGACGCACGTAGGTGGGTACCTACATCAACTTGTGACCAGAAAAACTGGATTGTGTCAGGCCGCCACCAGTGACAGCCGTGATGGAGCTCACAAAGTTGATTCTCACTGCCAACACATCAATCACAAGGGGTACACACTGACATCCATTAAAAGACCACAGTTGATGGTCCACAGGCCTTGGGGTTCCCCTGGAAGCCTAGCTCCTGGCCCTGATGCTGCCCCTGCCCATAAATCATAGTAGAGGTCTCAGACAGGAATAGATTGGACTTGGCGACACAGAGTGACCACATCTTGTGTGCATGTTATGGTTCTATGCATCTATAGCATGTCATCCTGCTGACCTCTTAGTGGAGGAAGGGGCGTTGGTGGAGAGGAGGGGATAGGAAATTGTTGGGAGAATAAAACATGTATGGAGCAGAGAGGAAGAGTGTGCTGTCACAGGGCAGGGAGAGAAGTGGAAGCTGCATATAGGTGGGCACGCAAATTTATATGTGAATGTACATTTTCATTCCATTTTAATTTAAAAAAAGATAAGAAAAAAAATTTCTATTTACTGCTAAATTAGCCTATAGACCAATGTGATGCCATCTACAATGTGGCTTTGTATATCCAAAAAATCAGCAAGTATATAGAGAAAATGAAGGAATGGCAATTCATCAGAGATCATTAAGGTCTCTGGGTGATGGAACTGGCTTGTGCTCAGTTGACAGTCAAAAGGGACCCATCCAGCAGCACAATGAAAGAAAAGGCCTGGCAGTCTGTTTTCATAAAAGATTACAGCCAGGAAAACTCTATGGAATAGTTCTACTCTGTAGAACACATAAAATCACTGTGATTCAGAATTGATTTTATGGTAACTAGTTTGGTTTTTAATTTAAAGTTTATCACTAATGATCATTGTTTAAGCAAGGATATGTTGTTGCTTGTTAAATAAGAAACAGTTTTGAATCTTTTAACTCAATGCTGAAGTAACTGCTGCAATTTAGATAGAATTAGGCCCCCAAAACCAAAAAGACTAAACGGGCACACCAACCCACGGGAAAAGATGAGAAGGCAGGAAGGAATAAGAACCCAAGATGAAGTAAAGTGTTGATATGTCATGGGTTTGGCAACCAATGTTATAAAATGACATGTGTGTTAATTGCTTAATGAGAAGTTAATTTGCTCTCCAACAACAATAAACAAATAACTGTATTAGTGGCTATTTAAAAAATGGGGATTGGGACACTTACATCAGAACTGAGTTATGAAGGAGTCCTTGGAATGCAATCCCATCATGTTGAGGACTAACCACACAAGTCAATACCAGCCTGTTTGAAAATAGAGGATTCTCTTTTGTTATGTTAAAGAAGCCATACCAGTGCAGAGTGGATCCTAAACCTAGTCACTTCTAAGTTATAAAAGACTCATAAACAGGACAAGACAGACTCCAAGGAATGCTAAGAAACACCACAGTATGGACACCAAAGAATGCCAAGAAACACCAAAGTATGTCCTAAGACTATGGACAAGGAAGGACTTCCTCCTATAGCAATACCCTGAATTCAGACTTCAGGCATCCTGAACTGTAAAAAAATTAACCTCTGTTCCAGAAAGCAATCCACTTGTATTTTTGTTACAGCCGTACCACGTATCTAAGCCAATATGTTTGAAATTTCCATTGAAGAAAATGAAATAAAAAGAAACAGCTTGAGTGCACCATTTGTCAGCATCATTCAAACATCTGCTATCAACAGGTGTTCTAAATGGGCTATCAGCCACAAAACCAAATGGTGGCCACTGGTTAGGGTCAAAAAGGTCCAGTAGTACATTGCCTTGAGGAAATGTCCTGTTACAAACAGCTGTGGTTTTTCATCATCTGAAAGGTCAATATTGTTGAGAATAATGCATTCCTCTAAGGCAGTAGTTCACAAACTTGGCTGCACACTGGAATCACCTGGAAGCTAAAAAATACTGGTGGACAATTCCCCTCAAGGGAGTTCTGGGGTGCGGATAGGGCATGGTGATTCTAAACCACCCTCCCGCACCCCCAGGTGATTCTAATTTTCGATCTAGGTTGAGCAAGCCTGTTCTAAACCGATCGGACTTGGTAGCAAGAAGATTTGAGAACATAGCCTCCTGACAAAATTTAATTAGCAGAGCAAAGGAGCTTATTTTTTCTGGAGAGTTCAGGCAGTTCTCTGGGCAATGGAAAACTTCCCGCCGATTCACTGCACTTTGGCCTTTAGCCTACAATTGCTTGTCGAATATCTCATTCCATTTCGTTACTTCCAGTACTTTTCTGTCAACATGATTTTTTTTCTTTTTTTAAATGTCTTCTCAATCATTTCATCGTATTTGATCTTATTCCCTCCACATTTCAGTTTGCTCCCACTGACATTTATTTTATAAGTTCTTTGTCCAAAAGGTTGTTTTTTTGGAGGCTTATTGTCCCTCTAGGTTCCTGTCATTTGGAAGTACTCTGCAGTGTCCCTTTGGGCCACAAGAGAGGCAGCGGAATAGAGCTGTCTCTCATTTCATGGTCCTACATCTCCACCTCACAGGGTCTCCAAGACTCCCTTTGGAGACTGCAAAAGGGAAAAGCATTAACCAGCCCTGCCTGCTCTGCTAACTGCATTGTGCAAGGAGAGCCATCTGGCTTCTCTGTTTTCTCCCATCTATCTGTTGCGCATGCACAGTGTATACAACATAAGGTATGATTTAGACCTTGATGTGTTACTTGGCAGTAAAGAATGAAACACATATAATTTGTTAGATAATAATCTGGCACAGAAGTACATACAAAGTTAATTAGGAAATTAAAAACACAGATTCCAGTGCAAGTTATAAATACACCCAATGCCCTGACTGAGTATACCCAGTGTCCCCTTTAACAAGTACAGACGTGAGCTCCCTTTCCTGGTGTTTTATTACCCTGTTTTTATAAGGAGCTGGGGTGCAAGAGTTGATGTCAGACCAATAATTCCAAGTGAGACCCAGTGAGCTCAGAATCAGAGCCCAGGCAAAGAAAGAACAGAGAGAGATTAGGCATTAAACACAGGAAGGGGCCCTTTTTCTGTTGTTTCTGCATTCGCTTGCACTTGGACAAAAGTTGTTTATTGTTTTAATAAAACATAACCCACAAATGTTGCCATGGCATGGATTCTGTCAGCATTTCCATTATAACCTTTGCTTTTGGAGGGGGGATTTAACACAGCCATAAAACTTCCTCTTAAAAATCAGGCACCAAAAATAGCTTGGAATCTCTAAGGCTCAGCCATGAAGGAAATAGTTGTGTGTGAGTGTGTGTTCATGTACCTTCTAAAAAAAAGAAGTTCATCTGACAATTCTTAAAGAGATACTAGAATATTTTCCCCTCTGGATTTTTTAAATTCTAAGATTTTGACACAAAATTTCATCTGTACACATTAAAGGTGACTTCTCTTAAAACACTAATTAATGTGACATGGAAATGTTTCTCTTGATCCATTTCTCTCTTCTCCAACGTCCTAGTAAAAACAACTATAAGGTAAAGAGATTATTAATTTCTGTATCATTAAAGAACCCCAGTTTCATTACACTATTGTCCCAGCTTTTTAATCATTTTTTAACATAAGCTAACCCTGTTTTTCAACACGATCCACAACACAGACCATGAAATGACATTGGCTTTTTGAAAACAACCACCTACTTCTTCTAAACATTTAAAAGAAAAAAGATATGAATTAGTTCAAGGAAGGCAAAATCCTGGAGGGACTGAAAGAGTCAGATGGTATGGCAATTGGAAACAATTTGAAAATTATAGTCTTATCTTTACATGCCAACTTTATGTGAAAACTTTGACAAGTATGATAACATCTCTAAAAATTTCAGACATTGTTTATCAAAGCAGGTGGTTGAACTACATGGTCTCTTGTTCATACCTCTCTGAGATTTAGGAATATGGTGACGTTTGCCACTCGGGGCTATCCCATACCAACAACCAAATACTCTTTCTATTTGTGAAAGATTCCAGGAAGAGAGGTCTGTACCTTGGAAGGAGAGCAGTTCTAGCAGGTGGGGGCAGGACTATGATCCAGGTCTTCAGCCTGGGATTTTAAATCTGTTTAGAAAGTCACACAAGCATAAAGCCCAGTCAAAAGTTACTTGATCCATTTGTGGCAGCTAGGAGTCCAGCTTTGCCACGGGAGGATCTGGCAGAACTGGAGCTACTAGTACAGTCCTGAGCAGAATGTTCCTGAGATGGCATCTCAGCTGTGCCTTGCCTTTTATCCTATTCACTGTCTGGAACATAGTTCCCTAGCATCACCATCAGCTCTCAGAGGGATCTGATATCCTTCTAATTAATTCCCTTTCACTTGACATTGCCAGAGTTTGATGGGTATTGTTTGCAGTGAAGTACCCTACTGACAATATTTAGAATCTTTGCCAAAACAAATGATATCTAGGATCTTACTCTTCAGAAGCCCCTGAACAACAGCAACATCTTGGAGCCGGTTAGAAATCAGAATCTCAGGCCCCATCTCAGAAATTCTGACTCTGAGTCTACATTTTAACGCTATCCCCAGATGGTTTTTATGCACCTGAATGCCCTAGGATCACCATGAGTCAAATCTGACTTCACGGCACTTGGCTGGCTTGGCAATGTTCTAGAAGCACTGCCCTTGTATAACTCACTATTTCAAGCAGAAAACTATGTTCAACACACTCACTGAATTATAGATCCACTCCATCAAGTTTTGCTATCTCAAAAAATGGTTTCAGTTTAATATCATACCTAGAACCCTAACAGAATGGAACAATATCATTAACGATTTCCTTTCAGGGAAGGATCAGATCTTATTTATTTCTGCATCCTTCTAGAGTATCCATGAGTCGGATGCAACTCAATGGCATTTGGCTAGCTTGGTGTCTGTCTAGCATCTAGACACTAAAGAGAAACCCAATAATTTTTTAGTGCATTGCTTTAGAATTCAGAAACGACTTTCACACATGCTACTGTTATTAACTGCCATCGAGTCAGCTTTCAAGTGACAGCAACCCGATTTACAAAGGAAGGAAATGCTGTCCCACCCATCCAGCATCATCCCCATGATCAGCTGCAGATCAGATCATTATCATCCATAGTTTTTTTATTGATTGATTTCCAAAAGTGTATCAACAGGCCTTTCTTCCTAGTCCATCTTCAAGTGAAACCCTATTGAAACCTGGTCAACATGCAAGTTTCCACCGAGATATGGGTGGCAGCTATGCACACACTAAGTACATTGATTGTCTGGGAATTGAACTTAGGTCACCCACATGGAAGGCAAGAATTCTACCGCTAAACCACACTTGAAATTTTGTGTTTCATTTATTTTACTTTGCATTTCTTCAGCTGAACACAAGTGGGAAGTAGGCTTTATCAAATTTGTGGGGAAAGTGGCATATTTAAGTGTCACTGTTGTACAGATCTTATCCAACCTACAAATCTTACCTGATCACACCAGCCACGAGCAGAAGTGCTACCTCAACTCAGTATTTTCTTCCACATAATGCTTGTTTCAATCTGAAGTTATACTGTCTTGCTTTTTGTTCAGCTGCCCATGCAGAATATAACCTCCACAAGGGCAGAGACTTTGTGTCTTCCTCCTGTTCTCAGTCTGTGCCTTAATGTGGCAGACACTTCGCATGCATGTGCTAATTTTGTGAATGAAATAAGGACATCCTGGCTGCAGACTGGAAACTCAGATATCATAGTGATTAGATGCCACAGCTGCTAACCAAAAGGTTGACAGTTCAAATCCATCAGATGCTCCTTGGAAACGTTGTGGGGGAGTTCTATAGGATTGCTGTGAGTTGGAATCCACTAGATGGCAGTCGGTTTTTGTTTCTTTAGGAGTGTCATCCATAAGAAGTTCTACAGAATTCCAGAATGACAAACACAGAGATTCTTCCTGTCTGTAAAATAAACACTAAAAGGTGGGCATCTAACAGACTACCTATGTGAGTTCGTCTGTCTGTTTTCCTTCTACTAAAACCCAAAAGTTAAGCCAGAAACATACTCACTTTTCACCTTTCCTGTTTTGATTCATGTCTTCTTAGGAGCTAAGTGTTAGTGTACCACAGACATGAACCAGTAGAGGGAGTGTTAGGATAGCCTGCAGTTGGGAAACAAATGGAAAAAAGTTTTCCAGTGGCCAGCAAAAGAAAGCTATGCACAATTCAAGATCACTTGAGCATAGGCCTGCCAAACCTTCAAAGTAAATGGAATTGCTGAAATAAATCTATAACATTTTATGGGTCCCTTTGGTGTTTCTTTAACTTTCCCTAACTTTTAGACTGTGTATCTCTGTTCTTTCATCTCTTCAAGTATTTTATAATATATGAGTGAACATACAAAATATTGTTGCCTATCAATTTTATAAACTCGTATAGCTGTTACATACAAATGAAAAAGACATTTCTCTGTCCTCTATTTTAACAGAGGTGAAGAGTTGGTCTAATACTAAAACATCCGATACATTACTTTTAAGATCTATCAAGTATTTGTGTAACAGATTTATTTTCCCAATAAAATTCCATTTAAAACCAAAATCAGAAAACGTTATTATGTTCCCTAAGCACGTGCTGAAGAAAAAGGTAGATATGTGATTTCAGGTATAGCTTTAAGGGTTTGTTTATGATGTTCATTTAATCACCACAAATCCGTAGGATATGGGGCAGTTCTACTCTGTCCTACAGGGTTGCTGTGAGTTTGGATCAACTTGATGGCAACGAGCCTGCTGACGTTAGAAATGACTAAACTCTGAAATCAAGGAATCTGCTGAAATTACTAACTAGTTCTTAGGGAAGCCGAGATTCAAATCCAATCTATCTTCACTTTCCATTACAGACAGCGTGAATACTGACATCCACTAGATTTCAGGCACAAAGAAAAAGACAACAGTTGCAGTAAACTGAAAACTGAAGTGATTGGAAAAGGAGGCAGTCCATAAGTGACCTAAGGCAAGGAGTTTTAGTCATTTTCTTGCTCTAGGAAACAAGGGTGGTATAGTGGTTAAGTGCTATGGCTGCTAACCAAAAGGTCAGCAGTTCAGACCCACCAGGTGCTCCTTGAAAACTCTGTGGGGCAGTTCTACTCTATCCTATGGGGCTGCTATGAGTCAGAATCAACTTAGCAGCAGTAAGTTTGTCTGTCTGTCTGTCTGTCCATCTGTCTGTCATCCGTCTGTCTGCCTGCCTGTCTGTCTGTCTGTCATACTATTCTAACAAAGATACCACAAGTGGATGGCTCTAATAAAGGAAAGTTTATCCTCACACAGTCTGGTAGGCTACAAATCTGAATTTAGAGTATCTGCTCCAGGGGGAGGCTTTCCCTCTGTCGAATCTAGAGGAAAGTCCTTGTGTTGCATCAGTCTTTAGTCAGGCAGTATCTTGGCACAGGAACCTCAGGTCTGAAGGATTCGTTCTACTCCTGGGGCTGCTTTCTTTATGATGTGAGGTTCCCAACTCTCTATTTGCTTCCCTTTCCTTTTATCCCTTATAGGATAAAAGGTGATGCAAGCCACACTCCAGTGAAACTCCCTTTACAATAGCAGGGAGGTGACCTTAAGGATGGATTTACAGTCCCAGCCTAATCCCCTTTAACATCCAGTATAGGAAAATCACAAAATGGAGGGCAATCACACAATATTGGTAATCACAACCCAACTAAATTCTATACGTATTTTTTGGAGGACACCAATTCGAGCCATGGCAGAGGGATTGTTAATAAATGGCGCAGATACCATCATTCTCCCTTTCCTGTGCCTGTTGCAAACATGGCTAATCACTTTTAAACACTCCAAACCAAACCCATTGCCCTCGAGTTGATTCTGACTCACAGTGACCCTATAGGACAGGTAGAACTGCTCCAGAGTTTCCAGTGAGCCCCTGGCAGGTTTGAACTGCTGACCTTTTGGTTAGCAGATGTAGCATTTAACCACTATGCCACCAAGGTTTCCATTCCAACACTTAATTCCCCAGCAAATCCAGATACAGTCTCACAGTCTTCCTGAATGTAGCATGAAAAATACCTCATTACCATGCATGATTGCTGGAGATGAGGAGATCAAACTATTTGCCATTTCTATTCTAGGTAATAGGACATATAAATCTGAATAAAATCAAACTGAAAGTGACTGAATGAAACATATTTTCTAAAATAAAATTAGAACATCCAGCAAACATGCCAATGGAACGCACTGCTATTTTATAGACTATTTCTCATCAACATCTTCAAATACTTCACCTCACTCAACTGGTAGAAAAGCTCTACATATGCAATTAAGTCTATTATTCTACATGAAGTTAAGTTTTTGTTTTGTTTAAAAATGTATAGTACTATTTATTGCCATTTAAATAATCAAAAAATAATCCTTAATTTATGTAGGATTCCTGAGGATGGAAGTGCATGATATAAATACATTTTTCAAAAACCCAGGGCACATAGTTTTATAAAGTTAAAGGGGCCAATATTTACTTTCTTTGGAAGGTATCATTATAAAATATATTATACTTTCTCATCTTTTAAACAATATGCTGAGCATACTTTCTTTCCATTGCGATGAATCAAAGTCAATATTATAAACATACGTAAACCACACCAAACCCACTGCTGTTGAGTTGATTCTGACTCATAGCAACCCTGTAGGTCAGAGTAGAACTGCTCCATAGAGTTTCCAGGGAGCACTTGGTGGATTCAAACTGCTTACCGTTTGGTTAGCAGCCATAGCATTTAACCACCATGCCACCAGGGTTTCTGTAAACTTAAGTAGTTTATACAAACTTATGCACAGCATTATATAATCTTCTTTGCCATTTGTCCATCAGTTATCACATTTTACTATTATTATTGTTTCTATTTTTATCTTCTCTCAATGGCCACATCTTATTTTCTTGTTAGGAAGACTATGTAAAATTTAAAAAAAGTAGGTAGTCTTCAAAGGAGAATATGAAGTCTATGTGAGGGGGAGAAGGTGTCTTGATTTTCATGCTGGAGTTTTGTAGCAAATATATAAGACTCTCAGAGTCCAGATTTATATACTTTGAAATCTCATTTTTTGTTCTGAGGTGTTAAAGGCAAATGCTTTCTAACATCCTGGAACTGGGGAAATTAATGCAGATCCATAAAGGTTAACTTATAACTTTTTAATTCAAAGAAAAAGAAAGTTATGTATTTGAAGGCCTTTAATGATCTGAATTACAGTAACAGAGGCTTGGAGAGAACTCCAGGGGTTCTGGGATTGGCTCCTGCCTCCACTACCAACCAACTGAGTGACCCTGAGCAAGCTTTTTATGCCACTCTGGACTGCTGTTTTCTCATCTCCACAGAAGCAGACTGCATATCTATCAAACTTCCTTCTACCATTGTCAGAGCCTGTAGAAAATAAAACTACGTGTTATTATTTCCCCTGCAGAGATTCTCACCAAGTCCCAGTTTGATAAAACCTAGCTCCATAATGTTCTTTCCCATGCACCTGTCAGAACACATCTTGAAGAATGGGCTGAGCCAAACATAAAAATCCAGTTTTCTCAGACTCTAGTAATCAACCATGTACCCTGCAATGTGATTTTCCTGATTGTCTTGATTCTGCCCTTTCCATATCCAGACCTGCCTGGAACAGAACAAACACAGAGAAAATGACAGGCTATAAGACACTAAGATTAAAGCTCTCTAGGACCTTATTTAGCCCTGTCAGAGTAAAATAATCAGCAATTGATCCAACTGATTCCATGTACGTGCCATTTTCTATACTAAAATTTTAAAAAAAGTTAGACATTCACTTTGTGTACAAGGTTGCACATGTACAGAAGCATTCAGTGTTCAGCTGTCATCAAGACGATTCCAACTCATGGTGATCCCATGTGTCATAGTAGAACTGTGCTCCATTTGATTTTCAGTGGATGACTTTATGAAAGTAGATCTCCAGACCTTTTTTCTGAGGCATCTCTGGGTGGACTGAGTGCATTCAAATCCTCCACACTTAGAATTAGCATCTGATAGTGTTAACCATTTTGATACCACCAGAAGCAGTGTTAAGTAATTCTGATCTTTTTACCACTTAGTCTGAATCCAGTTGGAGTTTACGTCATATTAAATAAAAGTCTTATTAATAACATTAATGAAGTAGTCCCACAAAATTTCAAAAGGGAATTTCTGACCTAAATAAGAAGATAAATCCCAAATATATTTGGCTATTTTTAAATTAAAAAGGTGATTTTTAATTGTAAGTGAAATGTCAGTATCTTAAAATGGCCTTTTACAGAAAATTATATGACTAGTCATTACTCTGAATAACTTTGTAATGGAGACTATTAGGTTTCTTAATAGTAAGTCAATTTTTTTGCCATTTTCAGTTAGCTCAGTTCAATAGGATACAGAAAAGTTTTAAATTAAAAATCAGAGTCTATTGGGGTGGTAGTACAGAACAAAATTTTGTATGCCAGAAAAATTAAAAACAAGCATTTTGTATTTACTGTTCTATCCAAATTTTTAGAATATGTGACATTGTTCATCACATAATAGGTCCTTAATAAACATTTGTTGAATGACTGACAGAAGTGTATGACTTTCCCTACAATCACGTAGAAGCATTTATCAATAATTTTAAATTGAAAATGCAGAGATTTAATAATATAACATCAATTATGCCATATTTTAGTAAAGCTATTTTATTGAAGTAGATAAAAAATGAGATAATACTATTTACAGATGGCACACACACAGCTATTATAGAAGCAGAATCATAAGGTGTGTAAAAGAGCATGCATTGTGGAATTAAGAAAGCACTCATCTGAATCATACCCCATCAGTTTTTAGCTGTATGATCTTGATAAAGCTAATTGACTTCTCAACAATTTTTTTCTATAGTAAATTGATAATAAAAATATTTCTTATTTCAGAAATTTATTATAAGACTTCCTGCATGACACATCCAAGATGCATAAGAAATAGCTGTTGAATGACGGGGAATAAAATAATCATATATATATAACTGACTTAGTCATTTAGTGCTGCTGTGAAATACCACAAGTGGATGGCTTTAAAAAGAGAAATTTTATTCTGTCACAGTCCAGTAAGCTAAAAGGCCAAATTCAGAACATCAGCTTCAGGAGAAGACTTTCTCTTTTGGTTCTGGAGAAAGGTTCTTGGTGTCGATCTCCCCCTGGCTTGGGAGCTTCTGAGGCACAGGCTCCCCAAATCCCTTCCAAAGGATGTGCTGTGCTCCCAGTACTGCTTCTTGGTAATACGAGGTCCCCAACTCTCTGCTTGCTTACCTTACCTTTATATCCCAAGAGACTGCCTCAAGGCATAATACAGATTGAGTCCTGCCTCACTACCAAAACCACCACCCATTCTCCCTTACTGACATCATACAGGCAGGATTTACAACATATGGAAACATCACATAATACCAGGAGTCATGACTTACCCAAATTGCTACATTTCTAGGAAGACACAATTCAGTTCATGATAACAACATTAGGTATGTAATTCGTAAAAGTCCAAATAGCATTTACGTATGTGTTAACTGTTAATGTCTGTTTTGAGGATTTTGTTGTTAATCAGAAAAGCATAGTTTTATGCAGTATCTATACATATAAGCATGCCGAAGAAAACTAAGTCCACAGGAGCCAGGGTACAACCTTAAGGACAACCCACCTGGATTTAGAGACCGTTTCAGGAACACAGGTGATACACTGAGCACTGACACCAAAGACCAGAAGAATTGTGGAAGGGCATCAAGGACCTCACACATTAAAAAGGCAGGAAAGAAAGAAAAGACCAGAATGGATGTCAGAAGTGACTCTAAAATTTGCTTCTGAATGTAGCATAGCTAAAAGGAACCGAAGATATGATCATGTAAAAGAGGTGAACAGAAGATTTCAAAGGGAAGCTTGAAAAGACAGTCAAGTATTATAATGACATATTCAAAGAGCTGGAGATAGAAAACCAAAATGGAAGAACACATTTGGCATTTCTCAAACTGAAAAAACGGAATTAAAAATTGAAGACTCAAGTTGCAGTATTGAAAGATTCTGTGAGCAAAAAAATTGAATAACATGGAAGCATCAGAAGAAGATAGAAGGGACACATAGAATCACTGTGACAAAAAGAATTTGTCAGTGTTCAACCATCTCGGGAGACAGGTACCCAGTGGTACCGAGGGAAGAAGTCCAAGCTGCACTGAGGTGTTGGCAAAAAATAAAAGTCCAGGAATTGGCAGAATGCCAGTTGGGATGTTTTGACGAATGTATGCAGCCCTGGAAGTGCTCATTCATTCATGCCAATTAATTTGAAGGACAGCTAACTGATCAATCAACTGGAAGAGATCCATGCTTATGTCAATTCCAAAGAAAAATGATCCAACTGCAAGCAAATAGTATCTGTCATGGATTCAACTGCGACCCTCCCAAGAATATGTGTAGCCATTTGACTGGGCCATCCTTTTCAATATTTTCTGATTTTTCTATGCTATGCATCCTAATCTCTGCCTGTGGCTAGTAGATAGGATGATTATGTTAAAAGAGGATTAAGGTGGGACTATAACACCCTTGCTAAGGGAGTTTCCCTGGAGTGTGGCTTTCACCGCCTTTTATCCTTTCATCTTATGGGAGATTGAAAGAGGGAAGCAAGCAGAGAACTGGAAACTTCATACCATCAAGAAAGCAGCAAGCACTGGGAGCATGCAGTGCATCCTTCAGACCTGAGGTTCCTGCACCAAGATACTCCCTGAGCAAAGCCTGATGCAACAACAAAAAGACTTTTTTCCAGAGCTGACAGAGAGAAAACACTTCCCTTGGAGCAGACACTCTGATTGCTGGCTTGTAACCTACTGGACTGTCTAAGAATGAACTTTTCTTTGCTATAGCCGCCACTTGAAGTATCTCTGTGAGAGCAGTACCAGATGACTAAAATAATATCTAACAGTATCAGTAATGTCACATACAAATAAAATTTTGTGATAGGTAACTCAAAAGCAGTTGCAGCGGTACATCTACAGTGAGCTACCAGAAATTCAAGCCAGGCTCAGAAGAGGATGTGAAATTATGGATATCGATGTTAATGTCAAATGGATTTGGGCTCAAAGAAGATAATACCAGAAAGATATTTATCTGTACTTACTAACTACACATAGGTATTCAACTGTGTAAGTTAAAACAAATTATGGATAATATTATGAAGAATAGGAATTTCAGAACACTTAATTGTGCTTATGAGGAACCTGCTCACAGACCAAGAGGCAGTTGTTCAAACAGAACAAATGAGTCCTCCATGGTTTAAATCAGGAAAGGTACATATCAGAGCTGAATCCTTTCACCATACTTACTCAGTCTGAAGCTGGATTATACGAAGTAGAAAGGGACATCAGAACTGGAAGAAGGCTCACTAACAATCTGCCCTATGCAAATGACTGAAAGTGAAGAGGATTTGAAGTATTTATTGTTGAAGATCAAAAAGTACAGCCTTCAGTATGGATACTTCAACATAAAGAAAACAAAAATCCTAACAACTGGACCAACAAGCAATATCATGATAAACAGAGAAAAGATTGAAGTTGTCAAGGATTTCATTTTACTCAGATCCACTATCAACACCTATGGAGGCAGCAATCAAGAAATCAAATGACATACGTGTCTGCTGCAAAAGACCTCTTTGAAGTGTTTAAAGTGTTAAAAAAAAGATGCCTGATCCAAGCCATGACATTTTCAGTTTCCTCACAAACATGCAACAAGTGAACCATGAAATAAGGAAAACCAACAAAGAATTGGAATTATGGTGTTGGCAAATGATATTAAATATGCCATAAGCTGCCAGAAAAATGAACAAATTCATCTGAGAGGAAGGAGACAGAATGTTCCTTAGAAGCAAGGATGGCAAGACTTCATCTTACGTACATATCAGGAGGCACCAGTCCCTGAACAAGGGCATCGTACTTGTTAGAGAATCAATGAAAAAGAGAAACACTGCTAATGAAATGGATTGATACAGTGACTGCAACAAACGACACAAGCACAACAATAATTGTGAGGATGGTGCAAGACCTGGCAGTCTTTCGTTTGATTGTATGTATTAGTATCAACTCAACAGCACCTCGAAGCAGCATACATGTAACCAACTTGATCTAACTTGATGAAAGAAATTAATCCATCCCAATAGAAACAGTTTAATGGTCATTTTCATTTGACAGTTTGTTCATTTCCTCATGCATTCAACATGTCACAGGGAACCTAACTTCCTCTGGGGAATACTTCCAGGCTTATGGTTTCTTCTTCTAGTTTTGTCATACAAACATGTCCAGTCATTATAATAGCAATCTAGTTTCTGATTTTTTTTTTTCCCTTGACTTTGATCTACCAAGTCTTTAGGGACATTGCTTGCAAGATTTGCCTGTTGTTTTCCAATACCAAAACCCATATAGAAGTATTTCTACTAAACACTACAACCCTAGAAATAGGTGCTACTACCTCCCTCTAGGAGGACAAACAGTCAAGCACTAGACTAATGTCTGGTCCTGCGTTATCCTCTTCTGACAGCCCTTGCTGTAACCTCCACCTTACAACAGTTGCTATAATCCAATTTATTTCTTGAAATTTGGCTCCATCAAATCTTGACTGAAATTTTCTCTAATTCCCTTCTTTTCTAAAACTCAGTGGAGAAGAAGAAACACTTGACTACTAGCTAAAATATTGGTAGCTTGAGCTCACTAACAAGTGCCTTGAAAGAAAGATCTGGCAATTTTCTTCTGAAAGATCACAGCCTTAAAAGCCCTACAAAGTGCAGTTCTATTCTGCATATATCAACTCAACGGCAAAAACAACATCTTCCACTCATTTCTACTCCGCTGTTTAAAGGCATTATGAATTGGGAAACATCTGTTAATGGCTGTGAGCCACAATTTTTCTACTGGAAAAATGTTGTTGATGATGGGTGCCATCAAGTCAATTCTGACTCGTAGTGACCCGGTGCACAGCAGGACAAAATGCTGCCCTGTCCTGCACCATGCCCACAACCATTTTTATACTTATGCTTATTGTTGCAGCTGCTGTGTCAGCTCATCTTGTTGAGTATCTTCCTCCTTTTCAATTACCCTCCACTTTACCAAGCATAATGTCCTTCCTCAGGGGCCGATTCCTCCTGACAACATGTCCAAAGTATGTAAGATGCAGTCTTACCATCTTTGCTTCCAAGGAGCACTCTGATTGCACTCCTTCCAGAAGATATCTATTTGTTCTCCTGGCTGCCGATGATAACTCAATATTCTTCTCTGACACTGCAATTCAAAGGCATCAATTCTCTTTCAGTCTTCTTTATTGATTGCCCAGGTTTCACATGCATATGATGTTATTCAAAAGAACACGGCTTGGGACAGGAGCCCCTCAGTCTTTACTGTTCCACACTTTAAAGAAGTCCTCTGCAACAGACTTTCCCAGTGCAAAGCATCGTTTGATTTCTTGACTGCTGCCTCCATGGATGTAGATTGTGGGACCAAGTAAAATGACATCCTTGGCAACCTCAATCCTTTCTCCATTTACCATGGTGTTGCTCTCTGGTCCAGTTGTGAGGACTTTTGCTTTCTTGATGTTGAGGTGCAATCCATACTGATGACTGTGGTTTTTCATGTTCGTCAGTAAGTGTTTTAAATCCTCCTCCTTTCCAACAAGCAAGTTTGTATCATCTTGACAACAAGGTTGTTAATGAGTCTTCCTCCAATCCTGATTCCTCATTTTTCTTCATATAGTCCAGCTTGAATTATTTGCTACACATAAAGATTGAAAAGGTATGGTGAAACAATACAATCACAACACACACCTTTTCTGACTTTAAACCATGCCATGCTCCCTTGTTCTGTTCACATGACTATCTCTTAATCCATGTGCAGCTTCCTTCTGAACACAATTAGTTGCTCTGGATTGCATCCTTCACAACATTATCTACAATTTGTTATGATCTGCACAGTCAAATACCTTTGCATACTCAGTGAAACACAGATAAACATCTTTCTGGTATTCTCTAAAGATCCACCTGACATCAGGAATGATATCCCTGGTTCCACATCCTCTTCTGAATCCAGCTTGAATTTCTGGCAGTTCCTTGTCGACATGCTGTTGCAATCACTCTTGAATGATCTTGAGCAAAGTTTTACTTGCTTGTGATACCAATGATGTTATTCAACAATTTCAGCATTTGGTTGGATCACATTTCTTGGGAATAGGCACAAATACAGGCCTCTTCTAGTCAGTTGGGCAGGTAGCTATCCTCTAAATTTCTTCAAAGACGAGAGAGCACTTCCAGTGCTACATCCACTCTTTGAAACACTTCAATTGCTATTCCACCAATTCCTGGAGCTTTGCTTTTTGTTAACGCCTTCAAGGTAGGTTCGACTTCTTCCTTCAGTTCCATTGCTTCCTGATTGTGTGCTACCTTTTGAAATGGTTCTACATCGACCAATTCTTTTTGATATAAATTCTCTGTGTATTCCTTCCATCTTCTTTTGATGCTTCCTGAATCATTTAATATTTTCCCTGCAGAATCCCTCACTGTTGCAACTCAAGGCTTGAATTTTTGCTTCAGTTCTTTCAGCCTGAGAAATGCATAATGTCTTCTCCTTTGATTTTCTATCTCCAGTTCTTTTCACATGTCACTATAATACTTTGTCTTCTCAAGCTGCCCTTTGCAAGCTTCCATTTGGTTCTTTTACTTCATCATTTCTTCCTTTTGCTTTAGCTACTCCGCATTCAAGAACATGTTCCAGTGGCTCTTATGACATCCAATTTGGTCTTTTCTTTCTTTCTTGTCTTTTTAATGACCTCTTGCTTTCTTCACGGATGATGTCTGATGTCATTCTACAACTCATCTGATCTTTGGTCATTAGTATTAAATGCATCAAATCTGCTTTTGAGACAGTCTCTAAATTCAGGTTGGATATACTCAAGGTCATACTTTGGCTCTTGTGGACTTGTTCTAGTTTTCCTCAGTTTCAGTTTGAACATGCGTGTTGAGTAATTGATGCTCTGTGCCTCAACCAGCTCCTGGTCTTGTTCTGATTGCTAATATGGAGCTTTTCCATTATCTCTTTTCCACTAATGTGGTCAGTTTGATTCCTGTGTATTTCATCTAGTGAGGCCCATATGTATAGTCACCATTTATACTGATAGAAAAAGGTGTTTGCAGTGAAGAAGTTGGTCTTGCAAAATTCTGTCACAGGATCTCTGGTATCATTTGTTTCACCATGGCCATATTTTCTAAATACAAATCTTTCTTTGTTTCCAGGTTTTGCATTCCAATCGCCGGTAACTATCAATGCATCCTGATTGCATGTTTGTCCCATTTTGGACTGCAGAAGCTGGTAAAAATCTTCGATTTCTTCATCTTTGGCGTTAGTGTTGGTGCGTAAATATGAACAATAGTTGCATTAACTGACCTTCCTTGTGGACGTATGGATATTATCCAATCATTGACAGCATCGTACTTCAGGACAGATCTTGAAATGTTCTTTTTTGACAATGAATGCAACACCATTCCTCTTCAAGTTTTCATTCCCTGTATAGCAGACCACATGATTGTCTGATTCAAAATGGCCAATACGGATCAATTTAGGCTCACTAATCCCTAGGATTTCAATGTTCATGTGTTACACTACATCAATGATTTTCAGTTTTCCTAGGCTCATATTTCATACATTCCAAGTTCCAATTATTAATAGATGTTTGCAGCTATTTCTTCTCATTTTGAGTTGCACTACTTCAGCAAATGAAGGTCCTGAAAGGTTTCCTCCATTCACCTTGTTAAGGTTGACTCTACTCTGAAAAGTCAGCTCTTCCCCAGTCATCTTTTGAGTGGGGAGTCTCATTTTCTGGCACTATTTCTGACAGTGATTCACTGCTACTCACAAAGTCTTCACTGGCTAATGCTTTTCAGATGTAAGCTACGGGGTCCTTCTTCCTGATCTGTCTTAGTCTGGAAGTTCAGTCTGCAGTGGGTGATCCTGCTGGTATCTGAATACCAGTAGTACAGCTTCCAGCATGATAAACATACAAACCCCCACAATATGACATACTGGAGGATCTGAAAGATAGGAATAATGAATAATAATAATTAACTTCCTTACCTAATTCAAGTGGATGCTGTTGTTGTTGTTGGATGTTGTCAAGTTGAGTCCAACTCACAGCCTTTCCATGTGACAGAGTAGAACTGTCCTACAATGTATTCTCGGCTATAATCATTGCAAAAGCAGAGGTCAATGGGTCTTTCTCCAGAGGAGCAATTGAGAGGGTTCAAACTACTGCTCTTTTAGTTAGCAGCTAAGTACTTCCCCATTGTACCACCAGAGCTCCTTAATGCGCAGGGCTGAATATAAGAGAAATACATGAAAATGTTTTCTAAAACATAAGTTATTGTGTTAAACACAAAATTATATTAATTTTTTTTTAAAAAAAGAGCCATGTTTCAAACTGTACATAGGAAAAAAATGAGAGGGAGAAGTTGGAAGAACTAATTAGCAAGTAGTTACTAAAGCTACTATGAAGGGCATTTCATTTAACTATCAAAGCAACTTTATGAAGCAGGTATTATTATCTTATCAGTAAGTACCTTGTTTGGAGCCATGTACTTAATTATCCAAGTGTTACACTAAAAGTTAAAAAATTTATGTGAATCTCTCTGATGAGATTAAGAAGAGACCTAGAGAAAATTTCAGTGAAGATTTGATGGAGCAGAATTTCAAGAAATAGATAGAATTATAGCAAGTGCTATAAAGTTAGGATAATGCAGAACTGAGTAGTGTCTCCTATTGTATGCAGGGTCACTATGAGTCAGAACAAACTTGACAGCACCCTAACCACAACAGCAACATAGCAAGTGTTCAGTCAAGAAGAAAATAGGGTGACTATTAGCGCCTGTGTAAAAGGAATAAAGAAATCTATGAGGACTACCTCAGGGCTTGAAAGGGGGGCTACCACCTAACCCTGGAAACATTCTAGTCTTTTTGACCAACTGAAATTTCACTTATAAACAGCTAAACACCTTCTTGTTTATATTAGAATTCTTGCCTCTCTGATAACAACTGAGCCATCTTCCACTTGATTTTATCAGTGGAAGAAACCATCCCGGATGTTTATCCCAATATTTAATGTAAATGTTCCAGATAATTACAATAATTCATTGTTTATTTCACTAAGCACAAAAAAAAAATCCACTAGTGAATGGGAACAATCAGTACATAACATATCACAAAGTGTAGAATATTTAATACTGTTGGGAGGGTATAATCTTGAAAAGCAAATGTCTTCCTATTCTCTAAATGGCATTTAACTTGGTGTCTTAGTCATATGGTGCTGTTCTAACAGAAATACCACAAGCGGATGGTTCTAACAAAGCAAGTTTATTCTTGTGCAGTTCAGTAAGTTAGAAGTCAGAATTCAGGGTGTTGACTCCAGGGAAACACACTCTCTCTATTGGCCCTGGAGGAAGGCTCTTGCGTTCCATCAGCCTTTGATTTGAGAGCCTCTTGGTGTAAGAACCTCAGGCCTGAAGGACACACTCTACTGCTAGCACTGCTTTCCTGACGGTAGGAGCTTCCCAATGCTCTGCTTGCTTCCCTTTCCTTTTATCTCTTGTAGGACAAAAGGCAGTACAAGCCTCATTCTGGAAAATCCCTTTATGTTGGAGGAAGGAGGTGATCTAGAAAGGGTTTTACAGACCCACCTAATCGTCTCTACCATAATCCAGTCTGTTAATCACAGGCAGAGATTAGGATTTATAGCGTAAGAAAGTCACAAAATGCAGGGCATTCACACAATACCAGAAATCATGGCCCAGCCAAATAGCTACACACATTTTGTAGGGAACACAATAGAATCCATGACACTTGGCATGACAAAGAAACATTTTAAAGAGTAATTATGGAACAAAAGCTATTTTGCCAGTGTAAAAACTGGAAAAAGAAATATATTTTACAGAAAGGAAACTTTTGACAGAACCTTGAGTTTAATCACAAGCAACAAAATTAGTGAATGAAAGGCTTAACTTTCTTTAGGGAGAATTTGGCAAAGAATTTATTTTTGACTCAGCCTTAACAGAGAAGAGTTGGTATACTATTTCCAAATGAAATTTTAAGTGAGACTGTTAACACAAACCACCTTTATTGTTTTGCATCCAGCTAGGTAATTATACACTAACAGATGTAGAATATGTCATCTGGAAACCCTCCAGAGACCAAGAAAGCAATAGAAGCTTTCAAGAAAGCCAGGAATTATTGGAGACTCTTCAGATTCTATAAGTAGGGACCACTGAGTCAGTTAGAGCAGTGAGTTGTTAACATAGCTATACTGTCCACAGCTACTTCATCCAGGACTGGGTTCTTACTCAATCTTTCTTTCTATACAACAAATCAAAAGAGAAAACACATTTCCAATGAGTGAACTGACTTATATGCGACTGTTCCATTTGTTGGGTTTTGTTTCTTTTTTTCTTGTTGTTTTGGCATAATTCTATCTTTCTTATAAGGTAGACTATTAAATTCATCTCTAAGCCAACCTGAAACCAAGAAAAGGAAAAGAATTTTCCTTTTCTTTTCTTTCCTTTTCTAGAGTTATACACTCAAGATCTTTTCTAATTCTGGTACATGTACAAGTATTGCTGATTTTATTTATAAAAGCTTTAAGTACTTTTGCTTCTCAAATATTAATACTGATTATGGACATAAGTAATGGAAAATATGATTGAGGATCAATAGGTTATTTCTAAATGCATTCTGAAAGAGAGATTACATGTATTCTCTACAGAAAAATATATGTATATATAAGGCATGTTGCCGTTAGATGCCATCGAGTCAGCTCCAACTCATAGGAACTCTATGCACAACGCAATGAAATACTGCCCAGTCCTGCGCCATGCCCAAGGTTGTTTTCATGCCTAAGCCCATTGTTGCAGCCACTGTGTTAATTCATCTTGTTGAGAGTGTTTCTCTTTCTTGCTCCCTCTCCAGTTTACCAAGCATGATGTCCTTCTCCAGGTACTTATCCCTCCTGGCAATGTGTCCACACTAGGTAAGTCACAGTCTCCAAGGAGTACTCTTTCAAGGAACACGGTATTTGTTCTTTTAGCAGTCCATGGTATATTCAATATTGGCTCTCAACATCACAATTCAAAGACAACAATTGTCTTCCTTAGTCATTGCTCAGCTTTCACATGCATATAATGTAATTGAAAATACCATGGCTTGGATCAGGCACACTTTAGTCTTCAAGGTGACATCTTTACTTTTCAATACTTTTAAAGGACTTTTACGCATATTTTCCCAATGCAATGTGTCTTTTGATTTATTGACTGCTGCTTCCATGGGCATAGATCATGGAATCAAGTAAAATGAAATACTTGACAACCTCAAACTTTTCTCCATTTATCACGATGTTACTTACTTATCCATTTGTGAGAATTTTTGTTTTCTTGATGTTGAAGTAATACACCAAAAATCTAAGTGCCGTCGAGTCACCTCCAACTCATGACAGGGTATACATAATTGACTTCATTCTATTTTAATACATTATTTCTAGGAAAAGATTTTATGATGTAAATTAAGCATAACAAAAGTTTACATTATTATGAATTTAAAAAGTAAGCTATTGCTATACTTTCTGCATGACATCTGTAGAGTAATAAAAATATTAAATACAAGGTCTGACAATAAACTTAGTGAACTCATTGCTGAATATCACTACTGTCACCTTTGAAGTACTCCCCTTGGAAAACTATGCACTGAAACCAGCGCCTAGTTCACTCTTCAAAGCAATTTTGGAACTCTTTTTCTGAAAGGGCCATCAGAGCTGTGATTTGTATTACCCTTGGAGTCCTGGATGTCATCAAAATGTCTTCCTTTCAATATTTCCTTTATCTTCGGGTAAGCAAAAAAGTCATTGGGGGCCAGATCAAGTAAGTAGGGCGAATGTTCCAATACAGTTATTTGCTTACTGACTAAAAACTCCCTCACAGACAACTATACAATTAAGTTTGTGAACTTGGCACCATGCCACCATTCACAATGGTCCTTGCAGAAAGAGTTCCAGATTGCTTTGAAGGGTGGAATAGTGCTAGTACCAGTGCATAGCTTTCCAAGGGAAGTACTTCAAAGTTGACCAGAGTGATATTCAGCAATGAGGTATGTGGCACTTAGAACAGTTAAGTTCACGAACATAATTGCCAGACCTCATATTGCAAAACTGTACATTAAATAAATTTATTTTGAATTATGTAGTTTTGTACTATATTGGAACTACTTTAAATTTAACCATTTTGAAGCCATCCTTTGCTTTTTTCCTTCAAAATCCACCCATTTCCTTAAGGTGTCAGTTAGTATAGTTTAGCTTATGCTGTATCAAAATCTCACACAAAAAAAAAATAACACTGACGTTTTGCTCTTGGAAAGGTAGGGTTAGGTCCAGGCAATTAACTCCCTGTGGCAACTTCTTTGTCAAACTCTCCATACAGTTGCACAAACAGAAACACACCACTTTCTCCCTTAGACTACTGGGACTACCTAACTATAGGGGAACTAGCATATTCAGTCTCCCATGTGTCTAGAAAGAGAGAAGAAAACTAACCACTGAGGAGCACCAGTAACCAAATGCTGATGAGCACCAGTAAGTTTAGCAGGTCTCCCGGTAATCAAGGTTATAAGTATACATATATATGTGTATATGTTTGTATATACATGAAATATTTTTGAAATATTTTTTAATTTATACTTTTATATTCACAAACAATTGACATTTCTAAAAAGGAATTGAGGTTGTCATTATGTTGAATTGCTGTTGTGTCACATCAAGTCTAGTCCAATTCATAGCGACCTTATATGACGAATAGAGCAGCCCCATAGGCGGTATTTTTATGCTGAATTACCTTACATTTATCTTGTGGTTTTAATTTATTTTTGCTTTGAAATATACCTGGGAAATAGCACTATTGTGAATTTAATTATGTCTCCCCCAAATATATACTGAATTCTACCCCCTATACCTGTGGATAGAGCAGGAAACCCTAGCGGTGCAGTGGTTAAGTGTTACAGCTGTTAACCATAGGGTCAGCAGGTCAAATCTGCCAGATGCTCTTTAGAAACTCTATAAGGCAGTTCTACCCTGGCCTATAGGATCGCTATGAGTCATAATTCACTCAACAACAGTGATTGCCTACGGATGGGGTCCCTGGATTGCACAAACAGCTAACACACTCAGCTGCTAGCCAAGAAAAAAGATTGGTGACTTGAGTTCACCCACAGACACCTTGAAAGAAAGGTCTGGTGGTCTACTCCTGAAAAATCAGCTACTGAAAACCCTATGGAGCACATTTCTATTCTGATACACATGAAGTCACCATGAATCAGAGCTGGTTATTCTTGTACATATAATGCAGTCACCTGTAAAGATGTTACCTTGAAGACTAAAATGCATCCATCCAAGCCATGGTATTTTCATTCTCATCATATGCATGCGAAAGCTGGGCAATGAACAAAGATAGAAGAAGAATTCATGCTTTTGAATTGTGGTATTGGGAAGAATGTCGAAGGTACCATGGACCACCAAAAAAACAAACATATTTGTGCTGGAAGAAGTACAGCCACCGTGCTCATTGGAAGCAAAGATGGTAAGATTGCATCTTACATACTTTGGCCATGTTGTCAGGAAGGATCAGTCCCTGGAGAAGGACATCCTGCTTGGTAGAGTAGAGGGTCAGTGAAAAAGAGGAAGACCTTAGATGGGACAGATTGACAAAATGGGTGCAACTATGGGCTTAAGCATAAAATAATTGTGGACATGGTGCAAGACTGGCAGTGTCTCAACCAGTTGTTCATAGAGTCACTACGAGTCTCAACCGACTCTACGGCACCTAACAACAACAACAATCACACTCTGCTCTTCAATGTAATACAATCAGTCAGTTTATGAGGTCATACCAGTATACGGTAGATCCTAAACCTAACAACTTCTGAATTATAAAAAAAGCAGCATAGACACACAGACAAACATGCAGACACGGGAAGAAAAAGCCAACACTCTCGTGACAACCCAGGCAAATGAATCTACAAGTCCAGGAATTTTGAGAATTTCCCAGTTACTAATCTGCTGCTTTCAAGTCGATTCTGACTCATGGTGACCCTATAGGACAGCATAGAACTGCTCCATAGGGTTTCCAAAGAGCTCCTGGCAGATTCAAACTGCTGACCTTTGATTAACTGACATAGCACTTAACCACTATGTCATGGAATTTCCTTGCTAATTACTACAAACTAAAACAGATTTCTAAAAAAGAAGAAAAAAAAGTCCCCCTAGAACTACACCCTGAATATGAATTTCTAGCTTCCTTGACTATGAGAAAATGAATTTCTACTCTTTAACATTATCCATTTCTGGTGTTTTTGTTATAACAGCAGTAGAACACTAAGTGTCTGATTTCTTTCCATGCTAGAATACATAACATGAGCATGGATCTATTGAGAGCTACAGAAAAAAAAAGCCATAAAATTGAGTGGTGTTCATTATAAAGAAAAGGATGTCATGCATTCATGAAACACTACTGAAGAACGCAAAAAATAACTTGGTGAAAATGAAAAAAATGGAGCATCAAAATTCATGAAGAAGATGTGCTTCAACTTGAAAAAAGTAAAGAAAGGAAGGGAAAGCCTCATATCAGACAATCTTCATCCAGAAAAAAAAAAAAAAGATTTTAAAAAGAAACTAAGAATAAGACAGGCAAAGTCAAGAACTAAATGAAAATTCCAAAAAACTGGTGTAGCTATAGGTGCAAGCAGTTATGGGTGTATTACCACAGGGATTAAACAAAATTACCTATAGTAGACTGGAGTGCACAAGAACTCTGGGACAGTTAATCTGAGTTTCAAAAACCATTACCAGATTCTGTCTCTGGTACTGATTTCTGTGGTATTCATAGGAAGTTTCTCATGGTTGCAATCTCTCTCTAGCTTGGAAATATTCTACATCTTTGTCCACTGTTAAAGGTTGAATTGTGTCACTGAAAAAGCGTTGTTGATGTCCTAACCCCAGGTGCCTATGAATGTGACCTCGTTTGGAAATAGGGTCTTTGAAGTTGTTATTAGTTAATATAAGGTAATACTGCAGTAGGGTGGGTCCCAATTCAATGATGGCTGATATCTTATCAAAAATAAGTAAATAATATAAACAGACAGGAGGATGGCCATATAAAGATGAAAGCAGAGAAGAGAGTGATGCATCTATAAGCCAAGGAATGTCAAGAACCATCAGAAGCTAGGAAGAGGCAAGGAATAGTACTCACCCAGAGCCTTCAGAGGGACAACGGTCCTGACACCACACTGCTTTCAAACCTACCTCCTTCAGAACTGTCAAATAATTAATCACAGTTGTTTTAAGACTTCAGTTTGTGGTGCTTTTTGTAACAGCAGCTCTATGAAACTAAGGCATCATTAGTTTCAGAAGTTTAGATACCAGAAGATGTGCCTAACAGTCTGACAATGGACCAGAAACACCGATGGAACTTATAAATAACAGAGATATCAGAGTCCTATTATAAGACTACCGAGGGGCGGAGTCAAGATGGCAGACTAAACGCATGTCTCCCTAAATCCCTCTGGAAACCAAGACCTGATATGATAGTTAAACAGAGCCTTCTGGACACCTACTGAGCCTTGGGATGTGGCATAGGGCTGTTAATTTGGACTTCATACCACTGAATGCTAAACCTCCTCTTTTTCACTGACCCCACTCTCAGTGAGCACAGGCTTGCACAGACCAAAGGTAACTCACTGTTTTGATTTTTTTTTTTTTGCCTCTGTCTTGGCCAGTGGGCAGAACTGGGACTTGACTAGCTGCTGGTCTTGGACGCATTGCTGATGGGACCAACAATCGTAATTGCAAGGTTCTGAGAGCCTGGCTTTGGACTACACACCTCAGCTCTTCTGGCCTATCAGGAAATGAAGAAGCCCAGGCAGAAGCCCCAACCAGACTTGGTTCTTAGTCTGGGAGGTGGCTCCTGCGAGGGGGAGAGTGCTTTTCTAGCATGGAGGAGGTGTTTTCAACACTGTCGCCAGGGTCTGGGGCCCAGGGGTGGAGGCTGTGGAATCTGGGCAGTTCAGGACTCTTGGCCTCTCTATATGCCAGGAGCCTGGTCCTGGCTGGCTGGCGAGCTTATGCAGGATGCCATCTTGTCTTGATGGGAGGCGGGGTTATCCGTACAGAAGCCTCAGCTGGACCTAATTCCTAGGCTGGGATGCATTTGCTACCCAGAAGAGACTGTTTTTCCAACAGAAAAGCAGAGCTCTACACAATATCACCTACAGCTGGGGTCCAACAGCAGAGGCCAGCAAGCCAGTAGCCTTTCTATATTTTGAGCTAGTTTATAACATCGAATGTTCGATATAGAGGGTTGCCGTGAATCTGATCCAACTCGACAGCACTTGGCTGGCTGGCTACTTTGTCAGCTGGGAAGAGGGACGTAGACACCTGAAAACCTGACTGACTTTGGAAGGTGCCAAATACTTTTTACTTCTCATCTTAAGTTGGCCTAGAGAAACAACAGTGGTACATCTTCATAGCATCTCTCCCAGACTCTATTGACCGACATGATGCTCAAAAAGCAGCAAACATTGGAGAGGACAGTAACCCAGAAGTCACCAATGGCATCAGAAGGCCCCCAAAAGAAACTACCTCAGAACTTCACAAAGAAGCTTTTCTGAAACTATCAGAAGGTGAATACAAAAGGATAATACACAGAGCCCTACTAGAGCTTATACAAAATGCAGCAGAGCAAAATGAAAAACTAAGCAAGCTGTTCGATCTGATAGAATATCAGTACTCTGAAATCCAACAGATCAGGAACAAAATCAAAGACATAGAAACTTCAATTCAAAGCCAAGAAAACAGAATGGAACAAATGGAAAAGAGAATTTCTGATTTGAAAGACAGAGCCACTGACTTCAGCATTTATAAGGAGAAATCAGAAAAAAAGAAAAATGAAAAATGAAGAAGCATTAAGAAGCATGTGGGACTCTATTAAGAAGAACAATCTATGATTAATTGGAGTTCCTGAACAGGGTGAGACACCTGAGAACACAGACAGTACTGTGGCTGAGATGCTGACAGAAAACTTCCCAGAAATTATGAAAGAAGAGAATATAGATATCCAAGATACACCTCGAACACCACTCAATATAGATCTCAATAGAAAGAATCCAAGACATATTATAATCAAGCTTAACAAAATGAAACATAAGCAGAAACTCTCAAAGGCAGCAAGACTCAAAGAAAAGCTAACATTCAGAGGGAAACCCTGTAGGCTGTCATCAGATTTCTCAGTAGAAACGATGCTGGCACGAAGACAGGCATGACACATTCAAAGCCTTGAAGGAGAAGAACTTCCAACCAAGAATTATATATCCTGCAAAACTATCTTTTAAATATGAAAATGAAATTAAGACATTTGCAGATAAACAGAAACTCAGAGATTTTGTTAAAACCAAACCGAAGCTACAAGAAATACTGAAAGAATCTCTTGGCTTGGATGAACGAAACCACTGACTTCGTGTTTTAGAAGGACACATTATCCAGAATCCTACTCAGTTAGGGAAGGCTCCAAACTCAGTCAAAGCTATGATAGTGAAACAAATCATCTAGTGATCATATCAGGTAAACTGTGACATGATCATATTAAAAAGAGGGGTGTACTACAGTCATTATAGTCCTTCAAGATGGAGAGGAAGTTGACAAGACTGGTAGCAAACAAAATTGGGGTTGTATATAGTTTATTAAGTGGGATCATAGAGGAAGCTGTAAAACACAATAAAGAAGCAACATACCATATCAGGAAATGTAATGCAGGAGTCTCAACAACCAGAAAACCAACCCTGAAAAAGGTGAAAAATCAACTCTCAAAGAAGGTCGCAGAACAGCTTAATAAGCATGACAGAGAAAACATCAACTCAAAAATAAACATATTACAATGGCAGCACTGAACACATACCTATCAATAATTACATTGCATGTGAGTGCTCCAGTAAAGAGACATCCACTGACATCTTGGATCAAAAGACATGACCTATCTATATGTTGCCTACTCACCTTAGACCTGAAGATAGGAACAAACTGAAAATTAAAGGATGGAAGAATATTTATCAAGCTAACAATGAACAAAGAGCAGATGTGGCAATTCTAATCTCAAATAAAATCAATTTTAATGTAAAATCCACCATCGTGGACAAGGATGGACACTCTTTGTTACTGAAAGGTTCAATACACAAGCAGGACTTAACAATATTAAATATTTATGCACCTAATATTAAAGCACCTAAATATGTCAAATAAACACTGAGTACACTCAAAAAGGAGATAGATCACTCCACAGTAATAGTAGGAGACCTCAACACTTCACTCTCAATATTAGACAGATAGTCTAGAACAAAAGCTCAAAAAAGATACAGAAAACCTTATTGCCACAATTAACCATCTAGATCTCATCGACCTATACAGAACTTTCTATCCATCAGCAGACAACTACACCTTCTTCCCCAGTGCACATGGAACATTCTCCAGAATAGACCATGTCTTAGGACATAAAGCAATTCTCAACAAAATTCACACCACTGAATAAATGCAAAGCATCTTCTCAGATCATAAAACCATAAAAGTCTAAATCAATAGCAGAAAAAAACACAGACAGAAAATGGAACTCATGAAAACTGAACAACACCTTGCTCAAAAAACCATGGGTTATAGAAGAAATCAAGGATGAAATAAAGAAATTTATGGATTCCAATGAGAAGGAAAACACTTCTGACCGGAACCTATGGGATACAGCCAAAGCAGTGCTCAGAGGTCAGTTTATCTCCATAAATCCACACATCTGTAGGAAGAAAGAAACCACATCAAAGAACTGACCCTACAGCTTGAACACGTAGAGAGAGAACAACAGAGGAACCCCTCAGTCACCAGAAGAAAACAGATCATAAAGATCAGAGCAGAACTCGATGAACTGGAGAACAGAAGAACAATTGAAAAAATTGAAAAGATCAAAAGCTGGTTTGTTGAAAAGATCAACAAAATTGACAAACCATTAGCTAACCTTACTAAAGAAAAACAGGAAAAGAAATAAACGAAATAAGAAATGTGAGGGGAGTGGTCACAATCCAGCAGAAATCAAAAATATCATAGCTGAATGCTATGAAAGACTGTATTCTAACAAATTGGGAAACCTAGAGGAAATGGACAAATTCCTTGATTCATATCACCTACCCAAATTATCACAAAGTGATGCAGAACAACTTAAGAAACCCATCACAAAGGAAGAGATTGAAAAAGTCATCAAAAAACTGCCAACCAAAAAAAGCCCAGCCCAGATGGCCAGATGGCTTCACTGCAGAATTCTGCCAAGCTTTTAGAGAAGAGTTATCTCCAATACTACTGAGACTATTTCACAGTATAGAGAGGGATGGAATACCCCCAAATTCATTCTAGGAAGCCAACATAATCCTGCTACCAAAGCCAGGGAAAGATCCAACCAAAAAGGACAATTACAGACCGATGTCGCTCATGAATTTAGATGCAAAAATTGTCAACAAAATTCTTGCCAATAGAATACAACAACATATCAAAAAAATAATCCATCATGACCAAGTTGGATTCATACCAGGGATGCAAAGCTGGTTCAACATCAGAAAAACAATGAGTGTGATCAACCACATAAATACCACAAAATACAAGAATCACCTGATCTTGTCTATTGAGGCAGAAAAGGCACTTGATAAAGTCCAACACCCATTCATGCTCAAAACTCTCAGCAAAATAGGAATACAAGGCCAGTTCCTCAATGCAATAAGGGCCATTTATACAAAGCCAACTGCCTAAGTCATCCTGAATGGAGAGAGACTGAAACAGTTTCCCTTGAAAACAGGAACTAGACAAGGATACCCACTCTCACCTCTCCTATTCAACGTTGTACTAGAAGTTCTAGCCAGAGCAATTAGACGAAATCCAAGAATAAAGGGCATCTGCATCAGCGAAGAAGAACTAAAAATCTCCCTATTTGCAGATGATACGATTGTATATGCAGAAAAGACCAAAGAATCCATAAGGAAACTACTCAAGCTGATAGAGGATTTCGGCAAAGTCTCAGGATAAAAGATAAACGTAAGTAAATCAGTAGGATTCCTTTATACCAAAAATGAGATTATTAAGGAAGAAATCACCAAGTCAATACCATTTACTATAGCCCCTAAGAAGATAAAGTTCCTAGAAACAAGTCTAACCAAAGAAATAATAGATCTTTACAAAGAGAACTACAAACCCTTTCTACACACCACAGTCCACGATAGCAAAAAGTTGGAATCAACCCAGATGCCCAACAACAGAAGAATGGATGGGTAAACTTTGGTATATATACTCAACTGAGTACTATACGCTAATAAAGAACAACAATGATAGCAGGAAACATCTCTCAATTTGGTCTCAACTGGAGGACATTATGTTGAGTGAAACTAGTCAGCAACAGAAGGACAATTATTATATGAGACCCCTACAATAAAAACTTAAAAGCATACTCATACATAACAGAAAAGACCCTTTGATGGCTACAAGGGTGGGGAGGGTGAGAGGGCAGGAGTGCAAGGGGCAAGGGTTTAGATTAGATAGTTGTTAGAAATTTGGTTGGGTGAAATTGATGACAGTACACATTAGTAAGAAGATCAATATTAACAGGACTTTGACACAACTCGTGTACTCCTCCTCTCTTAACCCAATATTGCACAGACTATGTACACTTTCATTTTTTATTTAAGAAATAAATAAAAAGAAAAGGATGAAAACAGAATGAAGACTTGGTTTTAAGACTATGAAGAGCTGTCTTTCCTTCTTCTGTCCAAAATCACCACAAACCAAAATGGAAATCAAGACACTGAACACCCAGATCTGTCATCTGTTTCATCCTCTATTTGTACTCCAAATCACAATATATGAAGATGGAAAGTATATAAAGGAAATTTAAATAATTTAGCATAAAAGGAAAGAAAATCAAAGTTAAGTTTCTAAAGGAGGCTCTGCACAGAAATAAACCCATTATACTACCATCCACCCTCTCCTACAGACTTAGAATATTCTAGGAACCAGATACAAGATATATACGTCAAGAACATATGGGAGAAAACAAAAAGAATGTTTGAATGTTTACATGAAAAGAAACTGAACCTACCCTACCCAGGCAGGTTTCTAAGCTTCTTCCTCCTTCTAGAGTCAGTATGTTTATTCTCTTGAGAAATCAAGGCAGAAAGACTCTAAACTAAGAGACTCCAAATATAGAGAAGGATGGAAGTAAAGTGCCAGTATGAACTGATTGGTTCCACTGCTCCCATTTCCAGCCTACTCTCAGAATGCTGTGTTGTCAGTCAGGCTTATACCACCTAGATTAAATATGCAAGAATTCTTCTGTAAAAAAGAAAGGGCTGGCTCAATATGAAATGCTCACAGACACCAATATTCTAATGTTTCCCCTTCCTCCTTTAAAAAAAAAGGGGCTTGCTAACCACTTTCAGCCAACAGTGGCTATATGACAATTAATTAAAATTGAAACTCTTCTGTGAGTTTCCTGCAAAAGCTTTTTCTCTTCTGAGTCAGATACCAGCCTTTTCCATCCACCTTTCTTTTATTACTGGAAGGCAGGTACAATGACTGTGTCTATTTCATTCATGACCATGAGGTAAAGATCTGGAAACAAAAGAGGTCACAGTGCACTCATTAGTGAGCTCTTAAGACTGCCAGGAATGGTATTTGTCTGGACCGTTTATGATGCAGGAAATACAAAACCACATTTGTTTAATATTTTATAATTGTTTTTTGTGTTATATACAGCTGAAAACATTCCTAGCTGACTCAACTACTTCCAGCAGTCTATCAGACAGTCGGCTTATGAATGTATTATATTCAAAAACTGGAAAGTTCAGTGTGTCAACATTAAGATACAACATCAAATGAATTCCTATTCCATTCTTTTATTTCATTTTTGGCTCTACTTAAATGCCTCAAAACTAATGAGCAAAATATGTGCTAGGATAGCCTCATGCAGTTTCAGGCAAGTCTAATTTTTAGGAGGTATTTCAGTATGCAAAGACCAATCTATCTCCCTTTCTAATGTCTTCTCATTGATCACACTTTAACCCTTCAAGTAAGTTGCAGAATATTTCCTTTCTGGTTTTTATGTCTGTGTTTAGTCATTCCACCTACAATCTAGCCACAGTTTCCAAATCATCCTTATCTGTTTCCAATCCCCTAAGTACTTTCTACTCTGGTAGTATCTCTCCTAATATGTGGTATCAAAAGTGTGCAGTAGATTCCAGGTATCTTAACTATGCTTAGTAAAGTGGGACCATGTCTTTGTCTGTACAGAAATCTATTAACCTGTTTGAGGTTACACTGCTCTGGGAGGGTTCTTGGTGATACAGTGATTAAGCAGTCAGCTGCTAACAAAAATATCAACTGTCTGAACCCACCAACCATTTCACTAGAGAAAGATACGGCAATCTGCTGCCATAAACATTACAGCCTATGGGACTCTAAAGTAGTGAGTTTTTGGTTGTTCTGGGGCAACCTGACCGTATATTTTTACTTATGTTGAGTTTTCAGCTAACTATAACCTTTTTATATATGTGGCTGAAAAATCAAATCTTCACCCTAGACTTGTGCTGCAGTGTTTCTGGACATATACGTATAAGACCTAATAATTAAGTCTGCAACTTAATTGTTTTAAGTGCTACATATCTCATTGCTGAATATCACTGTAGTCACCTTTGAAATACTCCGCTTGAGAAGGTGTACACCAATGACAGTGCCTAGTCCACCCGTTACAATAATTTTGGAAGTCTTTCTGGAATGGCCATTGAGCATGGTGGCATGGTAGCACGTTCATGAATTTAGCTGTATAGTTGTCCGTGAGGGAGTTTTTAGCCAGTAAACAAATAACTGTATTGGAACACCCACCCTACTCTCACTGATCTGGCCCTCAGTGCCTTTTTTCTTTACTCAGAGATAAAGGAAATATTAAAAAGAAGACATTCAAGACTTAAGGGTAATAAAGTAACAGCTCTGATGGCCATTCCAGGAAAAGTTAGAAAATTGCTTTGAAGGGTCGACTAGGCTCTGGCATCCATGCGTAACTTCTGACGGGAAGGACTTGGAAGGTGACTCTAGTGATATTCATCAGAGAGGTATGTAGCGTTTTTTTCTAGGATGAGTTTGTCAACTTAAGTGGCAATCCTCATATTTCCTTTTTTGTGAGTATAGAAAAGTATGTATTTCCCTCTTAAATGTAATTCTAATAACTTCATACCTCCCTTTCAAGATATGTCAGGGTCCTGATCCTGATATTGACTGGAATACACTCTCAATTTCACGTCGTCTACAAATTAGGTGAAAGGTCTATTCTTGTAAGTTATGGATTCCATGGTGTCCCCCCCAAAGTATGTGTTATAAATTTCTATACCTGTGGATGTAATACCATTTGGGAATAGGATTTATTTTGATGTGACAGTGAGACCATGTCAGTGAATGGTGTGTTTTAAACCAATCACTTTTGAGATAAAAAGAGCAGATTAAGCAAGCACTGAAGCAAGGAAGAACAGATGGAAAAAGACAGATGCCAAGTCACATGAATATCACCAATGAAATGACAACCAGAATCTTAGAAAAGACAAGGATCTTCCCCCAGAGCTGACAGAAGAAGAGAGGAGCCTTCCTTCTCTTAGACTGACCCCTTGAATTCAGACTTCTAGACTTCTAAACTGAGAAAACATTTCTGTTCATTAAAACTATCCATTCATGGTATTTCTGTTATAGTAACACTAGACATGTAAGACAATATGCTACAGAATTCACTAAAAAAATAAAATTATTTCTAAAACATGTCACAATAAGGTTGTATGAAATATAATGAGTATGACAGTACCAAGGAATATCCCGGTTAACTTCAATTTATCAGTACTTTTTCAGAACGTCATTCAGTGAACGCTGTCATGCCTCACTGTCCCTATTGTAGTGGTGACACTGGTATAAGTATGAGCTTCTAGATTGTAGAAGGGCATAGCTCTTCACTAAGGTGAAGAAGAAATCAAAGTACAATTTAAGAGTATCTTACAATTATAAAAGGAGCTCCAGTGGTGCAGTAGTTAAAGTGCTCGTCTGCTAACCAACAGAGTTTCAGTTTGAATTCACAGATACTCTTCAGGTGAAAGATATGGCAGGCTGCTTCCATAAAGATTTACAGCCTTAGAAACCCTATAGGGCAATTCTACTCTCACCTTTAGGTCACTGTGAGTCAGAATCAACTTGATGGCAGTGAATTTATTTTGTTGTTGTTGTTGTTTGTTTGTTTTGAAAATTATAATATGCCAGCCAAGTGCCGTCGAGTCTTTTGTTTCATGAGAACAGAGCAAAGACAGAATAAAGTATTTAGGAATCAACACAAAAAAATTAATTAGACCAGTGACTTAGCTTCTAAATTAGGCCCTAAGGGGACTTGAAGACAACTGTCTTTTCCTTTGCTTAGAAGATATCATTGGCCTGAATTTGGAGCTTTATGAATCAAGGTAAAAAGAAGAAAAGGGAAAACTTGTTACCTTTGAAAGAGAGCTTTGTGTTTCACACAGGCGAGTGTGGGAGTGGCCTTCAGTCTATAAAGCCTTTCTGTAATTAAAAGAACATGCCCTTTCTTTGGAACATCTCATACCTGTGTCTCCTGCTCTTTACGTTGACTCCTGTGGTCCCTACCTTTTTGCACAGAAACTCTGTCTAAGCCTTAGCGTAGACCTCTGTGAGTCTAGATGATGTGCACCCATGTAGAATGATCTTCAACAGTCAGAGGCATGGCAGTAGGGAGCAGTAGACTCATCCTTCCCTCCAGTCACCGGAGCCCCAGCACCAACGACTCATATCATAACAAGATAGCTTTAAGGAGCCATCAGGAATCGCAAGTTCAAATGGCAGGTGGGGAAAAGGAATGATAGAACAGGCGTATTAGGAAGTTGGAGAGCAAGAGCCCAATCTAATAGAGGACAGTTCCAGTTTAACTAGTGTCATACAGAATTGTAGGCTGAGTTATTAAGTCTTTTGATTATTTTAAAAAGAAGCCAGATTTTGTTTTTATTTTGTGGTACCTGATATCATGAGAACTTAAAATGGCCAGATGCTGCACCAGAGAAAGGAAACAGGCAGCCAATTGCTTAAGATTTGTTCTAGGATTTTATTCTAAGGGAGAAGTGATGAAAAACCAAAGTTTTTCATACTTTCTACCTGGCCACTTGCCATAATGCCCCAAGGTAGGATGTGGTAAAAGCCCTGAATAGTGGGTATTATTGATTAAAACAATCCCATTTGTATATCTTACAAAAAAAAAGTTAATTAAATAGAATGCTAAAAATGAACCCCAGTTGCTGGGGAGGGGGATGATTTCATTCCTTTCTTTTTAACTGACGTGAAATGTTTTCTTGAGTCCCTTGATTGAAAAGTAAGCGAAGGAAAGAGCTGACATAGGGCTAGTATTGAGCAGAACTGACAAAAACACTGCAAAAATTCATTGAATTGTGCATCAAAATCATCAGCTGAGTGTGAGAAGTATAACAAACCAAGTAAACATCAATAGAGAAACAATCAGAAAAATCTTAACTGAAAGTCTTGGCATGAGAAATGTGTGTACAAAAAATAGTCCCAAAGAAGCTCACTGATGAAAAGAGCAAAGCAGAATCAAAGTTTGCCAAGACCTTTGGAGAGGCAAGTCAATGTTTTGAACCATGTTATCACTGGTGATGAAACATGTGTGTACCTACGTGACGCTGAAACAAAACGTCCAAGTGCACAGTGGAAGTCACCCAATTCTCCACAACCGAAAATGTTCTGTCAGTCCAAATCAAGAGTTGCAATGTGTTACTAACCCTTTTGATATCAGAGGAATTGCTCACTATGAATTTGTACCAATTGAACAAACAGCAAAGGTTACAGTTTGAAAGTGCCAAAAAGGCTGCACGAAAACGTTAGATGAAAACAACCTCAACTTTTTGCCAACAACTCATGGCTGTTGCATCATGACAATGCACTAGTTCACATGGCACTGTCGCTGAGGGAGTTTTTAGCCAGTAAACAAATAACTGTAATCAAGCACTCTCCCTATCCGCCTGATCTCGCCTCCACTGACTTTTTGCCTGATGATAAAGCAAATATTGAAAGGAAGACATTTTGATGACACTGAGGACATCAAGGGTAATATGAATACAGCTCTGATGGTCACTGCAGAAAATAAGTTCCAAAATTACCTTGAAGGGTGGACTAGGCACCAGTGTCAATGCATAGCTTCCTGAGGGGAGTACTTCAAGGGTGACCATAGTGATATCTAGCAACGAAGTATATAGCACTTTTTCTAGGATGAGGTCCTGAACATAATTGTTAGACCTCACATGATTTCATAATTTTAAAAATAAATTTGTCTTACAATGTTACATTCAAACAATCATTGTATGTTAGCTCCTGAAGTAGGCTCAGGGAACAGAATTATTTTCTTAATTTATGTTTCCTCAGAAGAAGGCCTTAAAACAAAGGTTCACATTTGAGTAGTTTGTTTGATTAGGTAAAAGGGATGTTAGAGAAGAAGCAGACAGTAAAAGCAACTAGCTACCACTGTGGATGAGTGAGACTTAGTTCCATAGGGTACTCTGAAACTTCAGAAAATTTAGTATTTATGCACTAGAGAATTACCCAGTCTGAGGGACGAGGAGGCTGAGGTATTTGCACATCAACAAACTGATACTTCTACCAATGATCATGAAGGTGACCCAGAAATGGGAAACATTTTGTTCTGTTATATATATGGTCACTAAAACCCGGAGCCACATGGTATACCCTCAAGCAGGTAGCCCTCTGACACATGGACAGAACACCAACACAATCTGCTGCAATCATGAATAAATCAAAGTCCATTCCTTACCAAAGTTTGCAGCTTAGTACAGGGAAGTTGTAAAACAAAAACTGCAAACTGCCAAACTACATGTGTGAATGTGCCTTAGTAGTATAATTGCAAGTGTTTCCTGAAGGATACTGTGCCTACTTGAAAATACTAATTCTGAATGTGGAGCCCTGGTTGCAAGGTGTTTAAGAGCTTGGCTGCTAACCATGAAGCTGGCAGCTGGAAACTAGCAGCCACTCCTTAAAAACCCTAGAGAGTGCTTCTACTCTGTCTTAGTGGGTTGCTATGGTTGGAATCAACTCCATTGCAATAGGTGGAGTATTTTAATACGAAATCATAGCTAGTATGCTTCGAGTATTTTTTATTTATTAAGCAAGTTGCTTGGTCCAAATCTTCTCCTCTTGGGCATTTAATTCTGAGAGTATTTTCCTTCCCGCCTGTTACATCACACTCGTTTCTAATTATGTCGCTTTGCAACACTTTGTGTACCATTTTGAGCCACTTCAAATCCTTTTCTGGAATAAATGGAGAGAAAGAGATTGCACACGTTGCAAATGAAAGGGGAGAGGAGTGGAAGGAAAGAGAAAGAAGAGGAAAAATAAAATGTGTCTTTTTATTTCACTAAAGTGGCCCTTCAAAACAACAAAACAGGTTTGGTAAAATATGCTTATTTTCTCTACTTGCATTGTGTGTAATTCCCTGAATTCCCAAGCATATATTAGAGCATTCTTCTTATAAGGAAATATTTGTGCTCCCTTACAGAATGCTGCTTAAGTTAGTGAAATAGTAGGTGGACAAGTTTGTATTCAGTAGAAAGGATTTTAGAAAACTTTGCAAAGCTGATCAACTGAACAAGTACTCTAGGTCATTTGCCTAAAGTATTCCGGCTAGAAATATTTTGACAAAAAATGCTTCCAGGTGTGTTGAAAAAATGGCCTTATGAACCCAGAAGTCATGATGATTGAAATAATAGCAAACAGATGAGGACCTCTGTTTTCTACACAGAACCTTCGAGATATGCCAAGAGACCAGAGGGCAGTTCTAAATGGCTATGAGAGTCACATACGGAGAAAGTTTTCAGGACTGGTTCAAAGCTGTGCTTATTTGTCACGCTGACACATTCGCCTGTTTGGTGTAGTTTGTCGTCTACTTTTACAAAGCTGTCATCTAAGGCAGATAATAGTGATTAGAAAAAGAAGCAGAGTCACATAGGGAAGGGAACACACATCTGAATTAGGAGAGTTAGGTTCAACTCTTAGCACTGCCCTCTAGCACCAGCTGGGTGACCCCGGACAAGTCACTTAATCCTTCTATGCCTCATTTGCCAACCTATAAAATGGAGCTGATAACAATATGTAGAGTTTCTAGGTATTAATAATTCAGGAAGGCTGCAACTATCAGATGCAATAAACAGTACAGAAGTAACATAAAGAACTGCTGTTAACACGATTACCACTGTCAAACTAGTCAATAAGGCTTTTTGTTTAGTGTCCCCGCAATTTTTTTTTTTGTGTGTGTGTGTGTGTGTGTGTGTGTGAGACAGAGAGAGAGAATGTCAAAATATCATGGATTATAATCTGTCTTCTTATAACTTCTCTACTTCAAGTCTATCCCTGTCAAAACTATTCAGCTTTAATAAAGAAAAAAGATTTAGAAATACTGATCTCTTTCACCACTATAACAACTTGTTTTCTAATATCCTAAACATATTAGCAGAGTGTTAACATCTAAAAATGCTTCTGATGTAGGAACAAAGATTTCTTGCTTGTCAGTTACATTTATGAACAGCTGTTTGTTCTTTTTAAAAAAAAATCATAAACAAGGAGAGGCACTCACTGTACCTCAGTCTAAAACATCTTTCTGTTCCCAAGCAAGAAACCTGACACAGAGAGCTTTATTAAAACCCAAAACTGCTGTGATTGCTTGTGCCCTACTTGCCGTTTACTTGTGTATCATGGAGCATATATAGACATTTATTCAAAGTAATCCATCTCGTTAATATCCCTCAGGCTACATGTATGCCACCATTCCTCCAAGGCCAAGTTGCTTCAGTTTGAATTCACCACATATTAGGTAGTTACCAATAATCAAGGTTTTTGTGCTTGAGCTCATTGGCTTTCTACTCAACTTTTAAAATGCATCTGTAACCCTGTATGTTTGGTCTGTAATCCTAGTACAGCTTGAGTCCATTTTCAGGATTTATTGACTGCATTACTTTGAAAACACTAATGTGTGACCACAAAGACAGGAAAATTTCCACACAACGCTGGTCACATGAAATAAGGTAACAAGAAGGAGATGAAGGCCCTAAACCTATTTTTTCATCATTGGCTAATAAAATTTTAGTAACAGGCTTGCTGAAAGAAGCCCAAGTGTCAGATGCCATATCAGCTCTGTTATTGATATATACTGGTAAGGAAGCCAGCCCTGTTGCCTCTTTGTCATCTTTGGCATTGGATAAGGTGTTCTGGCATCAGTACACTGCTTATAAGAAGCTAGAAGTAGTATGTAAATAAATCAATTGGGTAATTACATCAAACCAAATCATGGTCTTCAAATATTTAATTAGATTCATAGTTTATAAGAACACATGAACCAAGATAAATTTCAATGTGTACATCAAGAATATACTTGGGTCAGTGACAGGCAACTGACTATTTGTAATGATTGCCACTAGAGACCACAAGCCATAATTATTTTCTTAGAGTCCAAGAACTGTTCTTCTTATGCCCAAGTATGATTAGAAAGTTATACTAAAAATTGATGAATATAAGACACTTCCCAAACTCCAGTGAGAGAAAAAAATTCCTAGCAGTTGTGTTCCTTAAGAGATGAATAAAATCCAACCAGGAAATAATATCCTTCACAGATGACTAAAATGCTAATACCATAAATTCTTTACCAATAGCTATCTTAGAACAAGCTAAAATCTCTTCTGATTATTAACTACTCTAAATACTTGTAGAAAAAAGAGGAATGAATAAATAAAGCAATGTGTTAATAAATTATTTTTTAATTAACAATTATATTTTAATGCTTGTCCTTCTAGAATTTTATCAACCGAATCACTAGGATAAACAAGAATTAGTGGTCTATGATGCATAAAATTCAACAAAAGCAGTACATCACCAAAAAGGTACCCTGTCTGTACCAGTGTTGACAAAAGAATGGCATAGTGTAGAATAACCTATTTACAAGTTCACCAATTTTAGACATGGTATTTGATATACAAGTCTCCACTCTTATCCAAGACCTCAATGCTTGGATCAAGACTTCTTAAAAACATTCTAGGCAATCATGTCTTTCAACAAAGCCTTATAATTTATAGTCTATGTCCAGTTCACTTAAAGAGGTGATGTCTTCCCTGTCAGTGTACTTCCGATTCAGTCTAGAACTCTTTCTTAGATCCTAAGGCTAAGTTTCGACTCAAACATTGCAATGATCACAAAGATGGCACAGGACCAGGCAATACTTCTTCTGTTACCCGTAAGATCACTGTGAGTCAGAGCCAACTTGGCAGCAACTAACAACAGCAACAACACTAAGTTGTACAGGTGAATCTAAAGTAGCTCCTATCACCTGAATGGTCTTGTTTACCTATCTCCCACTTGAATTCCCTTGAACACTGTTCATATCTATAGTACTTCCTGGAAACACCTTGGCATTGTGGTTAGATGCTGTACCTGCTAACCAAAAGGTCAGTGGTTCATGTCTGCCAGGTGCTGCTTTAAAAGTCTCTGGGGCAGTTCTACTCTGACCTACAGGGTTGCTATGAGTCAGCATTGACTCAGCAGCAGGGGGTTTGGTTTTTTGGTGGTGGTGGTGGTGGTGGTGGTGGTTTTATATTACTTCCTCAGCTGTGCTAGAAAAGCAAAAAGGACCACTTGAACACATGGCTTTGGCTTTGGTCATGCAAGTTACCTCTGCCAGGACTATCATTTTCAGTGAGTATTAAATGTTCAGATAATTTCCCTTTTCTCATTTATAACAGGCCAGGCAGTTGTCTAGATCTAATTGTTATTAGAAAAAGACTTGCCCACGTTTTCTGACCTCGGCAAAGAAGTCTAATTTCCATTTGAAAAGACAGTATATTCTGGCTCCATGAAATATATGAAACCAGGGTAGATGAAGAAAATAAGACTAATGATTAATGCTTTAGAAAACTAGCAACAAAACTTTCTTCTCCCCCTTCACTTTTGAGTTTATATTCATCTTCCTCAAAGTATGTTTTCATTTAAGTAGTTTCCTTCAGTTCTATTACCATGTATCAAAACCACTACTTCTGTGACAAATGAGACATATTTCATTTTCTGTAAATGACCTGTCTTTATAGACAAAATGAGAAACATCTAGCATTCAATGAAGACTTTCCATATTATAGACACAGTGCAATGTTCTTTAAATATATATATTGTTTAATAATCACATCAGCTCTGTAAGATATATTCTATGATTATTCCTACCTGACAAAACAGAAATGGAAGTTTGAGGCTTGTGAATGGTCACACAGCTAATTAGTGGGATAAAATAAGTCAGTTCTATCTGACTCCAGAACCCATTCAAGTTTTTAACATGACTCAGTAACATACTCAATTGTTTTCCCTTGTTTGTAGTCTTACTGCTAGAGTTAACTACCAAAAGTACTAAGGGAGTACAATAAAGAACACATTCTATACCTAAACATTAATATTTATTGACAGCCCAATTCGGTGATAATAGAAATTGCAAGGGCAGAAAGAGTAAAATGCTTTAATATCCAAGCATGCCAAGGATCATCTGGTAATAATTTTATTTGTATATAGTCAGTTGCATGACGAAGTCACAGCATCTTGCACTAAGCAGTGAAGCCACTGTCACTTTCTGACTATGCTTCAGCCCTCCAAAAACGTGTTAAGTTTCTTTTTTTACTTTTTTGAGTATTTTTTTAACCTCTTTGGTTAACAATTGGGTCACTGAGGGCAGAAATTTCAGCACCATTTGACTTTTCATTAATTGATTCATGCAGTATACTATGCCAAGCACTGGAGACAAAATGATTACTAAAATGAGATTCTGATCACATACATTTTGCAATTTGGAAGAAAATCTGGAAGAGCAAAGAAACATTTGCTCACTGTATAAGAAATGCACGAAGTACAGCAGGGGCAAGGACATAGAATGACTGCCTGCTTCGGCACTGTGAAACATGCAGTAAGTCATATGAGACACATCACTACTCTCAATTCTATTCTCTTATTTTAAAAAAATAGTAATAATAACTCTCTGGGCCTGTTGGTCCAGAGAAGAGACACGCCATCTTATAGCACATGATGTCCAAGCAATCCCAAGACAAGACTCAGACAAGTCTGTACCAGGCAACTTTGTCCCATGGATGACTTCAGTCTTGCAAATGTGTGTTTTCCTTTCAATGAAACTATCTCAAGAAAGGATACATAATGACAGAGTTGCTACTCCTGAGTTCAACACCTCCTTTTTTCTCCCCACCTGGGACAAGTGGCCATGTTCCCACTCTACTCCTGGATTCATTTTCCACATTATTGCCATTGCCATGTCCTGATGATCCAGGCAATGTATTGAACTTTCTGGAAAATCAATGGTTACATCCAGAATCAACATTTTTTCTTCTCTGAAACAAATGCAAATGAACCAGACTTGCATTGTCTTTCATCTGTGTGTTCTTTGTCCTTTGCAAGATGATTTTTGTCAATCCCCAGTATTTATGGGCAGGGCCTGAATCCTCCAAATAAAAAAATCCAGGGGCAGGATCCATAGATCAAGGGTCAGGTATCTCCCAACTCAATGTACTAATAGACACAGTTCTTCTGAGATGGGAAAAGCATATCCCCATTTTATGATTCTGCATTACTTCATGTTTAATTCTTCTTATCCATGTCAACCAGATTCTGCCCTTATAAGAGTACTGCAGAATCAATATTGTTCTAAGATATTTGCTTGTCAGTCTTTTCTGATGTTCTTAGAATAAAAACTGTGTATGCATGTATGTGCATGGTGTCTACTACAGTGTCTGCCAATACAAGTGCCAACTTATCCCAGTGAAAAACAGCACCCCAAACTCTGCCTAAATGTTGGATATATACAGAGGAAATACTAACTGGGATTTTCAACTACCATATTTTCACTCAAATAACACATGTTCTATGTTTTTACCAACCATGCCTCCCCACCCACCCCCTAGGTATTTTCCTAAGCATGTTATTCCAGATTCTTTTACAAATTACTGAAAAAAATTACCATAGCATGCTTATAAAATTCCTAGAGGGAGCAGGGTATGGTTGGCAAACAAACATACATAATTACTTGTATAAAATACAGTAATATTTGTCTTATGATAATTTTAGATTACCCTACTTGACTTTTATAGTCTCCCATATTTTGTAACCCATGTCTATGCAAAATTTCCAAATCAACTTGTAACTGTAATCAGTAATTTCAAAACTAACATTGTTCCATTATTCCATTATTCCACAGTTGAAAACAGACTCAATTTAATTCTGTTTCCAGTAAAAGAAAAATAGCACACAAAATACCAGGTGACTAAGCCAGCCAAGCCAAGCCAAATGCTGTCCTAAGACAGTTGATAAATGAAAATGAAAAAAAAAATAATCATTTAGATAATTGGGTATTCTTTACTGTATACCAAAACCAAACCATTCAATTGATTCCAACTCATGGTGACCTCATGTGTGTGACAGCAGAACTGTGCTGCATAAATTTCTGATATTTTGAAGATAGGTCACCAAGAACCCTCTGGGTAGATTAAAAATGCTAACCTTTCTGTAGCAGACAAACACTTAACTATTTGTCCAACCCTCTTCATTAGAAAATACCACCTGGACTTATTTTTCCTTTCTTCTTTTAGAAGCTGCTTATTTGAGAGCATTGTTTCCAGAGAATCTTTCTTTCTTCAAGGCTTATTTGGAAGCAGCATCTCAGATAGTCTCCAGATAGGCATATCTTGCTTCCGTTTCCTAGTTGTCTAAATGAGAAAGACAGCCTTATTGGATACATTGAAGCCTTTGGGCATTAGGCAGGGCTAATCCTTAACAGAACTTGAATGTGGAATTATCCAATTTTCATTATACTCAGATTCTCCTTTTTGTACTCTCTGTGACTATACATACTCAAGGTTCTTGTGTGATTTCCTCTAATTAACAGATACTCCTACTCTCTAAACCTTAGTATCTTAATCTTAAAATGCAAGTAAAAAAAAGTCTAATTTATGGGTCATATATTATATACAAGAATCAGAATTAAGTGAAACCATGGAACTAACATTCTGCTAGCCAGCCAAGTGCCATCGAGTAGGACCCGACTCGTGGCAACTTCTGCTAGACATATACTAAAAACTCAATAAATATTAATCATTACTAATGGGCATTAGCTAAATCTATGTGTCACTGTAATGGAGCCAGAATGAAACGAAGGAAACAGAAGATTCTGTTGAACAGTTAGAGTTTAATTACTAGGGACATGAGACACACATGCAAATAAAAGGCAATATATAATATAGATATTTGAATATCTATGTTATAGACATTTGAATCACAGTTTTTTTTAGCAGACAGATTTAAACAGAATTTAGAATTAGAGCTAAGTATTGAAGCATAGGAAACCCTAGTGGCTTAGTGGTTAAGTACTGCATGTACTAACCTAAAATTTCACCAGTTCAAATCCACCAGGCACTCCTCGGAAACTCTACGGAGCAGTTCTACTCTGTTCTATAGGGTTGCTATGAGTTGGAATCAACTCTGTGGCACTAAATTTTGGTTTACTGAAGCATGAATAACTTTTGAAGAAGATCTCTTTTTTTTCTTTTCATTAAAGCCTGCTCTAGAAAGAGTTCTGGATAAACCACCTATGTACTGCATGCACTTTTTAGTAGTCATCTTTTACATAATAACAAAATCTGACAATTAAGTTCAAGAACTAATCCTAGAAAAACTACTACATACCTTATTGCTGAATATCACTGCAGTTCCCTTCAAAGTACTCCCCTTGGAATCAATGCACCAATGCCAGTGCCCAGTCTACCTTTCAAAGTAATTTTGGAACTCTTTCTCTGGAATAACCATCAGAGCTGTTGTCATATTACCCTTGATGTCCTGAATGTCATCAAAATGTCTTCCTTCCAATATTTGCTTTGTCTTTGGATAAAGAAAAAAGTCATTGGGGGCCAGATCAGGTAAGTAGGGAGGGTGTTCCAATGCAGTTATTTGTTTACTGGCTAAAAACTCCCTCACAGGCAGTGCCATGCAAGCTGGTATATCGTTGTGATGCAAAAGCCATGAGTTAGTGGCAAGAAGTTCGGATTGATTTTGTCCTTTTCACAAGGTCTTTTCAGTACTTCCAAATAGTAAACTTGATTAACTGTTTGTCCAGTTGGTACAAATTCATAATGAACAATCCCTCTGATGTCAAAAAGGTTGACAATATCATTTTGATTCTTGATGGACTAGTGGAACTGTTTTGATAGTAGAGAGTTGGCTGACTTCCATCGTGCACTTGGACGCTTTGTTTCAAGGTCATATAGGTACACTCACGCTTCATTACCAGTGGTAACACGGGCCAAGTATTGTCTTCCATCTCTAAAATGTCTTGGCAAACTCACTATCCTTTGCTTGTGTTCTTCAGTGAGCTCCTTCAGGATCATTTTGCACACATCTTTCTCATGCCAAGATTTTCCTAACTGTTTCTCTATCAATGCTTACCTGGCCTGGTATGCTTCTCACAGACAGTTGATGATTTCGATGCACAATTCAACGAATTTTTGCAGTGTTTTCATCTGTTTTGCTCATTACTGGCCACCCTGACCTCTCATTATCAGTGACACTTTCTTTCTCCTCAGAAAAATGTTTCATCCATTTGTATACTGCCATTTTCTTCATGGCATTATCCCCATAAACCTGGACTAACATGTCCCTGATTTCACTTCCACTCCTGCCAAGTTTAACAAGAAATTTAACATCGTTTGTTCATTGCTGTAGTTCAAGCTCCAGCATTCTCATGGTGGCACATAAAAACACGCAGCAACAATAATGAAGACTACTCAGCAAGACACCACCACACGTCAACAGGAACACAGCTGTGAGACACTGATATACCAAGTTATGAAATCTCACCAAGTTGTTTGTGCAGTGATACCAACATAAGCACACAGTGGGAAATTTGGGATCTTAATTGTCAGACTTCGTAGACACATGTAAAAACACTGTCTTTAGCTATGGTGTAAGAAAATCCCTTCTCCTACTGTTATCACTGAGCAAGTGCTAGAGATAATTTTTAGGAAGCAAGATCTTCCTAGTGCTCCTGAAATGACATTATATGTTGATTACGTACTTTGTTGTTGTTACTGTTAAGTGCTGTTGAATCAGTTCTGACTCATAGCAGCCCTGTGCACAATAGAACAAAACACCACCTGTACCTGTGCCATCCTCACAATTGTTTCTACACTTGAGGCCATCATTGTAGTCAGTGTCAATCCATCTCCTTGAGGGTTTTCCTCTTTTTTTTTTTTTGATGATCCACTGTTTCATCAAGCATGATGATGTCCTTCTTCATGGACTGAACCTTCCAAATAACATGTCCAAAGTATGTAACACATAGTCTTGCTATCCTTGTTCCTAAGGAACATTCTGGTTGTACTTCTTTCAAGAAAGATGTGTTTGTTCTTTTGGCACTCCATGGTATATTCAATATTCTTCATAAGCTCCAAAATTTAGAGGCATCAGTTCTTCAGTTTGTCATACTGTGGAGGCTATGAAGCTGGAAGCTGTACCACCAGTATTCAAATACCAGCAGAGTCACTGTTAGTAGACAGGTTTCAGCCAAGCTTAGACTAAGACAGACTAGCAAGAAGGACTCAGTAGTCCATTTCTGAAAAAAACTAGCCCGTGAAAACTTTATGAATAGCAGCGAACACTGTCAGATACAACACCAGAAAAAGAACCCCTCAGGCTGGAAGGCACTCAGAATGTAACTGGGAAGAGCTACCTCCTCAAAATCAAGTTGATCTTAATAATGTGGATGGAATCAAGCTTTGGGGACCATCAAACTCAAAATAAGAAGAAACAGCTGCAAACATCCATTAGTAATTGGAACCTGGAATATAAGTATGAATCTAAGAAAATTGAAAATCTTCGAAAATGAAGTGGAATGCATAAAGACTGATATTCTAGGCATTAGTGAGCTTAAATATACTGGTATTGGATTATTTTGAATCAGATAATCATGTAGGTTACTATTCCAGGAATGACAATTTGAAGAGCAATGGCACTGCATTTATTGTCAAAAAAAAAAAAAAACCTCACTAAATGTTAAAATAAAATGAAAGCCATTACTTGCATTTAAAAATTAATAGCATAAGTATGTTGCTGTTATTAGGTGCTAGCAGGTCAATTTTTGACATATAGCAATGCCATGTGACACAGTAGAACAGCCCCACAGGGTTTTCTAAGCTGTAATTTGTGTGGGAGCAGATCCCAGTGCCTTTCTCCAGTGGAACCACTGAGTGGGTTCAAGGTGCCAAGCTTTCAGTTAGCAGCTGAGCACTTAACCATTATGCACCAGGACTCAACAACATAAATATGCCTGAAAAAATACTCTTTGCCTAAAGCTAGTATTATACATGACTAAGGATTTTCTCCTAGAAACAAGAAAAAGACAGAAATGACCATTACCTCTACTGCTGTTTAACATTCAACTGAAGCTGGCAGCCAATGCAACTAGACACTGGAATAAAATTTAAAGGTATGAAAGTTGAAAAAGAGAAGGTAAAATTTACATTTTGCAGATTACGTGATCATATACTTTGAGGCACAAAAAAAACAGTTAGTGAAGTGTCACAAAAAAGAAGAGAATTGAGTAAAGTGTAAAAAAATAGTATAAAGGAATCAGTGATTTCCACATACTTAAAAGCCAACAAGTTAAAATGTGTAACAGGAGTAAAGAATCCATTTATATTAGCAAGATGTATGTAAAATACTTGAGAAAAAACTTAATAAGAAATAGATTAGTCCTACATAAACAAAACAAATGCACCTCTAAATGTACAGAAGGAAGTGTATTAAACAGTGAAGCCTCAAAATCATAAAGATGTCAGCTATCTTTAAATTATGAATGTAATACACTTGAATTTTAAAAACTCATAGTGTTTTTCATAAGCATAAAACAGGATATGGAATAATATACCTATAAGAATTATCAAGAAAAAAAACAGAAAGAAGGTGACTAGCATGTTCCATTGTTGTTATCAGGGGCCACTGAGTCAGTCCTGACTCCACCACCCTGTGTGCAGCAGAATGAAACACTGCCAGGTTCTGCGCCATCCTAACAATTGTTGTTATGCTAGAGCCCATAGGTGCAGCCACTGTGTCAATCCATTTACTCATAAGTCTTCCTCTTTTTCAATGACCCTCTACCATGCTAAGCATGATGTCCTTCTTCAGAGACTGTTCCCTCTGGATAACATGTCCAAAGTGTTTGAGACCTTACTCTCACCATCTTTGCTTCTAAAGAGCGTTCTAGCTGTACTTCTTTCAAGACAAATTTGTTTGCTCTTCTGACAGTCCATTGAATATTCAATGTTGTTTGCCAACACCATAATTCAAAGGCACTGAATCTTCCTCAGCCTTCCTTATTCATTGTTTGGCTTATGTACACTTATGAGGTGACTCAAAATACCATGGCTTGGGTCCTGTGCACTTTAGTCCTCAAAGTAACATCTTTGTTTTTCAACACTGTATAGAGGTCTTCTGCAGCATACCTGTCTAATGCAATTCACTGTTTGATTTTTTGACTGCTTGCCTCCATGCCATTGATTGCAGATCCCAGTAAAATAAAATCCTTGACTACTTCAATCTTTTCTCCATTTATCATGATGTTTACTGGTCCACTTGTGAGAATTTTTGTTTTCCTTATGTCGATGTGCAATTCATAGCAAAAGCTATAGTATTTCATCTTCATCAGTAAGACTTTCAAGTTGTTTTTGCTTTCAACAGGTTGTGTCATCTCTATATCACAGGCTGTTGATGAGTCTTCCTCTGATCCTAATGCCCCATTCTTCTTCATTGAGTCCAGCTTCCCGGATTATTTACTCAGCATGCAGACTGAGTAAGGATGATGAAAAGATACAACCCTGATGGACACCTTTCCCGATTTAAGCAATGCTGCATCCCCTTGTTCTGTTTGAAAAACTGCTTCTTGACGTGAAAAATTGAGAAAAATTGTGTTTTAGAATTCTCATTCTTTGCACTATTAATTTGTTATTATATGCACAATCAAATTTCTTTGCATAGTCAGTAAAATACAGGTGCACATGTTTCTTGCATTCTCTACTTTTAGCCATCGTTCATTCAACAGCAATGATATCCCTTGATCCATGTACCCTTCTGAATCAGGTTTAAATTTCTGACAATTCTCTGTTGATGTACTGGTGCAACTGCTGTTGAAGATCTTCAGTACTTCTATTTGATTAGGATACTAATGATATTGTTCAAGAATTCCTGTGTTCTGTTAGATCACCTTTCTTTGGGAAAGGCACGAATTCGGATTTCTTCTAGTTGGTTGAGCAGATAATTGTCTTCGAAATTTCTTGCATAGATGAGTGACTACCAGCAGTGCTGCACCTGTCTGTTGACTCAACTGGTGTTCACCAATTCTTGGAGCCTTGTTTTTCACCATTCCCTTTAGTGAAACTTGGACTTCTTTAGTCAGTACCGTCAGTTCTTTATTATATGCTGCCTCCTGAAATGGTTGAAACTTGACCAATTCTTTTTGGTATAGTGACTCTGTGTTCATTCCATTTCTTTTGATGCTTGATGCATCATCCAATATTTTGTCTGATCAGAATAGGTTGCTCAAAAGAGAGATGACAGAGAGATTACAATCATGGAAACAATAAGTGAAAGTATGTTCATGGACTGTGTGGCTGAGGCAGGGTATAAAACAACATAGTTGGAGAAGAAGTCAAGAAACTGTAAATTGAGGGTATTGAAATGACCATCAAATCAATCAACATTTGCTCTCAGTATGTCTGGATTTTGAGTCATTCATACAAAGGCATCTTGAACATCAATATTATAAAAGAATTCTTCCATTTAGGGGTTGTTTGTTTTTACATTTAAGCATTTCACTTATGAAACTAGATAGCATCTTAGCTGTCTAGTGCCGCTACATCTGAATAGCACGAATGGATAGCTTTAACAAACTGACATGTATTTTCTTACGGTTTAGGAGGCTAGAAATATGAATCCAGGGTGTCAACTATAGGGAAAGGGATTTTCTTCCTGTTAGGTCTGGAAGAAAGCCCTCATCTCTTCTGAGCCTATAAACTATTGTTTCCACCACCTTTTTATTGACTCTTACCTCCCTTATGTCTTCACTGTCTCATATCCAGGGCCAATCATTATAATCACTTCTTTAAATAAATCCTAATTCCATCACCCTCTCTTTTTTTATCACGCTTTAAAAAAAAAAATCACAAAAACAGTTAAATTAGCTTTTACCAATTGCACACTTGCACCAAGGAAATTGCACCTGGCTCAAAAAACTGTAAAATGATGCTAAAGGTTCTCATTTTCATAACTTCCACTACTAGATCATTAATACTACCCAACAGTACTAACTAATCTACTTCATTTGTTTTTTAATTCTCTCAGATACTGGAATTGTATCTTCTCTGTTGGCATGCTTGGAACATGTTGCCCTCTACTTTCATTCACAGCTGATAATTTTTCTTATATTTCTCCGAGAAAAAAATAGACAGACAAGTGGTACAATAAGAAAATGTTGTTGTTGTTAGGTGCCATCAAGTTGAACATGAGTATGAACAAAAGAAGAAAGCATTGCCCAGTCTTCCACTATGTCCACAATCTTTTTTATGCTTAAGCCTATCGTTGCAGCCACTGTGTCAGTCAATCTCATTGAGGGCCTTCCTCTCCTTCATTGACTCTTCACCTACCAAGCATGATGTCCTTCTGCAGGGACTGATCCCTCCTGACAAGTCCAAAGTATGTAAGATGCAGCTTTTCCATCTTTGCTTCCAAGGAGCACTTTGGTTACACTTGTTCCAGAACAAATCTGTTGGTTCTTTTGGCAGTCGATAGTGCATTCACTATGTTTCTCCAACACCACAATTCAAAAACATCAGTTCTTCTTCTGTCTTATTTGTTCATTGTCCAGCTTTCACATGCACGTGATGTAATTGAAAATACCTTCGCTTGAGTAGATGCATTTTAGTCTTCAAGATAACATCTTTACTTTTCAATACTTTAAAGAGATTCTTTGCAGCATGTTTTCCCAATACAATGAGCCTTCTGATTTCTTGACTGCTGCTTCCATGAGTGTTGATTGTGGACCCAAGCAAAATGAAATCCTTGTCAATCTCAATCCTTTCTCCAATTGTCATGATGTTGCTTAGTGGTCCAGTTGTGAAGATTTTTTGTTTTCTTGATGTTGAGGTGCAATCCATACTGAAGGCCATGGTCCTTGACCTTCATCAGTAAGTGTTTCAAATCTTCTTCACCTCCAGAGATGTCATCTGTGTGACACAGCTTATTAATGAGTCATCCTCCAATCCTGATGCCTCCTTCTTCTTTGTATAACCCAGTTGGCATATAGATTGAAAAAGCATAGTGAAAGGATACAACCCTGATGTACACCTTTCCTGGCTGTAAACCAGACAGTGTCCCATTGTTCTGTTTGCGCGACTACCTCTTGATCCATATACAGATTCCTAAAAGCACAATAAGTTGTTCTGGAATTCCCATTCTCCACAATGTTAGCCATAAGTTATTACGATCCACACAGTCAAATGTCTTTGCATAGCCAATGAAACACAGGTAAACATCTTTCTAGTATTCTCCCATTAAAAGGGAGTTCTGACATTCTCCTCATAGAGCCATCCACACATATCAATGTACATACCTCTTATCTTATGCTATATTACTACAGGTAAGTTCTCTGTGCTCCTAACTAACACCAGCCTTAACTAAGGCTATGGACTAGATTCCATACCTTCTCATTTCCTTAGGCAATTGCTCCAGAATTTCTCCCTTTTCCTCTGCATCATCCTTTTCTTCTTTTCCCCACCTTTCATCAACACATGAACACATCATTTCTCCTAAACCTCTTCTCCATATGAGTATTACTTACCTACTTGGAGACGTTGTCCAGTTGCCTGCCTCTAATTACATAATGATAACTCACAAATGCGCATCTCTAAATCAGAACTTGTCCTGAATCCCAGACCCTAAATTTCCTGCTCAACTTCTCTACTTGGATATCTAACAGATGTCTTAAATTTAATAATTACAAAACTAAGTTCCTAATCTTGTCCTGTTCCCACTGAGATTGTTAGTCTATCTTCCAGTTATTCAAGCCAATAAATATGTAATGAACTTTGATCCTTGTCTTTCTCCTGCAGTCAGAATCCCACCCTTATCAGACAATCTTCTAAGCTCTAACTTAATTATATCTGTAAACCAACATCTTCTCATAACATACACTGTTACCACTCCCATCAAAACCACCATGAGTTTTCACCATTAGCTCTCACTTATTGCAATAGCCTATCAACTATTTACTATTTTTCATACTTCTACCTTTTCACAATAGCCAATGATTCTGTTAAAATCTAAGTCCAATTAGATCATCCCTTCATTCAAAATCCTCCAAAGTCAGATCCTCAAACTGTCTTTCAAGGCATCCTGGGCACCACAGTAAACTCACCAGGAAGTACTGGAGTATTTTAAATTTTTGAGAGAATAGTACAGAGATACTCAGTATCTGCTGCCCACAAGATAAACTCTACGTAGTTGACAGTTTTAGTGTTTTAGATTACGTGTTATTTTTCCCAGTAATGTCATACTTTGAAAAGCTGGATTATCAGCAATTGTTGTGATAAAGAGCCAATAAGACATGAAAACCAGTATGGGACAGAAAATGAGTGTTGCAGCGTCCAGTCTGATTTGAAAAGTGTATAATAGTAAGCAGATGATACTCACATTACATTAATAAGTTAATTATGGTTAGCTGAGAGTGAAATAAAAATATTTTATTTTAATTTATATATATTCTTTAAATAGCTATTAAATTGTTAGGACATAAATATTTATCAAGTTCTCTGAACATAACCACAGAAGTTCATGAAACATCAATATTTCTTTCCTCAGTTATTCATTTCTCCTTCGGATTAGGTTTCACTGAGTTCTTTTTATCAATAAGAATTAAATGTTCTTAGCATATACAAGTTCATCCAAACTCAACTCAGATTATCCTGCAAAGGTAGCAATCTGTTTGAAGGCTCTATCTCCATCTATGGGTGTACACAAAATTTAGTTATGCTGTCATAAAACCAATACTGAGTGACACTGTTAGGCATCTCTTTTGGCCCAGGAACTCCATGAAAAAATTACAGCAGAAAGAAACAGTGGCCCTAAATTGATAAATAACTTGATGTACTAAAAAAAAAGAAGAACAGAAAAAAAATTAGTGTACCTGAAGCAGGATGAACTTATGAAATAATGATCAAAACCAGGATGCAGAGGCAGATAGGGGCAGATCATGCAGAATTTCAGAATATCATAGATCATAGTGAGAAATTTCATGCTAAAAGCAAAGGAAGGCCTTTGAAGTTATTTTAAGCAGATGAGTGCTTTGATCTGATTTACAGCTTTAAATTATCAAGATGCTCCATAGAGAATAAGATGGAAACAGATGAGGAGACGTGGAGACCGCAGGTGAGAGACCATGGTAGCTTGGACCAGAGAATGGCAATGGAGATAAAGAGAATTATGTAAAGTGCAGGAATATTTTTCAGGGGAAATCAACAAGATTCTGTGGCAGACTGAATGAAAAGGATAAGCAGATAGCAGTATCAAGGCTGATTCTAAATTTCTGGCCTAAGCGACTGGGTGCCCATACCAAAGTTGAAGACAGGGAGAAACTAATTTGGGTAAGAAGATTACAGCTTAGGTTTTTATGCTTTAAAGTTCAGACAAGCACACAACAATCCACAGGAGTTCAGGTTTCAGTGAGATATCAATATCTCCTTCCCTAATTATGCATGAGTCTTCATTTCTCCTTCAGATTTGCTTTCAGTGAGTTCTTTTTGTCCATAGGCATTAAATGTCCTTAGCACATGCAGGTTCATCCACACTCAGATTATCCTGCAAAGGCAGTGATCACTTTACAGGCTCTGTCTCCATCTGTGGGTGTGAACAAAATTTAGTTTTTCTGTCATAAAACCAATACTCCAGGTGCTTAGATGGAATCAAGTACAACCACATGTTTTTCAGTTCAAGAGGTTCCCTGAAAATAAACTTGCTTCACCTAGCTGTCGACAGCCTTTCTAGCCCCATCCAATTTCTCCTCCCTTACAATTGCATATCATACTTATTACTACTATCATACTTATTACTGCTACTGCTACTAACCAAGTAAACTAACAGACTATGAAGTTGCTCCTCCCTGACTCTGACTTTTACCACTGCTTCAGTCCCTCTGCTACAGTGCTGCAGTGATCAAACCAAATTGTCATGTGTCTTAGTTATCTAATGCTGCTATAACAGAAACACGACAAGCGAGTGGCTTTAACAAAGGGAAAGGTATTTTCTCACAGTTCAGGAGGCTGAAGGTCAGAACTCAATATGCCATCTCCGGGAGAAGGATTTCCCTCTCTGTTGGCTCTGAGGCAAGGTCTTTATCTCCTTTTACTTTCTATTTCTTGGTTCCTTGGAAAGCCCAGGTGGTACAGCATCTAGCTTCTGCCCATCTGTGCTTGCTTGTTTGTCCTAATATACTCTTATTTTATCTCAAAGTTAGTAGGCTTAAAACACTGATATGATGTCTTAAAAGAAAACCTGTACGTGATTCTAACCACTGGTTTAACCCCATGGCCAGTGAGTCAATTCCAACTCAGAGAGACCCTATATGACAGCGTAGAACTGCCTCATAGATTTTCAAGAAGTGCCTGTTGAATTCAAACTGATGACTTCTTGGTTAGCTACCATGGCACTTAACCACTATGCCAGCCAGTGTTCCCAAATCACTAGTATAGTGGTTTGGCTTTACAACATATAAATTTGGGAGACAAAATTCAATCCATAACACTACATTAAACTGAAGTTTGACACTTTTCTATTGTCACTATAATACAGGCTATCTACCAGTTCCAATGGTATCAATTTACTTACTTAACACCCCACAAGTGGGAGTACAGCACACTTTACCTCCAGCCCTGCTTTCTTGATAAAAGCCTGCGTATCTTTATATAAGATTTTATCCTCCTACCTTCTTGAAGCCCATGTTTATCCTTTAAAATCCAACTCAGTCACTGCCTTAACTCATTCTCTCTTGAGATTGTTCTTGTAAAACACAGTAGAACTAAACATTTTTTGTATGTTGCCTTTTCTAGTTTTGCAGTGTTTTATTTCAATGTAATAGGGCGCATACATATTTGTAGGATTTTTTTTCTCTGCAGTAGATCTTTTATTAATTTAGACGCTAATGAATCAACCAACCAGGCTAGGCACTCCTCGAATACTCTGGGAGTCAGTTCTGCTCTGGCCCCTAGGGTCTCCAGGAGTCGGATCTGACTCGATGGCACTTGGCTTGGTAATGAATGAATCAGTCACCACATTTGGTCATTTGTATTGGCTCGTTCTTAGCTACTGCCAACTCTACTTGAATAAAGCACAGAGAAGTTTTGATTATTGTTGTATCAATAAAGTGATTTTTTGCCATTGTAACTACTTTAACATTAATATTGGACAGCTGGAAACCCTGAAGGCATAGTGGTTAAGTGCTACAGCTGCTAACCAAAATTTTAGCAGTTCAGATCCACCAGGCATTCCTTGGAAACTCTGTGGGGCAGTTCTACTCTAAACTATAGGGTCAGTATGAATCAGAATCGACCCAGCAGCTCTGGGGTTTAGTTTTTAGTTTTTTGGTGTCGGACGGATGCCTGGCCAGCTCACTGAAAGAGACCCACATTTACATCTATTCCCAGGAAAGGTGATCCAACCAAATGCAGAAATTACCAAACAGTATCATTAATGTCACATGCAAGTAAAATTTTAGAAAAGGTCATTCAAAAGCAGTTGCAGCAGTATATTGACAGGGAACTGCCAGAAATTCAAGCTGGATTCAGAAGAGGATATGGGACCAGGAATATCACTGCTGATATGAGAGGGATCCTGGCTGAATGCAGAGAATACCAGAAAGACTACCTATATTTTACTGACTATGCAAAGGCACTCGACTGTGTGAATCACAAGAAATTACAGATAACATTGCAGAGAATGAGAATTCCAGAATACTTAACTGTGCTCATGAGAAATCTTTACTTAGAACAACAGGCAGTCATTTCAACAGAACAATGGGGTACCGGGGAGTAGTTTAAAATTAGGAAAAGTATGTGCCAGGGTTGTATCCTTTCATCACACCTATTCAGTCTGTAGGCTGAGCAAATAATCTGAGAAGCTGGACTTAACAAAGAACTGGGCATCAGGATTGGAGGAAGACCCATTAGCAACCTGAGTTATGCAGATGAAATAACCTTGCTTGCTAAAAGTTAAGAGGATATGAAACAGTTTTTGATGAACATCAGAGACCACAGCCTTCAGTATGGATTATGCTTCGATATCAAGGAAACAAAAATCTTCACAACTGGACCAGTAAGCAATATCGTAATAAATGGAGAAAAGACTAAGATTGTTAAGGATTTCACTTTATTTGGGTCCCCAATCAACACCCATGGAAGCAGCAGTCAAGAAATCTAAAGACACATTACACTGAGAAAATCTGCTGCAGAAGACCTCTTTAAAGTGTTTAAAACTAAAGTCATCACCTTGAAGATTAAGGTACACCAGAACCAAGTCGTGATATTTTCAATCACGTCATATGCATGTGAAAGCTGAGCAATGATTAAGGAAGACAGAAGGAGAATTGACTCATTTGAATTTTGCTGTTGGAGGAGAATACTGAATGTACTGTGGACTGCCAGAAGAAGAAGCAGATTTGCTCTGGAAGAAGTACAACTAACAACCACAGTGCTTCTTAGAAGCAAAGATGATGAGACTGCGTTTTACATATTCTGTACATGTTGTCAGTCTGTTGTGCACAGGGTCACTATGAGTCAGCCCCATAGGGTTTCCAGGGTACGGCTGGTGGGTTCAAACTGCAGACCTTCTAGTTAGCAGTCAAGCCCCTAAGCACTGCCCCATCAAGGCTCCCTCCGCAGGTATAAGAGTTAGGATTCCAAACTGTATTTGGAGAAACACAATTCAACCTACGACACAAACAATGAAATGTTATTCAGCCATAAAGAGATATGAAATTCTGATACATGCCACAACATGGGTGAACCTTGAAAACATTATGCTGAATTAAATAGCTTAGTCACAAAACAACAAATACTGTATGATCTCACATGAAATAGACAAAAGCATAGAAACCAAAGTTTATTAGTGATTACCAAGGATGGGAAGGAGGGAGATGGAAAGTGACTGTTCAGGGGCAATGAGTTTATGTTAACGGTGGTGGTACACTTCAGAAAAGGGCAGTGATGATAACTGGACAATGTAAGTACCTAATCACTGTCACTGAGTTCTGAGTACAAAAACTGTTGAACTGGCAAATGTCTTGTCCTACAGGGATGCTATGAGTTGGAATCAATTCAATGGTGGTGGCCTTTTTGGCTTGTTATATATATTTGTATCTCTTGCTTAAAAAAAAATAATAATAATCCTTGAAGTCTTGTTTAAATGTTGCTGTATAATTTAAAATAATTCAAGTATAGAAAAAAATCCTATGTATCCTCATTCCCCCCTTTTTTACAGTTTCTCCTTAATGATTTCTGAATCAAATAGAACCTGAAAGTGTTAGGTTTCCCTCGATGAGTCCAATTTCTATTCATTTTCCTAAAGTATGATGCATTAGTCATTCTTTAGGGTCTTGAACTTGTTGCTGCTGAGTCAATTCTGACTCCCAGCAACCCTGTTAAACAGAAAAGAACTGCCCCAGTAGAGTATCCAAGGAGCAGCTGGTGAATTTGAACTGCTGACCTTTTTGCTAGCAGGCATAGCTCTTAATCACAACAACACCAGGTTCTTATCATCTCAAAATATTGATGATTGATCATTAAATTCTATTTGATAGGCATCACATTCCCTATAATGTATTTTATCATATTGCATGCCTCAGGATAATATTCTCTAACATGGCAAATTTGAGTAAGAGATGTTCAGCTGTATAAGTCCCACAAAACTAGAGCAAATGCTCTTTAGATGGAAACAACTCAGTCAATATTTGTTGAATTAAGTCATTAAATGTAATGAAGGAAGATTTACAGGCCCAAGTCTCTTAAATCAATGTGAATCTCTCTTCTGTGGTAGTTCTATGGTCCCTAAATTGATCTGTTTTCTCAGCTTTCTATTACAGTTCCACATGAAAGACACAGTCAGCTTATTATGAGTAGCTCAGTCCAGCTGGAAAACACTCGACTAACAAAAATTGACTCTAGACAAACAGCCCTCGAAGAGTGGTTACATGTAGTTAAAATTACTCAATCACTCTCCTACTCTAAAACTCCTAAATCTGGAAGTGTTAAGGTAATAAAGTGTGTTTATATACAATCTAACTAAAAGTTTTCTTTTTCTTTCTTTCTTTCTGGCTTTCTTTTTTCTTTCTCTCTTCCTCTTTCTCTTTTTTCTCTCTTTCTTTAATCTCCTTCCTTAGCACTGCCTTAAAAGACAACAGTCAACTTTGGGTGTTTATTCTCTCAGACTTGGTGATCCTATGATTTCATGTATTTTTTTATTGTCCGTTTGCTGGAATAAAGAGAGGAAAATTTTATTTCCTGGGAATGAAACGTTTTCTACTGGAACAGAATTATTTTTCTTATTCAGATCTTTTAGTGGCTTATGAAGTTTCAAGACAATAAAATATCTGCACCTGCATTTTTGTGGACTACAAAACATAAGTGAAACTACTGTGACCATGAGGATCAAACAGGAAAAATCCATTTGATGCCATTAGCTTTGAGGACCCAAGTGACCATATAAAAGCATAATCAGAATCTGTCTATACAATGCCAAACATGTAAACAATCCGATCAATTAGTCACCTAATATTTAGTCTGAAGAGTAACAAACTTTTGGATACTGGGAAACTTCTACATGAATGAGTGGATTTTCTAGTTTTTTCCTAATTGTCCTGGCAGCATATGAACAGAGGCAAATGTGAGCTTTTTTAAAAAAAAATTTTGTTGTTACTTTCAGGCTTTCACTTCCAAAATTTCTTCAAAGGTTCTAGATCTTCAGTATCCAAAGAAACCCTGTCTTAAAAGGCAGTCTTCTGCAATTCATTTTGATTATGAATTCATCAGATTTTAGAAGGGCAAAAGCTAGAATCATAAACGAACGTGAATGCTGATTCAACATTCTCTCTAAAAGAGAGTTTAACAGCAGCATTTTACTTTCCAAGGAAAGTGTCACTGTTAAAATCATCTGTCTTAAGCTTCCTATACACCCTTTTCTTAACTCATCACATCGTAGTCCCTAACCTCTAATCCTTTCCTGCTATCTCGGAGAATTCTACAGGATGGATGTGGGACAGGAAAATACTTTGTGGCTGGGAACAGAAAAACAAACAGTATAAGGGTCTGAGGCTGAGACGCAAAGCCATGACAAACATTGAAAACAATACCAAAAGCAAAAAGGACAAAGATTGACATCCAAAAGCTAGCAGGAGATGTCCCGGGGGGCGGGGGGGGAAGTTCAGAGAGAATGAGGAACGTTCTTCCCTAATACAAGGACAATCTGGAAAGCCTTTGGAGACCAACCCAAGGGAGAAGAGAACTGGCAAGAATCTTAGAGTCTGTGACTAGAAATTTCAGAATGGCTACCCTAATTCTTTCTTCCCCTCCTTTCCCCTCTCTTTCCTTCCCTTTTCTTTCTCTCGCTTCCCCTCCTTTTCCCCCAACGCTACCTGTTTTCCCCCCAACCCTACCTGTGTTCCCTTCCCCCTTGCTTCTTAAGGGAACAGCTTGCTAGGACCCCCAATATCAGATGCTCTTTGGAAGTTTTCCCATCTGGGGTGGCCAGGGTACCACTGGTCTTTCACATCCTGCCAGCTCCTCCTCACTGAGCTCGCCTGGAGGGGGAGAGGCGGTTCCCACTGCCAACGGAGCACAGCCCCTCCCTCTGTGCCACAGCTCCCCCCTCCCGTGCGTGGGAGCTCTTGGATACCCACTCTGCCCCCTCCCCACGTAGAGACAAGATGTCATGGAGGAAGAACCAAAGGGCAGGACAGAGTCACTTGGCCTTCCAAGGGTCACACCACTGCCTGCACCGATGACTGATGGCAGCGCAATTCTTTCCATGTCTGGGTTAACTCGAGTCAGTTTGAGTCTGAAACGTTTGTCTCCTTGCTTGTGGAGCTCTGGGAGCAGAGGGAAGAGGCATACTATGTGAGGGGCTGCTCAGGAGACTCTGAGGGGCCACAAAACAGCCAAGGAACAGGGCGCGGGGGTGGAAAGCTGTGCCACGTTGACGCTTAAGCCTCCCTGACCCGTTCTTGTACACTGACTGCTGCCTGAACACATATGGTGTGCACACACAGATGGACACGCAGGCACATATACACACTCATGGAGAATATTATGGACAACTTGCCCATACACACCAATGGTTAAGTCTTGGTGTATCACACAAGGTTCTGATCTTAACCTTCCATTTTTATTCATATTTTATTACCCACTGTGTAAATGGTTCCCTACAGCTTGAGAACATGTCTGTCTATCTGTCTGTCCTCCTGTTTGCTTAAATGTCTTAATATCCTGTTAAACTCAATATGAACTAAAAATTCATTGAACTGTCTTCTTCCCGTTTGCTCTATGAAATCAGTTTTTGGTTAATGACTGGACTTTGCAATTCTTTCTCCCTTAAACTCTGCCTATCCCAGCAGGATCAGATCAGATGAGAATATTTATTCTTCCCCATTGAAAGTGTGTCCACGTAGGTGTGCTGTGTGGTCAACCATTGTCAACACTGTCTGCACTTTCCAAGTTAGAACGAGTGCTTTATTGCTTTGGTCTTGTAATGGCTTGGTCACAGTCATTTACTCTTTGCTGCTGTTAGCTGCCGTTCAGTCAGCTCTGACTCATGTCAAGTTCGTGTGTGCGAAGAACTGTTCCAAAGTGTTTTCAAGAAACAGATCTCCAGGTTTGTCTTCTGAGCTGCCTCTGTATGAGTTCAAACCACCAAAGTTTGGGTTTGTAGTCAAGTGCTTAACCATTTGTGCCAGCCAGGGATTCCTTACATACTCTTACAGAAAACTAATATCTGAATATTATAAAATAAGTTATTCTGCATTATGGACTAAATTGTTACAGCATAATTATTTATTCGAAGTCACTATCTTAGTATACGGTTGACAATGAGTTAATGCACCTAAGAAACAGAAACACAACTTGTCAGCATCATGTTCATCGTATCCAGTTGGGGATAGCCTCAGCATTATGCTTTCAAAATTGTGAAGGAGGTCTCTTTAGTGATGTGCTTAATAAGATGCTAAGGAAGAGTGTGTCACAGGATGTTAGAGTATCAACAGCAAAACACTGAAGGGCAATGAACAGTTATTCTTCAAAAAGAAAATTGGTACTGGCATTTGAAAAAGGAATTATAATTCAAGTAAGTAGTATACTTCTCCCAAAGACTATGAAGGATTTTACAGATAATCTGGTGGTAATCATAATTACATGTATGAAAAAATAAATGCTGAGAGACCAGTGGCTTCAGCGATTTGCTTCTGAACACTGAGTTATAGTGCCTTGTAACCAAAATGCTACTCAGAATCAAAGTGAATTTGGGTGATTGCATTTGTTCTCTAAACGTTTTAGTAAATTTCCAAATAGCCATAAATTTTCCCTAAGTCTACTTCTGGAAACGGTATAAAATAAAAATCTCTATAAAATTCTTTAAATGTTCTTTGTAACAAAAAAAAACAAAAAACAGATGTTTAACATGTATTTGCATTTTTTCCATTTCTACCAAACAGAATATTGTAGCTACTTCCTCAATAATTATGTATGTTGAAATCACTGTTGATTTTTCTCAAAAGACTTGTTTAATGTGATAAATTGCTTGAAATGACCTGATAACATTCTGAAATCATTTGTTTCCTTCTCTGTATATAAACAAGGGGACTTTTTCTAAGGAAATCTGGAATTGTTCAAAGTTGAATGGCTGAATTTTAGTTCAAAACTCAAAATATTCCAACTCATCACTTTGTGGTTGGATTAAAAAAAAAAACAAAAAAAGAAGTCATTGCTGTCGATTAGATTCAGAGTCATAGTAACCCTATAGGACAAAGTAGACCTGCCTCATGTGGTTTCCAAGCGGCACCTGGTGGATTCCTACTGCCAACCTTTTGGTTAGCAACTTTAGCTCTTAATCACTACCACCAAGGTTTCCACTTTTAGTTGAATAGGTGTCCTTTATATTCTATACCTAAGCAGTTACAATCATGCTCAGCTGTGTTTTTAATAGCTACATAGAGTTCTAGGACCATTCATTGTTCACAAGATTAGAAATAGGATATTCATGCAAGTAATTAAAATGGATTGTGAACCCATCGAAGGTTATTTTGAAATGGTCTGTGGACAGTACACAGCATTCTGTCACTCAGAAATGGCTCCCTCAGTCCCTCAGACACTTGCCAGTTGATTTTTGAAAAGGCAGTTCAAGAGCCAGAAAAGGATCTTGGATGCACTTTTAAGACATAAAGAAGAATTGCAACATAGATTTACAGTGAATCAATTGTCCTGGGCTTTCAAATGGGTTATTTGTAGTTTGAAAACAGAAGCAGAGAATAGCCACATGGCACAGCTACCTTCCTCCAATACAAAAAAAAAGTTATTCAATCTCCTGGAGTTGGCTAAAGGAAGCCGTAATTATTTTTAAATAGAAAAAAGCCACAAATTTCCTTTCTTTTTCCTACAAACTGATTTTGTATCCCAAGTTGCATATTTTCAACTTCATAGCACATCAGAACGTTAAGCCAAACCCCCATCCTAAGCATACTAAAATTCTTTCCTACTCCTGAAACTGTGGTGCAAACAAGACTGCTACTTCAGTATCCCAGTTAATTTATAATTGCCTCCTGGTTTTCCTGTCACTTGTCTGTCACTATCAATGTGCACAAAGAAGAGCATGTACCACACTCACTGTACACATCTTCAAGAAACATGTAAGACTATGTCTGCTGTTTAAAACTATGAACATTTCCACATAACCTCATTAGCTTGTCATACTATTTCAAATGAAGAGTCAATACCATCAGAAGAAGACATTTAGAAGTGCAGGGGGCAAATGAGTTTTGCCATTAAGAGTTATAAATCAGTTTTCTGAATCTAGATCTCCATTTCATTTACCCTGAAACTTACTACCTCTCTGTAAATGTACAGTTGGTACTTTGTGCTTGTTTTTAGTTGCCATAGCACTGACTCATAGTAACTTATGTATGACAGAAGGAAACATTGCCTAGTCCTACACAATCCTCACAACCAGTACATATCAAGGAGTAAGACAACATAAACATTGATAAAAAGTTGTTCTATGCTCCTAATAGAAAAATTATCTTAATTTACTGGAAATTCACTAGAGTAGAATTAACTAGAGTTGGCCTCTTAAGGGGCCCCAGTGGCATAGTGGTTACAAGCTATAGCTGCTGACAAAATGGTCAATAGTTCAAAACCACCAGCCATTCCTTTAAAAGCCTACGGGGAAGTTCCATTCTGTCCTATGGGGCCACCATGAGTCAGAATCAGCTAGACAGCAATGAGTTTGGTTTTTGTATGTGGTTTGTTTTGTATGTGGTTTTAGATTTTTGTTTTGTTTTTGGACTTTTCAGGTACAAAGGAAATTTTTATCAAAAAAATTAATTCTCTCTTTACAGACCAGTCCCACCTATTCTTCCTCAAGGACAAAATTATGATGCACTTCAAGTTAGTTTTTTGTTTTTTTGGATTTTGTAATGCCAAAAATTTAGGTTGTATTGACTAGGTTATTAGCACTGAGGTGCTAATGAAGTATTAAAATAGTTTAATAATTGGTCTTTCAGAACACCTTGCATAGTTTTCTAAAGTAGTACCACACCTCTGATCATTGTCTAATCTCTCTAATCTACAAGTTACTGTAAAATTCAACAAGAGTAAAACAACCCAGTTAACAAATGGGCAAAGGACATGAATGGGCACTTGACTAAAGAAGACATACAGGATTCCAACAGATATATGAGGAAATGCTCATCATCACTAGCCATTAGAGAAATCCAAATCAAAACTACAATGAGATACTATCTCACCCCAGCAAGATTGGCAGTTATACAAAAGACACAAAACAATAAATTCAGGGGGGGATGTGGAGAGACTGGAACTCATCCACATTGTTAGTGGGAGTGCAAGATGGTACAACCACTTTGGAAATCAATTTGGCCTTTTCTTAGAAAACTAGAGATAGAAACACCACATGATCCAGCAATCCCACTTCTTGGAATGTATACCAAAGAAATATGAGACACCATTAAACTAGATATATCAATAGCAAAAATATGGAAGCAACCTAGATGCCCATCAACAGCTGAATACTTAAACAAACTATGATATGTACATACAATAGAATATTATGCAATGATAAGAAACAACAAAGGGTTAGAGAAATATCTGACAGTGTGGGACCACCTGGAGGACACTATGCTGAGTGAAATTAGCCAAATACAAAAGGACAAACATTGTATGAGACCATTAATATGAAGATGTGATGAATCATATTGGTACATAGGAAATCAATTATTGATGACTACAAGGTGGGGAGGAAAGAATAGGGATTTCTACAAATTAGATTGATGTTGGGACTAGAACTGGGTATAAGCTAAGACAGCACATAACAGAAAGGAAGTACCCACTCATTTCTCAATTCTGAAACTAAACTGTTCCCCAAATGTGGCCCACCTATTTGGATGGACAGAGTAACAGTGGCTGGAGTCAAACAACCACCCTCTCAGAGGACGTCTAGACTAATCGGTATACCCAAGTTATTCTTCTTTTTAAATTTCTCTTTTTCTCTTAAGAAACGTTTCTGCATACCACCTAGGTGAATTGCATCTGGGGTCTTAAAAGCTAACAGGTTGCCATCTAAGAAGCATCAGTTGGTCCCAACACACCTGGACCAGCAGTAAATGGTAGACATCAAAGATAGGGAGAAAATACAAACCAACCAGTGGAAGGAACCATTTGAGCCAGAGTCTGCCTCAGCGTGGGAACTGAAGATCTAGATGGTGCCCGGCTACCGCCAATGACTGCCCAAAGTGGGTACATGAAAATGTTATGCGTACTACTTGTCTGGGTCTTAAAGCTAACAAGCTGCCATCTAAGCAGCATCAAATTGTCCCCATCCACCTGGACTAGAGCTATATAGTGGACATTAAGGGCAGGAGGAAACTATAAGGCCAGCTGGAAGGTGCCATAAAATCCAAAGACTACTTTAACATAGGACGAGAAGAACCAGATGGTGCACAGTCACCATCAGTGACTGTCAGGATTGAATGCACAATACAAAGCCCCTGATGTAGCAGGAGAAACATAAGCATGCAGAACTGGAACTCTACCAAAATGACCACAACGGGTGGTCTGTCAGTCTGCAGGGTCCCCTGGGAGTGGAAGGAAAGAAAGCATCATCAATTAATAACACATGCCATCAATGGTAAGATGTATCCTTATTTTGGAATTGTTACTATGTAAACAAAGAAAAAAAAGTGACTCTAAGAGCCCATGGGACACATAATTCATATAAAGAGCATTCATTCATTTAAAAAATAGTTAATGATCATAAGTAGTTTTACTGAGTGTTGGTACAGTATACCAAAGTCCTGCAGTCCGGAATTTGAAGAGTTTCTGAGTGGTGCCTTAAATTGTGCCCATTACTCTTTACTCTTTTCCCAGAGCGGCATCTCTCAAAACTTTGTTATTTTCCAAGGGAGCATGTTTGGATACTCCTCACTTGATATTTGTGGTTTAGTTCTACAAAATGCCATGGCTCTGCAAATCATTCTAAAGCCTCACACATTTACAGTTCAGTGGACGAACAGTAGACTAAATAAATACTATAATTTATGTGATATGCTTCTTTAAGTAGGGAGGCAAGAGCAGCTTAAAGCATTGACAAAGGGTCGTGTTTGTCCTTATATTCTAAAGAGTAATATGGGATGCATTTAAGGATCGAAAATAGTAAAGATGGATTCAGGTTTATGCTTATTCTCAACATCTCCTCAAGTGTTTCTCAAAGTGATATGCTGAAGCTATTATCCTATCCTCTTTTTTAAATAAATGAATAAATTTTATTGTAATTTAAGTCCAAGTATACAATCAATATTAATTTACCATATAACATTTGGAACTCACACCACTATTCTACTCTACCCACTCTCCTCTCCCTTCCCCATCCTTCTGTGACAGACACCCCCCCTTATTCCAGAATTTCTCATGCCCATTTGATCAAGACCTGTTCCCCCTCGCCTTATATTCTCCCTTCCAGGGATGAGCTTCTTGGACAACCCCTATATATTTATTTAAGTCCAAAAGTCTGTTTGGTACCAGGACTGCTGCATGTCTTATATAGTCCAGTTAAGTCTTTGTGGAGCTGGCATCATTGCTGGATGAAGTTTGGGGTCAGAACACACTGAGAAAAGAATAAAGACACAATTTAAGGCACCACTCAGAAACTCTTCAAAGCCTGGACCAGAACGTCAGATACATTCTATTAACACTCAGTAGGACTACTTACAATCGTTAACTATTTTTTAAATGAATGAATGCTCTTCAAATAAGAGTCAGTTTTTTTACACAGTAACAATTCTAAAATGAGAATACATCTTACTATTGATAGCATGTATAATTAATTGGGCATATGTTTTCCTTCTTGGTTGTGCTCACAACATGGATTATCTAACAGTATTTCAAGTTTTACTTTCTATGATGTGCCTTTCTCTCTTCTTTAAAATGCCCCCAAGGATGTGATGGTGAAATGGTTAAGCACCACGACTGCTAACCAAAAGCTGTTCAGATTTGCCAGGTGCCCCTTAGAAACTTTGGAAGCCCTGGTGGTGAAGTGGTTAAACACTACAGCTACTAACCAAAAGGTTGACAGTTCGAATCCACCAGATGCTCCTTGGAAACTTCTGTGGGGCAGTTCTACTCTACCCTTTAGGGTTGCTGTAAGTCAGAACTGACTCCACAGAAGTGGATTTTTTGGTTAGGATGGCCTGAAAAAATTCCCTTGAATCCATTAGACTCACTTTCTTTTCAATGGAAGAATTCACGTAATTTATCAATTTTCATTTTGTTAAAAAAGATGATGAAGATGTGCACCTACCAACACTATTTTTTCCTTATTTAAAAAAAAAGGGATATTACAAAAGAAAAAATATAAGAAAATTTTAATCTCAGAAGTAAGGCAATCCTTTGTGATTAATAAAATTAATCCAGTGAAAAATTTATATTGTCCTTATTTGTCTCCTATTACCCTGTGGACTTGCATCAATTACAGACTGGTATTTTGGAATGACTCTCCTTGGAGATTGTAGCACAAACACTCTACCACTTACTCACAGCCTATTCCTGCAGACAAGGAACACTAAACAAAACATGGCAACCATATTATCTAGAGAATGTTGAGACATTTCCAGAATACTTTTCTCCTGATTTCAAGTATTTCCATTTCAGCTTTATTTTTTTTTTAAGAGACAGAAGTATTTAATTTGATCTGGATAGTATCTACTTGAACTAATCGTTATTTACATCCTTGCTTTAGCACCCAGAGCAACAGCTGAGTTCTTTGTCTTCTGCCCAATACTGTATGGTTGAGATCACTTTTATAGCCAGTCTTCTCTCCATTTAGATGTGTCCTCTGCTGACAGGGGAATAGGTTTGATAATATAATCTTGTGAATCCTTTCCATCTCTAGGGTCTACGATCTAAAATTAGCTTGTTTCTGGCCTTAAACTTTCACACTGTGGCTCGTTCTTCTCAATCTGGCCCTTCTCTACCACAGCCTATTGGAAGCCAAACCCAAGTTATTCACATTCCAGATCAAAAAGCACCCTTCCATTTGTGAGTCACCTACTGAGCCTTAGTTTCTTTTACCCTACTCTGAACACTTCTCAAGTAAGCATATTTGAAAACTGTTTAGATTTGTTCCTGTAATTTACATTTTTGCAAGCCATTTCCCAGATTCAACCCTTATTAAAAAGTCTAAACTGAAGAACACAAACACCAGGTAAATATTTGTTAAATAATAGGACAAAAACAGAACTAATTGAGTATCTATTGCTATCAAGTTGATTCCAATTCACAACAACCCAATAAGACAGTGTAGAACTGCCCATACAGTTTCCAAGGAGTGCCTGGTGGATTTGAACCACCGACCATTGGTTGACAGTCTTAGTTCTTAACCAGCCACCAGTAGCTTCAGTAAGTCTTATATACAACACTTAAAATGTACTCGATTCTCCAGGTCTGACTATGGACGGAATGTTTTCTTAAGTCTTCAAAATACTTCCTTTCATATGTTAATTTCTTTCAGATGAGTAAATAGTAAAACAGTAGAGGCTATGAAGGGGCTGGAGGTGACATGGGACCACTTTTCTGCTGATCTAGCTTGCCTTGGGAGGACTAGAAGGGTTAAATTGTCACTGGGTATGGGGCTTCTTCTTCACTTAGTGAAACACGTTCGTTTTACAGACCCCACCCCTCCAGAAAAGTTGTTGTCCAGTCATCTCTGACTCATAGTAACCCTACAAGACAGACAGGGAACCGAAAACTGAAGACAAGAATTGCTTTGCCCAAATCACATGAGGAGAGAGCGGGAAACTCAGACTCAGATGGCTCTTGACTTCAATATTGGTTTGCTAGGGGAAGTAATTACCATACCTCACTTCTTGTTGTTAGATACCACTCACCAGTTCTTTCTCACAGCAAATTTATGTACAACAGAACAAAACAGTGCCCAGTCCTGCAGCAGACTCACAGTGGTTTCTGTGCTTGAACTCCCTTTTTTGGTGATAATGATCAATTTCCACTAGAAAAACAACTATCCTTTTGAGATTTCTCAATAAAATGAACAGTAGATTTTTATGTACACACATACTCCATTAACATTTTCAAATCATTAGTTTTTATTTTCCTTAAATGAACACTTACTTTCTTGAGTCTGGCATTCATTCTCAGTTTCCTCTTTAGTGTTAATAGCAGTCTACTTTCGAATTTCACAGCCAGGCTCCATTTTAGAAATGAATGTCTTGTGAACCCTAAACTCTCTTACTCTAGATCACCAGGTCAATACAAACTCAAGACCATTTAAAAAAATAAAATGAAAAACAAACCTCTGTGGGTTGGCATTTTGAAAACAGTTATCTGTATGTTTTAAATCCCCAGAAGCTTTCTGTTTAGTTAATTTTCAAGTGCTTCTCTTCTGTCTTTCTAATAATTGGTTTATCAAAATACTAAAGTGGTAGGGATCATTGAAATAATTAAAGAGGGAGCCCATTTACAAGCAATAAATTGATCTCTTCTAATCCCAAGATTATAATGAATGAATGTAACAGAGTAGAACTATCTCCACAGAGTTCCTTAGGCTGAAATCTTTATGGAAGCAGAAAAACAGATCTTATTCCTGGACAGTAGATGAAATGGTTAAACTACCATCCTTTTGGTAACAGTCAAGCACTTAACCATCAAGCTACTGGGGCTCCTCCTTGGGTCACTAGGAGTTGGAACCAACATGGCAGCAGCGCATAGCAACAACCTCATAATATAATTCAAAACGTTCTACCAAGAGTGATACAAGCTCTCTTACTGAAGCCCCGATGGCCCAGTGGTTAAGCATCTTTGGTTAGCAGGTCAAATCCACCAGCCGCTCCTTGTAAACCCTGTAGGGCAGTGCAACTCTGTCCTATAGGGTCACGATGAGTCAAAATCAACTTGACAGCAATGATTTTTTTCTACCATGACTGAAATTGACTGGTCTGGTAACAGAAGAAGAGCTTGCTTTAGACTAACCCTCCCATATATAGTAATTATTCACCATGAACCACATATGAAAAAATGGCTATTTGAAGGCACTGGAGAGTAACGAAAAACTGTTGGGAAATGATGGTGATTTAACACTTTAGAAAGTAAAATGCACTGAATAAGGGGCACTTTTCTACTGATTTTTTCTTGGTGATAAACCCAGGCCTACACAGTCAGGTGGCTAAACTTAATCAGAAATCTGTAATCTTATTGGCTTCAAGTTTAGAGAATGTTATTTAGGGCTGCCAGAGTGCCTGGAGACTGAGTAGTGAGAACCTGATAAGGAAGGGCTCATAGACAGAGTAGCCTCAAAATCTGTTGACAAACTACCCCTCAAGCACTTCCCATGTAACCTGGAAGACAGAAAGCAACAGCTGGAAGGCCAAAGCTAAACAACAATTTTACCTGATACCACAATAGAGATAAAGCATAAAGACTGAATTTCACCAAGTTAAAGGGGCTAGAAACACTTAAGGTTTTCTGCTGAAACTCTAGAAGTGTCGTAATTTGTAAGTAAAGTGTATGTTAGAACTAGTCTATGATAGGACTTACCAAAAAAAAAAAGTCTGTCCTAATAAATTTTAAACTTAAGCCTCCACAATTTCAACATAATCAACCAGTAGTTAAACTGCTTGCTAGAACAAAAGGCAACACTTTTCTATGGAAGATAACAGAATCCAGAGTATCTACTACATATCATCAATAATGCACACTGTATAATAAAACATTAAAATATATATGAAAAAGAATCACAACAGTATGAATGACTTCTGCATGCTCATGAAGAATAATGGAAGACAGAAACTATTGGAACAGTATTTTAAATGCTGAATGAAAACAACCTAGAATTGCAAATCCAGTGGAAATCTCCTTGTCTAGGCCCTGATTCCCAGCTTTGTGTGGTTGTCCACCATTTGTTTGATTTGATATGAATAGCCTGTGTTTTGTAAATCCTAACCTTATGATATTAATGAGGCAGGCAGGATTAGAAACAGTTATTTTAATGAGCTACAGGACTAGGTTGTATCTGCAGTCAATCTCTTTTGAGATATAAAAGAGAATTGAGCAGAGAGGAAAAGGACATCATCACCATTAAGCAAAAAGCCAGGAGCAGAGAACATCCTTGGGACCCAGGACACCTATACTGAGAAGCTACTAGATCGGGGGAAATTCACAACCAGGACCTTTCCCAGAGCCGACAGAAAGAGAAGGCCTTCTCCTGGAACTGAGACTCTGAATTCAAACTTCTGCCCTCCTAAACTGTGCAACAATAAATTTCTGCTTGTTAAGGCATCTGCTTATAATATTTCTGTTATGTCATCACTAAATAACAAAAAAAGACAAAAAAGTGAAATAATTTGTTGTTACTAAGCATAAGTTAAAATAAATTCTAAAGGAAGTTCTTCAAGTTGACAGATGATACCAGATAGCACCTCAGATCCATAAGAAAAACTGAAGATAATCAAAAATGTTAAACTTGTATTTAAATTAAAACAAATATATTTTTTTCTTCTCTCAATTTCTTTAAATTGAAGCTGATTGTTCAAATTTTCAACTTTTAAACTGGATGCATAACATATACAAATATAAAAATATGACCCACAAAATGAGTGCAAATGAAATTTTATTATGAAGCATTAACTTTAAATAATCAATGAAAAGGAAGTATTCATAATCTCTAAAGAAAGTAATAATTTAAAAAAGTAATACAAATAGAAATACTTTGAAAAGAAATATAAGTAGATCAGGATGCTAAAAAACATTTAATTTTACCAAAAGAGATTAATGAAAAGAGAATAAAAGTTGTTGAGTTATTATAATTCATCATGTTGATGTGAAAAAAAAAGTATGAGTAAAAGAGATGAACAAAAAGAGGATCAAAAATAAATAACTCACTAGGAAATAGAAAATGGTAAATTTAAACTCAAACATATCAGCAATTACACTAAATGTAACCAGACTAAAGTCTCTGATTAAAAGAGAGAGATTTTCAGACCAGATTTGAAAAAAAACAAAATCTACAACTGTACAATGCCAAAAAGAGACACACTGTTGAGAAGAAAATGGTAAGATTAGGACACAGTAAGTTTAAAGGTAAAAGGATGGAAAGAATACATTAAGTAAATGTTATATACAAGAAAATCAAAGTTACTGCATAAATCTGAGATAAAATAGACTTCAATATATTACCAGATAAATGTGTATGTGTCTAATATGGGAATACAAAATACATTAAACAAAATGTACATAATTAGGGGGAGAGAGAAAATTCACAATCAAAATTGGATATTTTAATATTTCTGTCACTAATCAATAGCCAGCCAAGTGCGGTTCAGTCAGATCTAACTCATGGCCATGGAAAAATCAGTAGAGATATAAAATAATTTAACCATATTATAAATTATCTTCACTTAGTAAACATTTGTAGAATATTAAAGCTGCAACTGCAAAACAGACATTCTTGTGTACTTATCAAATGCTCACCAAGACTAACTATTGGAGGCCATGAAATAAGTCAATAAATTTCAAATGACCGAAATCTTACAACACGTATGTTCTGACAACAGTGGAAATAAATTAGAAATCAATTTTAAAAAGTTAAATATGTGGAAAAGAAACAACATATACGTAAATAACAATATGTCAAAGAAAAAAATTATGACAAAAATATTTCAAACTGAATGACAATGAAGTACAACATATCTATTTCTTTGGATGTAGCTAAAGCATTCTTCAAAAGGAAATGTATCATTTTTCACATGTATATTAGAAAATAGAAAGTTTTGAGCTATTTTAATTCATCATATTAACAAAAAAGCATATGACTATCTTTAATAGGTGCAGAAAATTATTTCACATTGATTCATGATTTAAAAACATTCTCAGAAAACTGGGAATTGAGGGGAACTTCCTCAATCTAAGATAACTTTTTTAAAAAATCTATAGTTTGTATCACACATAATGGTGAAACATTAAACACTCCCCTGAAACTCAGAATGAGACAAAAATTTCTACTCTCACCATTTCCATTCAACTATTTCACTTGAAGTTCTAGTAAAGGCAATAAGACAATTTTTTTAAAAGTCATACCAATTGGAAAGGAAGAAAAATTATTTTTAGTGACAGAGAATATGATCCCTCACATAGAAATTTCAAAGGAACCTGTAAAACAGTAACTAGGACTAACAAGTATCACAAAGTTGCAAGATACAAGATTAATATACAAAAAAATAAAATACAATTTGCAAACATTCCATTTGTATTAATATAAAATGCCATGAAAAATGAAAAGACATACTAAAAGCTACAAAACATTATAAGAAAAATCAAAGATCTAAATAGATATATACACCATAGGAACTGGGAGAGTCAGTATTGTTAAAGTGATAGATGTCCCCAAATTGATCTTTAGATTCAATGTGTTTCCTATCAATATATATATATATGTATATATATAAACTGACAAAATTACTTACAAACAGAATAGATAGAATAGGAAAACAGTCATGAAAAAAGAACAAAGTTGATTCAAATTTGATTTCAAAAGTTACTATGAAGTAGTAACTAAGACAAGATGTTAGGTTCGTAAAGATAAACAAACAAGAGAACACAGTCAAGAAATATATATTGTCATGTACTGAATTATGTCTCCTAAAAAATGTGTGTAGCAATTTAGCTGGGCCATGATTCCCAATACTGTGCGACTGCCTCCACTTCATGATTTTTTTATGCTGTAAACCCTAATCTCTCCCTGTGTTTAGTAGCTTCAACTACATTGAGGAGAATCAGGGTAGGACTGTAGCATCCTTACTAAGGGAATTTCCCTGCAGTGTGCCTTGTAACACCTTTTATCTTACAAGAGACAAAAGGAAAGAGAAGCAATGAGAGAACTGGGGACCTCATACCATCAAGAAAGTCGAGCCAGGAGCAGTGCGCATCCTTCAGACCTGAGGTTCCTGTACAAAGATGCTCTCAGACCAAAGAAAGACTGAAGCAACACAAGGAACTTCCTCCAGAGCCAACAGAGAAAGACTAGCTGATACCCTGAATTTGGACTTGTAGCCTATAGGATTGTGACAGAATAAAATTTCTCTTTTTAAAGCCATCCATTTGTAACCCTGTTACAGCAGTACTAGATGACAAAGATAGATAGATAGACAGATAGATAGATAGATAGATATAATGTTCTTCATTTTTGACAAAAGCATCAAGCCTATTTGATGTAAGAAGAAAGAATTTTCAATAAATAATTCTGCAATTCCTGGATAAACATACAGAAAAAATAAACTTTGAAACCTCCCTCACAACATACAAATTATGTATTGTATTTTAACATAAAACTGAAAATTATAAAGTTTGTGAAAGAAGAAATATAAGTATTTGCCACCTTAGAACAGGCAAAGATTACTTAGCACTGAACACTACAAAAAAACTAACTTTTATTTCATCAAATAAAATTTCTACGTATCAAAAGACCTACAACCAGCCTTCTGCACTGAATATACCATGAACAGCCATAATAATGGACAAATATGTCTTGGAAAAAGTATAGCCACAATTCTTTTTGGAACTGAGGATGGTGAGAATTTTTTCTAAAGTACTTTGGACGTGTCATCAAGAGGGACTAGTCCCTGGAGAAGGCTGTTATGCTTGATAACGCAGAGAGTAGGCAAAAAAAAAATAGGAAGACCCTGAACAAGGTGAATTGACACATTGGCTGCAATAACAGCTTAAAAATGATCGCTAGCATGGCAGAGAACCAGGCAGTACTCCTTTCTGTTGTGTATAGGGTCACTATGAATTGGAAGCTACTTGACAGCATCCAAAAACAGTGATGCTTTTGTGGCAATCATAACTCCTTCCATAAATACCCATGTTTGCCAAAAGGCAGACTATATATGACTAGTATAGGAGATACAATGATGAACAAAAAGATAGGCAATCTTGCCTTCATGAAGCTTGAAGTCTGTTGCCTTTTTTTTATTATTGTGATAAAATTATGCACAGCAAAACATTTGTGAATTAAACTATTTTTACATGTACAGTGCAGTGGTATTGATTACCTTCATCATGCAGCGCAGCGGTCACCACTATCCTTTTCCAGATTATTCTAGCCACCAGTAACAAAAACTCAAGACCTCCCTAGCAATGACTTTTAAAGCACTGCACATTGAAACTGGCACATGGCAATTGCTTAATAAATGCTAGCTTTAATCTTCACTGTTTAACCAAAAGGCAGTTTTTAAAGCTTTCCAAATACTGACTTGAAAAATGTAGAATTTCACTTTGATCTTTAAAGCAGGTGCTTTATTTTCAATTTCAGGAAGTTTTGAAATACAAACTAAATTGTTTCTAAGAGAATAATATCCTTAATTGTATCTCTCAAAGGATGCATTGTGTTCTGAACAAACAGACGCTTCATGCTCTCTGGCCTCCTCTCTAGCATCCAACACAGACAGTTCAGGATTTCTACATTACAAATTACCAGATCCCAGCACGTTTTGAGAGTCAAAAAGTGCATCACAATAGAGAAAGAAGAGGATTTTTTCCACCTTTTCTTTAGTATTTCTCTGCTGATCACATTATCCTAGGAAATTCTAATTAGGGCTCTTTTTCATGCTAGTTACAAGTTAAGGCGTAAAGGAAAAAAGAAATCACTTTCTTGAAAGCCTCCGGGATATTGGTGTTGCAATCATTTTTCTTAATTCACTATTTGTATGGCAGTATTGTGATAGCGACCAAGCTCTCCAAGGTGGAAAAGGCAGGAGGCCTTTTTTTAAATCAGCCTAAGCAAGAAAGTGTTTGCCATTTTTTTAGAGAGAATTTATTTGGAGTGTGAAGTTTTCTTGAATCTGAAGACCAGCATCTTTCTTCTAAAGGATAACTAGTTAAAAATTCTTTTAAGAATCTTTTCTAATACTTCTACTTCATTTATCCCTTCTGCTCCAGATTTTGAGATGTCGCATTCAGAGTAACTTGATAGTTCAAGCCTGTCTTCGAGTCACAGTAGTATATGTTTAATGTCCTCTCAAACTATCATCTATAGCAATTATAAAGAATTTGGCTCTATTTGTGTGATGTTCAATTTTCAGGGGTTATATCAATTCACATTTTTTTCTTTCAATCAATTTAGAAAAAAATGAAAATACAAAGGTAAATTATCCATTGACTGAAAAGATGGAGAAAGTTTTACTAGTCTTTTTTTAAGTGATTATGCAAATTAACGGGTTAAGTACAAAATCAGTACCTAATAGAAACAGAAATGACCTAAACAGACCTAAACAGATTACAATTGTATTTAAATAGGAGTGTGGACTGTTTAACCACAGCACCGACAATGTATTTCTTTAAGATACTACTATTGTTTTAACTATCATAATTCTCAGACATTGTGAAATGGACTGCTAAGTATACAAAGGCTAAAAATACTAGCTCCTAAATGGATTTATACAGCATGGGAAAGAATCAAAGCAAACAGCCCTACCTATTTTTACTGATTACCCTTGATCCAATAAAGAAGGCCAAAAATATGCAAATTTCAACAGATAATCTTACATTATTTAGTTCTTATGTTCTAGATTATTCCTTTTGTTTCTTTCAGATTTTAGGTACATGGTAAAACATGATTCTGATATCTTTCCTGAAAGCAGAAGGTAAAACTTTTTGGATGTCCTTTTAGTTCTGTTTCTATGATTCATTGTAACTTAATGTAGATCCCAGAAAGACTTACCTGTTGACTAAAATATAACTAGATGACCCCAAAGATACACAATGGAAATTTTTTTAATGACATAAAAGAGAAATTTGCCAAAATATCTCAGTTCCCTGGAAAATCTTAGAACCCTGGAGTCAAACTAATAGACTTATTATTCCTAAAAATAGCAAATTAAGATTTACAGTAAGAGTGAGCAGAAGGCTTTAAAAGTAGAGGCAATGGAATATATATTTGTTAGAAAAATTTTAAGACTTTCAGTCTTTAACACTAATCTAATATGTGATCTGATTTAAGTATTGTCACATTTTGAGTTTTAATGGAGAAATGCAATTCATTTGAAATAGCTAAACACTCTTAACATCAAAATACTTGGTGTAAAACTATAATCCAATGTATTTTGTTTCTCAAGCTTTTTTTCACTCACTTTTGGCTGATGTTTTCTCACATTAAATAGAATTGGAGAAATTACAGATCTTTGATTGAAATAAATGTGACCAAAATTCAGGCCTGGAGTTACTTATTTGCATCATCATCATTTCCTAATTCCTTTTTTGAAAATTCTTATCCCATTAAGTGACTGCAGCTGTAGGTACTACCTTGCCAACAACTTCTTCTGATCTTGTAATAACCTAGAACTCAAAGGAGTAGTTCAATGAGTACTGACAACCCAGAGTTTTCATGTGGACTTCATCTTTAATCTCAGGAAGTTTTCTGATAAGTTTGTGCGAAGACTGTACTGTGCTGAATGTCACACATTCTCTCTATGCTTAAAATACCTTCACCACTAAGAAAAAACTTCCTAGTGACAGCAGGGGTAGAAAGGATATGTGTGTGTCTATGAAGGTGGATTAAGTTAAAAAAAAAAAAAAAATCTCTAGCTACAAATTCAAGAATACAAGAAATATAAATTTCTTTCTTTTTCTGCGGTTGAATTTCATTTCTACTTTAAGATGCTTTTTCCTAGGTAGGGAAAATTTAATCTCGGTCAATTTCAGGACCAATCACTAAGCCAAGCTAGTCACCAAAGGAGCCCCTAAATTATTTGTGTTTTGGTTTCTTCATTGGAAATATGAAAAGTGTTTGATTCAACCTTAAAAGACTCCTCTAGGTCAAGCATTCTAACACTGCAACAAAAATAGTGGAAAGCACTTTCTTTGCTGATGACAGGGAATCTTTCTTGGACAATGCAATGCCATCGTAATTATATTAAACACACACCCACACACCTGTTGCCATCAAGTAAATGCCAACTCACAGTGACACTGTAGGACAGTGCAGAGCTACTCCAAAGGGTTTCCAAGGCTTTCCAGTCTTTAAGGAAGAAAACTGACACATCTTTCTCCTGCAGTGACTGGTAAATTTCAACTGCCAATACTTCTCTGAGCAGCAAGGTTCTTAACCTCTGTACCATCAGTGATCCTGTTGTTGTTTTTGTTACGTGCTGTCAAGTCAGTTCTGACTCACAGCGACCCTATGCACAACAGAGCAAAACACTGCATAGTCTTGTGCCGTGTCCACAATTGTTTTTATGCTTAAATCCATTGTTGGGACCACTGTGTCAATCCATCTCATCGAGGGTCTTCCTCTTTTTCACTGACCCTCCACTCTACCAAGCATGATATCCTTCTCCAGGGACTAATCTTTCCTGACAACATGTCCAAAGTAGGTAAGGTGCAGTCTTGCCATCTTGGCTTCCAAGGAGCATTACGGTTTTATTTCTTCCAGACAGATCTGTTGGTTCTTTTGGCAGTCCGTCATACATTCAACATTCTTCTCCAACACCACAATTCAAAGGCATTAATTCTTCTTCTATCTTCTTTGTTCGTGGTCCAGCTTTTTCATGCGTATGATGCAATTGAAAACACAATGGCTTGGGTCAGGCACGTTGCATCCACTGTGTCAATCCATTTTGTTAGGGATCCTCTTCTTTTTCACTGGCCCTCCACTCTACCAAGCATGATGCCCTTCTCCAAGGACTGATCCTCCCTGACAACATGTCCAGAGTATTTAAGATGCAGTCTCACCACTTTGCTTCCAAGGAGCTCTCTGGTTGTACTTCTTCCAGAACAGATCTATTTGTTCTTTTGGCAGTTCATGGTACATTCCATGTTCTTCTCCAGCACCACAATTTCAAGACATCAATTCTTCTGTCTTCCTTATTCATTATCCATCTTTCCAGTGCATATGATGTGCTTAAAAATACCGGGGCTTAGGTCACGAACACCTTAGCCTTCAGGGTGACATCTTTATTTTTCAATGCTTGAAAGAGGGCCTTTGCAGCAGATTTTCCCAATGCAATGTGTCTTTTGATTTCTTGACAGCTACTTCCATGGGTGTTGACTGTGGACCCAAGCAAAATGAAATCCTTGACAATCTCAATCCTTTCTCCATTTATGATGGTGTTGCTTATTGGTCCAGTTGTAAAGATTTTTGTTTTCTTGATGTTGAGGTGCAATCCATACTGAAGGCTGTGGCCTTTGATCTTCCCCAGAGTTTCAGACTGTTTTCACTTCCAGCAAGGAAGGTCGTGTCAGCTGCATAACGCAGGTTGTTAATAAGTCATTATTCAATTCTGATGCTTCATTCTACTTCACATAATCTAGCTTTTCATATTATTTGCTCAGCATGCAGATCGAAGAAGTACAGTGAAAGGATACAACCCTGATGCACACTTTTCCTGAATTTAAACCATGCAGTGTCCCCTTGTTCTGGTTGCATGACTGCCAAATTAACTAAAGTCACTTTACTTTTAGGCTGCAGAGAGATTGACAATTTCTCATTTTGGATGTGAAATGGGTTCTAAATACAATTTATTAATAGAAAGTAAAAGGGGAAAATAAATATATTATCCCAGTTTGCTAAAATGAGCAGATTTTTTTAAGCATTTCTTTGTAATGTTTAGGAATAGCATAATACATGCAGAGGAAGACAGAGGGAAGCACAACCAAGTGTATAACTTTATGCCACAAATATTTAGGGATCTGAGAAAAAGTGGCAGAAGCAAGAGACAATTCAAGAAAATGTAAAATCAAGGAGGAGAAAGAAATTCAAATAGATGTTTGCATTCTATTGAGACCAACCAAAGGAAAGAAGTAGGTAGTACAGATAGGGATGCTGATTTTTTTTTTAATTATTCCAAGGGCATTTTTTAGACTGTTGACATCACCTTATTAGGAAAATAAGACCAAATCTCTCAAAGGAAATCACAGTTTCTTACCTTTGAAGCAATTAGCTTTATGGAACTCTCACTGTATTGTCCTGAATTGGTCATGTTTGCACTAGACTGATCAAAAGTTCATTCTAGTCTACCTTCTGCCTAAAACAGAATTTTGAAACCAAGCTGAAGATTAAGCAACCACTAGATAAGTTAACAGTCCATTCACAGTGCTGGGCTTGTTCTTTGCTTGGTGTACAAGTACTCCTGGCTCAGCTAGTCTCATCCCTTCTTGCAACACTAAGTCACTACTTGTTCATCCAATTCACATAAAGAATAAGACAATTTCTCTGTAAATTATTATCTGAAACCTTCAGATTCTTTGAACTCCCATTGCTTGAGAGCAAGAATTACTATTCATTTTATCTCTAGTTCAAGGATGGTGCTCTATTTGTTTGAATAGGTAAAAGGATGAAACAATAAATAAATGAAATCCTTGAATTTTGCAGACAGATTGTTACTTGGAACCATTTAAAGTACTTCATTTATATTTGGACAGTCTAGAAAATGCATTCATTTTGAACTTTTGATTCTAAGTATTTGCATACTGCCTTCTTCTGCTACTTGCCTATCCTTTAGCTTCAAAATCTTTTCTTGTACATTCAGTCATCAAAATTGTTCTCCTGCATCAATGCTTGCTTTTCTCCTGAACTTGAAGATTTCCACTGTAATCACTAAAAAACTCGTTGTCTCAAGGAATTCTCTTTCAGTGTTATCTCCAAATAGAGTTTTCCACATACTTATATTTTGTAAAGCTACATTGGAAAAGACTTAGAGGTCAGACTATTTTAGAGAGTTTGAGTGTTAAATCAAATTGCGGCTTTGGAAATAAAGGGATAACTCATACATAAACTTTAATGAACAGCAACAATGTTGAAGTTCAATATCAGATTGTCCACTTAGATTGAAGAAATGAGAGAAAATCTAAAGATTAAAACTCTGCATCGATTCAATCCTTTGGGATTGTGATCAGGTATTCCCTTTTGACACGCAAGTATCCTAGCCAGGGCTAAAACACTATTATGAAACATTCATTTAACTTAGCTTACCTAGTTTTTAAAATCTGTGACATAAGTTTTAAATGGCAGCATGCAAACCGTGAACACAAGCCAAAAGAAAGTTGAACAGAAAGGACTCAGAATTTTCATACCCTTTACCCACTGCCATATAGTCAGTTCCAACTCATGGCAACCCTACAGGACAGAGTAAAATTGCCCACAGAGTTTACAAGAAATGGGCTGGTGGACTCTAATTGCCAACTTTCTAGAATACGTGAAAGCCTATATCTACCACAGAGTTTACAAGAAATGGGCAGGCGGACTCTACCAATCTTCTAGCATACATGAAATTCTGTATCTACCACTTTATCTGGTTGTCCAAGAAATTAAGAGGTAGTGTTTGCATGTGTGTATATGTTTAGATAAATGGGGTAGCACACATAAAACATCATAAAATAGAACATATTTCTGTGATAATGAATAAGCCAAAGCTACGCCAAGTGCCGTCGAGTCAGATCCGATCATGAGTAAAAGCCTTCTAAAACCAGTGCCGCTGAGTCGATTACAACTCATAGCCAGTCCTAAATACTTAATGAAGATGATTTGATAATTCTTTGTCAACAGATACTATTTTGTATCATCACTTTAATCCTAACTTATGTATTAAAATTTAAATTATGCATACCTAAAAACTAATGTTAAGAACCATACCAACTGGGTATTTAAATAACAAAATATGGATGATTTGATAAATCTACTAATTGAATGAGAAACACTTAAAGTAAGAGCTATTACAAAAGGTCTTAGTTACCTAGAGCTGCTATGGCAGAAATACCTCAACAGGATAGTTTTAACAAACAGAAATACTTTCTTTCACAGTTTAGGAGTCTAGAAGTTGAAATTCAGGGCATATCAACTCCAAGGAACTCTTTCTCTTTCTTTTGACTTTTAAGGAAGATCCTTGTACCTTTAGGCTTCTGCTGCTGCAGAATCTCATGTGGCTTGTCATCCCTCTTCCCCTATCCCAGTTTACTAGTTTGCTTTTAATCTTTTTATCTCAAAAGAGATTGATTCAAGATACACCCTACAATAAGCCCACTGCCATCCAGGCAGGTCTGGCTCATGGTGACCCTAGAGGTTACAGTAGAACTGCCACACATACTGCAATGATCTTGTCTAATTAGCATAACAAAGACAACTCATTCCCAAATGGGTTTACAAACACAGCATAGGTCAGCATATTTTAGGGGAACACAGTTCAACCCATAGTACAAAGTTTGGGCCAAGTTTGTTTCATATAATAAGCCTCCTCTCATTAACCCCTTCAAATTACTGTAATACATGAGCACATGACCATAGAATTTCAAATAGTTCTCTTCACTCAGCCTTTTTTGTTTTATGGTCCAGTAGTTCTGAGGTAAAGAAAAAAGTAGGAAACCAAACTTGAGGTGGTCTGTTTATAAGGTGCTAAATCCCTGTGTTCTTCATTATCAGTTTGATATCTACAGTACACTAATTAAATGAGCCTACAAAGCCATAAAGTTGTTATTTTTATAAATCTGCAACTTACATTAAAAAAATACAAATATACAAAAGGCACAATGTCCTGAAGCAAGCTGGCTTTCATTGCTCATAATTCATTAAAAATCCGAAGCTCCTTACATCAATATTATACCCAGTGAACTCCAACCCTGGACTTTTAAAAAAATACAAACAGGTTCTGACTTGACACACTAGCAAAATATGAATTTGAAGTTAGATAAGTACTATGAAGATACTTTCAGATTACTGATTTACTTTGAAGCTTGATAATTAGGATTTCTAAAAAACAGATGTTAATAACAAAAAATTGCATTTTTGTTATTTTTGAAGTATTGTCTTAAAAGCTTATCAATAATATTTTATGAGAGGTATATATATTGTGTTTTGAACAACTTAGTTCACCTACAATTGCTGTTGATCTGTTTCTAAATAGAGCTAATTTCTGTGCTACTGGGCAAAATAGGTCTTCTGGCTAGTCAGGTCTTCACATGTTGTAGAAAATAGATAATTGTCTATATAGAAGAGTGCTGGTTTAGGCTACAAATTCATTAAATTCTAATTTGTATGTTAAAGTTTAGTATTGACTTTTGTAGCAGCAAGGCAGTTGATGTGATAACCTCCTATTCCAAAATCACTAGAAACATAACAAGCATTTTCTTTTGTGCAAAGCCCAACTCATGAGTCAGAGAGAGAGTTGTCAAAAGGATATTAATGAAGCAGGAACAAAAACAACAGTAACCGTGTAAACTTCGGGGATGGAAGTATGCTAACCTCAGTAACATAAGCAGCTTAGCTTTTATTGCTGATACAAAAGCTCAAGAAAGGAAGATTTAGACTGTGAGGAATTCAGACTGATACCTCTCTTGTAAATCAGGGGCTGTGGACAAGATGTAAACAAGGAAAAAATTACACTGGCCCAGGGAGACTATCAGATGATTTATTCGTCTTGGTGGAATTTGAGCTGGGGGATAAAAGGGGTTCTATCAAAGGCTTGGAAACACAAGTGCTGTAGTAGTTAAGTGCTAACCAAGTAGTTAACTGCTAACCAAAAGGTTGACAGTTCGAAGCCACAAGGTGCTCCTTGGAAAATCCATGGGGCAGTTCTGCTCTGTCTTATAGGTTCACTATGAGTGAGAATCAGCTGGACACATCCATGGAAGCAGCTGTCAAAAAATCAAATGACATACTGTGTTAGACAAATCTGCAGCAAAAGCCTCTTAATAATATTAATGAGCAAAGATGTCACTTGGAGGAATAAAATGTGCCAGACCCAAGCCATGGTATTTTCAATCACCTCATAAGCGTGTGAAAGCTGGATAGTGAATAAGCAAGACTAAAGAATTGATGCATGTAAACTATAGTACCGTGAAGAATACTGAATATACCACAGGCTGCCAGAACAATGAACAAATCTCCCCGGGAAGAGCCAGAATGCTCATTAAGAGCAAGGATGGTATGACTTGTCACAAGTACTTTGGACATGCTATCAGGAGAGACCAGTCCCTTAGATGGACATCATGCTTGGTAGACGGTGGGCAACAAAGAGGAAGACCTCAAAGAGATGGATTGACACAGTTGCTTCAACAGCGGGCTCAAACATAATAATGATTATAGGATGGCACAGAGCAGAACAGTGTTTTGTTCTGTTGTGTATAGGGTCGCTGTAAGTCAGAACCAATGAACAATATCAGCAGTGTCATTTCTTACACGTCAGGCTGGCGAATATTTTGAAGGCTGACAGGCCCAAGTGGGACAGGACCAGTTGCCACAGAGTAGTCGAGGTGTCGTTTGGTACAACTAGTTTAACAGACCCTGGTAGTAAAGTGGTTAAAGTGATTCACTGCTAACAGCGGCTATGTAAGAGACAACATGGAAATCTACTTTTGTGGAGAATTACAGCCTTAGAAACCCTATGACATCACTATGAATTGGAACTGACTCGATCAGCACTGAGTTTGATTGTAGGTGGGAATTTAACGATGTTTAGTTAAAAATATTCCTGTTCTTCAGCCAGCTCTTCCATTCTCACCACAGAGAAACTCTCATATGTGTGCATAGGTAAGCATGTGCAAGAATCTTTTTACTGCACTGTGTTAATAGAGAAAAAATTGGAAGCAACCTAAATGTTCTTCAGTAGGGAAATATATGCTTTGTAGTCTATTAACACAATGAAAGTGAATGAATGACAACTACATGTGGCAATATGGATAAATTTCAAAAACATAATGTTCAGTTATTGCATGATTTATATAATTTTTTAGATGACAGTATATATTTTATTGTCAGACAGCAAACAGAGACAGTAAAATGTATATATTTAGCAGAAGTGATAATAGGAAAATGATAACAGGAAAATTCAGCTTTGAGGAAGAAGAGAGGTTAATAAAATTAAGAAGAGGACTAGAAGAGTCATACGTATGTGTGTAATGATTTATTTCTCTTTTAAAATTTTTAAAATAAATAATAAGTTAAGATGAATTTAAAATAAATCATATAGTGAATTCTAGTTGAAATGACACTGTGTGAAAAGCAAATAATTTACAACCAATAAAATTATTGTACTCAAACTTTTGCTATATTTGATAGACACAGATCTTTAACAATCAAGTCCCTTGAATTCTTTGACCCTTGTTTCCCTCATCTAACTTATAATGAGGGAGTTGAATCAGATAATTCTCTGTCTTCACATGGCATCTATCATCTCCCATTTGTGCCTGCTTCTGTTTCTAATCTGCTGGGGTTTTTAAAACTTGGAAGCGATGAGGTTTAGAGCACACTCTACACAGATACAGCTTTAAAATTAAATTCAAAACACTTTACAGGATTGTCAGCAGCAAATTATGAATAATAACTTGAATTTTAAAGTACAAATTTGAAATTCAAGGCACAAATCTGTACTTGACTGTTACTACATAACTGCTTGTAGTGTTCAACAGTTCACTCCTATTTTGTAATCATTACTGTGCTGTGTGCTCTCATTCTTTCTTTCTGATCACATCCACCATGTATTCAAACCTCACCAACAACAGAAAATTACCTCTCCTTCTGCTACAGCACCAATTTTTTCCAGTCTGAGAAAACTCATCATTTGCCGAATTGTAAGGACAATTTAGATAATCTCTCACTTTTCGTAAAATGTTTGAGTCCTGATTTAATCACTGCTTAATCTTTAGATTTTCTTTTAGTGCAAGAAAGAAAAATTGATTCTGCTTGGTTTGTGTGGACTGGGAGCTAGTAAAAAGAAAATTATTGCAATAACCCTGAATATCTCTTGAAATTAGGAACAAAGGCAAAACCCACTGTTATCAGATTGCTTGTGACTCAAAGTAATCCCATAGGACAGTAGAACTACCCCATAGAGTTTCTGAGGAGTGCCTGGAGGATTCGGACTGCTGACTGTTTTGGTTAGCAGCCATAGCACTTAACCATTACGCCACTAGAGTTTCCTTTGGAATCAGAAGAGGAGGTGATTTAGGAAGATGTCTTATTCTCTAGCACTGCTGTTACAGAAACGTCACAAATAGGTGGCTTTAAAGAACAGAAATTTATTTTCTCACAGTTTAATGGGTTAGAATTTTGAGTTCAGGGTACTTGCTATCGGAGAAGTCTATCTGTCCATCATCTATCCATCTGTCTGTCTATCTATCTATCCAACTATCATTATCCCTGGGGAAAGATCTTTGTCTTTTTCAGCTTCTGTAGCACCAGTATTCTCAGTTCCTTGGCAATCTTCATGTGGCATCTATCATCTCCCATTTGTGCCTACTTCTGTACCTAATCTGCTGGGGGGGCATGCTACTGTTTACAAAACTCACTCCCAAAGACTCTCTGACCTCTGGTCACTCTTTTCTGAATGTTAGTGATCCATCAAACATTAAATTTTAGTTCAACTGGCTGTGAAAACGGAGTCCTCTGTTACAGACAAGGTCACTGGGGACAATCAATTCCTAGAAAGGAGTAATTGATAACAAGAAGATGACCCTAAAAGTAGCCTCCTTTGCTTCAGTACAGCAGCATTCTATACTATAACAAGGGTCAGACTAGTAGAGTGCATCTGCCTGCTTTTCATCAACATCTTAAATAGTTTCACTCTATAATCAACACAACTGGGTACATTTTAATAAGTATTTCCAGATATTTCTCCTATGATTTGACCTTACTAATATTTATGTGTCAATATTTAGCCACAAGTTGCAGTTGTTTTCTCCCATTGGTGTCGTAATTACACTTGCTTCATTCAAGGTCTAGAAACATGTTGCTTTTTTAAATACATTTTTAAAATATTTCATTGTGGTTTACATGACAGTTTACAATCCAGGTCAATTTGTCATACAAAATCTTGCATACACATTGACATGTAAATCTAGCTGCTCTCCCTACCCTGTATTTTCTGTGTCCATTCAACCTGCTCCTGTCCCCCTCTACCCTCTCCTCTTGCTTCTAGACAGGAGCTGCCCAGTTAGGCTTGTGTATCTTCTTAAGCCAAAAGGTACACTCTTCACCAGTATAATTTTATATCTAATAGTCTAGTCCAATCCTTGTCTGAAGAGTTGGCTTCAAGAATGGTTTCAGGTCCAGACTAACAGAAAATCCAGAGGTCATGTCTTCTGGGGACCATCCAGTCTGTCAAACCATCAAGTCTGGTCTTTTTATAGAGTTCTAGTTCTGCATACCCATTTTTATCCCACTACAGCAGGGACTGCATGTTGCACACTTCGTCAGGGCAGTCATTGGGGGTAGCCAGCGATGATCTAATTCTTCTAGTCTCGTGCTGAAATAGTCTGTGGTTTATATGGCCCTTTCTGTCTCCTGGGCCCATATTTTCCTTGTTTCTTTGATGTCTTTCATTCTCCTCTGCTCCATGTGGGTTGGAACCAGTTGATGTTACTTAGATGGCCACTTACTAGCTTTTAAGACCCCAGACACCACTCACCAAAGCGGGATGTGAATTGACTGAGATATCCTATGAAACCATGGTCCCCAAACTCCTGCTACTCTGTCTTTTGAAGTTTTAGGTTACATTTAGTAAACCCCTTAGATTTTGTTCAGCCTAGTTGTGCTGTCCCTCCCTTCACCCAGCCCAATTCCTATCTACTATTTAATCAATAAATACCCCTTCTCTTGCAACCATCAGACTATTTTCTTTTGTGTTTAAATCCTTTCTTGAGTTCCTCTAATAGTGGTTTCATACAATATTTGTTCTTTTGCAACTGACTAATTTTGCTCAGCATAATGTCTTCCAGATTCCTCCATGTTATGTTTCCCAAAATCAGCATTGTAGAAACATGTTGAATATTTTTAAAGAATATGATAAATGTTTTTATACTGTAGTATAACAGATTAAAGAAAATGTGCAGCGAAATCAGAGATCTTATTTTTGATATTTGAGATAAACCAGGTACAAACTTTTCTAAAACTCTCTTTGAGGTTTAACAGGGAAGCCATGACAACTAAATTCAATCTTACATGCTGTTGAAGAATCTTACCCTTTGATTTGAAAGTTAGTCAATTTGATTATTTTTCTGGGCATCCAGAATACTTCTGCTTTCATGTAACCTACTTCAGCTGATATGATTTAAAATTCTGATGTGTTCAAGGAATTTTTACAACCATGCAAATTATACTGTTTATAATTCAGTCATCTCATTTGGATTGCGTAGATTAAGAGGCAAAGACAGACACAAAATAATTTCAACAGAGTTTGGGTCAGCTCTTGAGTGTTTGTCTACCTGTATAAGGATTCATATTTGTAATATTTTATATCACTCCTCTTTCATGCTTCAAGTTGTAATATGGATGGTGTCCTTTCATTATTTACTATCTCATGGTACCTTGAGTTCTGTGTATATTGTAATGCATCAAAAGAGGAGACTTCTAATAATTAATTTCCAATAAGTAGTTTTACCATTTATTTTATTTCTTAGTAATATCTGACTAAAATTTGTGTCAATAGATTAGGAAGCATATCACAAAAAAATATTGACCATCATTTAATATGTTTAAATGCATCTGATTTTAGAAGATTACAAATGAGTACAATAAAATGTAAAAATAGAAGAAGAAAACTTTGCTGTTGATGAAAAACAGATTATAAGTTTGAATGCCTTGTGGAGAGAGTAAGAAAGAATATTTATATTTGTCTCAGCTATCTAGTGCTGCTATGATAGAAATACTACAGTGGCTATCTTTGAAAAGATAAATTTTATTCTGTCACAATCCAATAGTCTAAGACTATAAATTCACAGCATCAACTCCAGGGGAAGTCTTTCTCTGTTGGTTTTAGAGGAAGGTCCTTGTTGTCACTCTTCCCCTAGACTGAGAGCTTTTGAGGTACAGGGACTCTGAGTCTGAAGGACGGGTTCTGTTCCAGACACTGCTTCTCTCCTGGTGGTATAAGGTCCCCAGCTTCTGCTTGCTTCCTTTTCTTTTATATTCAAAGAGACTGCCTCAAGGCACAATACAATCTTACAGATTGAGTCCTACCTAACCAACACAACCGCAATCCATCCTCCATCATGACATCATGTTGTCGGTATTGTTAGGTACCATTGAGTCGGTTCAGAAACATAGTGACCCTATGAACAACAGAACGAAACACTGCCCGGTCTTGTGCCACGTCCATAATCATTTTTATACTTAAACCCATTGTTGCAGCCACAATGTCAATCTGTCTCATGGAGAGTCTTCCTCTTTTATGCTGACCCTCCACTCTACCAAACATGATGTCCTTCTCTAGGGCCTGATCTTTCCTGACAACATGTCCAGAGTATGTAAGATGCAGTGTTGCCATCTCGGCTTCCAAGGAGCACTCTGGTTGTACTTCTTCCGTAACAGATCTGTTGGTTCTTTTGGAGGTTCATGGTACATTCATCATTCTTCTCTGGTACCACAATTCAAGGCATCAATTCTTCTTATGTGTTCTTTGTTCATGGTTCAGCTTTCACATGCATATGACATGGTTCAAAATACCATGGCTTGAGTCAGATGCATTTTAGCCTTCAAAGTGACATCCTTAATTTTGAATACTTTAAAGAGGTCCTTTGCAGCAAATTTTCCCAATGCAATGCATCTTTTGCTTTCCTGACTGCTGCTTCCATAAGCGTTGATTGTGGACCTAAGTAAAATGAAATCCTCGACAACCTCAATCCTTTTTCCATTTACGACAATGTCGCTTACTTCCCCAGTTGTGAGGATTTTTGTTTTCCTGATGTTGATGTGCAATCCATACTGAAGGCTGTGGTCCTTGATCTTTATCAGTAAGTGTCTCAAATCTTCATTTCCAGCAAGTAAGGTGGTATCGTCTGCATAACACAGGATGACAATGAGTCATCCTCCAGTTCTCATGCTTCATTCTTCTTCATATAATCCAGTTTCTTGGATTATTTGCTCAGTCTACAGATTAAGAAGTTATGGTAAATGTATACAACTCTGACTCACACCTTCCCTGAGTTTAAACCATGCAGGGTCCTCTTGTTCTGTTCACACCACTGCCTCTTGATCTGTATACAGATTCCTTAAGAGCACAATTAGGTGTTCTGGAATTCCCATTCTTTGCAATGTTAGCTATAATTTAGTACGATCCACACAGTTGAATTCTTTGCATAGCCAATGAAACACAAGTAAACATCTTGCTGGTATTCTCTGCTTTTAGTCAAGATCCATCTGACATCAATGATGATACCCCTAGTTCCATGTCCTCTTCTGAATCCAGCTTTAATTTCTTGTCGCTTTTGTATGATCTTGAGCAAAATTTTACTTGAGTGTGGTATCAACGATATTGTTCAGCAATTTCCACATTCAGTTGGATCGTCTTTCTTTGGAATAGACATAAATATGGATCTCTTCCAGTGAGTTGGCCAGATAGTTGTTCTCCAAATTTCTTGGCATAGATGAGTAAGCATTTCCAACACTGCACCTATTTGTTGAAATATCTCAACTGATATTCCATCAATTTTTAGAGCCTTGTTTTTTGCCAATGCCTTCAATGTAGCTTTGACTTCTTCCTTCATGGGGCTTTAGGGGCTGGAAAATTGAAAATATGAAGCTCAGAAAACAGGCCAGAGACTTAACCTCTGTAGGTCGAGTTCAAGTGACAAGAGGGGTGCAGAGCTGAGACAGAGTAAGCTTTGTAAGAGAACCCTTTTATATAGAAGAGGAAGGCCACACACCAAGAAAACTCCCCTTTCAACTGATTGGCTCACATTACATCACAAAATAGAAGATGATTAAACCGTGGAAAAGCATATGCTGAACCACTCAGAATCACAGTGTAGCCAAGGTGACACATAAGTTTAACCATCAAGTACACATATTCCAAATCCCATCTTCTTCAGTATTGACTTTATCCTGAAATAACAAGTTATAGCATAGTTTTCATGCCATACATGATGACATCTGATTGTATACAATAATTCATTGTAATATACACAGTCTACCTCCTTCTTAAGAGCAATCAATGTTTTAATCAAATAAGCATTAGTATGCACTGATCCAAACTGAGAGAGAAAATCACTAGAGTTTATATAGCTATCACTGAGGTGGCAGGCCCAGATGATGTAGTAGTTGGATTTTTCCTGTGATCCCTTTAACAACAAAGACCCCAAAATCCAAATTAATCAATTACATACGACATACTAGGGACCCTGAACATCAAAGGGAAATGTGAGAAATCAGACTGAGCATTAGGTAAAGGAGAGAAGGTCCAGAAGTACATAGGACTAGCCAGCCCTAACCAGATAGGAGTCAGCCCCTAAAAGTGGATCTGCAGAGGTGAGCCTGTTGAGTGGAATGGTGGTTTACAGAGGATGACTTCCTCAGCAAGAAAGACTGGAAGCACAGGTCCTATTCACACCCCCAGAACCAATGAAAGATAGCGTTGGATCACCAGAAGCTATGTCAATTGCATCTAATCTGCTACACAAGAATCTAAATCTTTCCATCAGGATAAACCTCTCTCCCATTTTTTAGCCCTTTCACTCTTCTTACTCTTCTTTCCCAGCTCCAGAGCATGACTCCATTACTTGGACCAGAAGTAGGAATTCTTATGTGTGACTCAACCCATTGCCCTAGACTCAAGGAGGAAGCAATTTAACAAACAAGAAAGAAAAAAATGAATAGATAAAATAATCTGCCAGCTACCCAAAGCCAGGAGCTCAGCAAAAATAGTTGCTTTGCCTAAACTCAGGTATAAGGGGACAAACCTTCCTCACAGATTCTCACTGACAGCTGTCAGCACCCAATGTTTCTCAGCCCATGTAGCCAGATACCAATCACCTTTGCCTATCTTGTAAGGCAGAGCCTGCACCACATACTTAGTGACTGACTACCTAAGCACCAAAACTGAATGTGACAGAAAAATAAATGGACACCTGGGCTCACCTACATAGTAACAGCTCTAACCATATGGCAAGAGGACGTCAGGGGCTCAAAAGTGCCAATAATCAAACTAGTGACATGACCAATGCATTTTGACACTTTGAAACAAAACAAGAAGCTAGAACATAGTAAGCAAACATAAAATAAATAAACACAGCAGGTTACTGTTGGCTCAGAGACAACAGTCAATGTCAGATCACTTAAAGAGGTAGGCCAAGACTGCTTCAGCAAGCTCCCAAAACAAAGAATCAAGAAATTTCCTAGAAGAAGAGAATTTCCTGGAATTATTGGAGGTAGAATACAAAAGATTAATATTTAGAACCTTGAAGAAATCAGGAAGATCAGGCAAACATGCAGTAGAGCATAATGACAAATTGCTCAAGCCACAAGAAAGCATAGAGAAACATCACAAATAAATTCAGATGAATAATAAAAATCACTGAATTAGACAACTCTAAAGTAAGTCAAAATAGGAGAAATGAGGCAGTGGAAATCGAAATTACTGAGACTGAAGACAAAACACTTGACACTAATATTTGGGGAACAGTCTAATAAAAAAATTTTCAAAAAATCAAGGAACACTAAGAATTTGTGAGACTCTACAATGAAGAAGTGATCTATGATGACTGGATTGCCAGAACAGCAGTGGTAATAGAAAATACAAGCAAATTTTTGAAAATTTGTTGACAAAAACATTCCGACATAAAAGATGAAAAGATGCTCATTGAACTTCATACATGGTAGATCTCAAAAGGAAAGATGCCAAGACATACTATAATCAAACTTGCAAAAACTAAAGACAAGGAAAGAATTTTAAAGGCAACTGGGGATAAATGAAAAATAATCAACAAAAGAGAGTCAATAAGAGTGAACTGTGAAAACTTAGCAGAAATCATGTAGACAAGAAGGCAATGAGATGACATATACAAAGACTTGAAAGAAAAAAATTGCCAGCCAAGAATTACATATCCAGCAAAACTGTATCTCAGATATGATGGTAAAATTATGACATTTCCAGATAAATAGCAGTTTAAAGAATTTGTAAAAACCAAACCAGAATTACAAATAATACTAAAAGGAGTCCTTTGGTTACAAAATCATTAACAGCAGATAACAACCCAAGACTAGAATGCAAAACAGAGCAACTAGATATCAAGCCAGACAGGAAAATCATAAAAATAAATCAAAGCTAAAACACAGAAAACAGGGAAACAGATGTTTATGTAAAAGATGACAACACTATAACAAAAAGAGGAACTGAAAATGTATTCACAGATCTTTCATTCAGGGAGAATTCAAGATTATACAAAGAAATTAGAGACAGGCACAAATTTAGAAATGCAGGTGTAAATATAAGGTAAAAACAAAAGAAACTAACAAAACTACATATCAAAATAAAAACATGAAGTCTCATCAAATACAAAACCAACAACAATAAAAAAGATGGAAAGAATACACATACAGAAAAATGACTCAGCATAGAAAATTAAGTGGAGCAAAGAAATTATCAGCAGCTCACAAAAATCGGCATTGAAATATCAGTACTAAATCCATATCTATCAATAGTCACATCGAATGTAAATGGATTAAATGCACCAGTAAAGAGACAAAGTGGCAGAATGGATAAGAAAACACAAGCCATCTATACGCTGCCTACGAGAGACACACTTTAAACTTAAAGATTCAAACAAACTGAAACTCAAAGAATGGAAAAAATATGTCAAGCAAACAACATTCAAAAAAGGGCAGCAGTAATAATATTAATTTCTGATAAAATAGACTTCAAAGTAAAATCCAACACAGTGGATAAGGAAGGACTTTATGCAATGATTAAAGGGTCAGTACTCTAGAAGGATATAACCATATTAAATATTTATGCACCCAGTGAGACAGCTCTTAAATACATAAAAAAAACACTAGCAGCATTAAAGGGAGAAATATCTGACTCCACAGTAGTAACAGGAGATGTCAACAAATCACTTTCACTTAAGGACAGAACATCCAAAAACAAACTCGATAAAGACATGAAAGATACAAATGCTAAAATCAACCACTTGAATTCATAGACCTATATAGCACCCTCCAACCAACGGTGGCCAAATATACTTTCTTCTCTAATGCAGATAAAACATTCTCCAGAATAGACAACATAGGAGGCTATAAAGCAAGCCTTAACAAAATCCAAGGTATCAAAATATTGCCAAGAAACTTTTCAGAACTAAATGACTTAGAGAATAGCAAAATGATAGAAAGAGTTAACCAGACTGAAAGTCGATTCTCTGAAAACATCAAAGTTATGGATTAAATTGTGTCCCCCCCAAATATGGATGTAGAAATCTGGCCAGGCCATGATTCCTGGTATTGTATGATGTTCTTACATACTGTAAACCCTGTGGCTATGATATTCATTAGGGTGTATGAGCGGTAGTTGTGTTGGTGGGTCAGGACTCCTCGTGTGAGACTGTATTTTGCCTTGAGGCAGTCTCTTGGGATTTAAAGGAAATGGAAGCAAACAGAGAGTTGGGGACCTCCTACACCAAGAAGCAGTAATGGGAGCAGAACGAGTCCTTTGGAAAGGACCTGGGGTCCCTGCATCTCAGAAGTTCCCAGTCCAGGGCAATTTGACTACAAGGACCTTCCTCCAGAGTCAACACAGAAAGTCTTCCACTGGAGCTGATACCCTAAATTTGGACTTGCAGCTTACTGGGCTGTGACAGAAGAATATTTCTCTTTTTAAAGCCATCCACTTGTGGTATTTCTGTCATAGCAGGACTAGACGTCTAAGACAGTCAACAAAATGGATAAAGCACCGGACAAATGGACAAAAGAAAGAGAAGAAGTAAACTATACATGAGTAAGAAATGAGATGGGTGATATCACAACAGAGTCAACCAAAATTTAAACGATCATAACGGAATACTATGAAATACTGTTTTCTAACAAATTTGAAAACCTAGGGGAAATGTATAAACTTCTAGAAACAGACTACCTACCTAAACTAACTCAAACAAATGTAGAATCTCTAACTAAACCCATACCAAAAGAAGAGAAAGAAAAAGTAATTTAAAAATTTTCAACCAAGGATACCCCTGGCGCTGATGACTTCACTAGAGAATTCTATCAAACTTTCAGAGAAGAGTTAATACCACTATTACTAAAAGTACTTCGGAGCATACAAAAGAATAGTACACTCCCAAATTCATTCTACGAAGCCAGCATGACGCTGTTACCAAAACAAGGTAAAGACACCACAAGAAAAGAAAATTATGGAACTTCCATGAACTTAGTTGCAAAAATCCTCAACAAAATTCTAGCTAATAGAATTCAACATGTCATAAAAAAAAAAAAAAAAATACTTCACCATAACCAAGTGGGATTCATATCAGGTGTACAAGAGTGGTTCAAACTTAGAAAAAGAATCAATATTATCAATCACATAAACAATACAAAAGACAAGAACCACCTGATTTTATCAACTGATGTAGAAAAGGCATTTGACAAACACCCATTCATGGTAAAAGCTCTCAGCAAAATAGAAATAAAAGGAAAATTCCTCAACATAATAGATGGTATTTATACAAAGCCAACAGCCAACGTTGTCCTAAATGGAGACAATCTGAAAGCACTCCCCTTGAGAACATGAAAGAGACAATGATGCCTTTCATCACTACTTTATTCAACATTGTGTTGGTCTTTCTTGCCATAGCAAAACAAACAAAGAGGAAGTAAATTACTAGAACTAATAGAAAAGTTCAACAAAATATCAGGATACAAGATAAACATACAAAAATCAACTGGATTCCTCTACATCAACAAAGATGGAAATCACTAATCAATAGTGTCTACAATAGCCCTGAGAAGATACAAAACTTGGCAACAAATCTAACCAGAGATGTAGGAGACCTATAAAAGAAAACTACAACACTCTACTGAAAGAAACCAAAAGATACCTACATAAGTGGAGAAACCTACTTGCTCATGGACGGGATGACTCAAGATTGTGAAAATGACTATTCTATGCAAGTGATCTATAGATACAAGGCAATCCCTTTCCAAATTCCAATAGCTTTTTTTAGTCACATGGAGAAACAACTAACTTCATATGGATAGAGAAAATGTGTCAGATAAGCAAAGCATTACTGAAGAAGAACAAAGTCAAATGTCTCACGCTACCTAATCTAGAACCTATTATTCTGCTAACATAGTCAAAACAACCTGATACTGGTTCAGTAACAGATGGATAGACCAGTGGAACAGAACTGAGAATCCAGACATAACATCATCCACCTATGAGTAGTGGATATATGACGAAGTCCCAAAGTCCATACACCGAGGAAAAGACAAACTCATTAGCAAATGGTATTGGGGTAACTGGATATCCATCAATTAAAAAAAGAGGGGGAAACAAGATCCTTATCTCACAACATGCACAAAAACTAAGTCAAAATGGATCAGAGACCTAAATATAAAATGTAAAATAATAAAGATTTCGAAAGAAAAAATAAGAGCAACAATGAGAGCCCTAATACATGGTGTAAACAAACTATGAAACATCACTAACAATGCAGAGACGTCAGAAGAGAAAATAGACAACCAAGAACTCCTAAAAATCAAACACTTATACAAATACTTCACCAAAAGAGTAAAAGGGAACCTACAGAGAGGAAAAATATTTTGGACTACAACAAATTCAACCAGTGTCTAATCTCTGAAATCTACATAATACTTCAAAACTTCAACAATGATAAGACAAATAATCCAATTTAAAAAGGGGCCAAAGATACGAACAGACACTTCACCAAAGAAAATGTTCAGGTGGCTAACAGATATATAAGAAAATACTTACTGTCGTTAGCCATTAGAGAAATCCAAATCAAAATTATAACGAAATACCATCTCACTCCAACAAAGCTGGCTTTAATCCAAAAAACCACAAAATAATAAACGTTGCAGAGGCTGTGGAGAGACTGAAACACTTATACACTGTTGATGAGAATATAAAATGGTGCAACCACTTTGTAAATCAATATGGCACTTTCTTAAAAAGCTAAAAATAGAAATACCTTATGATCCAGTAATCCCCCACCTTAGAATATATCCTAGAGAAATAAAGACCGCCACACAAATAGATACATGAACACCAGTGTTCAATAGCATTGTCCACAATAGCAAAAAAGACGGAATCAACCTAGGTGTCCAACAATAAGGACTCAAGAAAAGACTTAAACACAGAAAAAAACAGCCTTTGACAGGTACAAGTGTCAAGAGGGAGGTAGTAGGGTATTTACTTTCACTAAATTACAAAAAAAAAAAAAATGCTGACATTGTGATGGATCCCTGGAGTTTTATCTTATAGCTTTAATCTCTTGAAGAAATGAATATTCAGGTGGAATACATTTAAATTGAAGTCCATTAGGAAGACTTTGGTGACAAAAAAAGCTACACTCAAAATGATGGAATCATGTATTTGGAAAACAGCTTAAAATGTTAGGTTCAACTACAAGAAATTGCCAATATTCAATAATTTGTGAAATACAAAAAAAGATCTCATATAGTACAACATTACGTGAGGAAAATGTGTTCAACTAGCAAATATTTACTGTGTACGTGCTATGTAAAAGGTACTGTGATAAACGAGGCTTCCTAAGTCTATACCATCTGGTAAAGAGGGTTAGAAATGTTCATTCAGCAAATATTTTCTTCACACTGTTAATGTATGAGCCTTTATTCTAGGGACCAACCAAACCCATAGGCATTGAGCTTCAGACTCATAGCGATGCCACAGGATGGATTTGAATAATGCCATAAGGTTTCCAGAGAGAGGCTGGTAGACTCATACTATCTAATATGTGACATAAAGAGAACACAAACCGTAAGTAACAATGTGCAATCACAAGAAGAACTAGATAACACTGAGCTTCCACAAATTACTTATGCTCACTGAGAAATTTCACCAAAGGACTAAACAGAGAAAATAAAAAAGAGAAAACCTATAGTCTGGAAAAAAATTGGGGGTTATGAGATATTTGACAAGGATCTAATCTCTAAATTCCATAGAATACTTCAATACCTCAATAACAAAAATACAAATAATTCAATTAAAAAATGGGCAAAGCTCTGAGCCACTGTGCCACCTAGGCTCTATTCTAGGGAAAAGCAATACAATATTAAACAAGATTACAATAATCCCTGCCCCCTTGGAATTTACAGTATGATTGAGCTTCGAAAAGGAGAGAGAAAAAATACACATTCAAGGAATAAAGAAACATAGGGATTTAAGACAGTTGAAGGTTCTATACAACCCATTTCACTTTTGATGACTTCCAATTTTCCCAGATTCATACTGCATACATTCTACATGCCAACTGTTAACGAATGCTTGTAGCTGTTTCTTCTCATTTTGAGTCGTGCCACATCAGCTTATGAAGATCCCGAAAGGTTTACTCCATCCGTGTCGTTAAAATCAACTCTATTTTGAGGAGACGGCTCCCCCTCAGTCATATTTTCAGTGCCTTCCAACCTGATGGGCTCATCTTCTGACACTGTATCAAACAATGTTCCACTGTTATTCAAAAGATTTTCAAGGGCCAAATTTTTCAGAACTAGACTGGCAGAATCCCTACTCTATCTTAGTCTGGCATAAAGATTGATATTCTAGGCATCAGTGAGCTGGAATGGACAGTCATGTGGTCTACTACGCTGAGAATTACAACTTGAGGTGAAATGGCATTACATTCATCAATAAAAGAGACATTTCAGGATGCAAAGCCAATGTAGCATCCTAGACAGATTTATCATGCCATTTCTCTGCAACAAAAGCCCAAAAAACTGAGTAAAACAGATATTAATGCCAATTCTGGAGCCCTAAGCATCAAATGAGGGGATAAAGAACTAGATCAAACATTGAATGGTGGAAGAAGCTAAAGAAACACAGAGAACAAGGGGCAATACAGAGTAGAAGTTGCCTGTCAACTAACATGGCTCAGTGTTGCTGTCTCAGAAAACAGCCAGCAACAATCCAGGGCAGCTAGTACAAGAAAGCAACTTCATGGAGCTCTCCACAGGAGACAGAGTGCCTGGTATCTATAGAAACATGCTTTCCACCCCTCACCTTTCTACCCTTTAGCCACTGGTGCTACTTCCTGATGGGCCATTCTGTGCCTCTCAGCTAAAGAAACACCGGACCTTCATCAAGCTAAGTCTACTCTACCCTCACCTACCAGTTCCTACAGTGCTGTTTTCCGTCACTTTCTTCCTTTTCTTTCTCCCTCCCATCTAGCCCTGTATGCCACCCACACCCTTCCAAATAGGCCAACTACACCACTCAGCTCAATAACTACCAAGCTATCTAACCAAGGACATAGAAGATCTATACAAAGAAAACTACCAAACACTATTGTAAGAAACCAAGAGACCTACATAAATAGAAAAACATACCATGCTCACAGACAGGCAAACTCAGCATTGCAAAAGTGTCAGTCCTATCCAAAGCGATTTCAAGATATAATGCAATCCTGATCCAAATACCAGCAGCATTCTTTAACAAAATGGAAAAGCTAATCACCAACTTTATATGAGAATCAAAACATTACTAAAGAAAAGGAACAAAGAGTTCTCATACTACCTGATCTCAGAGCCTACTCTACAGCCATCAGAGTCAAAATAACCTGGCACTGATGGAAAGACACACAGATATCGATGGGACAGAAGTCAGAACCCAGATGTAAATCCATGCCTCTGGCTGATCTTTGACAAAAGACCAAAGTCCATGAAAAGATTGTCTTATTAACAAGCAGTACTGGCAAAATTGCTTATCTGTCTCTTAAAAAAAAGAAACAGGATGCGTACCTCATGCCATACAAAAACAACTAATTAAAAATGGATGAAAGACATAAATATAAAATCTGGTAAAGATCATGGAAGAAAAATTAGGGACAATGCTAAAAGTCCTAATACATGGCATAAAGAGGATACAAAACTTAAGTAACAATGCACAAGCACCATAAGAACTAGATAACGCTGAGCTTCTAAAAATTAAACACTTCTGTTCACCAAGAAATTTCACCAAAAGACTAAACAGAGAAAACAAAAATAGAGCACTTACAGTCAGGGGGAAAATTGGGGGCTATGAGATATTTGACAAAGTTCTAATATCTAAATTCCATAGAATACTTCAACACCTCGATAACAAAAATGTAAATAACCCAATTAAAAGATGGGTAAAGCATATGAACAGACACATGAGGAAATATCACAATCACTAGCCATTAGTGAAATGCAGAACAAATCTACAAAAAATGCTCTCTTACCCTAATATTACTGGCACAAATAAAAAAATAATAATAAATAAATGCCAAAAAAATATTGGAGAAGTTTTGGGGATATTGGAGCACTGGGCTTGTGGGCATGTAAAATGGTACAACCACTATGGAAAACATTGTGGCAATTCCTTAGAAAGCTAGAAATATAAATACCACATGATCCAGTAATCCCATTCCTAGGAATATATCCTACAGAAATAAAAGACATTACACAAATAGACACATGCACATCAATGTTCATTGCAGCATTATTCACAACAGCAAAAAGACAGAAACAATTTGAAAGCTCACCAAAAGAAAAACAAATCACAGTACATATACACAGTGGAGTACTACACCACAATAAAAAACAACGAATATGTGAGACACCTTACAACCTGGAGTAATGTAGAGCACATTGCCAGCCAAGTGCCATCGAGTCGGATCTGACTTATGCTAAGTGAAATAAGTCAATCACAAAAGGAAAAAATGCTGTATAAAACTAGTATTATAAAAACGCAAGAAAAGATATACACACAGAAAAAGAAAAATCTTTGATGGCTATAGAAGAAAGGGTTAGGGAGGGGAGATGACTAATTAGATGATAGACAAGAGGTTACTTTAGTGAAAGAAAAGACAACATGCGATATAGCAGGAGTACATCACAACTTGACCAAGGCCAAGGCATAGAGGCTTCCTAGAGGCATCTGAAAACTTTGAGGGACTGATGGACTGGGGCTGAAGGCTGGTACCATGGTCTAAGAGAGTACTTAGGTCAACTGGCATAACACGGTTTTTACAGAAAGTGTTCTACATTCTACTTAGGCAAGTAGCATCTGAGATCTTAAAAGCTTGTGAGCTGCTGTCTATAATACATCTACTGGTCCCATTACATCTGGAGCAAAGGGGAATGAAAAAGACTAAAGACACAAGGAAAGTATCAGTCCAAAGGACTAACGGACCTCATGAACCACAGGCTGAACCAGCCTAAGCTCAGAACTAGATGGTGCCCAGCAACCACTAATGACCACTCTGACAGTAGACAGTTCAGGACAGAAGGGAGAAAAATGTAAAACAAAATTCAAATTCACAACAACAAAAAGACCAGACTTAACTGATCTGACAGAGCCTGGAGAAATGCCTGGCACTATGGTCTCCTGATACCCTGCTAACTCAGAACTGAAGCCAGTCTCAAAGTCCATCCTTCAGCCAAAGATCTGACAAGAGTATGAAACAAACAATAAAACACATGAGGAAAGTGCTTTGTAGTTCAATCAAGTACACAAAACAAAATGGGTAACACCTGCATAAAAGCCAAAACAAGAAGGCACGAAGGGACAGCAAAACTGGCCAAAGGGAATGGGGAACTTGTGATTAAAGGAAAAGGGGAAGAGTGCTGACACACTGCAGAAATTGAAACGCATGTCACAAAACAATTTCTGTATAAACTTTTGAATAAGAAACTGATTTGCACTGTAAACTTTCATTTAAAACACAATAATGAAAGAAAGTAACACTTTAAGAATGATCCTGAAATACAACATTGTCAGTGATAAGATAATATACACAAATCTACAAAAGACCAAGGACTAATGCTGAAGATGAAGAGAGATTTTTATCAATTTATACGGCCTGAAATTGATCAAACATGTGATCTAGATGCATTGATAATTATTGGTGACTGGAATAGAGAAGTTGGACACAAACAAGAATCTGTGGTTGGAAATTGTCACCTTCAGGATAGAAACGATGCTGGGGAAGGCATAATAGAATTTTGCAAGACCAGTAATTTATTCATTGTAAATATCTTTTTTCAGTAATACAAGCAGAAACTATACATGTTCAGGTGGAATACACAAATCAACTACATTTCTGGAAAAAAGATGATGGAGAAGCTCAATGTTACCGGTCAGAACAAGTCAAGCAATTGATGGTCTGTTCCACCAACTTCAGAACAGATGATCAATTATTGATATGCAAGTTTAAGTTGAAGATGAAGAAAATTAGTGAGTCCAAGACAGCCAAAATATGACCTTGAAAATATTCCATCTAAATTTAGAGACCATCTCAAGAGCAGATTTGACACACTAAACACTAACAAATAACTAAAGAACTGACGCCTTTGAATTACAGTTTTGGCAAAGAATATCAAATATGCCATGAACCCAGGAGAACAAACACATCAGTTTCAGAAGAAGTGCAATCAGAATATTCCTTAGATGGGAGAATGGGAGACAAGCTATCGGAAAGAGCCAGTTCCTACAGAAGGACATGATGTTTGGTAAAGTAGACGGCCAGCGAAAAATAGAAGACTCTCAACAAGTGGCTGTAATGATGGGCTGACTCTTAGCAACAATTGTCAGGATGTCACAGGTCTCTGCAGTGCTTATTCTGTTGAGTTGGAACCAACTAAATGGTGCCTAATAACAGCAGTAGACTCTATGAAGAAAATAATATAGGATAGTATAATAGAGATTGATTGTGGAGGTAGACTAGCTTATATGTAATGGCTTGATGGGCTTCCATCAGACGGAGACACTAGAACTGAAGCTTCAGTGATAAGCAGGTATCAGTCATAGAAAGATCTGGAAGCAGAGCCTTGCAGGCAAATGGGAACATCGAATCTATGGGAGGACAGGATGGGTTTGTTGATAAATATAAAAACTTATACTGAAGTGAACTGAAGCAAGAGGGGCAATTGCATCACATGACAATACCACTCTTCACTGAAAATTCCCTTTACTGGAGCTAAAAAATCCTACTTCACGTAATTTTACTGTTCTCAAAGCACTCAACTACATGGTTGCTGTGACTCTATGGCAACAGTTTTGGTTTGATTTATTTGATATTGTTTTGAGATTATTATTGTTGTTAGTTGGAAATTGTGATGTTTTAAAAATGTGTTTTATATCATGGATTCCTTTGTAACTGGAGTAAAATTCTATTACTAGTGTCTGTAAATCTTCACATGATCTGACCCTTTCCAGCTTCTCTGATACCATGTCATGCTATTGCAGACCAGGAACTTTTGAAAGCTTTTATGCCATGAACACCTCTGGCTGTCTAAAAAAGTCTGTGAATATTTTCTCAAAATTCTGTTTTAAATACATGAAGTGAAACACATTCTGTTAAACAGTAAGCTTGTTTATTATTTTTTATTATAAAAATAAACACACAATATAGTAATGCGCATATTCTTTTATTAACAAATTCAGTAACAAGACCTAGTAGTAGAGACAATCAATGTAACGAAGAGCATAAATGACGTTAAATGTCTTCAGCTACTTGACAAGAAGTGAAGTTTTTCCTGGTTCAGCATGGTTAGCGCTTTCTAAGCAAAATACACAGAACCCAGTAAAGGATAAACTTCACAAGTTAGTTGATGTCTGAGTAAATAGTGAGAAAACTCAAGAGAGATAATTCCCTGCAAATAAGTGTTTGCATTTCAAAGGAAGATAAACTCTGAAACAACGGAAACATTCCAGGAGTTGTAACCCACAGAGATTTGTCTTTGTATTTTCCCTGGAAATACTAATTACTATTCGAAAGTGAGACCACGGGGACCTTTCCTTTCTTTTTCCAAGGAGTCTGTGCCCACTAGGTAAATCGGGTTTTGTTCACTCTCCCTGGAGGAGAAGAGCCTATATAAGCTCCCAGATTCATAATTTGATAGCATTGTGGTTTCAAGAGTTCAGCTGCTAGCCAAAATGTCAGCAATTTGAAGCCATCCGCTACTCCTTGGAAAACCTATGGGGCTGGTCAACTCTCACAGAAGATTGCCGTGAGTTGGAATCGACTCCATGACAACGGGGTTGATCTGGGGGGAGAGGAGTAGGAAAAATTCCCTTTTTGCGTTTACAATGTTCAGCTGGCTCTCCTCAGGTTACCCAAAAAGGGCAAATAATTGGAGCCTGTAGATACAATGCAGTCACTGTTGTAAGTAATAATAATCAGCCTGCCTAACTCTGTAAACTTCTGGTTTACATTGCTGAATAATACAAATAAGTATGGATAATAAAACTTTGCAAGCTTGTATTAGGATTATTAAAAAGTTATGAAAATTACAGAATTAGATTTAAGTCACCACCATTGATAACAATAAATCATCATTCCATTTATAAATTTTATTTTAATTTAATATGTTGAAAACATTGTATTAGGCACTAAGTACATAACCAAAAAAAGAAAAAAACCAAACCTACTGCCACTGAAGTCAATTCTGACTCATAGCAACCCTATAGTAGAGAGTAGAATGCCCCATAGGGTTTCCAAAGAGTGGCAGCAGAACTCTTTTTTTTTTTTTATTTAATATGACTGAGTGAAAATGTACATTCCCATGTAAATTTACATGCCTATCTATATGCAGCTTCCACTGCTTTCCCTGTCCAGTGGCAGCACACTATTCCTCTCTGCTCCATACATGTCTCATCCTCTCAACAGTCTCCTTTCCCCTCCTCTCCAACCACACTCCTTCCTCCAGCCAGAGATCAGCAGGATGATATCCTATAGATGTAAAGAACCATAAAGTGCATCGAATATATGGTCACTCTGCATCACCAAGTCCAATCCATTCGTGTCTGAAGAGTGAATCTTCGTTATGATTTATGGGCAAGGGCAGCATCAGGGCCAGGGGCTGTGCTCCCAGGGGAACCCCGAAACTGCTGGACCATCAGTTGCAGAACTCTTAATCACTGTTACACCAGGACTCTACTCCTGGGTAAAACAGTCCCGGTCCTTTGGTGCCCTTACAAGTTTAGGAAGCTCAGAAAGTGAGAAGAAAATGAGAAGGAAAAAATACATAATATTTTTAAAAACCTAGTAGATACCTAAAAAAGAGATAGTGACTCTTTTAAAATGAAATGAAAAATAATGGGATAGGAAGCAAAAGATTGCTCAGATGGAGTCAGGGAAGGTCACTTTTCCTTAATATAAATTAAGAAAAGTTAGTCATGCAAAGACTTGGGGAGAAGGTACTTTAGCAGAATGGATAGTGTGCCAAAACCTAACAAAAAGGAGCTTGAGTATATTTGGGTGAACAAGTTCTGGTGTGTTCACTGAAAAGAAAGGCTAATTTGGGGTCATCATATGCTACCACTGCTTATGAGCTTAAATTTGGCTCTTTGATCTGGCTCCCTAATTCTGTTTTCAATGTGTCTATTCCCCTCCTTTCAAACCTTCTGTAATCCAACGCTGGAGCCTCAAAAATATATTCTAGAGACCAGGCTTAGCAATAGTAGTTTTAAAGCAGTCTATTAATACAAACAAAAAATCCTCTGGTCTAATATCACATGGGTCATTTGGTGTCCAGAAGAGTTGTGTTTAAAGACAACAAAACAGCAGTGTCTGGTCTGGTTAAAAAGCAAGTGGCTTTCACCACTTGCCAAATGGCAGTGTCAAAAGTGGCACAATTGCGCATCTCATAGCCAGGCCAACTGGCAAAGGTGGAGCCAGCTGCCCTGTTCCACTCTCCCAACAGAGATAAGAGATGATATCATTTCCCCTTGAGAAATGACACCACCTACTGGATATAACACAATGACTGCTTACAAACTGGAGTCCCTGAAGGCTGGACTTGAACTCAACAGCTGGCTCTAAGTGGTGTTTGTGCAGTGTGGTTACCATCACTTTCACCTTCTCACTCCCAGTCAGTAATCTTACTTCTTCAGGTTTAGGCTTTCTTTTATCTTTTTTTTTAAATACAAAAAATATAATATTTTTAATGTTCATGACAACAGTGACAAATTTTCCCTCTTTGTCCCAAATGCTTGTGTGTGAGTCAACTCCAGATGCCCTGATGGCTTTCACTTTGTATTTTCTCTTCCATTTCCTTATGTTTAGTTTGGGGGAAAATACAAGTGATAAACTTCTGAGGAAGTTCTTGCCGTTATTCTTTAGAGCTTTCATTTTTCTCTATTTTTTTCTATTCTTATCTTTTTTTCTCATTACTTGTCATCTTTTATAATACTCTGTTATTTTTATTTACTGTATTTGTCTCTACTATTTTTTGGGTTAGGAATTGTTTTAAAAAAAGTAATACACAGTAAAAATGATTTGTATGTGTTCAGTTTTACAAATATTAACATATGTGCATACGCATTTGTATAATAGGTAAGTAGATGGATAGATCCAAAGCCTCAAACTTGTTGCTATAAATTCAATTCTGACTCATAGCAACCTCTATAGAAGAGAGTAGAACTACCCCATAGGGTTTCCAAGGAGCAGCTAGTAAATTTGAACTGCTGACCTTTTGGTTGGCAGGCATGCTTTTTAACTACCATACCACCAGGATTACACATACACACACACACACACACACACACACACACATACACACTCACCTATTGTAGGTCTTTGGGTAGCACAAATGGTTTGCACTCGACCACTAACCTAAATGCTGGCAGCGCAAACCCATCCAGCAGCGCCGTAGAAGAAAGGTCTAGAATTCTGCTTTTATAAAGATCATAACCATGAGAACTCTGTGGGGTAGTTCTACTACTGTGTAGCACATGGGATTGCCATGAGTTGGAGTTGGCTCGATTGCAAGCAGTATGCCAGTCAAATAAGTTTTACATATATAATATAACCGCAATGGAAATTCAGGATACGCAAGGGTTCCCCCCAAAATCTTTCATGCTGTCATTTAAAATCACACTTTTCCCATATCTTTATACCTCAGCAACTCTGACTTACCTACAACTTATACTTAAGAACAGACTGACATAAAGCTTATTATATTAAAAATTTGAGTTAAGTATAACTGTTCACAATAACAAGCACTCTCACTATTTTGTGACATTTATGAAAATATTGTACGGTTTGGAAGTATTTTATATGTATAAAAAGGTAAAATATATACTATATGCTACCACAGATGTTTGACTGAAACTACATTAAGAACCGTACATACATGTTGCCAACTCCGCATGCGAACTGCCCTGAAAGACATACTCTGGAACGGACCTTGTCCGTAACCTGGGGACCAACTATTATACCACAGTTCCTCGCTTATTCGTTGAAGGACATTTGTATTGTTTCCACTTGAGGGCAACTGTGACAAAAGTTTTTACAAGTATTCATATACAGATTTATGTGTGAATCTAAGTTTTTACTTCTTAAAGAAAAGTAAATTCCTAGACACTGAATTGTTAAGCCACGTGCAAAGCATATATTTAGTGTAATAAGCAACTGCCTAAGTGCCAAACTTTCCCAAAGCGGCTGTGCTATCTTACATTCCCAGCATCGGTGTATGACACTTCCGCTTGCTCTACGTTCTCCCTGCATTCAGTATGTCCCACTGTTCCCATATTATTTGTTTCAAAAGATAGTAATGTCTCCAGTGAATTGCCTCTGCTTCCTTCTCAAAACTAAATTGCCCAATATTTGTGTGGTCCCGTTACTGGAATCTTTTTTCTGTTCGTTGACCTCTGTGCCTATCCATTTATCATGGCCACACTGTTTATCAACACATTGTGGTGATTTTTTTAAATTGAACGGCATGACTTCTCTGTCTGCATTCCTCTTGTTTCGAATTATCTATACCAGTTTCTTACGTCTCCAAATGAATTTTAGAATCAATTTATCTACATCTACCAAAAAACCTGTCAGGAGTATGATTGGAATTACCTTAAATCTATAACTCACTTGAAGGAGAAATGACATCTTTATTCTGTTATGTCTTCAAACCCACTAGAACAGTTTCTTTCTCCATTTATGTCTTCTTAGATTTCTTTAGCTTTTGATATATAGATGCAGTACTGACTGTGGTGAATTTTATACATAAGTATTCAGCTCTATCATAAATGGTAATGTTTTTACAGCACTTGGCTTTTATTAGTATTATATGTAAGTATGGCTGATGGTTGTGTGTTTATCGTATCTTGTCACCGTAAAAAACCCAGTAGTTCTAGGAGATAATTTTTTGTCCTTTTGAGATTTTCTGCATAGACAATCCCATGTCTTCTGTAAATAAGGGCAGTTTTATGTTTTCTTATCCACTCTGTATAGATTTTTCCCCTTGCCTTATTACACAGGCTTGTACTTGCAGCGTGATGTTGAATGGGAGTTGTTGCCTTGTTCCCAACCTCAGATGTAAAGCTTTCGGTACTTCACCATTAAGTAAGACATTGATTGTAGAGTTTTTTGTAGATGACCTTCACCAAGTTGAGTAAGTTTGCTCTTAATTTTTCTGAGAACTTTTGTCATAAGTAAATTTTGAATTGTGTCACATGTTTTTTCCTGCAATTCCTTTGATATGGCTTTACTCCTACAGACTGTTAATATGTTGGTTTACACTGACTGACTTGCAAGTATTGGATAAGCTTTGCTTTCAAGGACCAGAACCTCTGTTGGCACAGTGGTTAAGAGCTTGGCTGCTAATCGAAATACTGGCAGTTCAAATTCACTAGGTGATCCTTAGAATCCCTATGGGGCAGTCAGTTCTGCTCTGCCTCAGTGGGTGGCTAAGAATTGGAATGGACTCGTCATCAACCAGTTTGGCTTTTTTAGGTTTTGGTTGCCCTGTGTAATTCTTCGTATGTCTTGTTGGATGGGGTACTGATACATTTTCCACAAGTTCAGTGGCACTTCAAATTCTTAACATTTTCCTGTCTCTATTTGATACTCTTTACTTTCGAAGCCTTCAGCTAACTATGAATTCTGTTGAAGTTTTATATCCGCATTCGGTAGATGAAACGAAAGGTGATGTCCTGATCCCATCTTACTCAGAAATGGAACACTTCTCTGTTACTTTTAACAAATACAGTTGACTTCAAAAATATCTATGGTTAGTATATATACGATTTATGTCTGACTACCCTCTCCCTTCTTAGACAATATTTTCAAGTATTTATACCATCTTGTTATTCCGCCTTATTAATTTGCTCTCCATTTTTGTTTGTATAAAAATTCATTTTTCCTTCATTATTATATTCTAGTTGGTAGTAATGTCCTTTCAGTACTTTGAAGCTGTTACTCTACCATTTTCTATCCTATTTCTTTTTGTTTGATTGTAACTCCTTATGGGTAACATAATTTTCTCTCTTTTTGCTCTTAAAATATTTATTCTGTCTTTGACTGAGCCTTGCTGTGCTTCCTGAGTTTGTGGCTTTAATGACTTCTGGAAAATTTAAGGTATTATATTTTCAAGTACTGTCCCTCCCCCGTCCTCTCTAGCCTCTCTTTTTGGAGCTCCAATTTGACTTTTACACGTTGCTCTCTGTCATTCCATTCTTCGTGTTTCTTTGATACTTCTCAGTGCTGTGTATTTCTGTGCCACATTTGCACAATTTTTTCAAATATATCTTCGAGCAATAGTTTTCTCTTTAAATAACTACAACCTGTATTTTAACCCCTCCGGTGAGACTGACTTGCACTCATAGTAAGTTGTTTTATTATATTTGCGGATTGTGAATTCACGTTCCATGAGGCCTTTAGTAAAGAATCCCAAATAACGTCATTAACAAAATGTCCTGAATTTTATCCTCTTTTGAAAAACAGCTAGGAAAGAGGAATGGATGGAGTTAGGGAGGAAGGGAAAGACAGAAGAAGGGAAAAAGGGAGGGAGGCTGGCTTAGTGTTTGTAAATTCCTGGCAGATATTAATTTGGGGATTTGTGGATAAGAAATTGCAGTTCTCAAGCATTCTCAGTATTGTAAATTGTTCTTAAAATATTTTTAACATTCTTCATATGCTTTACTCACTATTATGGATACATAAAAATTGTTTAATAATATAAATATTAACTTATTAGTGTTTACATTTGTGTTGTCATTGTTGCCATTGAGTGATTTCAACTCATAATGACCCAAAGTGGCAGAGTAGAACTGCCCACAGGGTTTCCCTTCACAGGAGCAGACCACCCTGTCTTTTCTCCTGCAGAGTCACTGATGAATTTGAACCACCAAGCTTCAGTTTAGCAGGCAAGCCCTTAACCATTGCAGAACCAGGGCTCCTGACATGGAACTGTAGACTACAGCAAACATCCAAACTCTGGAAAATATCAGCAAACATTACTGGATGGTATTCTAATGACATATTTGGACCATCCATCAAGGTTAACAGCACTACACAGAATTATGAGTCAAAATTGCCAATTTGAGGATTTATTTTGCTTCCCAAACTTGTTATTTCTCAGAATACTACTCATAAGAGTTGTATAAAACATATTACGTATAAAAAGATACTAATATTTATTTTGCTTGCAAGAATGACTCACCATTACCAGCTGAGAGGGCCACAAGCACACATTCACAACCTGGGCAAAATATAAGCAAGGCAGACAGGATCCTGACCACCAAGCTGCTTCTTTCCTATGAGTTCTTGTCCAGGCTTCCAGAATTGTCCCTGTTAACTTCTCCTCCCCCTGTCGGAGTATCCCAATCTTGCTTTTGACTAGACCTCAGCAGATTCCTTTGAATCAGTGACATTGCTGTGTTGACTATTTTAATTCTCACAGGGAATTATAATGTTTTTCCCACTTCCTCCTGTTCATCTACTAAAAGGCCTAAGGATTAAAAAAACAAGTAAATAAAATTTAAGTACCCTAAGAAATTCTGGGAAGGAATTTCTACATGGAAACATTGATGTTGAACTATGCTTATCTATTTTTAATTCTATCTAGCTTAATATTTCATAGTCGTACACTGTGACTTTCCTCTATAGCTAAATCCAATTTGACATCCAAGTCTCCATCCCTGCCATCAATAAAAAAAATGTAACATTGCCAGTTCAAGGTATCCCAGTCACTTCTGGTTGTAAATGTGAGTAAACTCAATCAACTCAAAATATTCTCGTTTTTTTCTCTTTCTCTCCTTTCTTTGGATGCTCTAATTTTTTTTAGCAGGCTTCATAGCTTCCTGACTATAAATTGAGGCTCTTGTGAATGTACTAGAACGACGTTCCCAGTGCTGACTGCACATAATTGATTCAAGAGAAAGTAGGAAGCTTGTATCATGTATCAGATTCTCTTCTTCACAATTCCTTTTTAGACCTCTCAATTTTTTTCCTCTGTATGACATGGCTATGATCACACAGAGTTGAGGATACTTTTAATTTAGTAGGTGTGCCTAGGCTTAAAAGGCATAAGGGCCAAAGAGAAATGAGACATTTAAAAAATACAGTTAATCACATCTTCTCCTCATTTGGAACAACTAAAATGTAGTTCTGTCTAAACTGCCCCACAGGGCTTCCATGGAGCAGCTACTAGATCCAAACTGCCAACTTCGTGGTTAGCGGCCAAGCTCTTAACCCCTGTACCACTGGTGGTTAGCTTCTGTTAGCTTCTATACAGGGACAAAATCCTAACTGCGAGTCAGAATCACCTGTAGGTTATTTTTTCAAATTTACATCTTTCAATATCCACCTCAGAAGATTAAGTAAGTCTAAGGTGAAGTCTATAAGTTGGGATCAATTAGATCGCAACTGGTTTATTTTGTTCTGTTTTGTTTTTTCTTTGTTTTTTAAGAATGAGTTTCACTAGCCTTCACTTTTTTATTTTTAATTGTACTTTAAATGAATGTTCATAAAGCAAATTATTTTCTCATTAAAGAATTTACACACACATTGTTTTGTGACATTGGTTGCCAACCCGACAACATGTCACCATTTTCCCCTTCTCAGCCCTTGGTTCACCCTTACCAGCTTTTCGGACCGCTCATGTTTTCTCAGCCTTGCTTGACTGTGACTTTTAGTTTCATTTTGGTTAATGGACATACATAATTCTTTGGCTAAAGGGTAAACTTCAGGAGTGACTTCAGTACTGAGCTAAACGGGGTGTCCATGGGCCTTACTGTCAGAATTTCCCAACTCTGTCAGACCAGTAAGTTAGATCTCTTTTTGTGAGTTAAAATTTTGTTCTCCCTTTTTCTGCACCTCTGTTCAGGACTTCTATTGCAATCCCTGCCAGAGCAATCAATGGCAGTAGCCAGGCACCATCTAGTTGTGCTTGACTCAGTCTGGTGGACGCTGTGGTTGTTATGGTCCATTAGTCCTTTAAACTAATTATTCCTTTGTGTCTTTGGTTTTCTGCTTTCTCCCTTGCTCTGGATGGAGTGGAACCAGTGGCATATCTTTTACAGCCCCTCACAAGCTTCTTTAAGATTCCAGATGCTGCTCACAAAAGTAGGTTATAGAACATTTTCTTTATGAACTGTATTGTACAAATGGAGCTAGATGTACCCTGGGACCATGCGCCTCACAACCCTCAGCCCAGTAATTCAGTCCCTCAGGTAGTTTTGATGTGTCTATGAAGTTTCCATGACTTTGTCTTGATCAAGTTGCACTGACTTTCCCCAGACCTGTGTACTGTCTTACGCTTCAACAAAGTTACCATTTATCTATTTTCTAGTGCTTTTCCCTACCCACCACTATGCTTCCTAGTAACAATCAAAGATTGTTTCTGTGTATAAATCTTTTCATGAGTTTTTATAAGAGTGATATCATACAATATTTGTCCTTCTGTGATTGATTAGTTACATACATTGAGCACAATGCCGTCCAGATTCATCTTTGTTGTGAGAGGTTTCGCAGAATCTTCATTGTTTTTTACTGCTTAGTATTCCGTCGTATGTATGCACCACAGTTCGTTTATCCATTCATCTGTTCAGGGACACTTAGATTGTTTTCATCTTTTTTGCTATTGTGAATAATGCTGCAATGAACTTGAGTGTGCATATGTCTATCCATGTCATGGCTCTTAATTCTCTAGGATATGTTCGTAAGAGTGGGATTACTGGATCATATGGTATTTCCATTTCCAGCTTTGTAAGGAAGTGTCATATGATTTTCCAGAATGATTGTACCATTTTGCATTCCAACCAGCAACACATAAGAGTTCTGATCAGCCCAAAGCCTCTCAACATTTTTTATTTTGTTTTCTTGATTTGTGACAGCAGTGTCAGGATGAGATAGTATCTCACTGTAGTTTTGATTTGCATTTCTCTAATGACTAGTAATCTTGAAGCATTTCGTCATGAGTTGTCTGTTAGCTGTCTGAATCAACGTCCTCTTCAGTGAAGTGTCTGTTCATATCCTTTGTCCCATTTTTAATAGGACTATTTTTTTTCTTTCCATAAGTGTTGGGTTTTGCAGTAGATTTAGAGATTAGACCTTAGCTAGATTTGTCATAGGCAAGATTTTTTTCACTCTGTAGATTCACTTATTACTCTTTTGGTGAGCATAGTATTCAATATTTAGAAATTCTTGATTATCTAGTGTAAATCCTGGTATTTGAGTATTGTCAGCTATGGTCTGTATGCTATTTATGCCGCTTCTTAGGGCCTCTAGTGTTGACTTTACTTTTTATTCTATGATCTTTATAGCTTTTAGTATCATATTTAGGTCTTTGATCCATTTTGAATTAGTTTTTGTGTGTGGTAAGAGCTATGGGTCCTGTATCTTTTTTTTACACTTGGACATCCAATTTTGCTGGCACCATTTGTTTAAAAACACTGTCATTTCCCCCATTTAATGGACTTTAGACCTTTGTCAAAGATCAGGTGACCATAGATAGATGGATTTACATTTAAGTTCACAATTCTGTTCCATCAGTCAATGTGCCTCCCATTGTACTAGTACCAGGTTGTTTTAACTACCATATCTGTATAGTAGGTTCTCAGATCAAGTAGTGTGAGTCTTCTACTTTATTCTTTTCTTTCAACAATTATTTTTCTTCAATAATGATTTGTTTATCTAGGACCACTTTCTTTTCCATATAAAATTAATAATTACTGTTTTCATTTCATCAAATAATGTTGTTGGTATTGAGATCAGGATTGCATTATATCTGCACATTGCTTTGGGTAAGATTGACATTTTCACAGTGGTAAGTCTGCCTACCCATGAACATGGTATGTCTTCCCATTTACGTAGGTCTTTTTTGGTGTCTTGAAATACTATTTTCTAGTTTTCTTTGGATAGGTATTTTACATCTCTGATTAGATTCGTTTGTAAGTATTTTATTTTTTTTATGGGTCATTATAAATGATGTTGCTTTTCTTTTGAGAGTTCTCTTTGACATATAAGAATCAACTGATTTTTGAATGTTGATTTTGTATCTTGCTACTCTCTTGAATCTATTAGTTCCAGTAGTTTTCTTGTGTAGTCCTTTGGATTCTGTGTCCATGGCATCATGTCTGCAAATAGGGATAGTTTTATTTCTTCTGTACCAATTTTGAATATGCTTTATATCTTTTTCTTCTGTTATTGCTCTAGCTTGGACTTCCACTATAGCGTTAAGTAAGAATGGTGATAAAGGGCATCCTTGTCTTGTTCCTCTTCTCAGAGGTTATGTTTCAAGACTCCCTCCATGAAGAATGATGTTGGCCGATGATTTTATATACATATTCTTTATTATGCTGAGAAATTTCCCTTCTATGTCTATTTTATTGAGATTTTTTATTAGAAATGGATCTTGGACTTTATTGACTCCTTCTCTGAGTCAGTTGAGACAATCATATGATTCTTTTCATTTGTTCTATTTATGTGGTGGATTACATTGATCCATTTTCTAATGATTCATCTTTCATCACCTAGTACTGTTTTTGATATAATGCTGAATTCTATTGGCTAGAATTTTGTTGAAAATTTTTGCATCTATATTCAGGAGAGATGTGGGTCTGTGATTTCCTTTTTTGTGATGCCTTTGCCTGGTTTTGCTATGAGGGTTATCCTGGCTTTATAGAATCAATTCAGAAGGATCCTTTCCTTTTCTATACTGTGAGATAGTTTGAGCAGCACTGTGGCAACATCTTCTGTGAAAGTCTGGTAGAATTCTTCAGTGAAGCCATCTGAGCCAGGGATTTTTTATGTTGAGTTTTTTAAATTAACTTTTCTGATTTCTTCTGTTGCAATAGGTTTGTTCAGATTTTTTACCTCAGTTTGTGTTAGTTTAAGTAGGTAGTATGTTTCTAGAAATTTGTCCATTAAGGTTTTCAAATTTGTCAGAGTGTAGTTTTTCATGTGCTCTGTTATGATCACTTATTTCAGTTAGATCTGTTGTAATGTCTCCCATTCTGTTTCTTATTTGGTTTGTTTGCATCCTTTGTTGTTTTTCTTTTCTCAGTTTGGCCAATAGTTTGTCAATGTGATTGATCCTTTCAAAGACCTAACTTTTGGGTTTGTTGATGCTTTCCATTGTGTTTCTATTCTGCCCTGTTCTTTATTATTGTCTTTGTTCTGGTGATTGTGGACTTCTTTCGCTGCTCTCTGTTTGAGTTGTATGGTATAGCTAATATTTTGATTCTGTTCTTTTTTTTTTTTTAATGAGTGCATCTACTGCTATAAGTTAACTTCTAATCACTGCATTTTCTGTGTCCCAGAAATTCTGATATGATGCATTCTTCTTCTCATTTGATTCTTGGAAATTTCTTTTTCTGTCTTTGATTTCTTCTACTACCTGGTGGTTTTTAAACAAGGTTTTATTCAGTTTCCAGATATTTGATTTTTTCTTTGTTCTGTTGTTAATCTCTACTTTTATGATACTGTGATCAGAGAAAATGCTTCATATTATCTCAGTGTTTTGGATTGTGTTGAGGGTTAGTTTGTGGCTTAAGACACAGTGTGTTTTGGAGAACATTCTATATGTATTTTACTGCTGCATGGAGCATTCTATGTGTGTCTACAAAGTCAAGTTGGTTAATTGTGACTTTTAGATCTTCTGTATCCTTCCTGAGTTTCTCTCTAGATGTTCTGTTCATTATCAAGCAGTGTGTTGATGTCTCCCACTATTTTTGTGGAACTATTTCTCCTTTCAGTGCTTTTAGAGTTTTTTGTTTTTAAGTATATTTTGGAGCCCTGTCATCAGTACACAGACATTTGTTATAATTGTGTCCTTATGGTGGATTGACCTTTTAATCATTATGTAATATTCTTCCTTGCTTTTTATTGTACATTTTGTCTTACAGTCTATTTTATCTGAGACTAGTATTGCTACTCCTGCTCTTTTATGGATACTGTTTGCTTGATACATTTTTCCCATCCTTTCATTTTTAATATATTTATGTCTTTGTTTCTAAGATATATTTCTTATAGACAGCATAATGATGGGTCTTTTTTATCTACTCTCGATGTCTATCCATTCCTTACATTCTTTATCCACTCATATGTTTCTTTACGGATGTTTTTAAGCCATTTATGTTGGTGCGATTATTGATACAGGTAAGGCTATTGCTGCCATTTTGCAGTGCTTTTTTTTCTGTTATGGTGCTGACATTGTCTTTGTTCCTCACACTTTTCTGTGCCGAATTACTTTTGTTTGTGAACTTTTTTCATGTCTTTCATTTTTGTAGATTTTTTATGAATTTGTCTTTACTGAGATATTGTCTTCATTCTTTATTCCTATGAGTAGATTTATTAGCTTTCTTTGTAGTTACATTGAAATTTATCCCTGTCTTCCTAAGTTTAAATTGGACTTTTATTATTTAGACAATGTTTGAACCACGTCCCTGTGTAAAAGCTCCACATCTACACCATTTATTCTCTCTCTTATTGTCTTGCTGTTGTTGTCATTTACAGATCATCTTCTCTGGTTCCCTGTTGTGATTTTTAGTTTTGTCTTGTTGTTGAGAATTCATTATCTAGGTTGGTGTCTGGCTGATGCTGTCTTATGTACCAGATTCAGGTTATCGTCTGATGTTATTGGTTCTCTAACTGAAGGAATTTCTTTAATAATTTGTTTCAGTTTGGTATGGTTTTTATGTGTTTTCTTAATTTCTGTTTATTGGGAAATGTCTTAATCTAACCATCATATTTAAGTGAGATTTTTGCAGAATATATTATTCTTGGCTGACGGTTGTTTTTCTTTCAAAATTTTGTATATGTTATCACATTGTCATCATATCTGCATGGTGTCTGCCAAGTAATCAAAGTTTAGTCTTATTGCTTTTCCTTTTTATGTGACTTTCCATTTTTCTCAAGCTGCTTTCAGTATTCTTCTTTGTCTCTGGTTTTAATGAGTATGATTATGATGTCTTGATGCTTTTCTTTGGGGATCTATCCTATAAAGCGTTCTTGGAGCTTCTTAGATGGTTGACTTTTCATCTTTCATGATATTGGGGAAGTTTTCTGTAGTAAGTCTTCAACAATACTCTCTGTGTTTTCCATTTTCTCCCCCTGTTCTGGAACTCTGATAATAGTGGCAGAACCCTCATACAGGGAAAACTACGGGTGGGAAAGCATATATCAGGTACTGGGAACTCTATGAAGTTGCCTTTCTCTACTCTCTGTATGCATTCTTTGGTAACTGTAGCTCAAAATGGCAAATCCACCCATGTTAGCTGATATGGAACCTCTGCTCCATAGCTCTTCTTATTCTTTGTTTTCAATTTCTTATGTCATTTGGTGCATAATAGATTTCTTTATTCCTTCATTTGTTGCTTAGCTTTTCAGAACTGACATTTGTATCTGTTTGCCACAGAAATCTTCACTTTTGAAAGCATCCAAATGACTCTGATACAGATAGTCTGGGATCACGCTTCAAGGAAAACTGCCTTTGAATCTCTATAAAGATTCATCTTAATTTACCTGGAGAGATCAGATAGGAATTGTAACCAAATTACAGAGACACTAATAAAGGGCATGTTTGTTTAGTACCTATGTTGTATATTCCTCACGATGCCAGTGAGTGTAGCTATGGCCACATTAGAAAGATTCAGAGATTTCAGGATCTAGGCTGGCCCTCTTTTTAGAGACACTGAACAAACAAGTCTATCAATAGAGAGGCAGAGTAGTTCTCACTAGGGTAATGGTATCATAGTCCCCCCTTTTCACCTCCCCTGAAAGAATGTCTAGATCTACAATGGGGATTACATTACAAACCATGTTAAATATGCAAAACAATATTGTAGAAACATAAAGAAGAACCTTTTAAGGTTGTTCTCAGAGAAAATAAAGAAAGAGATACACTTCCTTTTCGTCCCCTCTTCTCTTACTTTGAAGCAGCACAGACCTGGAGTGTTTCATTTGGTTACATCTGAACAAAACCAAACCCATAGCCATGGAGTTGATGGCAACTCATAGCTATCCTATAAGACAGAGTAGAATGGCCCCACAGAATTTCCAAGGAGCACCTGGCAGATTCAAACTGCTGAGTCCTTGGTTAGGAGGTATAGCACTTAACCGCTGCACCACTGTACTTCCAAATGGAAGTTCATAAAGACCCTAAGGTCAGGAGGACACTTGGGTGACTGCATCTGCATCGGGGTGCAATTGAGGTGTAGGCACTTTAGTCTGGGGAAGTCCATTTGGGATAAGGTAGAGGTGTGGGCACTTTGGTCTGTAAACATCCATTTGATTTCAGAAAGTTGAGAGAGGAATAAAGCTCAAACCCAGAAGAGAAGGAGAACATTCCAAGCTTGTAATCAGGTCTAATTTTCATAGGAGAGGTAAGAGACAAGCACTCTTCTGATTGCCTAAGTCTGTTTGCCAGGAGAATAAAGGAGCTGAGAGTGAGCACTGAATTTTGCCCAGGAATGAATGCTGTACATTTGTCAAGGTACTGTTAGAGCAGTTTTTCCAGAAAGGTATTTCCAAGAGTAATAAATTCTTTCCACTCAGTCGAAGACACACACTTTTCTTAGGTAATTTTAATTAGTTTGACTCTAAATATTTCATGACCCAAGAGGGACGGATACAGAATTGTTTTCAAGCATGTCAACTATAAGCATTACCCAACAGGCAAAATGATACTAAGAATAGGCATCTAAGGTACACCTGGTCAGCCTGATTAACTGCCTTTATTTGAAATTAATCTTCCTTAGTGAGATAATTACACACAGCTATCAACAGGAAGTTTAAAGAAGCTCTAGTCTCTCTTCAGAAAAGGAATTTCCTCATGCTGAGTTAACTCTGTACCTTCACTAGTACTAAGTAAAGCTAATAATCAAAAGCTAATAATCCATGGTCACTATGGAAAACCATGATAGAAGTAAGGGATGAAATGGTGTTGAATGATTAGGCAAATTTCTTCATCATTTATAAGCTTCTCCAAGTACTAAAACAGTCTCTCCCCGCTGGT